>CM040423.1:124788794-126031294 GCA_022702705.1 Papilionanthe hookeriana x Papilionanthe teres | reverse complement strand
CATTTAGAAGATCCACAGCAAAGGAAACTCAAGATAAGCAGCCTGTTGATATCAATGCCACTGTTTTGGTGAAACAGGGCTTAGGGGAAAGGAGAGCTATTGTGAATACATTCACCCAAACTAAGCTTACTCCTCCAACAGATGTGGGGAGAGTACCTGTTGATTATGTCCCCCCAACTGTTGGGGAGAAGAGTTTTGAACACACAGTAAATGTGAATAAATTCATCCCTCTAGCAGATTCTGGGAGAACTTTAATCAGGATTGTTTCTTCTGAAGAGGATTCTGTGTCTCCTTTTGGGGGTAGATCTCCAAGTGATGCCCAATTTCTAAGGTGCAGAAGGGAGGAAGAGGAAGTCAGAATAGTCATACCCACTCAATCTACTGAACAGCAATTAGATACCCAGGATCCCTCTAATGCTGATGTTAGTGATATGCAGAAGGGAATGGAAGGCAAATGGCACACCCAAACCTCCAAGAAAAAGAAGAAGAACAATCTTAGTGAAGTACAAAAACTTGGAACTCCTCTTTCTGTGGGGGAGTTAGCTGGAATTTCTATTACTAAGGGGACATCTAGATCTAGATCTCAATCCTCAATTAATCCTCATCCCAATTAATGATAAACTTTCTCTGTTGGAATATAAGGGGTATTGCTAACCCCTTATCTTTTAAAAGACTGTTACATTTAAACAACAAATATAAATTATGGTGCATTACCATTCTAGAACCATTGGTAAATAAACACCCTCAGAAAATCATCAGTAAGCTAAATGGTTACAACCATTATGCTAACTGCAATAATAAAATTTGGATTTTTTGTAGAAAGGAGGTGATCTGGTCTATCCTTATTGACAAGCAATTTATACATTCTTCCTTTCAGATTAATGGCAGGGATGGTACAACAACCTTTGTGTATGCTGGATGTAAAAAGGAAGATAAACTGCTCTTGTGGACTCAGCTCCAGGACATCAGTGTCCAATTACACTCACCCTGGATTGTTGGTGGTGATTTTAATAGTGTGGGGTCTTCAAGTGAAAAAATTGGGCATAGACCTCCCAAGCTCTCTGATATGACTATTTTTAATGATAATATTCTTGCTGCCCATCTATATGACCTGGGTTTTAGAGGACCCGCTTTTACCTAGAAGAGAGGGAACATTTGGGAGAGGCTTGACAGAATGTTGGTTAACAATCTTTGGCTCTCTAATTGGCTTCTTACTTATGTTACTCACCTAAGTCTTGCTGGTTCTGATTACAGACCTCTCCTTATATCCATTACCTCCCTCAGCTGCTCTAATACTCGCCCTCCTTTCAGATACCTTAATGTTTGGTCCTCCTATGTTGAGTTCCACAAGATTGTTCAGGAAAACTGGCATTGTGCTGATCACCCGGATCCCCTCACTAGATTAAGCAGGCTACAGATAACTCTCAGTAAAGCTCTTAGGAAATGGAATTAGAATTTTATAGGGAACCTCCATGAAGCTATCCAAGTGGCTGGGAAGGAACTAAATCAAATAGAGTCTAAATTCCAAGCAGGTACTGCCACAGATGAGTAATACTTTACTGCACAAAATAACTTATTGGTGGCTACTGATAAGTTGGAACAATTTCTAAAACAAAAAAATGCTTTGAATCATTTTATCCATGGTGATAGAAATACTCAGTTTTACCATGCCTGTATAAAATACAGAAGGAAATGCAATAATATTCACTATATTCACACAGCTGATGGCAGGAAACTCTTGGAAGACACTGATGTTGGCTTAGATGCTGTCACATATTTTGATAGACTACTCAATTCTCCTCCCAGAACCAGATTGTCTGTTGATAAATCTCTTTTCCAGGACAACTTACAGTACACAAGTATACTTGATTTAACTGCTATCCCAACTGAACAAGAAATCTGGAATGCCATAAACTCAATAGATAGCTCTAAAACTGCAGGACCTGATCGCTACACTGCAGACTTCTATCAGAAGGAATGGAAGTTGGTTGGTGGTGATGTGGTGGCAGCTATCCAAAGCTTCTTTCTTGGTAAATCAATTCCCAGTTATTTTTGTGCTTCAAACATTGTGCTGATCCCCAAAAACAATCTTATGCAAAACTGGGATCATTTTAGACCCATTTCCCTGACTTCTGTAATCAGTAAGGCAATCAGCAAAATAATTGTGGGGAGACTTGAACCTCATCTTGATAAGCTAATCTGCCTGAATCAATCAACATTTGTTAAGGGCAGGTCAATCACTTATAATGTGTTACATGCCTAGGAATTAATGCTATATTTGGATAAAGTTCATAGGGGAGGTAATCTCATATACAAATTGGATCTCCAAAAAGCCTACGACACTATTAGTTGGGAGTTCATTGATAATGTGTTGACTGCTAGAGGTTTCCAACAACAGTTCTGCAATCTCATTTCCAGGTGGCTTCATTCTAATGAACACTATTTTAATTAATGGGAAGGCCAGAGGCAACTTCCATGCCACTAGAGGATTAAAGCAGGGAGAACCACTATCTCCTATCATTTTCATCTTAGCAGCTGATTACTTCTCAAGGATGATTGATCAGACCATTCTGAACAAAAGCTTTGCCAGGTACCATCATAAATCAAATATTGCTATTTCTCACCTCCTCTATGCAGATGATATCATGGTCTTCTCTAGTGCTCATAAAACTATTGTGAAAAAGCTGAAACACTGCTTAGACTCCTTCCAACAACATTCTGGAATGACTTTCAATCCTGAGAAGTGTCAATTGGTATTCTCCAAGTTGACACCTATTCAGGTCAAGCAATGGATTTTGGATTACACTGGATTCAAATGCAGTACCCCTCCTTTTAAATACCTGGGTGTCTTTCTCACTATGGGTAGAACCAAACAAATCCATTTTGAAGAGATTCTCACCAAAGTTAACTCTCAATTGAGCTGTTGGACCAATTCATTTTTATCTAATGGAGGTAGAATCACACTCCTTAAGAGTACCCTCACAACCTTTCCCTCCTATCTTCTTCAAATGATCTCTATGAAGAAAAGCACCCAATTTCAATTGGAAAGGGCTTTTAACAGATTTCTATGGGCTGGTCAAAGAACCCAAAAGCATTGGACATCTTGGCAAAAAGTCACAAAACCAGTTTCAACAGGAGGTCTTGGCTTTAAGAGTTTTCCTCAAATTCAACATGTCAACATGTGCAAATTATGGATTAATTTCATAGCCCAAACCTCTTTGTGGGCTAAATATATGATGGGTAAATACTGCAGGTACTCCCAACCTACTCAAGTGGTCAGGAAGCTGGGTGACTCCAGAATTTGGGTCAATTTACTCAAGGTGAGGAATTCTGCTGAGAATCTTTTTATCTGGGAACTGGGGAGGGGTGAAGTGAATTTTTGGCTGGATAATTGGTGCCCCAAGGACTGGCTAATTGCTAGGGGCAATTTTTCTGATTTATCTACTAATGTCTGTGATTTCTTGGATGGGTGCAACTGGTCCCTTCCTCATCTTAAAGCCATTTTACAGGACCACTCAGCTAAGCAGATTTCTTCTATCAAATTTGATCGAAATGTTCCTGATAGAGTCAGTTGGAGGAACCATCCCATACAGAATATAACTAAAACTATCTACAGGAGTCAATTCAGTTAGCCCTCAGTTTCCTGGGGAAACTCCATCTGGAATAAATTTGTGTCCCCTTCCATGTCTTTTCTGTGCTGGAGAACTTTCCATGGCCTCATCCCCACTGATGATATACTTAAACTGAAAGGCCTTAGGGGGCCTTCTAAATGTGTGCTATGCCACCAGCAGGAAGAATCCATCTCTCACCTTTTTTTTAATTGTTCCTTTTCCAAAACTGTATGGCTGCAACTAACCAATGGCTGGGAGAACCAAACCTGTAGATGGGAAGAATTTCACAAACACTGAATGAATTGGGGAAATCAGAAAATTCATACTCTACACTGCATTGTTATTTGGTTTCTGTGGATGGCCAGAAACAGTGCCAAATTCGATGGGATTACTGCCACTGTGGACAAAGTAGTCAATTACTGTAAAACTTATCTACACAAAATTATCAAACACAAAGGTTTCTCCAATCTGCTGCAAATTGAGCTCCCACCTGCTGTTGGTAAAAAAGTTAAATTGGTTAGTTGGAACCCCCTACTAGCCCAATCATCAAAATCAATACAGATGGCAGTTTCTCCAAGGACAATGCTGGAGTGGGGGGAGTTTTCAGGAACTCCCAAGGTAACTGCCTTCTTTTTTTCTATGCACCTGTGGAAGCTAGAGATGCCCTTGATGCTGAATTTATTGTTGTGGTATTGCTTTACATTTAGCCAAAATTGCCAACTGGTCGAATCTTTGGCTAGAAGTCGATTCCACTGTTCTCCTTAACACTCTACAGCAAGATAAGTCTACAACCTGGATGCAAGACTATTGGAGAAAACAAATAAACTAGGCTAAACTCCCTCAATTTACCATTTCGTCAATTCTTAGGGAGGGGAATAAAGTGGCAAATTTGTTAGCAGTTATGGGGTCAAAAACCCAGCAGGAGTTAGTTTCTACAAACCCCCCCCCCCATTGACCTCAAAATTCTAATTAATGGAGATAAGCTACAACTTCCACATCTAAGAGTGGAGACAATCCCATATTTCTAAGATGTTGGTGGTTCCATTTATTTCACTTAATCCTGAAGGGAATGTCCCTATGGTTTTCTTTTTTGTTCTAATTTGGGTGTTGTTGGGATTCACCCACCCACTTAAACTAATATTATATATATATATGTGTGTGTGTGTGTGTGTGTGTGTGTGTGTGTGTGTGTGTGTGTGTGTGTGTATACACAATTTTGGCTTTATTGGTTTTGGTCTTTTGGGAGTGGACTACATAGGTATTGATGTTAGTTGGAGCCTTTCCATTTTTGGTTTTGTACTCTCCACTTGTTATTAACATGTAAGGAGCCCACTGTTGCTCCTTTTTTTAAAAAAAATATAGATATATATACACACATATATATAGATATATATACACACATATATCTACATATATATACATATATATATATATATATATATATATGTATATATATATATATATATGTATGTATATATATATATATATACATATATATATATATATATACATATATATATATATACATATATATATATATACATATATATATATATATATATATGTAAATCTATATATATATGTAAAAAATGTTAAATTAATTATATATATATCTATATATAAATGTAAATCTAGATAGATATACATATATACATACATATAATATAGTTAAACTAATAATTATAAATTGAATTTAAATAATGTTTTAAAATTATATTATAACTATATTATTTTAAATTTTTAATAAATATATTTAAAAATTTAATTATATAAAATTAAATTTATTAATTTATTTGATTAATATTATTTAATTATAATAGTATAAAAAATTTTTAACTATATAAATATACCTATAGAAATAATATATTAGTTATAAAAATTATTATATATTAATAATTAAAGAAATCTATACTAATATATAACTTAAATTAATTAAATAATAATATAAAAATATTTAAAAAATAATAATTTATATAGTATTTAATTATTATTTAAATTATAAAATTATTATAGAAAACATTTAGTTATAAATAAAAATTATTTAATATAGATAAATATAAATATATACATAGATATAATATATTTACTTAATACTTATAAATTAAATTTTAATAATTTAATAAAATATATTGTAATTATAATTTTAATATTAATATATATTTATTTAGATAATATTTTCTTTAATTAATATTATTATTAAAATATATTAGTGAAAAAATAATTTAATTTTTTAAGTATATATATATAAATTAAATACTAGTTATAATAATTATTATATATTTATAATGAAAGAATATTATTCAAATATATAATTTAAATTAATTTAATAGTTATATAAAAATTTTTTTAAAAAATTAATTTATATACAGTAATAGTTATTAAATTAAAAAATTAATAATTAATAAAACATCTAACTATTAACTAAAATTAAATTTATAAATTTATTAATTGTATATTTTAATTTATTTAAATATATCTTAAATATTAATCTAAACATTTTTATCTAAATATTTTATAATTTATATTTATCTAAACATATTTAGTTAAATTAGTAATTATAAACTATATTTTACTAATTTAATAAAAGTTTATTATAATTATTTCTTTATTAATATTTAATAAATATTTTTTAATAAATATAATTATAAAATATTAAATAATTTAATAAATTCTATTATAATTATATTATTATAAATATTTAAAAAATATAACTATATGTTAAATTTATAAATTTATGTAGTTTAAAATTATTATTAAATTTAATAAATATAATAAAAATTTAAATATAAAAAAATATATCAAAAATATAAATATTAGTTATAATAATTATTATATTTTAAAAAATAAAGAAATTTATACAAATATCTAACTTAAATTAATTAATAAAAATTTAAAAAATATTTAAAAAATTAAATTAATATATGCGTTTTAATTATTATTTAAATTAATATATATATATATATATATATATATATATATAATTTAATAATATATAATAATTTAAAATATATAAATTAAATATTAGTTATAATCATTTTTTATTTTATAATTAAAAAAAGTATACTAATATTTAACTTAAATAAATTAAATAATTTTATAAAAATATTTGAAAAAATAATTTAAATATATTATTTAATTATTATTTAAATTTTAAACTTAAAATTTCATAATACATTTAATTATTAATAAACTTATTTTATTATATTTAAAAATTATTTATTTTAATTTAATTAAATATATTTTAAATATTAATCTAAATTTATTTATTTAAATATATTATAATTTTAACATTATTTTAATAAATATATATACGCACACACACTCACACATACGAAAAAATTAGGTGCGTAACACGTACGTAAACGAGTATAAGGGAGTTACAATGTGATTATATACGTATTATGATTCCATGTAATCTACTTATAATCCCCTTGTAACCTGCCTGTGAACTTCAAATATATGAAAATATAAATAAGGTAACAAAGGTACAAGAGGGTTATAAATAGGTTACAGTAGGTAATAATGCAGATATAACTTCCTTGTAACCTCTATGTACCCTATTTACATCCCATTTACGTACGCATCTTTGCGTACGCATTCCGCGCCCAATTTTTTTCCCACACAAACACACACACACGCGCGCGCGCGCGCGCGCGCGCGCCCACACACAGATATATATATGGTTCAAGTGAGGTTGGACTCAAGTTAGGTTAAGTTTAAGTTAGGTTCAATATGGATTGAACCTAAGGTTTTAGGTTAACTTGAGTTCATGTTAGGTTGGACTCACGTTTGGTTAAGCTTAAGTTAAGTTAGATTCAATGTGGGTTGAACCTATGATTTTAGGTTAACTTGAGTTCAAGTTAGGTTGGACTCAAGTTTGGTTAAGTTTAAGTTAGATTCAATATGGGTTGAACCTAAGGTTTAGGTTAACTTGAGTTCAAGTTAGGTTGGACTCAAGTTTGGTTAAGCTTAAGTTAAGTTAGGTTCAATGTGGGTTGAACCTAAGGTTTTAGGTTAACTTGAGTTCAAGTGAGGTTGGACTCAAGTTAGGTTAAGTTTAAGTTAGGTTCAATATGGATTGAACCTAAGGTTTTAGGTTAACTTGAGTTCAAGTTAGGTTGGACTCAAGTTTGGTTAAACTTAAGTTAAGTTAGGTTCAATGTGGGTTGAACCAATGGTTTTAGGTTAACTTGAGTTCAAGTGAGGTTGGACTCAAGTTAGATTAAGTTTAAGTTAAGTTAGGTTCAATGTGGGTTGAACCTAAAATTTAGGGATTAATTAAACATAATTTAGTTATGTTTAATTAAGGTTAATAGATTACTTAAGCCTATTATAAATAATGCTTAAGGATTAATTAGATTAGACTTAATTTGAGTTTAGAGGTTGCTTAAGCCTAATTTAAGTGAAGCTTAGGGGTTAATCAAGTCTAATTAGATTAGACTTAATTAGGGTTTAGAGGTTACTTAAGTCTAATTTAAGTAAAGCTCAAGGGTTAATCAAGTCAAATTAGATTAGACTTAATTAAGGTTTATGGTGTTAAACCTAATGTGATTAAGGTTTAACAAATTTTAATGGGGTATGATTGATGTCTTAGACATAATTGAGGTTTATTAAGTTAAACCTAATGTGATTAAGGTCTAACTTGGTTTAATTAGGTCTAATTGGTGTCTTAGGCCTAATTGGGGTTTATTAAGTTAAACCTAATGTGGTTAAAGTCTAACTTGGTTTAATTAGGTCTAATTGGTGTCTTAGCTCTAATTGGGGTTTATTAAGTTAAACCTAATGTGACTAGGGTCTAACTTGGTTTAATTAGGTATAATTGGTGTCTTAGGCCTAAATAGGGTTTATTAAGTTAAACCTAATGTGACTAGGGTCTAACTTGGTTTAATTAGGTCTAATTGGTGTCTTAGGCCTAGTTAGGGTTTATTAGGTTAAACCTAATGTGGTTAAGGTCTAACTTGGTTTAATTAGGTCTAATTGGTGTCTTAGGCCTAATTAAAATTTATTAAGTTAAACCTAATGTGGTTAATGTCTAACTTGGTTTAGTTAGGTCTAATTGGTGTCTTAGGCCTAATTAGGGTTATTAAGTTAAACCTAATGTGGTTAAGGTCTAACTTGGTTTAATTAGGTCTAATTGGTGTCTTAGGCCTAATTAGGGTTTATTAAGTTAAACCTAATGTGATTAAGGTCTAACTTGTTTTAATTAGGTCTAATTGGTGTCTTAGGCCTAATAGGGTTTATTAAGTTAAACCTAATGTGATTAAGGTCTAACTTGTTTTAATTAGGTCTAATTTGTGTCTTAGGCCTAATTAGGGTTTATTAAGTTAAACCTAATGTGATTAAGGTCTAACTTGGTTTAATTAGGTTTAATTGGTGTCTTAGGCCTAATTAGGGTTTATTAAATCCCTTATTAATTCAAAAACATTCTGAACCGTTAAACTTCAAAGATTAATATCTCACTCATTTCTCAATTAAATTGAGTGATTTTTTAACCTTTGGAATCATCTATACATGTATAATGTATCCATACGGTGATGATACATTTCTGGGCTAGTATAACCCATGATATTTCAAAAACATGAATTATTTTGGGAAAAATAATTCAATACCTTGGCCACAAGTGTATCAAGCTTAATCAGACCTTATGGTTGGCTTCTTGGACTCCCAAGGAAGATCTTTGTTGCTCCAATTTGGTTTTAAACTTAGCCTTGGAGGAGAATTTTGAGAAAGTGGCTAATTTGGGCTGATTTTGGATTTTGATCAAATTGGCCTGATTGGGCTAACCCTATGGCTTGGGTTTGGTTGGGATAGATTACTAAGGTTCTTGGGAAGAATTTTTGTGTTGGGGACCAAGTGGTTTGAGCAGCCTATGGGTCTCTACCAATTTTTTTTCTTCTTCTATGAGGGTTCGGGTATGGGGTTTTTATAGCCATGGGGAGTTCATGGCTGGCTTTAGCTTGTTTCCATTCACTTGGGGAAGGTTTTAACTCTCCTATTATTATTTTGGTATAGTTTTTAGGCTAGGGTGATGATAGTCCTAGCCTAGGCCTCATAGGTTTAACTATGGTGAGGATTTGGCTGGGCAAATCATGTTGAATCCACCTCCCCTAATTGACATTCAAGGTGATTTGCTCTATTTGAGGAAATGGTGACACATAAGCCCCTTACTCATCTCATGCAAGCCTTAGCCATGATGGCTCTTAACTAAGGTGTGGGATGAGTTAGTCTCTTGTCTCCCCTCCATTGGGTGGTCTAAGAGGTGAAGGATGAGTCATGAGAGTGAGCCCTCCCCCTTCCAACATCTCATTTAAGGTTTAGATGAGAAGGTAACACATAACTTTCTCATGCAAAATTCTTAAAATTTTGTTATAACCATGGTTAAGTAGGTTGCTCATGTGAGTTTAATTGGTGTTTAATTTTTATTGGTGAGTTCATGAGGATGAGCCACCTCAAATTTTAATTTCATGAGAGGATGACACCTCATTTTCTTTAATGATTATCTTCTTTAACCATGGTTTATAGGTTATTTTAATGTATTAACATAAACTCAATAAATCTCATGAGTCATGAATAATCCATGGATGAGATCAGTTATGATGTAATAAAAAGATTTGGAATTTTTTTAAAAAAAAAATCATGATTTCATGGGTTAAAATTTCATTTTATGCACCTTTTTAAATTTAATTTCCATTTTAATTAATTATGTCATTAATTAAAATTTTGAAATTTATTCTATTAATCTATAATTTCACATTAATTATTTGATTAAATTTCATGTCATTAAATTTTGTCTCATTTTATGTCTTTTAGTTATATTTTTATTTTAACTAATTATTTAATTAGTTAAAATATTAGAAATAATATTATTGGTTGATTAATTAATCAAAATAATATTGGGGTAATTGTTTGATTAATTTTTATGTCATTTTGGATTTGAAATTGAATTTGATGCCTTTTAATTTAATTTTTATCTTAATTAATTATGTCATTAATTAAAAAATTTTTAAAAAAATAAATTATTAGTCATTTAATTAATCAAAATAATTTTGAAATTAATTATTTGATTAATTTTGTCATTTTTATTTCATTTTGATGTATTTTGTCATTTTATGATTTTTAATTTAATTTTCATTTTAATTAATTATGTCATTAATTAAAATATTAAAAATTAAATCATTAATCAATTTAATTAATCAAAATAATTTTAAAGTTAATTATTTGATTAATTCTTGACACTTTGGGGTATTAATCATGTCATTAGGTCAATAATTGATTATTTAGTCAAAAATTAACTGCGAGTTGACCCTTTGGGCAAAAAGGTTGACCTGTAGGGTTAACAAGGTTGATCATTGGGTCTAGATTGATCATTTTGTCCAAAGTTGACTTTTTAGGTCAAAAGGGTGACCTATTGGGTCAACAAGGTTGGTCATTGGGTTTGGTTTGACCATTTGACCAAAGTTGACTTTTTAGGTCAAAAGAGTGACTTATTGAGTCAACAGGGTTGGTCATTCGGTCTGGTTTGACCATTTTGATCAAAATTGTTACCTATTGGGTCAATAGGGTTGGTCATTGGGTCTGGTTTGACCATTTTGATCAAAGTTGACCTTTTAAGTCAAAAGGGTGACCTATTGGGTCATCAGGGTTGGTCATTGGGTCTGGTTTCACCATTTTGACCAAAGTTGACTTTTTAGGTCAAAAGGGTGACCTATTAAGTCAACATGGTTGGTTATTGGGTATGGTTTGACCATTTTGACCAAAGTTGACTTTTTAGGTCAAAAGGTATTAACTAATTAAAAATGAGGTCAACATGGGCACTTGGAAAGTGGGAATTTTGGATGGTAGACGTATCTTAATTCAACTTAACAACGAGGAAGATTATACGTGGCTTTTTGCTCGCAGAATCTTGAAGATTAACAATCGGATTATGAAACTGCTTAAATGGTCCGTTGACTTTGACCCGCGTGTTGAACCCTCTACCATTCCGGTATGGATACGTCTGCCCGGTTTGAAAGTTCATCACCTTAAACCTGAATTCTTGTTTTCCATTGTTGGGATTTTCTGGAAACATCTACAGATTGATCCTCCTACCAAAGATTTAGATGGTTCCCGACCATTGACCGCTAGGTTTCTTGTTGAACGAGACATTACACAATCCCTCCCTAATGAGATGTGGATTGGCTCCGCACATAATGGGTATTGGGTAAAGCCTATTCTTGAAAGACACCCCCTTACTCGTCCCAATTGTAGGATGTTCGGGCATAGTGCTCGCTCAATGTTATCATTCGCACCCCGAACTCAGGAATGTCGCTACCGTGAGACCTAAAGCTGGTTCCAACCACCCCAACCCTACTGATGATCCTAGTCCTACTGTTATAGAGGTGACCGAGAATATTGTAATCGGTCATAACCTTGTGGGAGAGGGCTTGGAGGATGAGGGAGTTGATTTGACCCCTCTTCTTCCGGAAGACCCAGTTCCGGCTGTTGGTGGAGACTGTACTAGGTTGGAGAGTTTTGTGGTGAACGATTCACTACCTGTGATTACTCACCCTATTTTCGATGACAGTGAGACTAATCAGGTTATTGATGCGGGGGAGACCTCTCTTGTTGTCACTAATGTTGAGGCACATGATCCTCTTGGTGTGGGAGTTGTGCCTTCCGTGGAGGTACAGGTGCTTCCGGTTAATCCTGCGGATAGGGTCTCGGTTAACATTACTTTTTTGTGGGGGCCCTCTGATATATATTTGGAGGAGGTCTCCTCTATACTTAAAGATGAGTGGCAGGTTCAGAAATCGCGAAGGAAAAAGAAAAAAAGGAAGTTATGAATTATTAAACCTTCAGACATGACTGTCTTTACCTGATACGGAGCATTATCATTTGGAAGGTGATCATTGACATGCCCTAACTAGGTCCACTAGAAGGGGTAATGTGCCTGCTCATGTTTAACGTGTTAATTTGGAATATCAGGAGAGTTGCAAATCGTCACTCCCATGGTAGACTAAAACTGTTATCCAGGATTCATAAGGTCGGTATTGTCTCTATCTTGGAACCCATGGTGGCTCCTTCTAACGACAGGGTCATACGTAATTTCAAAAATTTTTTATTTTATGGTAATTGTTCGAATAATATTTGGCTTCTTTGGCGGAAGCACATCACCATCAATATTATTTTTGATGACGCCCAATTTCTCCATGTTTCCTTCGCTGTTGATGATTTCGCTGGGTGCATGACTTTTTTCTATGCAGGTACTTCTAAACTAGCCAGACAAGACCTTTGGCATATGTATCACGGTACCTTCTATTCAAAATAAATGGATGATTGGCGGTGATTTTAATATGATTATGCATGATTTTGAGAAGTTGGGGGGTAGAAGGGTTGCTTCTTCCTTGATAGATTCTTTCAGTAGGGCTATGTCAAATGCTGGCCTTTCCGACTTGGGTTATGTTGGATCTAAATTCACTTGGAAAAGGGGTAAGCTGTTTGAATGTCTGGATAGATGCTTTGCCAACCAACCCTGGCTTACTTCATATGCTTTTTCTCAAGTCCAACACTTGTGTAGTTCTGGCTCTAACCACAAACCTTTTCTTCTTTCTTTTGATTTCTTTAAAAAAGTTTCTACATTTCATTTTAAATATCTTAATATTTGGGCTAAGCATCAGGACTTTTTACGATTTGTTGCTGAGAATTAGAAGTGTCATGAAGTGAATGGGGCGTGGTTTACCCTTTGGAGATTGCATAAAAAAGTTGCCACTGCATTAAGATATTGGAACTGGGAGGTCTTTGGTGACGTGCATGCTAAAGTTGTCAAGGCAGAGGAGAGGGTTAACACATTACAGGCCCTTGATGAGTCTAATGATATGATTATTGCTCAACTTCAGGATGCTCATAATGAGTTGTTGAAAGTGTCTGCTTGGGAAGAAGAGTTGTTGCAACAAAAAGCTGGTGACATACATTTCTCCCAAGGGGACCACAAAACCAAGTATTTTCATGCTTGTATCAAACAACGTAGGGCCAATAATACCATTGCAGAATCCAAAATTACCATGGGGACTGGATCACTGGTAACCAGGAGTTGGGCGAGAATGTTGTTAATTATTTCTCTAAAACTTTTTAGGCCCATCAGACCACTGGTACTATTGAGGAGCATGTATTTAATGACACTAGACCTTACACTGAGGAATTGGACATTTGTGGCATTCCTAACGCTGAGTAAATCTATGAGATGTTCTTCGAGATTAATATTAACAAAGCCCCAGGCCCAGGCGGATTTACCGTGGATTTCTACATTAAATGTTGGGGCATCGTGCATAAGGAGGTGGTTAGTGCTATTCAAAGTTATTTTCGAGGTGAACCCCCTGGCAACTACTTCTCGATGGCCACTATTGTCTTGATTCCTAAATCAACTTATAAGACCCACTGGGAGCACTTTAGGCCTATTTCTCTTACCTCTGTTATCACTAAAGTAATTAGCATGATCTTAGTTAAACGACTGCAACCCCACCTGCATTATCTGATCTCTCAGAACCAATCCGCTTTTATTAAAGGCAGGGGTATTACTGACAATATTATGCTGGCTCAGGAGTTACTTTATGATATCGACAAAAAGTGTCGAGGTGGTAATATGATGACTAAATTGGACATAAGGAAAGCCTATGACTCCCTTAGCTGGGATTTTATTGTTAAGATTCTTCAGACAAAATGCTTTTCTGTGGATTTTTGTAAGCTTATTCTCAGTTGGCCACATTTTAATAAGTATAATATTCTTATTAATGGAAGCTCCTATGGTTTCTTTAGCACTGGGAGAGGGATCAGGCAGGGAGACCCATTATCCCCTACACTCTTTTTTTTAGTCTTTGATTTTTGTTCTCGACTGATTAATACACTTTTTAGTCATTTCTCTTATTTGCACTTTGCCCATAAGTCTACGGTTACTGTCTCTCATTTGGTTTATGCTGATGACGTCGTTACGTTCTCGAATGGCAGTAAAATTGCTGTTAAGAAAATTTTTGCTTTGTTTTAGCAGTTCCAGAGTGTCTCGGGCCTTACTTTCAACTCAGACAAATGCCACATTTATATGGGTAAAAATGTCACTAGAAGCAATGCTAATTGGATCACTGACTTTACGAGATTTGCTCTTGCTAGATTTCCTCTAAAATATTTAGGGGTAAAGCTTCTTAAAGGCAGGACTAAACAGACCCAAATGGATGAAGTGATCGAGAAAGTTCGGAAAAAAATTGAGGATTAGAAACACAACTCGCTCTCTTTTAGGTGAAGAATCACTGTGCTTAAGAGTATCTTGTAGAGTTTGCCTCTATATGCTTTGCAAATTCTTAATTGGAAAAAAGAGCACACAGTCTTCCTTGGAGAGGTGCTTCAATAAATTTCTTTGGGCAGGCTCTCATTCTTCTAGGAGGTGGCTTCCCTGGAAGAATGTTTGTAAACCCCTTAGTGCGGGGGGTTTGGGTTTCAAACGGTTGCATTACATAGCTGATATTAATTATTTTAAGTTGTAGCTCAATTTCAGAAAAGGTGAATCCTTGTGGGCGATTTTTTGCATGGGAAATATTGTCATACCTCTAACCCTGCCTTTGTGCCTGCAAGGATCGGGGATTCCGGGCTATGGAAACGTCTCTTGCAGGTTAGAGATTGGGCTAAGGATTACATTTTTTGGGAGTTAGGTCACGGCCAACTCTCCTTCTGGCTCGATAGTTGGTCCCCATTTCCCCTGACGATAGGGGACCCTGACCATTCTGATATCCTTGTTTCTCGTACTTGGTCTCATGACGGCTGGAACGTTCCCTTGACTTTTCAGCTGGTCGATTATTTTGATGCTCAACTTGTCTCTTCTATCCCTTTTGATCATAATATGAAGGACACACCATTACTTAAGATGGCTCTAAACGGGTCCATTACTAAAACTTTATACACCTCCCTTCATCAATTCCCTACCATTTCATGGTGGGACAGTATGTGGAATTGGGCATTAACCCCTTCTATGTCGTTTATGGTTTCGAGACTCTTTCATTCTGTGCTTCCGTGTGATGACATTCTTAAGCTCAAAGGTTTGCGTTTTGCTTCCCAATGCCAGCTATGTAAATGTAGTGAAGAATCCATCGAGCACCTATTTTTCTCCTGTAATGTTTCTTTAACGGTTTGGAGAGAGTCTGATTATAAGTTTGGTCTTAAGCTCACCCCATCTCATAACTTGTTTGACACTTGCAACATTTTCAATCCTTCTAGTCGGACCAAATACTTCTGACAAATTTATCCATACATTGTGTGTTGATTTTTTTGGATGGCTCGTAATGACGTTAAGCATCGTGATCAAACCGTCACTAGCTTCGTTATCTTTGCTCATGTATTAGCTTATGTTAACAGAGTTGGTAAACTAGGTGCTAAGAAGCATAGCTTTTTCTCTGTTATATCGTATTTTGATTCCTTCCACTGGCCTCTTGATACTGGTGTTGGTGGGAGGGCACAGCAACTCCCGGTCTTGGTGAGATGGCTGCCCCCTCCCGTCAACTGGATTAAGATTAATACTGATGGTAGCTGGAACTCTTTATCTCTGGGTTTGGCGGTATTGTTCGGAATGCCTATGGTGAATGCATTTTATACTTCTCCTCTCCGTGTTATATTGATAGCCCTATTGAAACTGAAGCTAGAGCTATCTTAATGGCCGTTTCTATTGCCTCCACTGTTGGGTGGCCTTTCATGGTTATTGAGACCAATGCTAAGCTTCTTGTTGACGTTCTTAATGGTGGTAGGGAGCCTACTTGGGACATTATATACTATATTAAGAAAATTAACTTTTTGTCCTCCTGTTTAGTCATCAAATGGAATTTTATTCATAGAGAAGGTAATAGTCCAGCCAATTGGTTGGCTATGCTTGTTGCTAACACTCAATATTTATATATCGGCACAATGCCGAATAGAACATTGCATCATTTAATTATCGGGGATAATCTGGATGTCCCTTATGCTCGTGCTTAATTATCGTCTCTTCCTCCATACTTTTCGCGGAGCTATTTCCATTCACATTTGCATAGGATTGGGTGTGCTCAGTATTCGGCATGTTGCTTTTACTTTATTTATGTGTTGCCTCCATAGGGGAGTATGGGGCATTACATACATTGTTATCTTCATTTACATTTCTCTTTTGCTAGGAAAGTGTTTCTGGCGTTGGAATTCATATCTTCGCCTCCCTTATCTCAGGTGTCCTTGTTTGTTTATATTCCTCCAGTTTTCAACAGCACTTTATTTTTATATATATCCATATATTTACATATATTTATATATATGTAAATATTTATATATTTATAAATATTTATATATATATATATATATATCTGGCCATAGACTTAGAGCAGGTTGTTTTCTGGCTCTCCAGAATCCATTCATTGCCAGCTTTTGATGTATATTTTACATATACATTTATATATATATATATATATATATATATATATATATATATATATATATATACATGTATATATATATATGTATATATATATATGTATGTATGTATATATATATATATGTATGTATGTATATTCATATATATACATATATATATCCTTACGGTTGTTTGTTTGTCATGCGCCTCCTCCCGTGCAGAATTTTCGGCCTTGCTCCAACCGACCGCGCGGTTTTTTTTCTTTTTCTGTGAATTGCGATACACAGTTCTATATATATGCTTTTTTTTTAATTTATATATATGCTTATATATATATACTGATATATATATATATATATATATATATATATATATATATATATATATATATATATATATATAGATATATATATATATATATCTTTATAAACATTCATCTATTTACATTTACATTTCCACATATTTATATATATGCTTATATATATACACTTTTATATATATTCATAAATATAATCTTGTGTATCCGGGGCGGTGTCTGTATCTTTTGCCAATGTTTAGGTTTGTTTTGGAACTTGACATGCTCCTATTTTCCATAATTTGTTGCTGCCTACTTGCTGATTTTGAAGCAGGTGAATTGCGCTTAAGTTTTGTTGGTAAGCCACGCACCTCTCATATTTCTAAATATAAAGCTCCAGATTCATATGTATCTTTATTTACTGCTATGCATGGATTATAATATATATATATATATATATATATATATATATATATATATATATATATATATATATATATATATATATATATAACATGGAGTATATGTATTAAAAAATAAATGGAACTCCAGATAAAGCCCAACGTATCAGATAGGTGAGGTAACTACAGCAACTCCTTATATATACTCCATGCTTTTATATATATATATATATATATATATATATATATATATATATATATATATATATATTGGTGCTTGCTTCGCGTGGCTAACTATTCTTAAGTATTCGGCTGTGGGTTATTTATCTTGGCCATGTTGGTTTTGGTTTCCTTTAGTATTAGCTGGGCAATTATATGAATGCCCCGAGTGCCTTAAGTGCTTATTCTATCTCAAAATCCATTCACAGAAACCAACCGAACAAAACTTTTGCTGGTTCGGTCGTGCTCTCGAGCCAGCCCCAGCCATTTTATTTCTGGCAGTGGTATTAACTTTTGTGGAGGTATGGAAGGTGGTTTTTAATGCAGCTTAATGCGAGGGCTCTGATGGTTGTGAATGGGAACTACTGTTGGAATGGAGAGGCTTTTAGGATTTGGCAAAGGCTAGAAATTTATGGAAGAAGCTTCACTTTATTTTATTGCTTGATACAAACTCAAAGACTCCACCTCTATTTATACTAGTGGCACCTCCTAAATTAACGGCTAGGATTGTGCCACCATAATTCTAATCTAATTGCTACAATAATTCCCCACCTACCACACAATAATTCAACACCTACCATACAATAATTCTACACCTACCACACCTACCACACATTCTAGAATAAGCTTCTAGATGAGGCTCTTATTAGACTTTTTAAAACAACTAAAATCAAGTTTTAATTTCAACACCCCCTCTTAAACTTGATTTTGTGACTCCAAGTAAACTTCTCAATTTAATAAAGTCTTCACTTTTGAGTGGCTTGGTAAATATATCAGCAACTTGATCTCGAGACTTCACGTACCGTACTTGTATCTCCTTTCTTTCGATGCATTCTCTCGATGAAGTGATAGCGCGTATCAATGTGCTTGTTTCTATCGTGGAAAACCGGATTCTTTGCTAGTGCTATTGCGTACTCGTTATCGACAAAAATTTTCGATCGCCTCTTCTTGTGGTAAACTTAACTCTTTTAATAAGTTTCGAAGCCAAATTGCATGACAAACACATGAGGTTGTGACCACGTACTCATCTTCACACGTAGAAAGAGTGACAATTGTTGTTTCTTCGACATCCAAGTGAAAGCAAGATCTCCTATGAAGAACACGAACCCCGTAGTGCTCTTTCGATCATCCATGTCTCCACCCAATCACTATCGCTATATCCTTCAAGCTTCGAAATTGTTAGATGATGAGTAAAGTAAGCCAAAATCAATTGTACCTTCGATATAGCGCATAATTCTTTTAGCGGTCTTCAGTGTGTAGCAGTTGGAGTCTCCATGTAGCGACTAATAAGTCCAACAAAGATAAAGAATATCTGGCCTCATGGCATGTCAAGTAGCGCAAACTTCCAACCAAACTCTTGAAAATCGTTGATCGATTCTTTTTCCTCATCATACTTTCGATAGCTTGACTCCGCATTCTACATGGGTATTTATAGGTCGGCTATTATCCATCTCGAACTTCTTCAATATCTCCTCGCATAACCTTCTTGAGAGATGAAAATTTCATCCTTTGTTTGCTTGACTTCGATGCCAAGATAATATGTCATAAGCCCAATATCTGTCATCTCGAACTCCTTCGTCATCGCATCTTTGAACTTTTCAAACATGCTTGGATTATTTCCTATGAAGATCAAATTATCAACATATAAACAAACAATCAAGACATTTTCATCATCATTCTTGATGTAAAGAGCATGCTCGTAAGGACACTTTATGAAGCCCTTCTCTTGCGTATACTTGTCTATTCGACTATTCCATGCTCTCGGTGCTTGCTTCAACCCATAGAGAGCCTTTTTAGCTTTAGAACCTTGTCTTCTTGTCCTTTGACTTCATATCCCGGTGGATGCCGAATGTAAACTATTTCTTCAAGTATTCCATTCAAAAAGCAGATTTTACATCTAATCGATGTATTCTCCACTTATTTTGGGCCGCCAAAGAGAATATTAGTCTAATAGTTTCTAATCGAGCAACAGGGGCAAATACCTCATCATAGTCGATGCCTGCTCTTTGATCGTAGCCTTTGCCACCAATCTTGCTTTGTATCTTTCAATTTCTCCTTTGAATTCTTCTTTGCTTTGTACACCCATTTCACACCAATCGCTCTTGTGCCCTTTTGGAAGTGAAGCTAGCTCCCATGTGTCGTTCTTCTCGATCGCCTTGATTTCTTCATCCATTGAATCTTTCCACTTCTTGCTTTGTATGGCTTCTTTGAAATTCGTGGGCTCACAACAAGCAAAGAGACAAAAAAGAGTAAGATTATCTCGATTGTTAGTTACCTCATAAAGATCTTGTAATTTTCTGAAGCGTGGTACTCTTTCACTTGAATTTTCTCGTTGAATTTGATGACGATGAGTCACTTCGAGTACTTGTAGTTAATGTTGTTTGTGGAGTAGTAGGCTCTTCTCTTGTTTGTTCGATTTGTGGTCGCTCTACGTCTTCTTCTTGCAAGTATGGGAAAAGTTGTAGTCCTCGTCATGTGATTCCCAATCTCATTCTCCTCCTTCATCGAATATGACATCTCTGCCGATGATTGACTTCCCGTATTTGGATTGTATAGCTTGTAGCCTTTCGAGTTGGTGTCGTAACCAATGAAGATGAACTTCTCGCTCTTATCATCCAGCTTGCTTCTTTTTTCGTCGGGTATGTGTACATGAGCTATGCATCCAAAAACTCGCAGATGTGAGATGTCGGGCTTCCTTCCACTCCATGCTTCTTGTGGTGTCTTTCCCCACACACTTCTTGTTGGTGATCGATTAGCCAAATAAACAGCACATGCGACTGCTTCTGCCCAAAACTTCTTCGGTAATTTCTTGCTTTTTAACATGCTTCTTGTCATTTTAAGGATGGTTCTATTCTTCCTTTCCCCTACTCCATTTTGTTGGGGGGATCTTGGAACAGTTAGAAGTCGACGTATTCCATTGGCTTCACAGAATTCTTGAAATTCATTCGAAGTGAATTCTCCTCCTCGATCAGATCGCATAGCTTTGATCTTGAGACCACTCTCCTTTTCTACATCTGCCTTAAACTTTTTGAACATTCCAAAAACCTCTGATTTTTGTTTTAAGAAATACACCCATGTTTTTCGTGAGAAATCGTCTATGAAGAGAAGGAAATAGTTGCTCTTACCAAGTGAGTTTGGCTTTATTGGACCGCACACATCTATATGTATGAGCTCAAGAGGCTTTTGGGCTCTTGAACTGGACTCCCTTGGAAAGCTTTTTCTGAAGTGCTTTCCAAGTAAACATCCTTCACATAATTGATCAGGGTGGTTGATGCAAGGTAAGCCTCTCACCATCTCTTTCTTTGAAAGCAATTCGAGTCCTCCGAAGTTGAGATGCCCAAATCGAAGATGCCAAAGCCAAGAAGCATCTTTATAACAGGTCTTGAGACATTTGACAATATCGTTTTGAATGTTAAGCAAGAACATTTTATTTTTATACATTGGCACCTTAGCAATCAAGTTACCAATATTGTATTTTAAGAAGAGAGTATTTTCTTTCAAGTGAATATCATATCCCTTCTCCAATAGTTGACCTAAACTCAAGATGTTGCTCTTCATATTCGGCACAAAGTAAACATTAGAAATAAATTGATGCTTCCCATTTTTCTGGCGGATGAGAATGTTACCTTTGCCTTTCACCTCTATCTTGGACTCATCTCCAAACGACACATTGCCACTTACTGATTCGTCAAGCTCTACGAACATGCTTCGTCTCCCGCACATATGGTTGCTTGCACCGGTGTCCAGGTACCATGTACTATCTTCACCTCTTTCATTATCCTTGTATGCTAGTAGTAGCATGTCATCTTCTTCTCTCTTTTCTTCTATGTAGTTGACTCTTTCATAAACTTTGTTCGTAGGAGCTCTACATTCTTTTGCATAATGCCCGAACTTGTTACAATTATAAGCACTTAATTCGAGATTTATCGTACCTCGAATTTGAGCGCCCTCGACCACGTCCTCTTGTAGATCTTTCTCCTTTCTCATAGTTATTGTTGGAAGCCCACCCTTGCTTGCTAGTATGACCTCGTCCTTGTCCACCACCTCTTCCATGTTGGCTTCTAATATTGTTGAAGCTTTCATCCTTCGCAGTTGGTTGAATATTCGTTTTGAGAAGTTGTTCGACAATCTCTTCATTCATCTTCTTCTTTTCTTCGTGGGCTCGTAGTGAACCCGTAAGTTGTTCTATCGTCATGGCTTGTAAATCCTTGGTTTCTTCGATAATAGTTCGTGATACTATCAAATTTTGAATCTAATGAACGAAGAATCTTTTCCATGATTGCCACATCTTCTAACTTCTCTCCATTTCTTTTTAGTTGATTAGAAATTGTAATGACTCTAGAAAAGTAATCGGAGACCAACTCGCCTTCTTTCATATGTAAGATATCAAATTGACTTCTTAAAGTTTGAAGTCGTACATTTTTAACCTTCTCTTCTCCTTTATACGAAACCTCGAGCTTCTTCCATGCTAGCTTGGCCGAAGTAGCACTTGAGATCTTCTCAAAACCATCTTCATCTAAAGCTTGATAGATGAGGAAGAGAGCCTTCTTGTCTCTCTTTCGCAAGTCTCTTAAGCTCTCCTTTTGTGTTGTGGATAGAGCAGACTCGTCGCTTGGCTCATCGTAGCCTTTCTCCACAACCTCCCAAACATCATGCGCTCCAAGAAGTGCCTTCATCTTGATACTCCAATTGTCGTAACCATACCACCGTTTGTCATTGCTTTATAAAGGAACATTTAGGCTCTGATACCACTTTGTTGGAATGGAGAGGCTTTTAGGATTTGGCAAAGGCTAGAAATTTATGGAAGAAGCTTCACTTTATTTTATTTGCTTGATACAAACTCAAAGACTCCACCCCTATTTATACTAGTGGCACCTCCTAAATTAACGGCTAGGATTGTGCCACCATAATTCTAATCTAATGGTTACAATAATTCCCCACCTACCACACAATAATTCAACACCTACCATACAATAATTCTACACCTACCACACCTACCACACATTCTAGAATAAGCTTCTAGATGAGGCTCTTATTAGACTTTTAAAACAACTAAAATCAAGTTTTAATTTCAACAACTACCTGGGCTAAATGGTGTTTGGAATGCAGCTTCATGCGAGAGCTTCCAAGATGCGAATGGGATTTACCCGTACTATAGATTTTCCTATCTTCTTATGCAGATGTCTGAATTTGCCCATTGGATATAGACTTTTGGTGTTACCGACACACTACCCTGCAATATTTTCCTTCTGATTAGTTCTAGCCTTATCTTTTTCTCAATAGCTGTCTTTGTTTTGTATGCGTGGACTTAGAGTTTGTTTGGGGTAGCTGTGGATTATTTATAATCTGCTGATAAGTAGCTTGTTCTGATAATCTGCAGAATGAACTGGCTTGCTAATTGGGACAGCTTATTCAAAATAGTTTATTGGTAGTTATGGCTGTATAAATGACCTTCATGCCCCTGTTTGTAAAACTGTTTGGGACAGTTTGTTCAGAATAACTTATTGGTTGTAAAAAAACATATAATGCAGAAGCAAAAAAATCATCACATATCACTTCGAAAAAACTATATTTAGAATATAATGATAGGAAGTTATATCATCAAATCATAAATTTAATAAAGAAAAGATTCTAGTGTGATTGAGGATCTCTTATATCAATTGTACAAATTATGATGATTGTTTCTAATAAACATTGAAATAATCTAAGAATTGAATTTAAGATTGTTGTTGAACTCTAAGATCCATTGACCTCACAAAATGCATTTTGTTATGCTTATCACTTGAAAAATAAAAGAAATTGATTTGTGGTTCCATGTCCAATGGTTAAAATTATATTTCCCAATTGAGTATGGTGATGCATAAATATCTTTTGAAAAAAAGTACATTCACCAAATTTTATTTTGTAATCATACCTCAAATACTTTGCCTCTTCAAACTATTGCAAAGTTAGCAAAAAAGCAAAAATGATAAATTAGACATTTTACAAACATGATAAAAGAACTTGAGAACAAATTACAACTTCTTAATAGTTAGGAATAAAGCCACAAATACAAAACAAATTTATAGATGTTTCTCGAGGTATTAATAACTTAATCTCAAGATGGGGATGATGTTATTATGAACCTCCTCTAGTTTGATCCTTTTAATATCACTCTTTAAAACTCTTTTCTAATGATCCACATTCAAGCTAGAGTTTAAAACACCACCAATGACCTTTGCTATCAGTGGAGATCCTAAAAGCTTTTTAACCATGATTCTGGCATTGCATCCTAATTGTTGATGATCATCAATGTTGTTTGCATCAGCGAATGCATGAGAGTGAAGGAGCTGCAAACACTCATCTTCCTTCAAGCCCCCTACTTTAAATGTTTCCTTCTTCGTTCTAATCAACTTGGCAATCATCGGTGCAACTGAATCCATCCGAGTTGTGACCTAAATTTGTATTTTGATAAATGGGCGTTAATGAGCTACGAACCTAATCTTCCTCTAACCCTCAATCTCAATGCAATGCAAATCATTCAACTAAATTTCATAGAAAACATTGAAAAGAAAAATAGTCTATGGATCGCGATTGGGACGGAAATGCGAACCGAAGTAGGGCAAAATGCTTATAGAGCTTCGATCGAGCTTTTCGTCTGCTTGGATCGGGAGACAGGATTGCCTCTCTGCTTGGATCGCGATGGGAAGGGATCGGCGACTGCCACAGGAATCGAGCTACGATTGGGACGGGATCTCCTATGCTCGGATCGCGACGTGCTTGGATCGCGATGGGAAGGGATCGGTGGGGACTGCAAACTGAATCGAGCTGCGGCTGGGAGGGGATCGCCTATGCTCGGATCGCGATGGGAGCTGTATCGCGGCTGGGACGTTAGGGCGCGAGAGAAGGAAGGGGCGGGTGACAGCGGGAAAGCGGGACGGACGAGAGTGGGAGGGTGGGAGGAGGGCTGTCGCGTAATAAGCCGGGAGGAAAAGTGGCAAGCGGCATGTTTGTCGCGGCCGAAAATGACAAAGATTTGGAACGAATTGCGTCACGCATATTTCTGCGGCCGTCCCAACCGCGCGAAACAAACACCACATGCGCGATACCATAACGCTCATCGCACAAATAAGCCGCCCCAAACGGGGCCTTAGTTAATCTCTTTTGGGTTTTTACTTCTGCTTCATTTTGGAGTAGACTTGTAACGTGGCAAGGAACCCCTTTTGAGTGCGTAGTGCATACTTACTTTTTTTAGTTTATGGGGATCCTCTCCTAATCTATTTTGTACTCCTTTTTTGGTGATTAATACGTTGGGAGCTGAATAACGCTATATATTTAAGAAAATGAGCGTTATTCAGCTCCCAACGTGTTAATTACCAATAAAGGAGTACAAAATAGATTAGGAGAAGATCCTCTTAAACTAAAAAGTAAAGATGCACTAAGCACTCAAAAGGGGTTCCTTGCCACGTTAAAAGTCGACTCCATATGTATATAATCTCAATTAAATATTAGTTATAATCATTTTTTTATTTTAGTAATTAAACAAAATTTTTCTAATATTTACTTAAATAAATTAAATAATTATATAAAAATATTTGAAAAATTAATTTAAACATAGTATCTAATTATTATTTAAATTTTAAAATTAATATTTAATAATACTTTTAATTATTAATAAACTTTTTTTATTATATTTATTAGTTATATATTTTAATTTAATTAAATAAATTTTAAATATTAATCAAAACTTATCTATTTAAATATATTATAATTTTAATATTATTTTAATAAATATATACGCCCGTGCATATATATATATATATATATATATATATATATATATATATATATATATATATATATATATATATATATATTCATAAAGGAAATAGTGTCTCGTGGCTTCTTACATGTTGATATAATTAAAATGTTACAAAAAGGGCGGGAGGTGGATCACTTAATTTAAAAGAAACTGATACGCATTCGTAAGGGTTCCTCCTCCTAGGGTATAATTCGACACCAAGAAAGGGAAAATGGTAGCAACACCCAGACATGTAAAGGAAAAATTGCAAAGAGTTTGTCCAGACAACAAAAGAAACACACCATACCATAATAAAACTAGCAAGTGAAAATAGAGGCGAGAGATAATTCAAACTCGAGCGAGCTAACCATCACTTCTGAACACATAACCCAGCACATATCAAACAGTCAATATTACGTCCTCGGGGTGCTGTAAAACTCTGAATCCATTAGATTTGATGTTGTCTGTCGTGGTGAAGTCGATACATCTATGAATTGCATAAAATGAATTGCAAGAATAATATTTGTAGCAATCATCCCTAAATTAGAGCCATCCAGATCGATTGGGAGTGAGAGACGGAGTAGTTTGAGGAAGTTTCAAACTCGAGCAGAACAAAGAGAAGCAATGACAACCATAAAAGAAAAGAGTAAATATTTGTGTATATAAGCATATAAATAGAATTGTAAGGCTATAATACGGATATATATATATATATATATATATATATATATATATATATATATATATATATATATATATATATATATATATATATGTATATGTATATGTAAATATAGATAGATATACATATTCACATATATATAATATAGTTAAATTAATAATTATAAATTAAATTTAAATAATGTTTAACAATTATATTATAACTATATTATTATAAATATGTAATAAATATATTTAATAAATATAATTATTTAGAATTAAATTTATAAATTTATTTGATTTAATATTATATTTATTTAATTATATGAGTAGAAAAAAATTTAATTATAGAAATATACATAGAGAAATAAAATTTTAGTTTTAAAAATTATTATATATTTATAATTAAAGAAAATTATACTAATATATAACATAAAGTAATTAAATACTTATTTAAAAAATATTAACATAAATTAATCTATATATAGTATTTAATTATTATTTAAATTATAAAATAAATAATTAATATTACATTTAATTATTAAAAAAATTATTTAAATATATTAATTCATTATATATTTTAATTTAATTAAATATGTTTTGAATATTAATAAAAACTTATTTATTTCAATATATCATAATTTACCTAATATTTTAAAAAATAATTATATATATAAATAAGTAAATATATATAATAACAATTAATATAGTTAAATTAATAAGTGTAATAAATATTTAATAAAGCATATTATAGCAATATTATAATAAATATTTAATAAATCTATTTAATAAATATAACTAAATAATATTAAATTTATCAGTTTATTTAATATAATATTATATTTATTTAATATAATTATTAAATTATGTAGTATAATAATAATATAAATATATAATTATATATAAAAAATAAAATTTTAGTTATAATAAGTTTTATTTATTAAAAATTAAAGTAAATTAGATTAATATATAACTTATAAAAAATATTTTAAAACGTTAATTTATATGTAGTATTTTATTATTATTAAAATTATCCAATTAATAATTAATAATACATTTAACTTTTAATAAAAATTATTTAAATATATTTATCATTTGTTTTTTAATTTAATTAAATATATTTTAAATATTAATCTAAAATTATTTATTTAAATATATTATAATTTTTATATAATTTTAATATATATACATATAGTATAGTTAAATTAACAATTATAAATTAAATTAAAACAATTTAATAAATTATATTATATAATATTAAACTTATATATTTATTTTATTTAACATTTTTTTAATTAGTATATTTATTTAATTATATTAGTATAATACTATTTTAATATATAAATATAAATAAAAAATAAAATATTACTTATAATAATTATTGTATATTTATAATTAAAGAAGATTATACTTATACAAAAAAATTTTAAATGAATTAGTTTATACAAAATATTTAATTATTGTTTAAATTATAAAATTATAATTAATAAAAGATTTAATTATTGATAATAATTATTTAAATTTATTTATTTATTATTTAATAAAAATCATTTTAAATATTAATCTAAAATTATTTATATAAATATATGAAAATTTATATATTAATTTAATATATATATATATATATATATATATATATATATATGTATGTATGTATGTATGTATGTATGTATGTATGTATGTATGTATGTATGGACAAATATACATATATACGCATATAATATAGATTAAATTTTAATAATTATATTATCGTCATATTTCAATAATTTAATAAATTAGATTATAGTTATATTATTATAATATTTAATAACTATAATTAATAAATATAATTATATAAAATTAAATTTATATATTTATTTAATTTAATATAAAATTTATTTAAATATATTATTAAATTATATTAGTATAATAATATTTTAATTATTTAAATATATATAAAAGAATTAAGAAATAGTTATAATAATTATTATATATTTTTAGTTAAAGATAATTATACTAATATATAACTAAAACTAATTAAATACTATTATAAAAATATTTAAGTAATAATTTATATATATATATATATATATATATATATATATATATATATATATATATATATATATATTATTTAATTATTATTTAAATTATAAAATTCATAATTAGTAATACATTTAATTATTAAAAAAATTATTTAAATATATTTATTAATTTTCTTTTTTTAATTTTGTTAAAAATATTTTAAATATTAATATAAACTTATTTATTTAAGAAATTTATAATTTATATATTATTTTAAAAATAATTGTATATATATATATATATATATATATATATATATATATACACACACACACACATATTTACATACATATAATATAGTTAAATTAAAAATTATAAATTAAATCGAAATAATTTAATAAAGTATTTCCTAATTATATTATTATTAATATTTAATAAATATATTTTAGTAAAAATAACAGTATAATATTATATTTATATATTTATTTAATTTAATTTCATAGTTATTTTTTATTACTATTATTTTAAAATAGTACAATAATAATTTAATTCACCAAATTCAACCAAAATCTACCAAAATTAGCCAAAATCCCAAAAATTCACAAAATGCTCATACGACCCAAAAAATTCTCATTCATTCACCAAAATCATTTTAAATCTCTCAAAATTACACAATTTATCTAAAATACTCCACATTCCTTAGATCTAGCCAAATTTCTCTAAATTCTCCAAAACTACCCAAAAAACCCAATTTCTACCAATATTCTCCAAAATGATGAAAATGCCCTTAAACCCTTTAAAACCATTAAAACCCCATGGTGGCAATGGAAAGAAAGAAAATATATATGTGGTGCGACCACGGTGGGATGTGGTTCGTGGTGTTTGATGATGATGATGTCATCATGTCATCGCCATCCAATATATCATGTCAATGTCAAGGAGTCGCCAACTAATATTAGCATAGTTTTATTCGTATAAATCCTATGAAGGATTTAGAGAATTTTTAGGACTAATAGTAGAAAAAGGTGTTTATGAAAATTCTTATATGAGGATAATCTAGAATAACGTATTCTAGAATTTTCATATTAAGAAAATCATGGTAAACCGGAGATTTCGTTTTGGGTTCTTTCGGATCTCCTATAGAGGTAAGCCTCATAGTTAATTACATCTTAAACAATTCTCGATTGTTTAAGAAAACTTCGATTAATGTTAATCATTTGTTTTCTAAAAGATTTATTTTAAGGAGAGATGTACCCACTATCACTCGCAAATGTCGTTATATCATGTTATTGAATACTTTAGGTATTATGTCTAACCTAAAGGTTTTGGTTTTGTTGTCATGTCGTTGTTGTGTTGAAAAGTTTCGAGTTATATGTCTAACCTAAAAGTTTTGTTTTGTTTTCAATGTTGTTGTCTTGTTGAAAAGTTTCAGGTTATATGTCTAACCTAAAAGTTTTGTTTTGTTTTCAATGTTGTTGTCTTGTTGAAAAGTTTCAGGTTATATGTCTAACCTAAAAGTTTTGTTTTGTTTTGTTGCTAATATTCCGTCATCGGGGTCCTGCAAAACAGAGTTAGCACACCCTATAACATGTAAAAAAAATCTAAACGAAATTTCTTGTCTTCATCCTACGAAGAAAATATCGTCAGAAATAATATCACAGAATATGTTAAGTTATTTTGAAATGTCAACTTCATGCTAATCATGTTGTTTTTTTTTAAATGTCAAATTTTCGTTGATTACGTCAACATCAGATTTATGTTGGTTATGTCAATTTTAGAATGTCAAATTATGTTGAATTGATTTTGAGTTTGAGCTTAAATTTCAGGTTCGTGTCTATCAAAAGATTTAAAGTTAAATTCAATACTAATTGAACTAACTTGGGCTCATGTCTGGTTGAACCTAAGTTAAATTCAATGTTGATTGAATTTGATTAACTCGAGTTCATGTCTGTTTGAACTTAAGTTAAAAGGTTAAAATTCAATATTGATTGAATTAACTTGGATTCATGTCTGATTGAATCTAAGTAAAATTCAATGTTGATTGAATTTGATTAACTGGAGTTCATGTCTGTTTGAACTTAAGTTAAAAGGTTTGGTTTTGGATGAACTTAATTAAATTTTAAACCTTGTTTAAATAGAATTTAAAGGTTAATCAAGCCAAATAAATTAGACTTAATTAGAATTATAGACCATTCAAATCCATTTTAGGTAAGGTTTAAGTCTTAATCAAGTCTATTTTGTCGGACTTAGATTTAAGATTGTCTTAAGTTCATTAGAAGTTGAACTCAAGTTCGGTTTGACTTAAGTCTAATGTAGATTAGACTTAACTTTGGTTTAGGTTGAATTTAGGTTCAATATGGATTGGACCTAAGATTTAGATTAACTTGAGTTCAAGTTGGATTGAATTCAAGTTAGGTCATGTTTGAATTTAAGTTAGGTTCAATAGGGATTGGACCTAAGATTTTGGGTTAACTTGAGTTCAAGTTGGATTGAACTCGAGTTGGGTTATGTTTGAGTTAGGTTCAATCTGGATTGAACCTAAAATTTAGGTTAACTTGAGTTTAAGTTGGGTTGGGTTTAGGTTAGGTTCAATGTGGGTTGAACCTAAGGTTTAGGTTAACTTGAGTTCAAGTTAGGTTGGACTCAAGTTAGATTAGGTTTAGATTAGGTTCAATGTGGGTTGAACCTAAGGTTTAGGTTAACTTGAGTTCAAGTTAGGTTGGACTCAAGTTAGATTAGGTTTAGGTTAGGTTCAATGTGGGTTGAACCTAAGGTTTAGGTTAACTTGGGTTCAAGTTAGGTTGGACTCAAGTTATGTTAGGTTTAGGTTAGGTTCAATATGGGTTGAACCTAAGGTTTAGGTTAACTTGAGTTCAAGTTAGGTTGGACTCAAGTTAGGTTAGGTTTAGGTTAGGTTTAATGTGGGTTGAACCTAAGGTTTAGGTTAACTTGAGTTCAAGTTAGGTTGGACTCAAGTAAGATTAGGTTTAGGCTAGGTTGAATGTGGATTGAACCTAAGGTTTAGGTTACCTTGGGTTCAAGTTAGGTTGGACTCAAGTTAGATTAGGTTTAAGTTTGATTTAGGTTTAATGTGAGTTGAACCTAAGTTTGGTTTGACTTAAGTCTAATGTAGACCAGGCTTAAGTTAGGTTTAAGTTTAGTTTAGGTTCATGTCAGGTTGAACCTAAGTTTGGTTTGACATAAGTCTAATGTAGATCAGGCTTAAGTTAGGTTTAAGTTTGATTTAGGTTCAATGTGGGTTGAACCTAAGTGTTTGGTCTAAGTTTGATTAAACCTTAGTTAGTTAAGGCTTAATGGTTTAATTAGGTCTAAGGGTTGCATCAAATTAGGGTTTAAGTTTGATTAAACCTTAGTTAGTTAAGGCTTAATGGTTTAATTAGGTCTAAGGGTTAAACCTAATTAGTGGTTTAAGTTTGATTAAACCTTAGTTAGTTAAGGCTTAAAGGTTTAATTCGGTCTAAGGGTTAGACCTAATTAGTGGTTTAGGTATGATTAAACCTTAGTTAGTTAAGGCTTAATGGTTTAATTAGGTCTAAGGGTTAGACTTAATTAGGGTTTAAGATTGATTAAACCTTAGTTAGTTAAGGCTTAAAGGTTTAATTAGGTCTAAGGGTTAGACTAATTAGGGTTTAGGTATGATTAAACCTTAGTTAGTTAAGGCTTAAAGGTTTAATTAAGTCTAAGGGTTAGACCTAATTAGGGTTTAAGTTTGATTAAACCTTAGTTAGTTAAGGCTTAATGGTTTAATTAGGTCTAAGGGTTAGACCTAATTAGGGTTTAAGTTTGATTAAACCTTACTTAGTTAAGGCTCAAAGGTTTAATTAGGTCTAAGGGTTAGACTCTAATTAGGGTTTAAGCTTGATTAAAGCTTAGTTAGTTAAGGCTAGATGGTTTAATTAGGTCTAAGGGTTAGACTCTAATTAGGGTTTAAGTTTGATTAAACCTTAGTTAGTTAAGGCTTAAAGGTTTAATTAGGTCTAAGGGTTAGACCTAATTAGGGTTTAAGTTTCATTAAACCTTAGTTAGTTAAGGCTTAATGGTTTAATTATGTCTAAGGGTTAGACCTAATTAGGGTTTAGGTATGATTAAACCTTAGTTAGTTAAGGCTTAATGGTTTAATTAGGTCTAAGGGTTAGACTCTAATTAGTGGTTTAAGTTTGATTAAACCTTAGTTAGTTAAGGCTTAATGGTTTAATTAGGTCTAAGGGTTAGACCTAATTAGGGTTTAAGTTTGATTAAACATTGGTTAGTTAAGGCTCAAAGGTTTAATTAGGTCTAAGGGTTAGACCTAATTAGGGTTTAAGTTTGATTAAACCTTTGTTAGTTAAGGCTTAAAGGTTTAATTAGTTAAGGCTTAATGGTTTAATTAGGTCTAAGGGTTAGACCTAATTAGGGTTTAAGTTTGATTAAACCTTAGTTAGTTAAGGCTCAAAGGTTTAATTAGGTCTAAGGGTTAGACCTAATTAGGGTTTAAGTTTGATTAAACCTTAGTTAGTTAAGGCTCAAAGGTTTAATTAGGTCTAAGGGTTAGACCTAATGAGGGTTTAAGTTTGATTAAACCTTAGTTAGTTAAGGCTTAAATGTTTAATTAGGTCTAAGGGTTAGACCTAATTAGGGTTTAGGTATGATTAAACCTTAGTTAGTTAAGGCTTAATGGTTTAATTAGGTCTAAGGGTTAGACCTAATTAGGGTTTAAGTTTGATTAAACCTTAGTTAGTTAAGGCTTAATGGTTTAATTAGGTCTAAGGGTTAGACCTAATTAGGGTTTAGGTATGATTAAACTTTAGTTAGTTAAGGCTTAAAGGTTTAATTAGGTCTAAGGGTTAGACCTAATTAGGGTTTAAGTTTGATTAAACCTTAGTTAGTTAAGGCTTATTGGTTTAATTAGGTCTAAGGGTTAGACCTAATTACGGTTTAAGTTTTATTAAACCTTAGTTAGTTAAGGCTCAAAGGTTTAATTAGGTCTAAGGGTTAGACCTTATTAGGGTTTAGGTATGATTAAACCTTAGTTAGTTAAGGCTTAATGGTTTAATTAGGTCTAAGGGTTAAACCTAATTTGGGTTTGAGTTTGATTAAACCTTAGTTAGTTAAGGCTTAATGGTTTAATTAGGTCTAAGGGTTAGACCTAATTAGGGTTTAGGTATGATTAAACCTTAGTTAGTTAAGGCTTAATGGTTTAATTAGGTCTAAGTGTTAGACTCTAATTAGTGGTTTGGGTATGATTAAACCTTAGTTAGTTAAGGCTTAACGGTTTAATTAGGTCTAAGGGTTAGACCTAATTTGGGTTTAGGTTTTATTAAACCTTATGTTTAAGGAGGTTAATTAAGTTTTGTATGTCTTTAAACCTAATTAAGGGAGTTTAGTTTTGTGTTAATTAAGTTTAATATGTCCTTAAACTTAATTAAAAAGAGTTTAATTTTTTTAAACCTAATTTAGGTAAGGTTTAATGGGTTAATTAAGTTTAGTGTGTCTTTAAACTTAATTAAGGAAGTTCAATTTTTATTAAACCTATTTTAGAGAAGGTTTAATTGGTTAATTAAGTTTAGTGTGTCTTTAAACTTAATTAAAAGAGTTTAATAATTTTTATTAAACCTAATTTAGGTAAGGTTTAATAGGTTAATTAAGTTTAGTGTGTCTTTAAACTTAATTAAAAGAGTTTAATTTTTATTAAACCTATTTTAGGTAAGGTTTAATTGGTTAATTAAGTTTAGTGTGTCTTTAAACTTAATTAAAAGAGTTTAATTTTTATTAAACCTAATTTAGGTAAGGTTTAATGGATTTAAATGTCATTTTAAGCCTTAATTGAATCTAATCTTGTCATTTTAGACTCAAGTGAGGTTTATTATTAGCCTATCATAGGCTAGAACCATTTTCAAACTTAGATTGTTGATGGAAATAGTTCAATTTTACAAAGGGTTATTTTAGGATTCAAAATTATTTAATTTATAAATGATTTTAACCCTAAATTTTCAAATGTCAGTCAAAATTGTTTTTATGACTTAGAAATATTTTTCCTAGGGTCATTGTCTGTTGCCCTATCATTCCTAGTCATTTGTATTTTTATTTTCTTAATTTTCAAATTTTTATAATTATTATTTGAAATAATTACAAAGAAACTTGAAAATTCAAGAAAAGTATCCTAGGCATGTTTTCTGTCCTTAGAAAAATTATGGAAGGTCCCTAAGAACATAAAGATAAATACCTCAAAGTTTCATATTTTTTTGATTTATAAATAATTTTTAATAATTAAAATACTCCAGAGAGTATTTAATTAATTAAGAATTAAATACTAAGAATAAAATTATGATTTTGGTCTCATAATTTTCTTCTCTTCAAGAGCTTTCCAGAGGTATTTTTATTTTATTTTTAGGACCTCTGGTTAAAGAGATATGAATTTTTGAAGTTTAAGGAATTAAAAATTTTTAATACCGCACCGCCGAACTCACGCCCGTTCGACGCGTGTCCTCGGATGCATCGAACGGGCGGGAAGATCCCGTGCAGCGGTCAGACCGCGGGGCTTTGTTCGGCGCTGATCTGCGCCGTCTGTTCCAAAGGCGTCGGATCGGACGGCGCAGAAAATTCGGGATTTAATCCCGTAATTCCGTAGCCATTGAACTTCAAACATTAATATCTCACTCATTTCTTGATGAAATTGAGTGATTTGTTTTTTAAAATGCTCATCTAGACAAGTAGTATCAATCCATACGGTGATGATACACTTTTGAGCTATCAAAATACATGATTTATTAAGAACATGAATTATTTTGCAAATATAAATTCCATACCTTGGCCACAAGTGGATCAAGTCAGATCAGACCCTATGGTTGTCTTCTTGGACCCCAAGAGAAGATTGTGGAAGCAGCAATTTATTCCAGAAGTTGTGGTTGGAGAGGAATTTGGGAATTGGTCCTGATTTGGGCTAATTTTGAAAATGGCTCAAATTGGCCCAAATGGGCTAGATCTATAGCTGGGTTTCACTCCTAAAAGATAGTGGGGACTCTTAGGAAGAACTTTTATGTTGGGAGCAGGAGGATTTGGGCAGCCTATAGGTCTCACTAAATATTTTCTTCCTCCTTAGGAAGTTTCGGCCAAGGGCTCTATTTATAGCCAAATGATGGAGTTGGCTTGCCTTAGGTTGTTCTTGGGCATTACTTATCTCCCCTACATGCTGATTGGGTGATCAATTGGCAGGAGATAAGCTTAGATTTTTCTCTCTAAGTATTTCATGATGAATTTCATCTCTTTGCCTCTTGTCCATTGGCCATTGTGGGAGGTTACTTGTCAGCTGTTGTTAGGCTTTTTAAGGAGCTTACAACTCAATCCATGAGCTTAAGAAGTGATGACACATAACCTAGCCTATAGCCTAGCCTTCATCATCACCATTTACCATGGTAAAGAGGGGTTACATGTGAGGTTTTCTCCTCATTGGGTGGCTTGGGTGGTGGTCATTTTTTGACCTATGTTGGCCGGCCACCTTAAGGAGGGAATGAGGGAGGTGATGACACCTCATTCCATGCATAACCATGGGGGTTAAGCCATGGATGATGGGCTTTAGGATGGGCTTTAGGATGGGCTTTAAAATGAACTTTAAAATGGACTTTTTATATGTTAAAGAGGCTTTTAAAATGAATTAGCCCAATTAAATATAAAGAGCCCACTTGTATTTTCATCCCTCCCCTTTAATTTCCATTTTAATTAATTTTTTTTATTAATTAAAATTGGTGGAAATTATTTGATTAATCAATTTACTAATCGAAAATGATTTCAAATTAATTAATTGATTATTTTTGTCATTTTATGTCATTTTATGATTTTTAATTTAATTTTCATTTTAATTATGTCATTTAATCAAAATGTTGAAAATTAAATCATTAATCATTTTAATTAATCAAAATAATTTTGAAATTAACTATTTGATTAATTTTTTTATTTTTATGTCATTTTTATCTATTTTAATTAAAATAGATAAGTGTTGACCAATTTTCACTGGGTTGACCTAAGTTAGCCTAAATTGGTCAAATTGATTTGAAGATGTCCAATGTCTGTGATTTTGTCATTGTGGTGTTTTAAATGTGTTAGTGGGTGAAAAGGTTGATTTATGGGTCAACAGGACTGATCATTAGGTCTGGTCTGACCAATTTGACCAAAGTTGAGTTTTTAGGTCATAGGGGTGACCTATGGGGTCAACAGTGTAGGTCACTAGGTCTGGTTTGACCAATTTGACCAGAGTTGACTTTTTAGGTCATAGGGTTGACATATGGGGTCAACAACGTAGGTCACTAGGTCCGGTTTGACCAGCTTGACCAAAGTTGACTTTTTAGGTCATAGGGGTGACCTATGGGGTCAACAAGTGTAGGTCATTAGGTCCGGTTTGACCGGCTTGACCAAAGTTAACTTTTTAAGTCGCAGTGGTTGACCTATGGGGTCAACGATGCAGGTCATTAGGTCTGGTTTGACCAATTTGACCAAGGTTAACTTTTTAGGTCAAAAGGTTGACCTATGGGGTCAACAGTGTAGGTCATTAGGTCTGGTGTCACCAGTTTGACTAAAGTTGACTTTTTAGGTCATAGGGTTGACCTATGGGGTCAACAATGTAGGTCATTAGGTCTGGTTTGACCAGTTTGACCAAAGTTGACTCTTTAGGTCATAGGGGTGACCTATGGGGTCAAGAAAAGGGCCCCCAATATGTGGAGAATACTATATAAGTATTCTGCACATATTGGCGTTGACCGAATTGGTCTAAGAGATGTTTCATAATGATCAGGAAAAGGAGGGGATATCGTATCGCTCTATGAGGATGTCAGATGTCTTTTATGTTGGGTTGAGATTTTCTTCTTGTATTTGAAAATAAATTTATTGGGACGAAAAATGAACGTCATATTTCATTTTTCAAAATGTCGATGTCGATATTTTGCTAAAGGAATGTCGTGATTTCCGTGTCAGGAAAGGACGAATACCCTATAACGTGAGGGAGAAAATGGATGTCATTTTCTATTTCTCAAAATGTTAATGTTAAGACTTGGTTAGAGGAAAGCCATGATTTCCGTGGAAGGAAATGACTTACATCCAATAACCGGAGAGAGAAAATAGATGTCATTTTCTATTTCCCTCAAAATGTTAATGTCAAGATTCGGTTAAAGGAAAGCCGTGATTTCCGTATCGGAAAGGACTTATATCCAATAACCGAAGAGAGAAAATAGATGTCATTTTCTATTTTCCTCAAAGTGTCGATATCAAGATTCGGTCAGAGGAAAGCCGTGATTTCCGTGTCAGGAAAGGACATATATCCAATAACCGAAGAGAGAAAATAGATGTCATTTTCTATTTCCCTCAAAATTTTGATATAAGATTTGGTTAAAGGAAAGCCGTGATCTCCGTGTCAGGAAAGGACTTATATCCAATAACCGGAGAGAGAAAATAGATGTCATTTTCTATTTCCCTCAAAATTTTGATATCAAGATTTGGTTAGAGGAAAGCCGTGATTTCCGTGTCAGGAAAGGACTTATATCCAATAACCGAAAAGGGAAAATAGATGTCATTTTCTATTTCCCTCAAAATTTTGATATCAAGATTTGGTTAAAGGAAAGCCGTGATTTCTGTGTCAGGAAAGGACTTATATCCAATAACCGGAGAGAGAAAATAGATGTCATTTTCTATTTCCCTCAAAATTTTGATATCAAGATTTGGTTAGAGGAAAGCCGTGATTTCCGTGTCAGGAAAGGACTTATATCCAATAACCGAAGACAGAAAATAGATGTTGTTTTCTATTTTCCTCAAAGTGTCGATATCAAGATTTGGTTAGAGGAAAGCCGTGATTTCCATGTCAGGAAAGGACTTATATCCAATAACCGAAGAGAGAAAATAGATGTCATTTTCTATTTTCCTCAAAGTTTTGACATCATGATTTGGTTAGAGGAAAGCCGTGATTTCCGTGTCAGGAAAGGACTTATATCCAATAACCGGGGAGAGAAAATAGATGTCATTTTCAATTTCCCTTAAAATTTTTATATCAAGATTTGGTTAGAGGAAAGCCATGATTTCCGTGTCAGGAAAGGACTTATATCCAATAACCGAAGAGAGAAAAAAGATGTTGTTTTCTATTTTCCTCAAAGTGTCGATATCAAGATTCGTTAGCAGGAAAGCCGTGATTTCCGTGTCAAAAAAGAACTTATATCCAATAACCGAAGAGAGAAAATAGATGTCATTTTCTATTTTCCTCAAAGTGTTGATATCAAGATTTGGTAAGAGGAAAGCCGTGATTTCTGTGTCAGGAAAGGACTTATATCCAATAACCGAAAAGGGAAAATAGAGGTCATTTTCTATTTCCCTCAAAATTTTGATATCAAGATTTGGTTAGAGGAAAGCCGTGATTTCCGTGTCAGGAAAGGATTTATATCCAATAACCGAAGAGAGAAAATAGATGTTGTTTTCTATTTTCCTCAAAGTGTCGATATCAAGATTTGGTTAGAGGAAAGCCGTGATTTCCGTGTCAGGAAAGGACTTATATCCAATAACCGAAGAGAGAAAATAGATGTTGTTTTCTATTTTCCTCAAAGTTTTGATATCAAGATTTGGTTAGAGGAAAGCCGTGATTTCCGTGTCAGGAAAGGACTTATATCCAATAACTGGAGAGAGAAAATAGATGTCATTTTCTATTTCCCTCAAAATTTTGATTTTAATATTTGGTTAGAGGAAAGCCGTGATTTCCGTGTCAGGAAAGGACTTATATCCAATAACCGAAGAGAGAAAATAGATGTTGTTTTCTACTATCCTCAAAGTGTCGATATCAAGATTTGGTTAGAGGAAAGCCGTGATTTCCGTGTCGGGAAAGGACTTATATCCAATAACCGAAGAGAGAAAATAGATGTCATTTTCTATTTTCCTCAAAGAGTTGATATCAAGATTTGGTTAGAGGAAAGCCGTGATTTCCGTGTCAGGAAAGGACTTATATCCAATAACCAGAGAGAGAAAATAGATGTCATTTTCTATTTTCCTCAAAGTGTCGATATCAAGATTTGGTTAGAGGAAAGCCGTGATTTCCGTATCAGGAAAGGAATTATATCCAATAACCGAAGAGAGAAAATAGATGTCATTTTCTATTTTCCTCAAAGTTTTGATATCAAGATTTAGTTAGAGGAAAGCCGTGATTTCCGTGTCAGGAAAGGACTTATATCCAATAACCGGAGAGAGAAAATAGATGTCATTTTCTATTTTCCTCAAAGTGTTGATATCAAGATTTGGTTAGAGGAAAGTCGTGATTTCCATGTCAGGAAAGGACTTATATCCAATAACCGGAGAGAGAAAATAGATGTCATTTTCTATTTTCCTCAAAGTGTTGATATCAAGATTTGGTTAGAGGAAAGCCGTGATTTCCGTGTCAGGAAAGGACTTATATCCAATAACCGGAGAGAGTGGCGAACTCATTAATATTTTTGGTGGGAATTTCCGCTGGGGTTTTGACCTATATAGGTCGAAAGTTAATTCTCATGTTTGGTTATCATAGATTATTCATTTTGTCATTTATTGATTTCAGGACCTGTCGACATATCACAGACAATGGGGATATATTTTCCTTCAGCACTTTATTTTATTTCCATAAAAAATGTCACCAGTACATATTTATTGCAAACAAAAGCTTACAAGTACATACATATGTACATATCATATAACGACGCCGCAACAAACTACCGATATTTTATATGTCAACGGCTACCGATATATCACACATCGACAACTATAGATATATTATATGTCGGGAGTTCTTCACATCATGTTGTAGATTTGGAGATTATCAGATCGTCCATAAACGTCCTACACTCCAAAACATCATTCGTCGAACATGTTTCGTGTGTTCAGACATTTATGGAATCACAGCAGTTCCAAAGGCTTTAGTCCTTCGAGCTCTGGTATCGGTTGATATCCGTCTGGTCGTTTGTCGGGTTTCATTCGTCGCAAGGTAATGGAGATTCATGGCTTGTTGACACTGGGTATGCATTGTTTCACAAAATCTACACCGTTCCCTTGGAACAGAAGAACTGATCCTCGATTTAAAAGGGCGCGGCATGTCCCTTCAAATTCTCTGGGTCCCAAGATTTGTATCTCTCTTCCGAATATTACAGAGCGGCGATTCATTAAAGAGAGAGTACAAAATGGTCTTTCAAAATCATGACTATCGATGTGAGGAGGGATACAATCCCCTTTATCATACATATTAATGATGCAACTATCGGGAACACAATGCAGTGTATGATCCCCAAGTAACGAGTCATCTGATAATTTGGATTATCACAACGGGTAAAGGGTCGACTTGTTCATGTCGTAGAATCCCAGGAAGATTTCCTTCTCTGTCTCTTGCATAGTTATAACAACATACGTATTGAATGGTTTGCCTACCTTTACCTCAAATCCATTTACTAGGTTCAGAATAGGTCCTCCTTCGAAGGCATCCAGCCCTACCATGATCTCGGGCTTCTATGATGTGGTTGATGATAGCAGCTTGTTCAGTTTCATCAAATATTCTGGTAAAAATTTTAAGACCATCCAGAATATTTATTGTTCTTTTATTCACATATTTATATTGTTAGAAAGTTCTCCACTCAATGGCACGAATTCATTGTATCTCTTCCTCTGAGTGATTCTTTTCGTCGGATTCCCTCAAATATTGAGCAGGTGTGACCGATGGTGGAGTGACGACTGCTTTGCCATCCTCTTTTTCTGTAAGGTCTAGATTTTTCGTTTCCGATATTATTTCCTCAAAAGGAGTATTGATAGTCCGTGATTTTAACTGACTCATATCTTCCATGTCTTATTTCTCTTGTAATTGTTTTTTGTCGTTTTAGTGGATTATTACGATTTCGCCTTTGCGATATGGTAAATCCTGTCATTGGATTTTTGGTCCCCGATGTTGATGCTCCTTGCACAGGGGCAATCATGAATTCTGCTTCATCTGAGCTATCACTGATTATGAAGTCATATTCTTCGGGTTGTCGGAGTTTAAATTCTATCAAAGGTGTTTGCGTGATTAACTTCACCGTGATTCACCGTGATAAAGTAACGATCCATGATATATAGATTCAACCCGCAATAGGTCGAAATCAAAGTGAACTCGGTCCCCGCATCTATATGTCGACGGTCCAAGGCAAAAGTCATATTATTTCGGAATGAGAAAAATAATCTGTCTTCGAGCATTTTTCCCGAAAATATCAAGATGTAATATCATTTCGGATTTTCAAATGTTTGTTCAACAAATGAAAGAGATGTCACAAAACATCAAAGATGATTTTTGAAAGGAGAATTTATTGTCCCAGTTTATAAATAAGTCTTTATTCATTTCTTTCTTTTTTTTTATGTCGCATAGTATTTCTTTAGAAAATGCCCATTGATTGGAGGTAGGATTCTTTCTCCTTGACAATCCACCAATTGGTAGGATCCTCCGGAATATGTCTTTTCGATTACATATGGGCCTTCCCATATGGATTCTAATTTGCCACCTATCTTTCGATGAGCTAGTATAGGTCTTCGAAGAACTAAAACTAATTCACCGATTCGAAAGGTTCTAGGACGAACTAGTTTGTCGTGAGCTCGTATCATTTTTGCTTGATATAATTCAAGATTTTGTTGGGCTTGCAAACGCTTGCCCTCCAAATTTTCAAGTTCTTCAAGTCGCAACTTGACATTTTCTTCTTCAAATATTTTATCAGTTATTGCGATTCTGAGAGAAGGAATTTGGACTTCTAGAGGCAAAATGGCTTCAGAACCATATACCAAAGCAAAGGGTGTAGACCGTGTTGGAGTTCGGTATGTAGTTCTATAAGCCCATAAAGCTTCTATTAGTCGTTCATGCCACTCGTCTCGGCTATTACTTAATGTCTTTTTCAAGATTTGCACCAATGTTTTATTGAAAGTTTCAGCTAATCCATTGGCTTTAGGGTAATAGATTGTGGAATATCTCCAAATAATCCCATGCCTCCGGATGAAGTGATTCATTTTTGTATTTTTGAAGGCCAACCCATTATTCGATATGACTCTTCGAGGAATCCCAAATCTATAAACGATATGGGTTTTAAAGAAGTGGAGAACTTGTTCTCGCCTCGACTTCGAAGGGGTATTGCTTCCGCCCATTTAGAAAAATAGTCGTAGTTGCCGTAATAAATTTATGGCCCTTGGAGGATGGAGGATCTATAGGGCCCACTATGTCAGCACTCCTAACATTCAAATGGCCATGATGCAATAGTCGGATGTAGGACATTTGGAGGTCGATGTAAAACTACTCCATGTATTTGACATTGATGACATTTCTTTGCAATGTCAAGACAATCTGTCATCATTGTTGGCCAATAATAACCCATTCTTTTTATTTTTATTTTCATTTTGGGCCCAGATTGATGTGCACCACATAAACCCGAATGAACTTCTTTAACAATCTCTCGAGCTTCAATTTGGTTTAAACATCTTAACCACATTTGATCAAAAGATCGTTTGTAAAGGATGTCATTTATTAGAGCATATGATAATGCTCTTTGTTTAATTTGGTTGGCAATAGAACTATTTTCAGGTAATTCTCCAGTTTGTAAATATTTGATGATTGGTTGTCGCCAATCATCCTTCTCGTCATTTATTGCCATTGTCATATTTTCACCGATTTTATGCAAATTATCCATATCAATTTGAGAAAGAACTTGTCGTCCTTTTATAGAAATCGGTATGTCATCTTTTTCTAGACACGCAAATTCCTTTGCAAGTTTTGCTAGAGCATCTGCTAGAGAATTGTCTCGTCTCGGGATTAAGAAGAACATTACATCAGGAATTTGTTAAAGTTATTTCAGAGTGTAACGGGAATATTGCTCAAGTCGTGGTTTCAGAATTTTATATTTGCCAGCAATTTGATTGATAATTAACTGGGAGTCTCCATAGATATCAATATTCTCAATTTCCATTAATATTGTCAATTCAAGACCGGTTATGAGCGCTTCATATTCAGCTTCGTTATTCGTGCATGGTTCTGTCAAATGATAGGAAAAGGGCATCATCATTTTGTCTGGAGTAATGAAAATTAATCTTACTCCGGCTTTGCCTGGTATGATTGTCTGCTTGTCTTTGTCTTTCCATGCAGACGATGCTCCGTCAAAGTAGAGTTCCCATCGTTGCATGTTAGAATTTTTTACTTCTGATATTTGTTCATCGTGTAGATCGTCACTAAGGGGTGATCCTGTTGGAATTGGGTGTGCCGCTAAGAAATCTGCTAGGATTTGTCCTTTAATAGCACGTAGCGGTACAAATGTTATGTCGAATTATAACAAGATCATTGCCCATCTTGCTAATCTCCCGTAAAGTGTCGGTCGTGTTATTAAATATCTGTAACGGGTTAACTCTTGAAATAAGAGTTATTTTATGAGAAAGCATATAATGTCTTAGCTTTTGAGCTGCGAAGATCAAGGCTAAAGAATGCTTCTCAATTGTCGGATATTTTATTTCCGTTGGAAGTAAACAACGACTCAAGTAGTATAACACATTTTCTTTTCCTTCATCATTTACTTGTGCTAGTAAAGCTCCAAGTGAATTGTCCAATGCCGCGGTGTAAAGGATTAAAGGTCTTCCTAATACAGTGGTCGCTAAGACGAGAGGGGTTGTCAAATATTGTTTAATGTCTTCAAAGGCATGTTGGCACTTTTCATCCCACACGAATTTGGCATCTTTTCTAGTAAGGGCAGTAAGGGGTTGACATCTACCCGATAGATTGGAAATGAAACGTCGTATGTATGCTAATTTTCCTTGGAAGGATCTCAATTGAGTTAGATTTTTAGGAGGAGGCATATTTAGAATAGCTTCAATTTTGAGAGGATCAATTTCTATCCCACGATGTCAAACTACAAATCCTAAAAATTTTCCTGAGGCGACACTAAAGGCACACTTTAAAGGGTTCATTTTAAGATTATATCGTCGTAATCGTTCAAAGACAATTCTTAAATCGTATATATGATCATCTTTTTGTTTACTATTGACAACCAGATCGTCGACATAACATTCGACTTGATTATGTATTAGTTCATCAAAAATTCGTGTCATGGCTCTTTGATAGGTTGCACCAGCATTTTTTCAGTCCAAATGGCATAACCTTATAACAATATATGCCGATGGGTGTTCGGAAAGTTGTATTTACTTTGTCTTCCGAAAACATTTTTATTTGGTTATATCCTGATGATCCATCCATGAAAGAAAATATTGCATATTTTGATGCAATATCAACCATTAACTCAGGAATTGGTAAAGGAAATTCATCTTTTGGACATGCTTTGTTCAAGTCCCCGTAGTCTATGCGGACTCTTATTTGTCCATTTTTCTTTTTAACTGGCACCACATTGGCTAGCCATGTTGGATAGTTTTCTTCTCGTATGAAGCCAGCCTCTATCAATTTCTTGACTTCTGCAATGACTTGTTGCTCTATTTTGACACGCATCCTTCTCGGAGCTTGTTTAACTGGGTTTATGATTTGGTCTATCCCAAGTTTATGGACTGCAATTTCTGGAGATAAACCAGGCATTTCGTCATAAGTCCAGGCAAAACAGTCTTTATATTCCATCAACAATTGAGTTATGTCTTTTATTTCCTCATCATTAAGGAATGAACTAATAAAAGTCGGTTTTGGATTTTCATTAGTTCCTAAATTTATTTATTTTAGTTCAACAATTGTCGATTTAATTTCTTCTTCCAACTCCGGGGGAGCATTTTCAATTGGAAGATCAGACAATATTTTGGAATCACATTCTTCTGTGACAGTCAAACAAAATTCTGTATCATCTAATGGTCCCAAAACTCCAAATCCAACACCTTTTTTAGAGTTAGAATTTTGTTTATTATCATTTCACATTTGTTCAATGAAATGCGGTTGTTTTAAAGACCATTGTTTGAGCATTAAACTATTTTGAATGAATTTTCGTGCCCAAGGAGAATACAGACTTCAAAAGGAATTTTCATTGAATGTGGAAGATTTCCATCTTCTATTTTTACATCATCTTTAAGTGCAAGAAGAAGTAGAGCCAAGTCTAAACTTAATTGGCTTTTTGTCATCATTATATACTTCTTTGACTATTAAATTCTCAATCTTAGAAGTGGAGATTGGAGTTAGAGTCATAGAATGTATATAATGATTGATTTTGTCATACATGGATTCAAATTGTTTCTCTTTGTCTTCTTCTTCTAAAGATATTTTGAATTGGGGTTCCTTTGCAACCACAAATGTCGTTTCTTCTTTAGAATCCAGGTGGATTTTGAATTTCAGTGGTTTCTTCATTGTGACAATTGGATCTTCTCTCCTTCGTCCTCGTTCTCGGCCTCGACCTCGAGTGCGAGTCTGACGGAAATTAGTCCCTTTTGTCTTTATTGAAGAAAAATCCTTTTCATTTATTTTCTTTTCTTTGTTCTTTTCTTCCATATTTACCGTTGTCTCTTTGGAAGATATTGCTTTATTTATAGGAGCATAATATGCCGCATCTTTCATGTATACCGATTTCATGGATTGAAAACGGTTGCGGGTCTCCTATAATACGAAATTCTCGTCCTTTTCGTAAATATTTGATACATTGATGTAATGAAGAGGGTACCATTTTATATTCATGGAGCCATGGTCTGCCAAGTAAGGCATTAAAAGAGGTGTCTGAATCAATAATGTGAAATTTTGTTGTTGTTGCCAAGTCGGCTATTTTTAAGAGCAATGTTATTGATCCAAGGGCCTCGTTCTCCTTGTTGATTGAATCCTCTTAACATCATCGAATCCTTGATAGTTGAGAGGCATCAATGTCTAAGTATGCAAGAGTTCTCAGATTCATAATGTTGATTGAAGCACCTGGGTCAATAAGAACTCTCGAAAGTATCGTGTCATTGATGTTTACTGTAATATATAGTGGACGATTGTGTTCAGTTGTTCAGAGCATCAAGTCATTGTTAGAGAAGGTAATCTTTGTTGATTCCTCTAATGAGTAGGCTTCGTTTTGGGTAGTACTGGCAAGTTGAGTTAGGCAAATGTCAGGGTCCAAAAGAGCTTTTATTAATGATTCTCTCATTTCTTTGGAAAGTATGAGAGCGTCATAAATGCTTAATTTTGCAGGTAATTTTCTCAAATGAGCCAGTACATTATAATCCACCTTATTGTGAAGATCATCCTTACTTCCTTTAGAAGTTCGAGGATATATTGGAGGAATGATCTTATCTGGTGTAATTATTTGTTTTTCTTTTTCTTGTGGAGTTATCCTAGGAGGTAAGATTTTTCCGCTTCTCAAGTTAATTTCAACTATTTCTTCAAGTTGATTATCCGATTCATTCGTTTCTGAGTCTGAGGACTCCAATCCTATAGAAATCGGAATTCCTTGTAATTGAAGCGTAGCAATGTCATCTTCATTTGTGTCATCGTCAGATTTCTCATTTTTGTTTTCATTAGTTTGGTTTTCTTTAGATTGATCATATACGATTTGAGCATTGTCTATAGGGTTAGAATTCAAATGGTCATTCTCAGAAGCATCATCCAGAATGGACAAAATGTACGCAAAACTAGGATTGTTATTATTCATGATAAAAAGAAAGTCATACAAAGTTATTGGCTTAAGGATTTTTCGTCCTTCGGCCGACATAACTATCCTAGTAAAAGAGTGAAATGAACTAGAAGGTACAAAAGGAGTTACAGCCCCTATGTTTGGAAGACCTCTAATCTTTTTCATTTTCTTGATTTTCTTTTTCTTTTCTTTCTTGGGAGATTTTGTAACTTGGTATTTAGTAAAGATCTTTTCAGAAATGCTATCCTTGTTTTTAGGATTAAGTTCCTCTATCGAAACCATATTGATCGATCCCTTTTCAAGTTCTTTCAAGTATTCTTTTGGAATGACTATATTTCCATCTTTGAAATTACGCTCTAACCAGTCTTTGAAGACAAAACATTCTTCAATTTTATGTCCGAGCATCCTGTGATAAGGACAATAATTAGGATTGTCCTTCATGTCAATATCTGCTGGCCTTTTAGCTTCGGTAGCTTAAATTCGGGTATTTTAAGCAAGCTACGAAATATTTTACCGACGGCTTCGTTTTAAATGAATATACTTTATTCATTCTTTCGAGCCATTGTTTTCTTCTCGGTTGATACCGGGATTGGTTGTTGAAGTTGTAATTGAGGTGATGTCTCGTGATGTCGAAGGATTTTGTCGTTGCTTCTTTTGCTCGGTTGGATTTGCATCACTCGTTTGCCTTTTCTCGCAATATTTCCAGTGTTTCTTTTCAAAAGTTTTGATAGTTTTTGTCTTTTCAGTTTTCTCCATTACACTCATCTGCTTAACCTCTTCCTGAAGATTGGCAGCTTTACTGAGTAATTTTTCAAAAGTTTTTATCGTAAATCCTTTAAGCATGAATGCTATAGGACCATGGATATTTTTGAGTAGTATTCCAACAGCATGTTGTTCTTGTAATTGTGGTTCACATTTCATGCTGAAATTTCTCCAGCGTAAAATATAATCTACCAAGGTTTCTCCTGGTTTTTGTTTCTCTACCACCAAATCACCAACAGTGGTGTGATGTTGTGCTCCTGCAAAGCATTGAATAAAAAGGCTTTCAAGCTCTACAAAAGTTTTGACAGATCTGTTGGGAAGTTATGCATACCAGTCGAAGGCAACTCCCGTGAGACTGTTAACAAATTGTCGAAAAAGGAGAGCGTCATTTCCTCCAACATTACAGCAGCTTGCTCTAAAATGTGCCAGATGTTGTCGGGGATTTCCCGTCCCATCGAACATTTTAAAGACAGGAGGAACAAAATCTTTAGGATATTGAACAGAATCAAATTCCTCTGGGTATGGCCTACCCTTTGGAGTTAATGCTCCAGCTTTTGCAAGAGCCATTGTTTCTTTAATCTTTTGTTCCACTATTTTTGTAATATCCTTTTCTGGAGTTTCATTATGAGGAGAATTCTTTCTCTTTCGAGTGCTTTCCTCAACATGCATCAGTTCTTCTCTGCTTTCAAGGATGTGAATAGCCTCCGGTCTAATGATTTCAATAGTCGGAGAAGGGTCCGTCGGTGGTTTTTACAAAGTCGCTACCGCTTCTTCCATTCTTTGTTCAAGACGACTTATTTGTTCATCTTGTTGTCATATCACCTCTCGCAATTCCTCTTCATTTGATTCTCGCGCTAAGGAAGCAGATCGGGTTTCTACCATGTTAACGCTAGCAACATTCTCATTGGAACTTTCAGAAGTATTTTTCCTTTCTTGTCTTGAAAGTTGTTTAATATCTTCTTTTAATTTCTTTAATCTCTCCTGAAATGATTTTGTAAAATGTTTTCTGCAAATCTCTTCTTGTGAATTATTTGCAGGAGTGTTGGAGGTATCAGAATTTCTTTCAGATGATTTTCGTCTCCATACATTATTTTCAAGTATATGGCGAGAATTCTCAGGTGGTGTATCATATCCAGTATAAGGATAATTTGCTTTTTGTAGCATCTGGACCAAGTCTGTCATTTTAGCAGTTGTATTTTCTGCTTCCGACATTAAATTGTCATATTGAGTTTTGTCATTGGTGACCACTACATCTTTTATTCTAGGGCCCAGTCGAAATTTTACTGGCACTCGAACACAATGTTCATCAATTGGGAATTGATAATCAGTTTCTTGATAATCAGAATTTCCCATTGCTAAAATTCTCCTTTTCATGGTGTTGGAGACTGCACAACCCATTTTATCTAATAACTTAGATAATGAACATTTTTCTTTTCTTGCTAATCTCTTAAACACTGAATGTACAGCACGAAATGGGGGAGATCTTTTAGGTTGAAAGGAATTGTCAGTGTATTCAACAGGAATTGGAATATATTGATTTTCCTCCAAAAAGAAAGGATTTCCAAAAATATTCTGTTGAAATTTAGGTGTTTCAAAATTATCATTTTCGTTCCACCTTTTCTTTCTTTTAAATGAAGGAGTTTCATGAAAGTTCCTTGAAGAAGATCCGATCTCATACATAGATGATGGTGGAACATCATCTTCCTCATAAACTTGTTTTCCTTTCTTATCACTCTGTCTTTTCATTTCTTCAAGGGTATAAGGTTCTTCAGGTGTATATTCAGGTAAATTGTCTGTAAAATTCAGAAAGTCTTCATAAGGTTGCAAGACAAATTCTTGAAAAGATTGAGAATCAGTTTGATATGGATTATCTAATATGAATTCCGTTTCACTAAATAATCCAAAATCATTATGATAGAAGGGAGGATTTTCCTCTATTGGTATGTCAAAGTCTTGAAAGTAAGAAAAGATCGAATTCGGAGAATCCATTGCAATTTTTCTGTAATTTCAAGAAAAATGAATATTATCGACTTATTTATAAACTGGGAATTTTTATTTTTAAAATTTTGAAATGAAAACAAATGATAACAAAAGATGAGAAGAAAGATTGTCCCCAGCGGAGTCGCCACTCTCTTGGTGGCGATGGAAAGAAAGAAAATATATATGTGGTGCGACCACGGTGGGATGTGGTTTGTGGTGTTTGATGATGATGATGTCATCATGTCATTGCCATCCAATATATCATGTCAATGTCAAGGAGTCGCCATCTAATATTAGCCTAGTTTTATTCGTATAAATCCTATGAAGGATTTAGAGAATTTTTAGGACTAATAGTAGAAAAAGGTGTTTATGATAATTCTTATATGAGGATATTCTAGAATAACGTATTCTAGAATAACGTATTCTAGAATTTTCATATTAAGAAAATCATGGTAAACCAGAGATTTCTGTTTTGGGTTCTTTCAGATCTCCTATAGAGGCTTAATTACATTTTAAACAATTCTCGATTGTTTAAGAAATCTTCTGATTAATGTTAATCATTTGTTTTCTAAAAGATTTATTTTAAGGAGAGATGTACCCACTATCACTCCCAAATGTCGTTATATCATGTTATTGAATACTTTAGGTATTATGTCTAACCTAAAGGTTTTGGTTTTGTTGTCATGTCGTTGTTGTGTTGAAAAGTTTCAGGTTATATGTCTAACCTAAAAGTTTTGTTTTGTTTCCAATGTTGTTGTCTTGTTGAAAAGTTTCAGGTTATATGTCTAACCTAAAAGTTTTGTTTTGTTTTCAATGTTGTTGTCTTGTTGAAAAGTTTCGAGGTTATATGTCTAACGTAAAAGTTTTGTTTTGTTTTGTTGCTAATATTCCATCGTCGGCGTCTCCGCAAAACGAGTTAGCACACCCTATAACATGTAAAGAAAATCTAAACGGAATTTCTTGTCTTCATCCTGCGAAGAAAATATCGTCAGAAATAATATCACAGAATATGTTAAGTTATTTTGAAATGTCAACTTCATGCTAATCATGTTGTTTTTTTTTAAATGTCAAATTTTCGTTGATTACGTCAACATCAGATTTATGTTGGTTATGTCAATTTTAGAATGTCAAATTATGTTGAATTGATTTTGAGTTTTAGCTTAAATTTCAGGTTCGTGTCTATCAAAAGATTTAAAGTTAAATTCAATACTAATTGAACTAACTTGGGCTCATGTCTGGTTGAACCTAAGTTAAATTCAATGTTGATTGAATTTGATTAACTCGAGTTCATGTCTGTTTGAACTTAAGTTAAAAGGTTTAAATTCAATGTTGATTGAATTAACTTGGATTCATGTCTAATTGAATCTAAGTTAAATTCAATGTTGATTGAATTTGATTAACTTGAGTTCATGTCTGTTTGAACTTAAGTTAAAAGGTTTGGTTTTGGATGAACTTAATTAAATTTTAAACCTTGTTTAAATAGGATTTAAAGGTTAATCAAGCCTAATAAATTAGACTTAATTAGAATTATAGACCATTCAAATCCATTTTAGGTAAGGTTTAAGTCTTAATCAAGTCTATTTTGTCGGACTTAGATTTAGGATTGTCTTAAGTTCATTAGGAGTTGAACTCAAGTTCGGTTTGATTTAAGTCTAATGTAGATTAGACTTAACTTTGGTTTAGGTTGAATTTAGGTTCAATATGGATTGGACCTAAGATTTAGATTAACTTGAGTTCAATTTGGATTGAATTCAAGTTAGGTCATGTTTGAATTAAAGTTAGGTTCAATAGGGATTGGACCCAAGATTTTGGGTTAACTTGAGTTCAAGTTGGATTGAACTCTAGTTGGGTTATGTTTGAGTTAGGTTCAATGTGGATTGAACCTAAAGTTTAGGTTAACTTGAGTTTAAGTTGGGTTGGGTTTAGGTTAGGTTCAATGTGGGTTGAACCTAGGTTTAGGTTAACTTGAGTTCGAGTTAGGTTGACTCAAGTTAGATTAGGTTTAGGTTAGGTTCAATGTGGGTTGAACCTAAGGTTTAGGTTAACTTGGGTTCAAGTTAGGTTGGACTCAAGTTATGTTAGATTTAGGTTAGGTTCAATATGGGTTGAACCTAGGTTTAGGTTAACTTGAGTTCAGTTAGGTCGGACTCGAGTTAGGTTAGGTTTAGGTTAGGTTCAATGTGGGTCGAACTCGGTTTAGGTTAACTTGAGTTCGAGTTAGGTTGGACTCAAGTTAGATTAGGTTTAAGTTATGTTAATGTGGGTTGAACCTAGGTTTAGGTTAACTTGGGTTCGAGTTAGGTTGACTCGAGTTATGTTAGGTTTAGGTTAGGTTCGATATGGGTCGAACCTAAGGTTTAGGTTAACTTGAGTTCAAGTTAGGTTGGACTCAAGTTAGGTTAGGTTTAGGTTAGGTTCAATGTGAGTTGAACCTAAGGTTTAGGTTAACTTGAGTTCAAGTTAGGTTGGACTCAAGTTAGATTAGGTTTAGGTTAGGTTCAATGTGGGTTGAACCTAAGGTTTAGGTTAACTTGGGTTCAAGTTAGGTTGGACTCAAGTTAGATTAGGTTTAAGTTTGATTTAGGTTCAATGTGGGTTGAACCTAAGTTTGGTTTCACTTAAGTCTAATGTAGATCAGGCTTAAGTTAGGTTTAAGTTTAGTTTAGGTTCATTTCAGGTTGAACCTAAGTTTGGTTTGACTTAAGTCTAAAGTAGATCAGGCTTAAGTTTGGTTTAAGTTTGATTTAGGTTCAATGCGGGTTGAACCTAAGTGTTTGGTCTAAGTTTGATTAAACCTTAGTTAGTTAACGCTTAATGGTTTAATTAGGTCTAAGGGTTAGACACAATTAGGGTTTAAGTTTGATTAAACCTTAGTTAGTTAAGGCTTAATGGTTTAATTAGGTCTAAGGGTTAGACACTAATTAGTGGTTTCAGTTTGATTAAACCTTAGTTAGTTAAGGCTTGAAGGTTTAATTAGGTCAAGGGTTAGACTAATTAGGGTTTAGGTGTGATTAAACCTTAGTTAGTTAAGGCTTAATGGTTTAATTGAGTCTAAGGGTTGAACTCACTAGGGTTTAAGCTTGATTAAACCTTAGTTAGTTAAGGCTTAAAGGTTTAATTGGGTCTACAGGGTTAGACACTAATTAGGGTTTAAGTTTGATTAAACCTTAGTTAGTTAAGGCTTAAAGGTTTAATTAGAGTGCTAGGGTTAGACTCAATTAGGGTTTAGGTATGAATAAACCTTAGTTAGATAAGGCTTAAAGGTTTAATTGGACTACAGGGTTAGACCTAATTGGGGTTTAAGTTTGATTAAACCTTAGTTAGTTAAGGCTTAATGGTTTAATTAGGTCTAACGGTTAGACCTAATTAGGGTTTAAGTTTGAATAAACCTTAGTTAGTTAAGGCTCAAAGGTTTAATTAGGTCTAAGGGTTAGACCTAATTAGGGTTTAAGTTTGATTAAACCTTAGTTAGTTAAGGTCTAAGGGTTAGTCCTAATTAGGGTTTAAGTTTGATTAAATCTTAGTTAGTTAAGGCTTAAAGGTTTAATTAGATTTAAGGGTTAGACCTAATTAGGGTTTAAGTTTGATTAAACCTTAGTTAGTTAAGGCTTAATGGTTTAATTAGGTCTAAGGGTTAGACCTAATTATGGTTTAGGTATGATTAAACCTTAGTTAGTTAAGGCTTAAAGGTTTAATTAGGTCTAAGGGTTAGACCTAATTAGGGTTTAAGTATGATTAAACCTTAGTTAGTTAAGGCTTAAAGGTTTAATTTGATCTAAGGGTTAGACTCAATTAGGGTTTAAGTTTAATTAAACCTTAGTTAGTTAAGGCTCAAAGGTTTAATTAGTCCAAGGGTTTGACTCTAATTTGGGTTTAAGTTTGATTAAACCTTAGTTAGTGAAGGCTAAAGGTTTAATTAGGTCCAAGGGTTAGACTTAATTAGGGTTTAAGTTTGATTAAACCTTAGTTAGTTAAGGCTTAATGGTTTAATTGAGTCCAAGGGTTAGACCTAATTAGCGTTTAAGTTTGATTAAACCTTAGTTAGTTAAGGCTTAAAGGTTTTATTAGGTTACAGGGTTAGACTAATTAGGGTTTAAGTTTGATTAAACCTTAGTTAGTTAAGGCTTAAAGGTTTAATTGGAGTCCAAAGGTTAGACTTAATTAGTGGTTTAGGTATGATTAAACCTTAGTTAGTTAAGGCTTAAAGGTTTAATTAGGCTGCAGGGTTAGACCTAATTAGGGTTTAGGTATGATTAAACCTTAGTTAGTTAAGGCTTAAAGGATTAATTAGAGTCTAAGGGTTAGACTTAATTAGGGTTTAGGTATGATTAAACCTTAGTTAGTTAAGGCTTAATGGTTTAATTAGGTCCAGGGTTAGACTCAATTAGGGTTTAAGTTCGATTAAACGTTAGTTAGTTAAGGCTTAATGGTTTAATTAGGTCTCAGGGTTAGACCTAATTAGGGTTTAGGTATGATTAAACCTTAGTTAGTTAATGCTTCAAAGGTTTAATTGGAGTTCAGGGTTAGACCTAATTAGGGTTTAAGTTTGATTAAACCTTAGTTAGTTAAGGCTCGATGGTTTAATTAGGTCTAAGGGTTAGACCTAATTAAAGTTTGAGTTTTATTAAACCTTAGTTAGTTAAGGCTCGATGGTTTAATTAGGTCTAAGGGTTAGACCTAATTAGGGTTTGAGTTTTATTAAACCTTAGTTAGTTAAGGCTTAATGGTTTAATTAGGTCTAAGGGTTAGACCTAATTAGGGTTTAGGTATGATTAAACCTTAGTTAGTTAAGGCTTAATGGTTTAATTAGGTCTAAGGGTTAGACCTAATTAGGGTTTGGGTATGATTAAACCTTAGTTAGTTAAGGCTTAACGGTTTAATTAGGTCTAAGGGTTAGACCTAATTAGGGTTTAGGTTTTATTAAACCTTATGTTTAAGGAGGTTAATTAAGTTTAGTATGTTTTTAAACCTAATTAAGGGAGTTTAGTTTTGTGTTAATTAAGTTTAATATGTCGTTAAACTTAATTAAAAAGAGTTTAATTTTTTTTAAACCTAATTTAGGTAAGGTTTAATGGGTTAATTAAGTTTAGTGTGTCTTTAAACTTTATTAAAGAAGTTAAATTTTTATTAAACCTATTTTAGGTATGGTTTAATTGGTTGGTTAAGTTTAGTGTGTCTTTAAACTTAATTAAAAGAGTTTAATAATTTTTATTAAACCTAATTTAGGTAAGGTTTAATGGGTTAATTAAGTTTAGTGTGTCTTTAAACTTAATTAAAAGAGTTTAATTTTTATTAAACCTATTTTAGGTAAGGTTTAGTTGGTTAATCAAGTTTAGTGTGTCTTTAAACTTAATTAAAAGAGTTTAATTTTTATTAAACCTAATTTAGGTAAGGTTTAATGGATTTAAATGTTATTTTAAGCCTTAATTGAATCTAATCTAGTCATTTTAGACTCAAGTGAGGTTTATTATTAGCTTTATCATAGGCTAGAACCATTTTCAAACTTAGATTGTTGATGAAAATAGTTCAATTTTACAAAGGGTTATTTTAGGATTCAAAATTATTTAATTTATAAATGACTTTAACCCTAAATTTTCAAATGTCATTCAAAATTGTTTTTATGACTTAGAAATATTTTTCCTAGGGTCATTGTCTGTTGCCCTATCATTCCTAGTCATTTGTATTTTTATTTTCTTAATTTTCAAATTTTTATAATTATTATTTTAAATAATTACAATGAAACATGAAAATTCGAAAAGTATCCTAAGCATGTTTTCTGTCCTTAGAAAAATTATGGAAGGTCCCTAAGAACATAAAGATAAATGCCTCAAAGTTTCATATTTTTTTTGATTTATAAATAATTTTTAATAATTAAAATAATCCGAGAGAGTATTTAATTAATTAAAAATTAAATACTAAGAATAAAATTATGATTTTGGTCTCATAATTTTCTTCTCTTCAAGAGCTTTCCAGAGGTATTTTTATTTTATTTTTAGTATGGCACAGAAAATTCGGGATTTAATCTCAAAATTTCTTAGCCATTGAACTTCAAACATTAATATCTCACTCATTTCTTGATGAAATTGAGTGATTTTTTTTTAAAATGCTCATCTAGACAAGTAGTATCAATCCATACGGTGATGATACACTTTTGAGCTATCAAAATACATGATTTATTAACAACATGAATTATTTTACAAATATAAATTCCATACCTTGGCCACAAGTGGATCAAGTCAGATCAGACCCTATGGTTGTCTTCTTGGACCCCAAGAGAAGATTGTGGAAGCAGGCAATTTGTTCCGAAGTTGTGGTTGGAGAGGAATTTGGGAATTGGTCCAGATTTGGGCTAATTTTGAAAATGGCTCAAATTGGCCCAAATGGGTTAGATCTATGGCTGGGTTTCACTCCTAAAAGATAGTGGGGACTCTTAGGAAGAACTTTTATGTTGGGAGCAGGGAGGATTTGGGCAGCCTATAGGTCTCACTAAATATTTTCTTCCTCCTTAGCTAGTTTCGGCCAAGGACTCTATTTATAGCCAAATGATGGAGTTGGCTTGCCTTAGGCTGTTCTTGGGGATTACGTATCTCCCCTACATGCTGATTGGGTGATCAATTGGCAGGAGATAAGCTTAGATTTTCTCTCTAAGTATTTCATGATGAATTTCATCTCTTTGCCTCTTGTCCATTGGCCATTGTGGGAGGTTACTTGTGAGCTGTTGTTAGGCTTGCTAAAGAGCTTACAACTCAATCCATGAGCTTAAGAAGTGATGACACATAACCTAGCCTATAGCTCTAGCCTTCATCATCACCATTTACCATGGTAAAGAGGGGTTACATGTGAGGTTTTCTCCTCATTGGGTGGCTTGGGTGGTGGTCATTTTTTGACCTATGTTGGCCAGCCACCTTATGGAGGGAATGAGGGAGGTGATGACACCTCATTCCATGCATAACCATGGGGGTTAAGCCATGGATGATGGGCTTTAGGATGGGCTTTAAAATGAACTTTAAAATGGACTTTTTATATGTTAAAGAGGCTTTTAAAATGAATTAGCCCAATTAAATATGAAGAGCCCACTTGTATTTTCATCCCTCCCCTTTAATTTCCATTTTAATTAAATTTTTTTTATTAATTAAAATTGGTGGAAATTATTTGATTAATCAATTTACTAATTGAAAATGATTTCAAATTAATTAATTGATTATTTTTGTCATTTTATGTCATTTTATGTCATTTTATGATTTTTAATTTAGTTTTCATTTTAATTATGTCATTTAATCAAAATGTTGAAAATTAAATCATTAATCATTTTAATTAATCAAAATAATTTTGAAATTAACTATTTGATTAATTTTGTTATTTTTATGTCATTTTTATCTATTTTAATTAAAATAGATAAGTGTTGACCAATTTTGACTTGGGTTGACCCGAGTTAGCCCAAATTGGTCAAATTGATTTTAAGATGTCCAATGTCTGTGATTTTGTCATTGTGGTGTTTTAAATGTGTTAGTGGGTGAAAAGGTTGATTTATGGGTCAACAGGACTGGTCATTAGGTCTGGTCTGACCAATTTGACCAAAGTTGACTTTTTAGGTCATAGGGGTGACCTATGGGGTCAACAGTGTAGGTCACTAGGTCTGGTTTTACCAGAGTTGACTTTTTAGGTCATAGGGGTGACCTATGGGGTCAACAGTGTAGGTCACTAGGTCTGGTTTGACCAGTTTGACTAAAGTTGACTTTTTAGGTCACAGGGGTGACCTATGGGGTCAACAGTGTAGGTCATTAGGTCTGGTTTAACCAATTTGATCAAGATTAACTTTTTAGGTCAAAAGGTTGACTTATGGGGTCAACAGTGTAGGTCATTAGGTCTGGTTTGACCAGTTTGACCAAAGTTGACTTTTTAGGTCATAGGGTTGACCTATGGGTTCAACAGTGTAGGTCATTAGGTCTGGTTTGACAAGTTTGATCAAAGTTGACTTTTTAGGTCATAGGGGTGACCTATGGGGTCAACACCCCAAAAACCTCCAAATTCTTACAATTTCTCATAAAATCATTCTAAACCACTTCAAACTTTTCAAATTGGCTAAATTCACCCTAAATCTCCCAAAATTATCCAAAATTCCAAAAATTTCCAAAATGCACCTAGGGCTCGAAAATTATTATTTCTTCACTGAAACCATTTTAAACCTTTACGAATTACCCAATTGATCTAAAATACTCTAAATTCCATAGAACATGTCAAATTTCCCAAAATTCTTCAATAGTACAAAAATAACTTAATTTTCAGCAAAATTCTCTAAAATTACTAAGATTCCGTAAAACCCTAAAATCCTAAAATTCTCTAGGTTTCCAAGATTAAACCAAAAATCATTCTAATCCACTCGAAATTATTTAAATTATCCAAATTCACCCCAAATTCAAAAATTAGCCAAAATCACAAAAATTCCAAAAACGTCCCTATGTTCCAAAAATTCTCAATTCTTCACCAAAATCATTTAAAACCTCTCCAAATTACCCAATTTATCTAAAATACTCCACGTTCCTTAATTCTACTAGCCAAATTCCCTTATATTCTCTAAAACTACCAAAATAATCCATTTTTCACCAAAATTTCTTCAAAATTACCAAAATGCCCTTAAAACCCTAAAAATTCCAAAAATCTCTAAATTCCTAAGTTTTCACAAAAATCATTCTAAACTACTCTAATTTATTCAAATTGCTTAAATTCACCCCAAATATCCCAAAATTAGCCAATATCCCAAAAATTCCTCAAATGCCAATATGGCCTAAAAATTATCATTTCATCACCAAAATCATTTTAAACCTCTCTAAATTACCCAATTGATCTAAAATACTCCACATTCCTTAAAACTAGACAAATTACATTAAATTCTCCAAGATTACCAAATAACCCAAATTTCACCAAAATTCTCCAAAATTACCAAAATACCCTTAAAACATTAAAAATCTAAAAAATATCCAAATTCCTAAGATTTCACTAAAAATAATGCTAAACAACTCCAAATTATTCAAATGTCCTAAATTCACCCCAAATCAACCAAAATGAGCAAAAATTCCAAAAATTCCACAATGCCCCTATGGGCTCATATCTTCACCAAAATCATTTTAAACATTTCCAAATTACCAAGCAGATCTAAAATACTTCGCTTTCCATAAAACAAGCCATACTGCCTTGAATTCTTCCAAACTACTAAATAAACCAGATTTTCACCCAAATTCTCCAAAATTACTAAAATTCCCTTAAAACCTTAAGATCCCAAAAATCTCCAAGTTCCTAAGATTTCTCCAAAAATCATTATAAGCCACTCCAAGTTATTTAAATTGTCCAAATTCACACAAAATCTCACAAAATTAGCCAAAATCCCAAAAATTCTCAAAATGCCCCTATGACCCAAAAATTCTCCTTTCTTCACCAAAATCATTTTAAACCTCTCCAAATTACCCAATTCATCTTTAATACTTCACATTCCTTACAAATAGCGAAATTGCTTTGAATTCTCCAAAACTACCAAAATAATTTAATTTTCACCAAAATTCTCCAAGATTAACAAAATTCCCTTTAAACCTTAAAAATCTAAAAAATCTTCAAATTCCTAATATTTAACCAAAAATCATTCTAAAGGACTCCAAATTATTTAAATTGCCCAAATTAACACCAAATTTCCCAAAATTAGCAAAAATCCCAAAAAATGGAAAATGTCCTTATGGGCTCATTTCTTCACCAAAATCATTTTAAACGTCTCCAAATTACCTAAGTGATCCAAAATACTATATATTCCTTAAAATTAATCATATTGCCCTAAATTCTCCAAAACTACCAAAATAACCAAATTTTCTCCCAAATTCACCAAAATTACCAAAATGCTTTTAAAATCCTGAAAATCTCCAAATTTTTAAGATTTCTTAAAAAAATCATTAAAAACCATTCCAAATTATTCAAATTTCCCAAATTCAACCAAAATCTCCTAAAATTAGCCAAAATCCCAAAAATTCTCAAAAGGCTCGTTTAGCTCAAAAAATTCTCATTTCTTCACTAAAATCATTTTAAATCTTTCCAAAGTACACAATTGATCTAAAATACTCCACATTCCTTAAATCTAGCCAAATTTCCCTAAATTCTCCAAAACTACCCCAAAAACCCAATTTTTACCAATATTCTCCAAAATTACCAAAATGCCCTTAAAACCCTTAAAACCCCAAAAAACGCCAAGTTCTTAAGATTTCTCCAACAAATCATTCTAAACCCCTTCAAATTATTCAAATTGCCCAAGTTCACCCCAAATCACCCAAAAATAGCCAAAATCCGAAAAATTCTCAAAATGCCCCTATGGTCAAAAAATTCTCAATTCTTCACCAAGATCATTTTAAACCTCTCCAAATTACACAACTAATCTAAAATACTCCACATTCCTTAAAACTAGCCATATTGCCCTAAATTCTCAAGAACTACTAAAATAACCCAATTTTCACTCGAACACTCAAAAATTACCAAAATGTCTTTAAAACCCTAAAAATCCCTAAAATGTCCAAATTTCTAAGATTTCAAAAAAAATCTTCAAATTATTCAAATTCCTTAAATTCCCCCCAAATCTCCCAATATTAGCTAACAACCAAAAAACACTCATAATGCTTCTATGACCCAAAAAATTTTCATTTCTTCACCAAAATCAATTTCAAACTTTCCAAGTCACACAATTGATCTAAAGTACTCCACTTTCTTTGCCAAATTGCCCTAAATTCTCCAAAACTACCCAAAAAACACAATTTTACCAAAATTCTCCAAAATTACCAAAATGTCCTTAATTCATTAAAACCCCAAAAATCTTTAAATTTCTAAGATTTCTCCAAAAATCATTCTAAACCACTTCGAATTATTCAAATTGCCCAAATTCACCACAAATCCCCCAAAATTAGCCAAAATCCAAAGAATTTCCAAAATATCCCTATGGCCCAAAAATTCTCAATTCTTCACCAAAATTATTTTAAACCTATCCAAATTATCCAATTTATCTAAAATACTGTACATTCTTTAAAACAAGTCAAATTGCTCTATGTTATCCAAAACTACCAAAATAACCCAATTTTCACTAATAATCTCCAAAATTTCCAAAATGCCCTTAAAACCAAAAAAAATCTCCTATTTGCTAAGATTTCTCCAAAAATCATTCTAAAGCACTTCAAATTATTCAAATTGGCCAAATTCTCCCTAAATCTCCCAAAATTAGCCAAAATTCAAAAAATTTCCAAAATGCCCTTATTTCCCAAAAATTATCATTTCTTCACCGAAATCATTTTAAACCTCTACAAATTACACAATTGATCTAAAATACTTCACATTCCTTAAAACTTGTAAAATTGTCTAAAATTCTCCAAAAGTACCTAAATAACTCAATTTTCTCCAAAAGTCTCCAAAATTACCAAAATGCTCTTAAAACCCTAAAGATCCCAAAAATCTTCAGGTTTCTAAGATTAAACCAAAAATCATTCTAATCCACTTCAAATTATTCAAATTGCCCAAAATGCACCTAAAATCACCCAAAATTAGCAAAAATCCTAAAAATTCCAAAAATGCCCCTATGGCAAAAAAGTTCCCATTTCTTCACCAAAATCATTTAAAACCTATCTAAATTACCCAAATGATCTAAAAAACTCCACATTCATTAATACTAGCCAAATTCCCCTAAATTCTCCAAAACTACCATAATAACCCATTTTTCAACAAAATTGCTCCAAAAACACCAAAATGCCCTTAAAACCCTAAAATTTCAAAAACCTCCAAAATCCTAAGATTTCGTTAAAAATCATTCTAAACCACTCTAAATTATTTAATTTGCTCTAATTGAACCAAAATATTCCAAAATTAGCCAAAAAATCCAAAAGTTCTTCAAATGCCACTATGACCCAAAAATTCTCATTTCATCACTAAAATCATTTTAATCCTCTCCAAATTACCCAATTGATCTAAAATACTCCACATTTATTAAAAACTAGCCAAATTGCATTAAATTCTCCAAAACTACTAAAATAACATGAATTTCACTAATATTCTCCAAAAATCCTAAAAATCTCAAAAATCTCAAAATCATCGAAATGCCATTAAAATCCTAAAAATCTCAAAAATCATCGAAATGCCGTTAAAACCCTAAAAATCTCAAAAATCTCCAAATTCCTAAGATTTAACCAAAAAACATTCTAAACCACATCAAATTATTCAAATTGCATAAATTCACCCAAAATCTCCCAAAATAGTGAAAATACTAAAAATTCCAAAAATACCCCTATGGTCCAAAACATCTCATTTGTTCATCAAAATCATTTCATACCTTTCCAAATTACCTAATTCATTTAAAATACTCCACATTCATCTAGCTAAATTGCATTAAATTCTCCAACACTACCAAAATAACACAAGTTTCACCAAAATTCTCCAAAATTACTAAAATGCCCTTAAAACCCTAAAATTCTCAAAAATCTCCAAATTCCTAAGATTTCGCCAAAGACATTCTAAACCACATCAAATTACTCAAATTTCATAAATTCACTAAAAATCTCCCAAAATTAGCCAAAATCCCAAAAATTCTGAAAATACCTTTATGGCCCAAAACATCTCATTTCTTCACCAAAATCATTTCAAACGTCTCCAAATTACCCTATTGATCTAAAATAATCCATATTCCTTAATCTTAGCCAATTTCCCTAAATTCACCAAAACTACCAAAATAATCCAAATTTTACCAAAATTCTTCAAAATTACCAAAATGCTCTTAAATCCTTTAAAACCCCAAAAATCTCCAAATTTGTAAGAATTCTCCAAAAACCATTCTTAATCACTTCAAAATATTCAAATTGCCCAAATTCACCTGAAATCTTCGAAAATTAGCTAAAATTCCAAAGATTTCCAAAATGCCCCTATCGCCCAAAAATGATCATTTCGTCACTGAAATCATTTTAAACCTCTCTGAATTACCCAATTGATCAAAGTACTCCACATTCCTTAAAACTTGTCAAATTGCCCAAAATTTTCCAAAACTACCAAAATAACCTAATTTTAACCAAAATTCTCCAGAATTACCAAAATGCCTTTAAAACCGTAAAAAAACATAAGTCTCCAGGTTTCTAAGATTTGCCAAATTGCCTTAAATTCTCCAAAACTACCAAAATAAATCATTTTTCACCAAAATTTCTCCAAAATTACCAAAATCCCCTTAAAACCCTAAAAATTCCAAAAATCTCCAAATTCCTAAGATTTCTCCAACAATCATTCTAAACCACTCCAAATTATTTATATTGCTCAATTCACCCCAAATATCTCAAAAGTAGCCAAAATCCATAAAATTCCTCAAATGCCACTATGACTTAAAAATTCTCATTTCATCACTAAAATCATTTTAAACCTCTCCAAACTACCCAATTGATCCAAAAAACTACACATTCCTTAAAACTTGTCAAATTGCTTTAAATTCTCTAGAACTACAAAAATAACCTAAATTTCACCATAATTATCGAAATGCCTTAAAACCCAAAAAATATTCAAATTCCTAAGATCTCACCAAAAACATTCTAAACCACTTTAAATTATTTATATTGCCCCAATTCTCGTAAAATCTCCCAAAATTAGCCAAAATCCAAAAAAAAATTTGAAAATACCCTTATGGCTAAATTTCCCTAAATTCACCAAAATTACCAAAACAACCCAAAATTTACCAAAATTCCTCAAAATTACCTCATTTCTTTAAAATACTAAAAATCCACAAAATCTTTTAATTCTTAAGATTTCACCAAAAACCATTCTAAACCACATTAAATTATTCAAATTGCATAAATTCTCCCAAAATCTCCCAATATTAGCCAAAATCCAAAAAATTCAAAAAATGCCCCTATGAGCCAAAACTTCCCATCTCTTCACTAAAATTATTTCAATCCTCTCCAAATTAATACTAGACAAATTGCCTTAAATTCTACAAAGCTACTAAAATAATACAATTTTCACAAAAATTCTCCAAAATTACCAAAATGCCCTTAAAACCATAAAAGTCCCAAAATCTACAAATTCCTAAACTTTCACCAAAAATCATTTTAAACCACTTCAAATTATTCAAATTACCCAAATTCACCAAAAATTTCCTAAAATTAGCTATAATCCCAAAAACTTCCAAAATGCCCCTATGGCCCAGAAATCTCATTTCTTCACTAAAATCATTATAAACCTGTCTGAATCACCCAATTGATCTAAATTACTGATCATTCCTTAAAACTAGCCAAATTGCACTAAATTCTCCAAAACTACAAAAATAAACCATTTTTCAGCAATATTCACCAAAATTACCAAGATGCAATTAAAACCCTAAAAACAAGAAATCTCTGAATTCCCAAGACTTCACCAAAATCATTCTAAACCACTCCAAATTATTTAAATTGCCTAAATTCATTCAAATCTAAAAAAATTAGCCAAAATCCCAAAAAGTTCCCAAAATGCCACGATGGTGCAAAAATACCCATTTTCTGTACCAAAATCATCTTAACCTCTCTAAATTACCAAATTGAGCTAAAAAACTCCACATTCCTTAAAACTAGCCATACTGCAGTAACTTCTCCAAAACTATCAAAATAATGCAATTTTCACCAAAATTCTCCAAAATTCTCCAAAATTACCAAAATGCACTTGAAACCCTAAAAATACCCAAAATCTCTAAATTCTTAGATTTCTCCATAAATCATTCTAAACCACATCAAATTGTTTAAAATGCCTAAATTCACCCAAATTCTCCCAAAATTAGCCAAAATCCAAAAAATTCCAAAATGCTCTATGTCCAAAAATTTTCTTTTCTCGACCAAAATGATTTTAAAACTCTCCTAATTACTCAATTGATCATAAAATACTACACATTCCTTAAAACTTGTCAAATTGCCCAAAATTCTCCAAAACTACCAAAATAACTCAATTTTCAGCAAAATTCTCCAAAAATTACCAAAATGCTTTTAAATTCCAAAAAAATCCCAAAAATCTCCAAATTCCTAAGATTTCAACAAAAATCATTCTAAACCACTCTAAATTATTCAAATTGCCCAAATTCACCAAAAAATTTCCATAGTCCCAAAAATTCTCAAAATACCTATATGGCCCAAAAATTTTCATTTCTTCACCAAAATCATTTTAAACCTCTCTAAATTACACAATTAACCTAAAAAACTCCACATTCCTTAAAACTAGCCAAGTTTCCCTAAATTCTCTAAAAGGAACAAAATAATCCAATTTTCACGTAATTCTCCAAAATTACCAAAATGCATTTAAACCCTAAAAATTTCAAAAATCTCCAAATTCCTAAGATTTCACCAAAAATCATTCTAAACCACTTAAAATTATTTAAATTGTCCAAATTCACCAAAAAGTAGCCAAAATCCCAAAAATTCTCAAGATGCCCCTATGGCAAAAAACATCACATTTCTTCACCAAAATCATTTTAAGCCTCTCCAAACTATCCATTTCAACTATAATACTCCACAGTCCTTAAAATTGGCTAAATTACCTTAAATTCTTCAAAACATTCAAAATAACCCAATTTTCACCAAAATTTTTCAAAATCACCAAAGTGCCCTTAAAACACTAAAAATACCAAAAATCTTAATTCCTAAGATTTCACTAAAAATCATTCTAAACAACTCCAAATTATTCAAATTGCCCAAATTCACCCAAAATCTCCTAAAATTAGCAGAATCTTAAAAATTCGACAATGCCTCTATGGGCTCATTTCTTCAACAAAATTATTTTAAACCTCTCCAAATTACCAAACTGATTTAAAATACTCAACTTTCCATAAAGTTAGCAAAATTACCCTAATTCTCCAAAACTACTAAAATAACCTAATTTTCACCCAAATTCTCCAAAATTACAAAAATGCCCTTAAAACCCTAAAAATCCCAAAAATCTCCAAGTTCCTAAGATTTCTCAAAAAATCATTCTAAGACACTCCAAGTTACTAAAATTTCCCAAATTCACTCAAAATCTCCCAAAATTAGCTAAAATCCCAAAAATTCCCAAAATGGCCCTATGGCCCAAAAATTCTCATTTCTTCACCGAAATCATTTTAAACCTCTCCAAATTACCGAATTCATCTATAATACTCCACATTCTTTAAAACTAGCCAAATTGCCCTGAATTCTCCAAAACTAACCCAATTTTCGCCAAAATTCTTCAAGATTACCAAAATACCCTTAAAACCCTAAAAATCTAAAAAATATCCAAAGTCCTAAGATTTTAACCAAAATCATTCTAAACAACTCTAAATTATTTAAATTGCCTAAATTCACACTAAATCTCCCTAAACTAGCAGAAATCCCAAAAATTCCCAAAATGCCCCTGTGGCTCATTTCTTCACTAAAATCATTTTAAACCTATCAGATTCTAAAATCATTTTAAACCTATCAGATTCTAAAATACTTCACATTCCATAAATCATTTTAAGCTTAACTAATCCAAAATACTCACATTCATTAAAACTAGCCATATTGCCCAAAATTCTCCAAAAATACCAAAATAACGCAATTTTCACCAAAATTTTCCAAAATTACCAAAATGCCTTTAAAACTTTAAAAATCCCCAAGATCTCCAAATTCCTAAAATTTCATAAAAGTCATTTAAAACCACTACAAGTTATTCAAATTCCCTAAATTCAACCCAAATCTCCCATAATTAGTTAAATTAAAAAAAATTCTCATTTCTTCACCAAAATCATTTTAAATCTTTCCAAATTACAAAATTTATCTAAAATACTTCACATTCCATAAATCTAACCAAATTACCATAAATTCTCCAAAATACCTAAAAAACCTAATTTTACCGTAATTCTCCAAAATTACCAAAATGTTGCTAAAACTCTTAGAAATCCAAAAATCTCCAAATTCATAATATTTTTCCAAAAATTATTCTAAACTACTTCAGATTATTCAAATTGCTCAAATTAACCCCAAATCCCCCAAAATTAGCCAAAATCCAAAAAATTCCCAAAATGGCCCCATAGCCCAAAAATTTTCCACTCTTCACCAAAATTATTTTTAACATCTCCAAATTGCTCAACTGATCTAAATAACTCCACATTCCTTAAAAGTAGCCATATTGCTCTAAGTTCTCTGAAACTACAAAAATATCCTAATTTTCACCCAAATTCTTCAAAATTACCAAAATGCCCTTGAAAACTTAAAAATCCTAAAAATCTCCAAATTCCTAAGATTTCACAAAAAAACATTAAAAAACACTCTAAATTCTTTTAATTCTTGAAATTCACTCCAAAGCTCCCAAAATTCGTTAAAATCCTAAAAATTCTCAAAATGTTCCTATGGCTCAAAAAATTTCCACTGTTTCTCCAAACTCATTTTAAATATTTCTAAATCACTCAATTGATCTAAAATACTCCACATTCCTTAAATCAAGCTAAGTTGCCCTAAATTCTCAAAAACTACCCAAAAAACCTAATTTGAATCAAAATTCTCCAAAATTACCAAAATGCCCGTAAAACCCATAAAATACCAAAAATCTCCATATTCCTAAGATTTCTTCAAAAATCATTCTAAATCACTTCAAATTATTCAAATTGCCCAAATTCACCAAAAATCCCCCAAAAGTAGCCAAAATCAAAAAATTACCAAGATATCCCTATGGCCCAAAAATTCTTAATTCTTCACCAAAATCATTTTAGACCTCTCTAAACTACCCAATTGATCAAAAATATTCCAAATTCCTTAAAACTAGCCAAACCGCCTTATATTATCCAAAACTATCAAAATAACCCAATTTTCACTAAAATTATCCAAAATTACCAAAATGCCGTTAAAACTCTTAAAAAAATCAACTATTAATAAAAATTATTAATTAAAAATTTTAATTTATTTAAATATATTTTAAATATTAATCTAAACTTACTTTTTTAAATAAATTATAATTTATATATTATTTTTAAAAATAATTATATATATATATATATATATTTGTATATATAGTAAGATATACATATATACATACATATAATATTGTTAAAATAAATATTCTAAATTAAATTTTAATAATTTAAAAAGATTAATATAATTATTTGAAAATTAATATTTAATAAAAATATTTAATAAATATAATTATATAATATTAAATTTATAAATTTACTTAATTTATTTTTTCATTATTTAATATTTACTTAATATTAATATTTAATATTACTATAGTATAATAATAATTTAGTTATATAGTTATATATATATATATATATATATATATAATAGAATTTTAAAATATATATGTATTATAATTTTTTTTAAATAAATTAGCATAGATTAAAATTTAAATATATTTAATTAGATTAAAGTATATAACTAATGAATATATTTAAATAATTCTTTTTAAAAATTAAAATTTTATTAATTATTAATTTAATAATTTAAATATTAATTACAATATACTATAAATGAATTAATTTTTATAAAATATTTTTTCATAAGTATTTAATTACTTTAATCTATATATTTAAATAGTTTTCTTTAATTATATAGATATAATAACTATCATAATAGATATTTAATTTTTTATTATTATTAGTATAATTAAATTATTATTATACTAATGTAAATTATTAATAACATTAATTAAATAATATATTAAATTAAATAAACATATAAATTTAATATTATGTAATTATATTTATTTAATATATTTATTAAGTATTAATAATAAAATATTTATTAAATACATTATTAAATATATATATATATATATACTTATATACATAAATATAGTATATTTAAATAAATTTTTATTAATTAAATTTTAATAATTTAATAACGTATGTTATAATTATATTTTCATAAACATTTATTAAATATAATTATTTAATGTTAAATTTATATGTTATTTAATTTGAAATTAAAATTACTTAATATTTTATATTAAATTATATTAGTATAATAAAAATTTAATTATAGAAATATATAAAAAAATTAAATATTTTTTATTATAATTTTTATATAATTATAATTAAAGGAAATTATTCTAAAATATAACTAAAATTAAATAAATAATTATATAAAAATATTCTAAAAAAAATTTTTATATTATATCTAACTATTTTTTAAATTATAAAATTAATAATTCTTAATATATTTAATTATTAAATTTTTTTTAAATATATTACATTTTATATATTATTTTAAACATAATTATATATATTTATAAATATATATTTACATATAGATAGAAATACATATATAAATAAATATAATATAATTAATTTAATAATATTAAATTAAATTTTAATAATATAATAAATTATTTTAGAATTATATTATTATAAATTTTTAATAAATTTAGTTATTTAATTTTAAATTTATATATATCTTTATTTTAATATTTCATTTAATTAATAATAATAATTAAGTTTTATGAATATATATAAAAAAATGAAATATTAGTTATAGAAATTAAAATATATTTATAATTAAAGAAAATTATACAAATAAATAACTTAAATTCTTTAAATAATTATATAAAAATATGTTAAAAAATTAATTTATATATAGTATTTAACTATCATTTAAATTATAAAATTATTATGGAAAACATTTAATTATATATAAAAACTATTTAAAATAGATAGATAAACATATATACAAGCATATAATATAGTTAAATTAATAATTATAAATTAAATTTTAATAATCTAATAAAGTATATTATTATTATAATTTTATTATTAATATTAGTAAGAAAATATTATTATTCAATTAATATTTTCTTTATTTAATAAGAATATTAAAATATATTAATATAATAATGATTTAATTTTATAAATATATATGTAAAAGTTAAATACTACTTATAGTAATTATTATATATTTATAATGAAAGAAAATTATAAAAAACTATAATTTAAATTAATTTAATAGTTATATAAAATATTTTAAAAAATTAATTTATATATAGTACTTAATTGTTATTTAAATTATAAAATTAATACTTAGTAAAACATCAACTATTAATAATAATTATTTATATAAACTTATTAATTATATATTCAAATTTATTTAAATATATCTTAAATATTAATCTAAACATATTTATCTAAATATATTATAATTTATATTTATCTAAACATATTTACTTAAATTAATAATTATAAACTATATTTTAATAATTTAATAAAAGTATATTATAGATATTTTATTATTATTATTTAATAATTATAATTATAAAATATTAAATAATTTGATAAAGTTTATTATAATTTTATTATTATGAATATTTAAAAAATATGATTCTCTATGTTAAATTTGTATATTTATTTATTTTAAAATTATTAATTAATTTTAAAAATATAAATACAATATAAATATTAGTTATAATAATTATTATATATATATAATTAAATAAATTTATAAAAATATATAACTTAAATTAATTAAATTTTAATTTAAAAAATATTTAAAAAATTAAATTAATATATAATATCTAATTATTAATTAAATTTTAATATATATATAATTTAATAATATATAATAATTTAATATATCAATATATCTAAAGATTAAATATTAGTTATAATCTTTTTTTTAATATTAATAATTAAAAAAATTATACTAATATTTAACTTAAATAAATTAAATATATATATAAATATATTTGAAAAATTAATTTAAATTTAGTATTTAATTATTATTTAAATTTTAAAATTAATCTATAATAATATATTTAATTATTAATAATCTTTTTTTATTATATTTATTAGTTATATAATTTAATTTAATTAAATATATTTTAAATATATATATATATATATATATATATATATATATGTGTGTGTGTGTGTGTGTGTGTGTGTGTGTGTGTGTGTGTGTGTGTGTGTGTGTGTGTGTGTGTGTGTAAATCTATCTATATATATATATGTAAATAATGTTAATTTAATTATATATAAGGAGAAAAAGGAAATTGATAATGTTAAAATAATTATATATAAAAAGAAAGAGGAAATTATTCTTATATAATTACATACATATAATATAGGTAAATTAATAATTATAAATTAAATTTAAATAATGTTTAAAAATTATATTATAACTATATTATTATAAATATTTAATAAATATAAGTATATAGAATTAAATTTATAAATTTATTTGATTTTATATTATATGTTTTTAATAATAATATTTTATTATATTAGTATAAAAAAATTAGTTATATAAATATACATATAGAAATAGAATATTAGTTTTTTTAGTAAAAACCACTATGGCTCACATTTTATTCGATCAAAAAATTAATATACAACCCGGGAAAGAGGTCCCAACGCACACACTCTACAATCCAAAAAAAAGAGAAATTAGAGGGTCCTCTTTCCAAAAAAAGAGAAAATACAACTCAACAGACCCAAGACACAAAACACACTACAAATCAAAATAAATCAAGTTAGGAAGATAATCAGGTAAGACTTTTGGCAACAGGTGCTCACAAAAAAGACCCTAATTTAGCAAGCCAATCGGCAACTTTATTTCCATCTCTTTTGGTATGAGCCCAAATAAGAACCTTGGCCAAAAATTGAATTTTAACTTGCACAATAATACTCCAATGACAATTAAGATTAGTTCTACAAATATTCCATAGAATAAGAGAATCCATTTTGATTATAATGTTAATCCAACCCATCTGCCTTGCAATCATTAAAGAACAAACAACAACTTTAGCTTCAGCAACAAGAGGGGATATAACTAAAGTAGGGGCAGCAAACCAACAAAGGATAGCACCGGCCCAATCCCTATAAATACGCCCTATTTAAGCAGAATGTGTTTTCCAGCAATCATCAGAAATAAACTTCATAAAAGGAGCCACAAGTTTGTGCCATTTAATCATATTCAAGCAAGTAGTATCACCAATAATAGTTATGCTCAGTTTAGAAACAATAGAAAGGAGATAAGAATTTCTTATATCGTTCATAACTGTAAAAGAGAGACTTTTGTAAATATAAGTGTAGATTTGAGAGAGAACCTTATGTGTAGTGATCATCTCACTATTAAATTTAATAGTATTCCTAGCAAGCCATATAAACCAAAGCACAATAGAGGGAAGAGTAAATAAGAAAAAGTGCCCACAAGATTTCCAGTCATCAAAAATAGCATCAATAGTATCACCAAACACCTCATGCCTAACACTTAATCTATAAATATGTCTCCATATCTCCATAGAAAAAGTGCAATAGCCAAAAATATGCTCCATATATTCATCATTAGCATAACACAGATAACATCTAGAAGGTAGCCAAATACCTTTAAGCTTGAGTATATCATATGTAGGAAGACAAATATGAAAAAGGTGCCAAATAAAAAAGGATATAGAAGGCTTAACCCATTTATTCCAATTCCATGAAAGATCAATCCCAAGAGGGGTCTGTTCCATGAAGGCAAAGGTCTTAGTAACAGACTCCCCCAGCTTACCTATAAGTCTAGGAATATCCTTCCTATCAGCCATAATAAGAAGATTGGAAATAAACAATGCATCATTATAACTTACCAAATTACACAACTGAGGTAAATTCCATTGAGAATCCACCCAGAGGTCTTTGAATTTAAGGGTGATGTCCTGGGGACCCCCATAAAAGTCCCCAAGAGACCCATTACCCATCCAGTCATCATACCAGAAAGCAATATTACCATTACCCATCTCCCAACAAAGTAAATGCTCAACAGAGGAGGAAACTTTAAGCATTTCCTTCCAAATATAAGAATCAGAAGGAGAGGGAGTCACATCACTAGGATGAAAGTAAGCACAATACTTAGCATTAAGCAAAGAAGTCTAGATAGAAGCATTTTTACAAAAATGAAGCAGAGTTTCATATAATTAAACTTAATAAAATCAGAGAGTCTACTAAACCCCAGCCCACCACTAGTAATAAGCTTACAAAGCTTATCCTAGTTTTGTCAGTGAAGGTTCTTCTTACCACAACCATCCTACAAAAACTTATTGAATAAATTCTCTAACTTCTTGACAATACCCACAGGCATTTGCATCACTTGGAGAATATAAAGTGGAAGATAAGTAAGTATACTCTTGAAAAGAGTAATACACCCACCAAAAGATAAAAATTTATTCTCCCAGGAAATTAACCTCATCCTAATTTTATCAAGGAGATCAGAAAATAGAGCAATCCTTTTATATTTCTTATCTGGAATAAATCCAAGATATTTAAAAGGCAAATTAGCTTTATTACAGTGAGTAAATTTAGCAATCTAGTGGATTTTGGTATGAGGGACATATTTAGAACAATAAAAGGAATATTTAGTGGTGTTGAAAGACAAACCAGAGCATTTATGTTTATGCACAAGTAGTTGCCAAATATGTCTAATAGATCTCTTGTTAGCATTGGTAGACAAAATCAGGTCATCAGCAAAGCATAGATGAGAAATGTTAATTCCACCCTTATGAGCATAGTTAAGACTAAGATATTGCTCATATAAATGATTAAGACATCTACAAACATAATAAAAAACAAGAATAAACAGATAAGGAGAAAAAGGATCTCCCTGTTTAATACATTTAGTAGCTTTGAAATGCCCATGAGTATTACCATTAATAATAATGGAATAATAGTTGTTATCAATGATCCTGTAAATGAGTTTACAAAAGCTCCATTAAAACCTAAAGCTTTTAGAACATCCATCAAATATTCCCACCTAATGGAATCAAAGGCCTTCTTTATATCCATTTTAAAAATAACATTACCACATCTACAATTTCTATCAATGTCAAATAATAACTCTTGGACAGTGAGAGCATTGTCCCCAATAAACCTATCAGTAAGAAAGGCATTTTGATTCAGAGATATAGGCTCACCTAAAATAGGTTTAATCCTGTTAATCATGATCTTAGAGATAATTTTAGAAATAACACTGTTAATCCTAATAGGCCTAAAAGAATCCCTAACTTTAGCACCATTCTCTTTGGAATCAGAACAATATTAGAAGTTTTAAAATACTTAGGAGAATCAATGCCATGAAAGAAATCCTGATTAGACTCAACAAGCACTTTATGAATAATATCCCAACTACCTTTATAGAACTCTATAGTATAGCCATCAGGTCCAGCGGCTTTACCATCTTCCATGCTTTCAATAGTAGAATTAATCTCGTCAATAGAAGGAATATAAGTAAAATTATGATTGTGCAGATTAGTATTCCTTGGGAAAAGATCAGCATTAATCTTATCCAAAGGACTCCCATCATTAGTAAATAACTGAGTAAAAAATTGAATACCATTACAAATATTATCATTCAAATGATCCAAATTCTTACCACTCTTATCAATAATATTAGTAATCATATTAGTCTTCCTTCTATTCTTAATACAAGCATGGTAATAGGAAGAATTCCTATCACCATCTAAGAAATTAGCCTTGACAGCTTTCTGAGCATAAAAGGACTACTCAATCTGTATAACATTAGTCAAATCCTTTTGCACTTGAAGAAACATATCAAGAATAATATGATTATTACAATAGTTAATTGACCCTCGATCCGCAGTAATGCACCAAAAACTGCAATCGCCAAACAATGCAGTAATTTATGCTATCAAAAATATGTTATAGCCAATACTTCGACTCAAATAATAATAGAGACTAGTGTATATAAATATAATTTTATGAAAAATATTTTACACAATAGGGGTACTACGCAAGTATACTTATCGTTTCAAGTAATGTAGGGCTTTAAATAAATACCCCAGTATCAATCCCACGAGGAGGATTATAGATTTTTTTTTAAATATTTTGATTTTATTTTTATGTATTTCTTTTAAAGTTAAAAAATTGATATTTAATTTACTAGATGCAGAAATAAAGCAGTAATAAAGTAATGATTGATGTAAATAAAAATAAGCCAACAACTTTCTTCTTTTCAATTAATCCAAGACTTTTTAGATAATGTAATATTCATGGAGAATATAAATTTATGGTATTGTGCCAAATAGAAGAATTCCTATTCTTTACCTTCGCTCGATAGTATAAAAAATATTGGCTAATCTATAGATCAGGTCTGGATGTATTCTTAGTAGAATGGGTTAACCTAGGCTCACACTACTAGATGTCCAAGGGTGGCTTGGTCGGCCCTACTAGTAACCCTTTCCTTCTCTATAAACCAACTTACAAGAATTTAGTCTGTCACTCTAAAAACTTATCAATTCTACGCCCTTTAAATAATATCTTCCTATTTATTTGCACTTCACCTTGAATAACCCGCGCAAGCCCAAGGATTCATGTGATATCTACTAGTTAAGAATTCATCTCATTCTAGGTCTCAAAACTCTTCAACAGATTTTAACAATTTAAATGGCCAATTTAAATAGTAAATTAAGATCCAGTATTAATATCATCACAATGTTTAAAATATATATATAGTTTTTAATTCTCCAACAAATTTTATATTAACTTATTTTTCTTTTCATAATTGAAAGGAGAAAGTAAAATAACTACTCAGAACACATTGAATTTAAACAACAAAATATATAAATAAAACTTTGAATCAAAATAAAAATATTTATCTCAAGTGTTTCTCCAACTGAACCTCTGAATCCTTCTGACTCTAAAGTAAATAGACTTCAAAAGCACTGACTCTTCAAGACTCTCAATACAAACTCTAAATAAACTCACTAATTAATAAAAGAAACTATAAATATGTCCCTTAAAATATTTCTCTAATTTCTCTCTCTAAATGGACTATGGGGCTAGGGGATTAGGTTGGGCGTTGGTGGATTTGTGGGCTTTTTTTCTCTGAAGGAGTAGCCTCCTATTTATAGGCTTCAAGGGTTGCCTTGAGGCACCTCTTCAAAATGTGTCCATGTTCAATGAATCTTCTAGAAGGTGTGTCTGGCGCCAAGGCGCCGGGCTATGCGTCTAGTTCTTTGCACCTCTTCACTTTGGATCGCACCTCTTCATGATCCTACCTTTTCGAAGCGTCCAAATACAATGTATCACATGTCCTATAATCCAGGAATAACTGCCAATCTTATAGATGGTCTAATAACCGCTAACACCGTCAAAATAAACCGTCCAAAAGTTGTCAAAAATCTTACAGAATTCTGTTCAAACTGGCGCTTAGACGCCAGGTTCTGGCGCATAGGCGCCAGGCCAATTATTTTGACAATTTTGCATTTTGGCTCCATTTTTGCTCCTTTTTGCTCCTTTTTCATCCTTTTTTCCTTCTTGAACATTTTTGCATCACCTACATCCAAAACACAAAAATACCTTTCATTAAAGCATAATATACTTAAAAAATTGATAAAAATCAAGGCATAAAAATAGGTATTTTTTTCATGGATCATTAATCTCTAACTCCTTAACTCTTTCCTCAGCATCAGACACAATTTTATTAAGATGCCCAAAAACTGTCCAATTCCAGTTTCTAAGTACCTTAGCAAGATGTTTCTGAAGCCTACAGAGTTGGATGCCAGAATTAGCAGGAACATAAGGAAGCAAATGAACATTTCAATTATGTTTAACACATTAAAAAAAATTAGTATGAAGAAGACACATATTAAAAAAATGAAAATGATAACAATTCTTAATATCTATATTCTTCACCTTAAGTAAAACAGGAGTATGATCAGAAGCAGAAAAAGCAAGATGATGAACCTCATGCATACTGAAAAGATTATTCCAATTAGAATTAGCAATGAATCTATCTTGTCTTTCAAAAATATTACCCCTATGCCATGTCAAAGGTGTGCCAAAAAAAAAACCAAATCAAAGAGACCTACATCTAAAAGCATATCATTAAATCCAAAAATTATCTTACCATTAGGGGGTGTGCCACCTTTCTTCTCATTAATATAAGAAATAACATTAAAGTCCCCCCTATCAACCAGCGATCATCCAAAGGACCAATAGAATTAAGCAAATTCCATAACTCCAATCTAGCATTTTTACTACAACCAGCAAAAAACAAAGTAAATAAAAAGACTTATTATTCCAAGAAATAAGAACATGTAATAATTGATGATGATTAAGAATAATAACTACTTTAATAAAATCTTTCTAAATTAACCAAATTTTATTATTACAATTAGCAAAATAATTGAATTTACCAATTCTCCGAACATACTTAGAATTATTGCAAGAATTAACAAGAGCCTCAAGAATCCCAAAAAAAGAAAGATGATATAAATAAATTCAACGTGTAAGACGATTGGAGGCATTTGCCTTAGCAATACCTCTAATATTCCCAAACAAAATATTAAAATTCATCATCATGATCTTTTATACCTCTAGCGAATCTAGAGGTGAAAATTAAATCTTGGCCATCAACATTCTTACCCATTAATTGATCATTCAAAGCTTTAGGATTCGCATAACTAAGTTCACGACTCCCTTTAAATTTCCTTCTTCTGGAAGGTTTTTGCACTAGCAATTCCTCCTCCACATCAGACCTGTTTAAAGGATAACACTTTACACCTATATCATTAGAAAAATTCCCAACAGGCTGATCCCTATTAAGTAGCATAAGAGAATTATCAAAATTGTCAATAATCATCTCAATAATAGGATCCATGGTATTAGTTAAAACAGGAATTGCAGGACTAGGATCCGGAATAGGTTCATCAGCATATCTCTAGCCGGGTGAACAATAGAAATAGGAGGATCATGAAGATCCATATTAGATTCATCAAGATTCAAACATCTAGAAGATATCTTATTCCAATTTTCAAGGAAGTCTTTATCAAGTACAACAGAAACAGTAGGGTCAACAAGATCCATAGATCTATGAGAAATCACCTTTTCATTCAGGATATTTTGTTGGTGATCAACAACTATAACTGGATCAGCAGTAGTAATGGTAGACACCATTCAAGAGCTTTTATTTTTTAAATGAGGATGGCCCACAGATTTTTGAGAAGGCTGCAAGATCAGACGATTAGGGCTCTAAGAAACCCTCACTGCTCCAAGAAACCCTTCTTAACCCGAAGTAAAATCAGTAGAAATAAAATATTAGTTATAAAAATTATTATATATTTATAATAAAAGAAAATTATACTAATATATAACTTTAATTAATTAAATAAATACATAAAAATTTTTAAAAAATAATTTATATATAGTATTTAATTATTTTTTAAATTATAAAATTATTATAGAAACCATTTAATTATAAATAAAAATTATTTAATATAGATAAATATAGATATATCAATAGATTAATATAGTTAAATTAATACTTATACATTAAATTTTAATAATTTAATAAAGTATATTATTTATTATAATTTTAATATTAATATATATTTATTTAATAAATATTTTCTTTATTTAATAATATTATTAAAATATATTTGTATAATAATAATTTAATTATATAAGTATATATATAAATTAAATACTAGTTATAAAAATTATTATATATTTATAATGAAAGAAAATTATACAAATACATAATTACAATTAATTTAATAGTTATATAAAAACATTTAAAAAAATTAATTCATATATAGAACTTAATTGTTATTTAAATTATAAAAAAATAATTAATAAAACATCTAACTATTAATAAAAATTATTTATATGAATTTTTTAATTGTATATTTTAATTTTTTTAAATATATCTTAAATATTAATCTAAACGTATTTATCTAAATATATTATAATTTATATTTATTTAAACATATTAAGTAAAATTAATAATTATAAATTATATTTTACTAATTTAATAAAAGAGTATTATAATTATTTTATTATTAATATTTAGAAAATATTTTTAATAAATATAATTATAAGATATTAAATAATTTAATAAAGTACTATTATAGTTATATTACTATGAATATTAAAAAAAATATAATTCTATATGTTAAATTTATATATTTATTTAGTTTAAAATTATTATTAAATTAAATTAATATAATAAAAAATTAAATATAAAAAAATATATATAAAATATAAATATTAGTTATAATAAATTATATATATTTAAAATAAAAGAAATTTATAAAAATATATAACTTAAATTAATTAAATACAATTTAAATATAATTTAAAAAATAAATTAATATATAGTATTTAATTATTATTTAAATTATAATATATACATATATATATGTATATATATATGTATATATATATATATATGTATATATATATATATATATATATATATATATATATATATATATATATATGTATATATATATATATATATATATATATATATATATATATATATATATAAATTAAATAGTAGTTATAATTATTCTTTTATTTTAATAATTAAACAAGATTACTCTAATCTTTAACTTAAATAAATTAAATAAAATATTTTAAAAATTAATGTAAACATAGTATTTAATTATTATTTAAATTTTAAAATTAATATTTAATAATACATTTAATTAATAATAACTTTTTTTATTATTTTTTTTAATTATATTTTTAATTTAATTAAATATATTTTAATTATTAATCTAAACTTTTTTATTTAAACATATTATAATTTTAATATTATTTTAATAAATACACACACCCTCACACACACACACACATATATGTATATTTATATATGTATATGTATAGACGTATATATATGTATATGTATATATATATATATATATATATGGGGAAAAAGCGTCTCGTGGCTTCCTACGTGTTAATATTGAAAAAATTTATACAAAAGTGGGAGGGTAAGTGGATCCCCAAGTTTAAAGAACCAAAAATTACAGTTAAACGCACTCATAGATTCCACCTCCCATAGTACAACTCGACGCAACCAGAAAAATGAAAAACACAACAAAACGGATAAGACGAAGCCAAAAAAACAAAGAGACAAACCTTATGTAATTATTCTCAAACCAAAACAACCAATCTCTTAAAAACCATATCTTTGGGAACAGATATTGGTGAACTTGCAAGTGTAAAAGGATGTCAAAAGTATCTAAAGTAAACTTGAAAGATCGAAACTTCAGATGTCGTTTGACAAGCTTGTATCCTCTATAGCAATGGATAGGCCTAAGAGTTCATGCACAAAACCTCAAGAAAAGGATATCCAAAAGCCCAATGCAAAATAAAGCATTTAACCAAATCCATATATGCATCCAAATCAAACAGAGAAAAATAAAAGGCTAAAGTAAGGAGATAATCCAACGTGCTTAACCGAAGATCCTGTATCGAATTTGGCTCCAAATCCAAAATTTTGGTTGACTGAGGTCCTGTAGCAAAATTAGGTTCCGACTCCAAAAATCTGTAGCAAAAAACAGGTGGCAAAGAACCCATTTGAAAAATATTCCAAAATTCCCCCAGCCATTGGATTCTCCAAAAAATATAATCTTGTATGGTTCCAGCTCATATTCCCGAGAGAGTCCAGCAGAAAAATCGGATGGCAGCATGGAAAAACAGAAGAGTTTAAATAGATATGTACAGGCAATTGGGGCAATATATATGTGGGTATATATGTATATATATATATATATATATATATATATATATATATATATAAACGTATATAATACATAGATATATATATAAATATGTACCAGGGAGAAAATATGGATAAGCTCCAACGCCTGACAAGAGCACATATAATTCCAAAATCCTTTCCTAGCAAATGCGGCAATGTACATGAAGAGAAAGATGTATATCTGTAAAATTATATTTGAATATGTATATATATATATATATATATATATATATATATATTATCCAAAAACCCAAAATGAGCACATCATGATAACAGTGGATAATAGCAGTGACGAGCAACATCTTTATAATATCCTCACGTAGATATTGGCAATATTGATTCGTCGTCGGCTACAACATAGTTATCTCCAAAAGCTTCTTTGATAAACGGAGAAACAAGGAGCAAGGAACGGTGAGGCCACACAGCAACATGCCAATAGAACATGGAGAAGAGGGAGCCGAGGCAAATGTGGCTGTCCTGTGTAAGAGGCGAGATAAAGTTCTTCAAAACAGAAATTCCAATCACAGAAATTCAACCCGCCGCCGCAAAGCTCGGGCCCAATTATGCACTAACAAAATTCCCCGTAAAAGAAAGCAATATGCCGGATTCCAAAACCTGCATAAACATCCACAAGATTATATACATTTACATATATATATATATATATATATATATATATATATATATATATGTAAATGCATATAATCTTGTGGATGTTTATGCAGGTTGTGGAATCCGGCATATTACTTTCTTTTACGGGGAATTTACATACATAGATATACATACTTACATACATATAATATAGTTAAATTAATAATTATAAATTAAATTTAAATAATGTTTAAAAATTATATTATAACTATATTATTATAAATATTTAATAAATATATTTAATAAATATAATTATAAAGAACTAAATTTAAAAATTTATTTGATTTAGTATTATATTTATTTAATATTATTATTTAAATATATTAGTAAAAAAAATAATTATAGAATATACATATAGAAATAAAATACTAGTTATAAAAATTATTATATATATATAATTAAAGAAAATTATACTAGTATATAACATAAATTAGTTAAATACTTATTTAAAAAATATTTATATAAATTAATTTATATATAGTATTTAATTATTATTTAAATTATAAAAGAAACAATTAATATTACATTTAAATATTAATAAAAATTATTTAAATATATTAATTCATTATATATTTTAATTTAATTAAATATGTTTTGAATATTAATAAAAACTTATTTATTTCATTATATTATAATTTATCTAATATTTTTAAAAATTAATTATGTATATATATAAGTATCTATATATATACTAACAATTATTATAGTTAAATTTAAGTGTAATAAATATTTAATAAAGTATATTATAATAATATTATAATAAATATTTAATAAATTTATTTAATAAATATAATTAAAAAATATTAAATTTGCCTTTTTATTTAATTTAATAATATTATTAAATTATATAATATAATAATAATATAAATTTATAATTATATATAAAAATAAAATTTTAGTTATAATAAGTATTATATATTAAAAATTAAAGAAATTTATATTAATATACAACTTATATAAAAAATATTTTTAAAAAGTTAATTTATATATAGTATTTAATTATTATTAAAATTATCCAATTAATAATTAATAATACATTTAACTTTTAATAAGAATTATTTAAATATTTTTATTATTTGTTTTTTAAATTTAATTAAATATATTTTAAATATTAATCTAAACTTATTTACTTAAATTATTATAATTTTTTTATAATTTTAATATACATTCATATAATATAGTTAATTTAACAATTATAAATTAAATTAAAAAGATTTAATAAAGTATATCATATAATATTAAACTTATATATTTATTTAATTTAGTATTTTATTTAATTAATATTTTTATTAAATTATATTAGTATAATAATAATTTAAATATAGAAATAAAAATAAAAAATTAAATATTAGTTATAATAATTATTATATATTTATAACTAAAGAAGGTTATACAAATATTTAACTCAAATTAATTAAATACTTATACAAAAATTTTTTAAATAAATTAATTTATATATAATATTTAATTATTGTTTAAATTATAAAATTATAATTAATAAAACATTTAATTATTAATAATAATAAGTTAAATATATTTATTTATTATTTTGTTTTAATTTAATAAAATCATTTTAAATATTAATTGAAAATTATTTATTTAAATATATTAAAATTTATAAATTACTTTAATACAAATATATATATATATATATATATATATATATATATATATATATATATATATATATATGGATACGTACACTGGTTTCTATGTGGCTTCGAACTTTTGTGGTTCAGACTTTTTTTGTAGATACATACACTGGATTTTGAGGCGGATTTCGTGCAGGTTCAGGGATCGTCAATTTGGTGGCTTGAGCATCTTCGTTGCAAATACAAAGTATATGTTTTGGAGTTTTATACTTTTTTGGTGTATACTTGTATACTATAGAGATTTTCTTGCAACGAGTTGTATTCGTGGATTTAGGAACCCTATGAGTGCGTAATGTATTTTTTTGGGTTTCTATTTATCACACCACTTGTAACTCCTTTTTGGATGAAATAAAATTACCTTCAGGTTTTCTTTATATATATATATATATATATATATATATATATATATATATATATATATATATATATATATATATATATATATATATAGCGGTATCTATTTATCACACCACATGTAACTCCTTTTATATATATATATATATATATATATATATATATATATATATATATATATATATATATATATATATTTATTTATTTGTGTATATGGATAAATATATATATATACACACATATAATATTGATTAAATTTTAATAATTTAATAAATTATATTATAGCTATATTATTATAAATATTTATTAAACAATTTTAAGAAATATAATTATATAAAACTAAATTTATATATTTATTTAATTTAATATTACATGTATTTTAAAATATTATTAAATTATATTATCGTAATAATAATTTAATTATATGAATATATATAAAAGAATTAAATATTAGTTATAATAATTATTATATATTTTTAGTTAAAGATAATTATACTAATATATAACAAAAATTAATTAAATACTAATATACAAAATATTTATGTTACTTAATTTATATATATTATTTAATTATTATTAAATTATAAAATTAATAATTAATAATACATTTAATTATTAAAAAAATTATTTAAATATATTTATTAATTTTCTATTTTAATTTTGTTAAATATATTTTAAATATTAATATAAACTTATTTATTTAAGAATTTTTTAATTTATATATTATTTTAATAAATAGTATATATATATATATATATATATATATATATATATATATATATATATTTGGAAGTTAGAATGATTACACCCACTCCATCATTTGAGCAGCTTAATGACCCACAGGTCCCAAATCAAGTTGAAGTTAACCAGATGCAATCAGATGTGGAAGGCAAATGGCTCACCCAGATCTCCAAGAAACAGAAAAAAAGGCTCTCTCTGAAGTACAGAAGCTGGGTACTCCTCTATCTGTGGGGGAACTGGCTGGCAATTCTGTAACTAGGGGTAGATCTAGATCTAGTTCTCAGTCTTCCCTCACCCCTACCTAATATATGATTAATTTCCTAATTTGGAACATTAGGGGGATTGCCAACCCCCGAACATTCAAAAGGCTTTTGTATCTTAATAAAAAAATACAAATTTTGGTGCATTTCAATTTTGGAACCCTTGGTTCACAAGTTTCCCCAGAAGATAATCAGCAAATTACATGGATTCTCTCATTATGCTAATTGCAATAATAAAATTTGGGTATTCTGCAGAAAAGAGGTTTCCTGGACTGTTGTCATTGATAAGAGTCAATTCATTCATTCTTCATTTCAAATTAATGGGAGAGCAGGCACTGCAACTTTTGTTTATGGTGGCTACAATAGGGATGATAAAAAACTGCTTTGGGACCAGATTCAAGAGATCAGTGTCCGCTTGCATTCACCTTGGTTAGTTGGAGGGGATTTTAACAGCATTGGGTCTACCAGTGAGAAGAAAGGTGGCAGGCCTCCCAGGCTTTCAGATATGACTATGTTCAATGATAACATCACTGTTGCCAATCTCTTTGATATTGGTTTTAGAGGTTCTGAGTTCACTTGGAAGAGGGGCAAAATCTGGGAGAGACTTGACAGGGTCCTGGTGAACAATGAATGGCTTGCAAATTGGCTTCAAACTTATGTCACCCATCTAAATTTCTCTGGATCTGATCACAGGCCCCTCCTTATCTCTATAACTTCTCCTAGCTGCTCTAATACTCCTCCTCCATTCAGATACCTAAATGTTTGGTCCACTTATGAGGGGTTTCACAATGTGGTGAAGGATAACTGGCTTTGTGAGGACCATCCTGATCCCTTAATTAAGCTAAGCATGCTTGCAGAACAACTTAAGCAAAGCCCTTAGAAAATGGAGCTGGACATCTATCGGGGATTTTTCACGTCTGTTGTTAAGGAAGCCTGAGAGGAACCGACTGCAGTGGAAGCCGCCGTTGAAGCTGGACTTGAACACCGAAGACCTTTTCTATTCCGCACAATTGAATCTCCTTACGCCTACAGAAAAGCTGGATCGGTATCTTTTACGAAAGTCGCCTTTAACCATTTTCTTCATGGGGATAGAAATACCCAATTTATCATGCTTGTATCAAATATAGAAGAAAATACAACACCATTCACTCCATTTTATCCTCTGAGGGGAGAAAGCTTCTTGATGACTATGAGATTGGTCTGGATGCTGTCTCATATTTTGAAGGACTCCTTAATCACAAACACTTGTGCAGAAAACCTATTGAAAGCTCTTTGTTCCAAGAAAATTGCCAATACACCAGCAATCTACACCTCATTGCTATACCCTCAGCTCAGGAGATCTGGATGGCTGTAAATTCAATTGACTCCTCTAAAACTGCAGGCCCTGATGGGTACACTGCTGACTTTTACAAGGAGTGGAATCTGGTGGGGGATGATGTTGTAGCTGCAGTCCAAAGTTTCTTCCAAGGACAATCTCTGCCTAGTTATTTCTGTGCCTCTAGCATGGTACTGATTCCAAAAACCTCTACTTTGCAAAGGTGGGAACACTATAGACCCATCAGCCTTACTTCTGTGATCAGCAAAGTAATCAGCAAAATTATGGTGGGGAGACTCCAACCTCATTTGGATAAAATTATCAGCTTGAATCAATCTGCATTTGTCAAAGGCGGACCGATTATCGATAATGTTTTGCTTGCACAAGAACTCCTATTGGATCTAAACAAAGCCCATAGGGGGGGTAACCTTATTTATAAGCTTGATATCCAAAAAGCTTATGACACTATAAATTGGGACTTCATCATTGAAGTATTGACTGCTAGAGGATTTAATCATCACTTCTGCAATTTCATCTCAAGGTGGCTTAATTCCAATGAACATTCCATTTTAATTAATGGTACTGCTAGAGGCAAGTTCAAAGCCACTAGAGGATTACAGCAAGGAGACCCATTATCTCCAACTGTCTTCATCCTTGCAGTGGACTATTTCTCCAGGATGGTTGATCATGAGTTGCTGAACAAATTTTATGCAAGGTTCCACCACAGATCTAATATCTCCATTTCCCACCTGATTTATGCTGATGATATCATGGTGTTTTCCAGTGCTCACAAATCAGCTGTTAAGAAGGTCAAACAGTGTCTGGACTCCTTTCAACAACAATCAGGTATGGTGTTTAATACTGATAAATGTCAACTGATTTTCTCAAATTTGACAGCTAGTCCAATCAAGCACTGGATTTTGAACTACACTGGCTTCCAAAGTGTTTCTCCCCCTCTTAAATATCTTGGAGCATACCTCACTCTGGGCAGATCCAAACAAATACAGTTTGATGATATTATAGCCAAAATTAACTCCCAACTCAGCAGCTGGTCCAGCTCTTTTTTATCCAATGGAGGTAGGATCACTCTTCTCAAAAGTATCCTGACCACCTTCCCTTCATACCTACTCCAAATGGTCACCATGAAGAAAAGTACCCAACTACAGATGGAGAGGGCATTTAACAGGTTTCTTTGGGCTGGCCAGACAAAGCAACCCCATTGGACCTCTTGGCAAACTGTTGCCAAACCAAGCTGCCGCAGGTGGCTCGGGATTGAAAGGTCTCCCACACATCCAAGAAGTGAACTTTTGTAAACTCGGATACATTTCGAGCCCAAACTTCATTATGGGCAATGTACATGATGGGAAGTACTGCGGATCTTCACACCCCTCCCGGGTGGAAAGAAAATTGGGGATTCCGGAACACGGGTCAAACTTCTTAATGTTAGAAAGACTGCAGAGGATTTATATATCCGGAACACAGGTAGGGGAGAAATCAACTTCTGGCTTGACAATTGGTGTCCCAAAGATTGGTTGGTTGCTAAAGGCCCACACATTGAGCACTCCTCCAAAGTCTCTGATTTCTGGGATGGGCACAATTGGTCTATTCCCCACCTCAAAGCCATTCTCCAAGATCAATCTGCTTCACTGATTTCTACCATCAAATTTAATAGAGCAGATCCTGACTCCATCTGCAGGCCCATACATCAACATCAGAGTATCTCCAAAGTCTTTTATAACACCTTATACCAGTGGACCCCTGTGCCTTGGCATCTTGCTGTATGGAATCAGTTTCTGTCCCCCTCCATGGCCTTCCTTTGTTGGAGAACCCTCCATAGATTAATTCCCACTGATGACATTCTGAAGCTTAAAGGGCTCAGAGGCCCTTCCAAATGTGTCTTATGCAACTCTAATGAAGAATCCATTCCACATCTGTACTTCAATTACCCTTTCTCTATATCTGTTTGGCAGCAGCTATCTGACAGCAGGCAAATTAAGAATTGCCACTGGGAAGTGTTTAGTAGTTCCTGGTTGGAGGGGAATAGCCAGAAAATTCAAGTCATCCATCTCATTGTCATCTGGTTTCTGTGGATGGCCAGGAACAATGCTAAGTTCAATGGCATTGTTGCCACTACTACCAAGGTGGTGAAAAACTGCAAAGCTTATTTACATAAAATCATTAGTTATAAAAGATTCACCAACCTTTTAAATATTGATCTACCTACTACTACTACTCCTACCCCCAAGGTCATATTGGTCAGATGGCTTCCCCCCACTAGACCAATCATCAAAATTAACACTGATGGTAGTTTCTCAAATGAGAGAGCAGGTGTTGGGGGCATCTTCAGGAACTCTCTTGGTCAATGCCTTCTCTATTTCCATGCTCCGGTACTAGCTATGGATGCTCTGGAAGCTGAATATATTGCAGTCCTTTACGCCCTGCAGCTTGCCCATTCTGCTCATTGGTCAAACCTCTGGATTGAAGTTGATTCTACTGCTCTTGTCCACAGCTTACATTAGGAGAGTGCTTCCTCTTGGAGGCACAGATATTGGACCTGCCAGATTCATCAGATCACATCCCCCCAGACTACTTTCTCTTCAATTTTTAGGGAAGGTAATAAAGCTGCACACTGGTTGGCAAGTAAGGGTGCAACTTCTCAGCAGGTGAGGGTATCTACTACCCCCACATCAGAGTTAAACTTGATCATTGCTGGAGATATGCTGAGCCTTCCCCATCTCAGACTGGTTAATTCCACTTCTCTTTAGCCCATCTGATGGACTGACAGCTCTCTGATTGTTCGGAATGTCATCAGTGGCTCCCTACATGTTAATAATATAAAAACTCAAACAAAAAAGGGAGGGGAGGCGGATCCCCTGACCTAAATGAGCAAAAAAATACAATAAAACGCAGCCTTAGAGTTTCCACCTCCCGCAAGACAATTCGACGCAACATAGAAAAAATAACATCACATATCCATACACACGAAGCAAGTAACCACCAAAACCGTGTACACCCATGTAAATTTTCACAAAAAATTAAAGAGAGCATCAACGTAGAGATAGTGAATATAAGTGGTTCCAGACAAATAGGGACAGTGAATCTCCTCTGAGTACACTATCAAACATCCGTCATCCAGAATTAAAGTAGCAAAAGCGCCCCAATCGAAAGCCAATAAAAACCTTGCTCCATTATATGTTTGATCAAATATGTATTCTTTATGTCCAGCTCCTTCCCGACGTCCAAAAGATGCCACATAGGAGATTCCAAAGCAATCTCTCCCAGCAGAAATTCAAAAAGCAGATCCCACAAACCATGAAAGTATAAACATATAAATATATATGTATATAAAAACAAGTGCAATAAGTGGCAATCTGCAAACGGCAAACGCCAAGGGAGGCATACATAAGATAAAAACTGATAGCTAAACACGGCACACCTTAGCTGGACAGGAAATAAAAGATAGGCATGTATGCTGCATATCGATTACTGCATATATAGAATAGTGCATATATAGATGGCTGCATAACTACATAAAAAAGCTATATATAACAGTATAATGTTACTGTATATATATATATATATATACTGTATATATATATATATATATATATATATTCATATATATAGAAGCAGCTATATATATATATATATATAGATATATTGAAATGTAATTTGAAGTGTAAATCGATATATAGTTATGAAATATATATATATATATATATATATATATATATATATATATATATATATATATATATATATATATATATATATATATCATAAAAAATAAGGAGCATTAAGAAGAGCAAAACCATATCCAGTAAAACCGTACGCTCAACAAAGTACTGGATTCAAGTAGATATCTCCAGAATCGCTTTTATCTATTTCAATCAAATAACCAACCATCCAATAAAAAAAGCCCAGCATATCAAATAAAGAAATAAATATTGATATATATATATATATATATATATATATATATATATATATATTAAAAAATATATATAAATATAAGTAAATATGAACAATAGAAATGTCTATATAGATACCAGATTTCTCTAACTATCTATATATGCATAAACCATAAACCTTAATCATATAAAGTAGGGAGCATTAAGAAATCCCTATCCTGAAAAAAAACCAAACTCTCATCAAAGTAACGGAATTCAAGAATGGTATCCGACCCAGAGGTAGAAAAGCAAGCAGGCAGCAAAGACGAAGGACCGAAGTCTAGGTGCCGTGGCGAAGGAAAGGGGCATCGAAATTATCCCCGGTGAGTAAAATTTTTACGGCGGGAGGCGGGAGCCTACCAACCACAGTCTGTTTATTCGACGAAGCAAGCCTAGCAAGCCACTTAGCGGATCTATCACCTTCCCGATAAATGAACCGGTATGCAATACGGAAGTGGGAAGTAATACGTTTAATACGGTTCAGATAAGAAATAATCTCCCACGGCGCAACCCGACCCTCATTAAAATACTCATAAAGAATGGTGGAATCAGTCTCAACTTCAACAAATCTCCATTTCAGACTGCCATAAGAAGAGCCTGAGCTTCAGCTTCCAAGGGAGAATCAGAATAGAATGGAGACGCAAAAAATAACAAGCATTTCCCTTCATGATTTCTAGCAAGGCCCCCAATACCGGCAAGATTCAGCATCCAACTCCCATCAACGTTAAATTTCACCCATTCAATAGGAGTCTGCCATCTCACCAGAATAGGGAGCTGCTAGGCTGATCTATAAAAAATACTTATTTCTTTATGTCTTAATTCTTATTAATTTCTGAGGATATTATGCTTTAATGAAAGGTATTTTTTGTGTTTTTGGATGTAGGTGATGTAAAAAAGTTTAAAAAGAAAAAAAGAGCAAAAAGAAGCAAAAATGGAGCAAAATACAAAAAGTATAAAAAAAGTATGGCCTGGCGCCTAGGCGCCAGAAGCTGGTGCCAAGCGCCAGACTCGATACAAAAACTGTCAAGTTTTTGACAACGTTTGATCAGTTATTTTGACGGAGTGAGCGGTTATTGGACATTCTAGAAGACTGGCAGTTGTTCTTTGATAATAGGACATGTGTTAAATTGCATTTGGACGCTCAAAAACGGTTTTAATCGCGAAGAGGTGCGAGCCAAAGTGAAGAGGTGCGAAGAACTGGACGCGGTGTCCGGTGTCTAGGCGCCAGATTCCGGCGCCTAGGCGCCAGACCGACCTTCTAGAAGATTCATTGAATGTGGACATGTTTTGAAGAGGTGCCTCAAGGCAACCCTTGAAGCCTATAAATAGGGGTCCATTTCTTCAGAAAACGTGTCCCTCCCATTGTACCTTTCTCTTATCCACTTTAGGATCTCTCAGACTTAGAGAGAGAAATAGAGAGAGAAATTTAGGGCCACTTTTGTTTAGTTTAGTGAGTTTATTTTCAAGTTGTTACATCTAGAGTTCATTACACTGTGGAGTCAGTAGGAATCAGAAGATCTGTAGAAGAAATATTTGAGATAAGTATTTTTATATTTGATTCAAAGTTTATTTATCATGTTTTGCTATTTATTTTCAATGTGTTCTGAGTAGTTAGTTTACTTTCTTCGTTCAATTATGAAGAGATAGATAAGATAATATAAAGATTCGATGGAGAATTGAAATTCAAAATATTTTCAAAATATTGTGATGACATTAATACTCGATCTTACTTTACTTTTTAAATTGACCATTTAAATTGTTAAAACTCGTTGAAGAGTTTTGAGACCTTGAAGGAGAAGAACTCTTAACTTGTAAATGTCACATGAATCCTTGGGTAGTCGAAGGCCATGTGCGGGCTATTCAAGGTGAAGTGCAAATAAATAGGAAGATAAGATTTAAAGGAGGTAGAATTGATAAGTTTTTAGAGTGACAGACTAAATTGTTATAATTTGATTTATAAATTAGGAAAGGGTCACTAGTAGGGCCAAACATAGCCACCTTTGGACATCTAGAAGTGTGAGCCTAGATTAACCCATTCTACTAACAATACATCCCGACCTGATATGTAAATTAGCCAATGTTCTTTGCGCCTGGATCAAAGGGTAAAGAATATGAATGCTTCTATTTGACACAATACCATAAATCAAATTCTCCAACGAATATTAAATTATCTTAAAAATCTTAGATTAAATGAAGGAAAGAAAGTTGTTTATTTTATATAGTTTTCATAAATCATTTTCTTATTATTGTTTTCTTTATTTGCATCTAGTAAATTAATAGTAATTTATAATTAAATTAAAAGATAAAAATATATTTTTTATATAGAAAATTTATCATTATAATTCTTCCCTGTGGGATCGATACTGGGGTCTTTTTTTCAAAGCCCTATATTACTTGAAACGATACATATACTTGCGTAGTACCCCTAGTGTGTAAAAATATTTTCTAAATTTACATCATATTAAATTTACACACTAGCCGCTATTTATAAATTGAGTCAAGTTTTTCGCTATCTTTTGGATGCAAATATTACTACATTATTGCAGTGTCGAGGTCAAGTTTTGGCGCCGTTGCTGGGAAGAAAGAAATAGAATAGTATAAATTTTCTTATAAAAAAATAAAAAATAAAAAATAAAAAAATAAATATATTATTAAAATAATAATAATAAAAAAAATATATTATTATAAAAAAAGATATATATTTTATTCCTTGTTTTATGCGAAGATTTGGTTCTGAAGGATTAATACATTTAGAATCTGAATTATAAAGAACAATTAGAAAAATTAAAAAGGGAAACAAATTCAAAAATTTCAAGAAATGGCTACTTTATAAAATCCAATTGAACTTAATGATCAAAATGTTTATAAACCATTAAGGGATTATGCTAACCCTACAGTTGATGAACTTCATAGTAGTATTCAAATACCTACAGTAGATGCTAGTTCTTTTGAACTTAAACCGTATATTATTCAAATGGTGCAAAACAATCAATTTGGTGGATCACCAAATGAGGATCCAAATTTACATCTTGGTAGTTTTTTAGAACTTTGTGCTACCTTTAAATATAACAATGTTTCTGATTTACATCTCTTTCCTTTTTCTTTAAGAGATAAAGCAAAGATGTGGTTAAACTCATTAGCGACTGGTTCTATTAAAACATGGGCTGAAATGGCACAAAAATTCCTTGATAAATATTTTCCTCCTTCTAAAACGGCTAAATTAAGAAATGATATTACTTCGTTTAGTCAATTTGATGGGGAGATAATATATGAAACTTGGGAAAGATTTAAAGAACTATTAAGAAAATGTCCTCATCATGCTTTACTTGATTGGTTGATTATTCAAATATTTTATAATGGATTAATTGGATCTTTAAAATCAATTATTGATGATGCTGCTGGAGGTTCTTTAATGTCTAAATCATTTGAAGAAGCTTACACTTTAATTGAAGAAATGACTAATAATAATTTTCAATGGCCTTTTGAAAGGATTTATCCTAAAAAGATGGCCAGTATTCACGATAATGAAGCCTTTTCTATCTTAGCTTCATAAGTTGCAGCAATGTCTAAGAAATTAGATAATTTTACAATTAATATTTCGCATAATAACTCTGCTAATATTGAAGATTCTCAAACTATTGAAACTTTACAAGCTATTGCAAGTAAAAATAATCCTTATTCAAATTATTATAATCCTGGGTGAAAAAATCATCCTAATTTTAACTGGAATAATTTACAACAATAATGGGGTAATAATCAATCTCATCCCACTGGAAATTGGAATAATTAAGTTAATTCAAATTATAAACCTCCTGGATTTAATAATCAACAGAAAAAGTTATCAATAGAAGAATTAATTTTACGAATGAATAATCGATTACAAAATCAAAATATCTGCTATTCGTAATATTAAAAATCAAATGGGGCAAATTGCTACTTTAATTAATAACGGACTCGTAGGAACACTTCCTAGTAATGTTGAAATTAATCCAAAGGAAATCGAAAAAGAACATGAACAAGTTAAAGTCGTAGCAACTTAGAAGTGGAAAGGAATTAAAAGAAAGAATGCAGAATGAAATTGAAAAAGAAGTTAAGGTTGAAGAGATTGAAAAACCTAAGGAAACTCTCTCTCCTAGTCAAGATCAGACTGTTATACCTGTTAATGTGGAAGTTGCAAAACTACCACCACCTTTTCCTCAAAGACTTAAACAACAGAAATTAGATCATCAATTTTTTAAGTTCTTTGAAATTTTAAGAAACTTACTATTAACATACCTTTTGCTTTGAAGCTTTGGAACAAATGCCAACTTACGCAAAATTTATGAAGGATATTTTAAGCAAAAAATGAAAATTTGAAGCTTTTGAAACTGTTCCATTAAGTGAAGAATGCAGTGCAATAATTCAAAAGAAATTACCTGAAAAGCTTAAAGATCCTGGAAGTTTCACTATAACCTGTGCTATTGGAGAAAAATTTTGTTGAAAAGCTTTATGTGATTTAGGAGCAAGTATTAATCTCATGCCATTTTCTATCTTTCGAAGATTGGATTTAGGAGATATTACTCCCACCACTGTAACCCTTCGATTAGCTGATAGATCTATCACTTATTCTAAAGGAGTTATAGAGGATGTCCTTGTTAAAGTGGATAAATTTATCTTCCCTGTAGATTTCATAGTACTTGATATGGAAGAAGATAAAGTGATACCTATTATTTTAGGGAGACCTTTTCTAGCTACCGGACGAGCTATGATTGATGTGCAAAAAGGAGAACTAACCATGAGAGTTAATGATCAAGAAATCAAATTCAATGTTCTTAAATCAATGAAGTACCACGATAAAGAGAAATGTTATCGAATGGATATAATTGATTATTTAATTGAAAAACATTATCAAGAAAAATGTAAAGTCATTTACGAAGAAAAATTTGAATTTTTAACCGATAAAGATGAAGTAGTAGAACAAGAAGAGACTCATTTTATTAAAGATAATTGGGAAATTTTAGACATAACTCAAAATGATATACTTTTACCGTCAATTAAAACAGCCCCTGAACTGGAATTAAAAATGTTACCTTCCCATTTAAAATATGTGTTTCTTAAAAATTCGTTAACTTTACCTGTTATTATTTCTTCTGAACTGAGTAAAGATTAAGAAGAAAAACTACTAGGTGTGTTAAAGAATTATAAGAAAGCTTTTGGTTGGACTATTGCTGATATAAGAGGAATAAGCCCTTTCATTTGCATGCATAGAATCTTAATGGAAGAAAATTTTAAACCTACTATATAATCACAAATAAGATTAAATCCTATCATGAAAGAGCTTGTTAAAAAAGAAATTATTAAATGGTTGGATGCTGGTATTATTTATCCTATTTTGGATAGTCGATGGGTAAGTCCTACTCATTGTGTTCCGAAGAAAGGAGGTGTAACTGTCATTGTTAATGATAAAAATGAACTTATTCCTACAAGACAAGTTACTGGATGGAGAATTTGTATTGACTATACGAAATTAAATAAAGCCACTAGAAAGGATCATTTTCCTTTACCTTTCTTGGATCAAATGCTCGATAAATTAGTTGGACACTCATATTTTCGTTTTCTGGATGGATATTCTGGTTATCATCAATTACTTATTGCTCTTGAGGACCAAGAAAAGACAACATTTACAAGTCCTGATGAAACATTTGCTTTTAGAAGAATGCCTTTTAGTTTATGTAATGCACCTGCAACTTTTCAAAGATGTATGATGTCAATATTTTGTGATTTGATTGACAAAGGAATTGAAATATTCATGGACGATTTTTCAGTCTTTGGAACTTTTTTTGAATCCTCCTGCTCAGGAGGAAGAAAATATTTAGTGAGACCTATAGGCTGCCATAATCCTCCTGCTCCCAACATAAAATTTCTTCCTAAGAGTCCCCACTATCTTTTAGGAGTGAAACCCAGACATAGATCTAACCCATTTGAGCCAATTTGAGCCATTTTCAAAATCAGCCCAAATCAGGACCAATTCCCAAATTCCTCTCCAACCACAACTTCTGGAACAAATTACTGCTTCCACAATCTTCTTTTGGGATCCAAGAAGACAACCATAGGGTCTGATCTGACTTGATCCACTTGTGGCCAAGGTATGGAATTTATATTTGCAAAATAATTCATGTTTTTAATAAATAATGTATTTTGCTAGCTCAAAAGTGTATCATCACCGTATGGAATGATACTACTTGTCTAGATGAGCATTTTAAAAAAATAATCACTCAATTTCATCAAGAAATGAGTGAGATATTAATGTTTGATGTTCAATGGCTACGGAATTTCGGGATTAAATCCCGAATTTTCTATGCCGTCCGATCCGGCGCCTTTGGAACGGACGGCGCAGATCTGCGCCGAACGGAGCCCCATGGTCCGATCCGTTGCACGAGATCTTCCCGCCCGTTCGACGCGTCCGAGGACACGCGTCGACGGCGGGAAGGTTTGGCGGCGCCGAATTAAAAAAAAAGGAATATTTTTTTTTAATTCCCTAAACTTCAAAAATTCATATCTTTCTAACCAGAGGTCCTAAAAATAAAATAAAAATACCTCCGGAAAGCTCTTGAAGAGGAGAAAATTATGAGACTAAAATCATAATTTTATTCTCAGTATTTAATTTTTAATTAATTAAATACTCTCTGGAGTATTTTAATTATTAAAAATTATTTACAAATCCAAAAATTATGAAATTTTAAGGCATTTATCTTTATGTTCTTAGGGATCTTCCATAATTTTTCTAAGGACAGAAAACATGCCTAGGGCACTTTTCTTGAATTTTCAAGTTTCATAGTAATTATTTCAAATAATAATTATTAAACTTTGAAAATTAAGAAAATAAAAATGCAAATGACTAGAAATGTTAGGGTAACAGAAAATAACCCTAGGAAAAATATTTCTAAGCCATAAAAATCATTTTCAAAGACATTTTGAAATTTAGGGATAAAATCATTTATTAATCAAATAATTTTAAATCCCAAAATAACCCTTTTAATAAATTAAATTATTTTCATCAATAAAAACTTTGAAAATGATTTTAGTCTATGATAGGCTAATAATGAACTTCATTTGAGTCTAAAATGACAAGATTAGATTCAATTAGGGTTTAAAATGACATTAATCATTAAACCTTACCCAAATTAGGTTTAATAAAAATTAAACTCCTTTAATTAAGTTTAAAGACACACTAAACTTAATTAACCCATTAAACCTTACCTAAATTAGGTTTAATAAAAATTAAACTCCTTTAATTAAGTTCAAGGACGCACTAAACTTAATTAACCCATTAAACCTTGCCTAAATTAGGTTTGATAAAAATTAAACTCCTTTAATTAAGTTTAAAGACACACTAAACTTAATTAATCATTAAACCTTACCTAAATTAGGTTTAATAAAATTTAAATTTTATTTAATTAAGTTTAAGGACACACTAAACATGATTAATAAAATCAAACTCTCTTTAATTAGGTTTAAAGACAAATTAAACTTAATTAATCAAACCTAAACCCTTTTTAATTAGGTTTAAAGACATATTAAACTTAATTAATCAAAATCAAACCCTCCTTAATTAGGTTTAAAGACAAATTAAACTTAATTAATCAAACTTAAACCTTAATTAGGTCTAACCCTTAGACCTAATTAAACCTTTAAGCCTTAACTAACTAATGTTTAATCATACCTAAACCCTAATTAGGTCTAACCCTTAGACCTAATTAAACCTTTAAGCCTTAACTAACTAAGGTTTAATCATACCTAAACCCTAATTAGGTCTAACCCTTAGACCTAATTAAACCTTTAAGCCTTAACTAACTAAGGTTTAATCGAACTTAAACCACTAATTAGGTCTAACCCTTAGACCTAATTAAACCATTAAGCCTTAACTAACTAAGGTTTAATCATACCTAAACCCTAATTAGGTCTAACCCTGGACCTAATTAAACCATTAAGCCTTAACTTACTAAGGTTTAATCAAACTTAAACCCTAATTAGGTCTAACCCTTAGACCTAATTAAACCTTTAAGCCTTAACTAACTAAGGTTTAATAAAACTTAAACCCTAATTAGTGTCTAACCCTAGACACTAATTAAACCATTAAGCCTTAACTAACTAAGGTTTAATCATACCTAAACCCTAATTAGGTCTAACCCTTAGACCTAATTAAACCATTAAGCCTTAACTAACTAAGGTTTAATCAAACTTAAACCTTAATTAGGTCTAACCCTTGAACCTAATTAAACCATTAAGCCTTAACTAACTAAGGTTTAATCAAACTCAAACCCTAATTAGGTCTAACCCTTAGACCTAATTAAACCATTAAGCTTTAACTAACTAAGGTTTAATAAAACTTAAACCCTAATTAGGTCTAAACCACTAGACCTAATGAAACCATTAGACCTTAACTAACTAAGGTTTAATAAAACTTAAACCCTAATTAGGTCTAACCCTTAGACCTAATTAAACCATTAAACCTTAACTAACTAAGGTTTAATAAAACTTAAACCCTCATTAGGTCTAAACCATTAGACCTAATTAAACCATTAAACCTTAAATAACTAAGGTTTAATAAAACCTAAACCCTAATTAGGTCTAACCCTTAGACCTAATTAAACTATTAGACCTTAACTAACTAAGGTTTAATCAAACCTAAACCCTAATTAGGTCTAACCCTTAGACCTAATTAAACCATTAAACCTTAACTAACTAAGGTTTAATAAAACCTAAACCCTAATTAGGTCTAACCCATTAGACCTAATTAAACCATTAGACCTTAACTAACTAAGGTTTAATCAAACCTAAACCCTAATTAGATCTAACCATTAGATCTAATTAAACAATTAAGTCTTAACTAACTAAGGCTTAACTAAATTCAAATCCTAATTAGTTCTAAACCTTAGACTTAATAAGACTATTAAGCCTTAATTAACCAAGGTTTAACAAAAATCAAACCTGACTTAAGTCTAATCCATTTCGACTTATGTCAAACCAAACTTAGTTAGATCTAAGTCAAACTTAGGTTCAACCCACATTGAACCTAAATCTAACTTAAACCTAACATAACTTGAGTCTAATCTAATTTGAACTCAAGTTAATCTAAAACCTTAGGTTCAACCCACATCGAACCTAACTTAACTTGAAACCTTAGGTTCAACCCATATTGAACCTAACCTAAACTGAACTAAACTTGAGTTCAATCCAAATAGAACCTAATTTAATCTAAGTCAAACCTTAACTTAAGTTCAACCCATATTGAACTTAAGTCGACCTTAAGTCTAGATTCAACCCTAACTTGAACTTAAGTCAAACATCAAACCTTAGGTTCAACCTGACATGAACCTAATTTATTTTTCCTTTGAATATCTTAGAGGATTAGAATTGGGACCCACCACTTAGAAATTCAAACCACTTATTAACTCCCTACAAACTCCACAAACTTGATTGTAGACCCCTAATCACCTAAAGGGTTGAAATCAAATGTGGAAGTTTAAAGGATGAGTTCCTATATGACTCTTTGGCCTTAGGACTGCTCTGGGTGGCCTGGTCTGATGAGGGCTGACTTACACATACACTACATTTATACACTACACTTTCACACACCTATATCTAACTTGACCTCCTGACTCATGAAGGTGATTCACATGGATGGTCCTTAACCCCTAAGCCCTTGGCTAAGAGGGTTAGGAACAACATAGTGGATGCCTCAAATGAGTCCCTTCATGGCTCATGTGGGCTTGCTATGGCTTCATGGATCAACCAAAATGATTTCATTCCACTTATATTCACCCAATCTTCAATTTTGCAAATTTTCAATTTTTGACCCCCGGGACCCTACACCCGCCCAGCCTACCCAAAGCCCTAGAAATTACCCAAATTTTTCAAAATTTCCAAATCACCCAAAATTCCCCAAAATTAACCTTGAACATTTCATCACCAATCAAGTTGATCATCCATAGCCAAAAATACAAAAATTCCAAAAATACCTCCCAATACCCTCCAAATACCCAAAATACCCCTCTTGACCCAAAAATCTAAAAATTCAAAAAACTCCCAAAAAATTCCAGAAAATCCCAAATATTCCCAATTTCATTTTGTTCAACTACACCATGGGCCAATTTTGTCAATTTACCCTACTTTTGTCAAAACCCCAATTTGATCCATTTTAACCCTAAGTGAACCCAATGTCAAACCAAACCTACCAAATTGACCCAAATTCTGGTCCAATTCAATTCTAAACTTTAATTAAACATTCCCAACACCAATCTAGACCAAATCCAAGTTCAATTTGATTGACATTTGGATCCAATTTCACTTTTGGCCTTAAAGCCCAATTTGGACCCATGACCCAAACTTAGCCCAAACTAACCCAATTTAACTCCAATTAACCCCAAATCTTTTCTAAACCTCCCTTAACATCCCTACAAACAAAAAGCTAACATGATTTGCCCAAAAATTAGACCCAAACCCCACTCAAATTCAACCCAAAGCTAAAAGGCCCAATTTTGACCTAAACCCAAACCTAACCCAAATAAGCCCAAACCCCAAAATCAAAACCCAACCAAAGCCAAAACCTCTTTGAAACACTCCCATAAACATTTACCAACATTTATTTTCCATCAATTTCAACCCTAGCCCAACATTGGCCCAAGTTAGCCCAATTTGGCCTATATTGGCTCATTCACCAAAGAAACCCAAATTCAACCCAATTCAAACCCAAATCACTCCCAACTTGCTTCAAATCACTCATGACACATCTATGAACTAAACCCAACATTTGTTTGGCCCAATCCTTCACAAAATTCCCATCCATAAATTTATTTTTAAACCAAAAGCCCACATTCTTAAACCTTCCTAAAAGCCCAAATTTCATGCTAAAGCCCATATGACAAATTCTTCTCATCATACCCTTAATTAAAATCATCCCTAAGTTCAAATCAATCATCAAATGATTCCAAATCAAGCCATGTGCCAAATTCCATCAAATCACTCCTAAATTACCAAAATTCCTAAAAACCTCTTTCATGAAAGTTGACTTAGCTTTTCCCAAGCCAAAGATGAGCCATGAAGCCATGCATGAGCCACACGGAAGCCATGAGAGCCTCTTTACATGTCACCATGCCATTTTGGGCAAAAGGAGGAGACTCTTTCCTTAATTCCTAAAGGTGATTAACCACTCCCATGATTCCCCTTTACCATGCTTATGCCTAATTGTGCTTGGATGGTGACTTAACCCTACTGATTATGCTGAGCCAAATCACTTTCTCTTCAGCCTAAACCAAGCCTTGGGTGGTGCACCTAGCCCAAAGGGATGGGTTGACCAATTTGAGCCAAAATGAGCCTTCTCTCATACCATTCTAATCCAAGCCTTTTACACATGGCATTTGCCAATTGACTGCACAAACCTCCAGCCCTGACCCACCTGGACCTGAGGGTGACCCATGCCTGCCGGCCAGCCGCCTGGGTCGCCGGAAAACACCATGGCCGAGACCTTGGGAGGAGCCAAACTTTGGAATTCCACCTTCCTCAGCTGCCCCATGCCCAATGGCCACCATGGCTGTTCTTCCCATGCCCAGAGCAGCTGATCCCAACCCTTGGCCATCCCCGTGAGGCTCTCCGACCACCTCTATTTAAACCCGACCCCCTCACGGCCATGGAAGAGAGTTGCACAAATCTTGCCGAAACTCTGCCAAAATTGTTCCAAACCCTACTCCATACTTAGAGAAGTTGATCCACAGTGTCAATTTGCTTTAATCCCCACCAGTAGAACCCAATTTCTCAACTAAAATTTCACCCAAAACCAGGACACTTTGCCACAGTGAGCCAATCTTCAAATTGACTGGTCCTACACCTTCACTGGACCAAGAGGAGAAGTTTCCCACTGAAAGCCTCATCTCCAGGCCACCCAGTTGTTCCAACCTCCAAGCTTTGTGATCGGTTGTGGTCACTTTCATAGCTAGGCAATTCACCAGACCAGGAGACTTCATCTGGAGCTTGCTGGGATCCAATCGAAGGTGACACAACCCTCAGATTGAAGCCACACTTCTCTGAGCAAAGGTATGAGCTAATTCTTCTTCCCGAGCTTCTGGAGATTCTCCATTTCAAATGCTTTAATTTCAATGCATGATACCGTATAGATGTGTTCGTCTCTTCAAGACGAATCCATAGAGCACAAGAACACCAAAATCCGTTAAGTATTGAGTGAGATATTAGGGATTTAGTGTGGACGGTTCTCGGGCTAGGAGGCTTGGGGATGATGAACGGATGCCGTTCATTTAATACACGCGCGGACGGATGGCCAGGATCACGCCGGATGAGGAGACGGAACGATACAGCGGGCCCCTGGAGCGCTGAGTCGGATGGCGGCTTCTAATCAGAGAGCGCCACACGGCGTTTCGGAGTTGCCGAGGTTGACGCGGCGCCGCGTGGATAAATAGAAAATTAGGGTATTTTTCTATATATTTAATTCCCTAAACTTCAAAAATCCATAACTTTGTGTAGAAAAATCATAAAAATAAAATAAAAATACCCTCTTGCTCAGTGAACAGAGGAGAATAATGTGGAAAATAAATCATTTAATTTCATTAAGTATTTTATTTTTAATGATTTATTTACTCTCTGCATTGTTTTAATTCTCCATGCATATAGGAAATTCACCATGGCATGAGACCATAGGGTTTTTGGAGCCTCTGAATTTGGGAACATTCCCTGAATTTTCCAATGTCAGAGGCCATCCCTATGAGAAGTATTGATTTTTCAAATTCATGTTGCTATTTTAAGCATTTTAAATCCAATAATTAGCATGTTGTTAAATAAATTCTAGGAAAATTTGGTGGTGTTTCTTATGACCAGAGGACCCTAGGAAAAATAAGTTTTGAATTAGTTCATTTAAAATAACCCTAATTGGCTTAAACACCCAAAATAGCTCCTTAATTAATTAGAGCTAATCATACATCAAATTGACTTGAAATCAATTCTCCACTGACCTTTAGGGTCAGAGGAATCCACCATAAAAATTTGAAGTCAATTGGACTTGGTTAGCCCTACTAAATGGGTTGGTTAAGCCATTTAGTCAATTTGAACTTTAAAAATTTATAACTTTCAAAATAATTTTCAAAAATTCACCAAATTGGGTTTGGAGCCTCTCTAATATCAGGGAAATTTAAGAAAATTAAAATTTCAATATTCTAAAAAAATTGATTTTTTTGTATTATTTTAATATTTTAATAATTAAAAAATAATAAAATCACAAAAATAATAAAATTCACCAAAATGTCACATTTTGAAATTTAATCACTTAGGAACAAACCCCATATTTTTATTAAGTCTATATGATGAGATATTAAATTTTAAAGCCCTAAGGTAATTTTAAAATTAAAAAATGTGTATTTTTTTAGCATTTCCACTAAAATAATTCTAATAAATCAAAGAAAAATCAGAAAATTATAAAAATTGATTCTCTGATTTCCTTGATATCAGAGAGATTTTTAAAAAATATAAAATTCATTTTTCAACCTTTATTTTATTTTTAAATTAATTAATACTCCAAAAATTAAAATAATCATAATAAAAAGAATATAATTCAAAAAATCACCAAAATTGGTCCAAGTGGTCCTCTGGTCATTAGAAATGTGCCATAATTTTCTTAAGGACAGAAACTTTCCCTTGATCATATTATTAAATTTTTCTTGGAAATCTCTATTTTCCACCAAAAATAATTACATAAATAAATTAAATATAGAAAAATCACATTTTCTCCTCTCATGTCTTTATTGCAATATGAGTGAAGTCACATAAAAATTTCAAGTTCATTTAAGCTCAATTTAGTGAGTTATGAAATTATTAAGCTTGAAGGGCAAAGTGGTAATTAAAATTTTAACCCTTAATTAAAACTTTAGGTTTAATAAAATTAAAGAGTAAAATATTTGATCTTAATCTGATTTGGATGATTGAAATTTAAATAATTAAAGGGTAGAAACCTATTAAAAAATTTAAAAATAATTGAAATGAACTTTAATTAAATAATTGATTAAATTTGGAAGAATAATAAAATTAGAATTATTAAAATAGGGATATTATTAGGAAGAGATTTGTTCTTTAATCTAAGGATCCCTAAATTAATCATCTCAATAACATTTAATTCCCAATTAAAATGATAATTCAAATTTAAGATTTAAAATGTTAAAAGACTTAATCATTAAATTAAATTAAAGTTAAATTATTAAACTCTTTTAAAATTTCAATTAAATTAAAATTAAAAATAAAATTAAATTAAAATTTAAATTAAATCAAATTAAATTAAATTAAATTAAACAAATCAAATTAAATTAAGTTGAATTAAATTAAACAAATTAAATTAAATTAAATCAAATTAAATTAAATTAAAGGAAATTAAATCAAATTAAATTAAATCAAGTTAAATTAAATTAAATTAATTCACATCAAATCGAGTTAAATTGAATTGAATTAAATTAAATAATAGAATCAAGTTAAAATTAAAATCAAATCAAGTTAAATTAAAATTAAAACTAAACCAAATTAAATTAAATTAAAGTTAAATTGAATTAAAAATAACTTCACCTAAGACATAAAGAAATTCAAAATAAAGCAACTTGCACACTTATTCCAAATTTAAATCCGACAACTCGAAGTTAAATTAAATCATAAACCATTTGAACATCAATTTGCCCTCGAAAGCTTTTGTTGTCATAACTCCTAAACAGGACGTTAAATGAAATGTTACCTCCTCATAGGATATTCAAATGTCATAGTTCACTGAGCAAGATAACAAAACTTGAATTCTCAGACGATTACTTCACCTGATTGATTAAATCCATTTAGACTTAAAACAATCCTAGTAGTATTGAAAAGATGTTTAAGGCTCGTCTTAAACACTTCCTCAATATGATATGATGTTTATAAGAACAATTGAACTTAATTGTTCTTTGATGAAGAAAATCGTCCTCAAACCAAAACACAAGAACCTAGACGTCATAGGAGATGACTAGCTATAGGATTAGGAACTTGGTAGAAAACTATAACCCTTCCCTTAGCTTTACCTAGGAACTTGCTTAAAATATTCTAAATTGTGTTTAAGTGCAGCCTGGGATGACGGGAAGACCCTCCAGGTACGCTTTTATTTTATTGCAATTTACTTTCTTGCAATTTACCTTATTGCAATTTATTTAATCGCATCGCACTTACTTTTCTTGCATGATAAACAAGTGTTGCATGAAAACCCACACTTTTAGGATAGTCCCTAAAGCTGAAACCAAAACTAAATTAAAAGTCATTACAAGATAAAATTCACCTCCCCGACATTTCAAAATATAAAACAACTCAAAATTTAATCACAAACGGAACACAAAGCTGCAATTACAACTAAATTAAAACGTCTTGTTGGATGATCGGGAATACCTCGGATGATGTAACCTACGTGTTGCTAACGGGATTTCCCACGGTCTAAATGAAAGTGTGGAACTCATTTAGTTGAGTTTAGCAAATTCATCTGGACTAAGTGAATCCGATAAAAATAACGATGCCGGAAGGATGGAACCGTGGGATCTTAACCGGTGTTGTTATAATCAACTTTAAGATTTGTTTTAATTAAAACATAAAAGTCACTTGGGAATTAAGAATTTCTCTAAACCAAAACACTTTTCTCATCTCCTGATTTATGACTCCTAAAACTAAACCTCTGCAACAACAAGGAGCTCGGAGCATGGTGGGCAGCACGACCATCATCATCAGCAAAACTGAGTCTACTTCATTAAAACTTTCTTAGAATTAAATAACTAAACCATAGGACTTCGAGGTAGTTTGCCTAGTGCAACATAAATCCTCAACCTTGTATTAGGTATTTGCATTGAAAATTAAGCCCTAACCGGTCTTAGGATTTCCGAGGTTGTTGTCAGATACGACATAAATCCTCACATCTTCATGGCTATTTGTATGATCATGTCATACGAATATAAGTCCTAATTAATTAAAATTGGCAAGATCAAAACATTAAATAAATATTAGGACTTTCCTAAATTCAAAGCCTAACATTAGGATAGTCTGGGAAGTCACCGAAGTTCACTTCGGGTCTGTGACATCCCCTACTTCTCTTCCTTTGGACTCTCGAAATAGAATGTTCCAAATTTGATCCATTCCCTATTGAAATTCTAAAATTCAATCCCTTGGAAACTTAAACTTTGAAATTCTTGAGAGCGAGAACTATCGATTATTATCGAGAGTTTTCTTAGGTGATTCCCGTCACATAAGATGTAATTAACTATAGGGGCTTGCCCTTATAGGGAATTTTAAGAACCTAGGTAATATAAACCCTGTTTAATGCTTTCATATTAAGCAGGGGAATTTGTCGGCTTATAAAATTGGTTCGCAGACCAAACGGATGTCACAAATCTTCTAGTTTATTTAATCGAGCCCCATTACCAAACAGTGTGTCTATTCTTCGAGATAGATACACAGTTTGTGATGCGGTGCTCGTTTATATAAACTATTCGGGATGTGAGATCAGTTTGATTTCATATCTTAAAATTTTCAAATTTAAAATTATTTTCAAAAATCAAATACTACTTTTTCAAATTATTTTTATTTAAATTAAATTAAAAATTCTCTGATAATTTCTGTTAGGCGACCCCCTTTTCAAAATAAAACACACAACCATAAATAATGCCGACAACTTCTGGCGACTCCGCTGGGGACGAATTCCTCTCTCCATTTTAATCAGAAAATTCTACTTTCAAAAATCGGTAGTGTATCCATGTTCCTAGTGGATCAAACTACCCTTCTTTCCATTGGAATACTATGTTCATTTCTACCTTGAACAAGTATAGCCAACATTCTCTCGGATTTAGGAGCCACTGTTTAGACACCCCTAAACAGAGAAGTTCCGAGATCCTTTTACCTCATTTCTGAGGTGGGGTGGACCCCCAATAGGTATTAGTTTAGGAGCGGTCTTGCGGGTCGAGAAGTTTCTACAAGACTTTCTCTTCATTTTCCAGTTCCTAATTAATTCCTTTTACCCTTCCTACAACTCTCCTTCTTTTAATAATTCTCCATCCTAACGAACAAATCTTTTCTAAAAAAAGATAATTTTCTTTTAATACCTCAAATACACTAAGATAAACAGAAATGTGTTCGGACTCTTTCTTTTTTGTCATAAGTTGTACGACAAGAAGAAGCACGATTCGGGGACTAACACTTGGAATCGCCTTGCGTAAATGGAAGCCCCAAAACTGATCTTCTCCTTCGTCAACGGACTCGACCTGGCCGTGTTCAAGGACGAACTGCCTGATAATGGAATCATTCGATTCAGACAAGGATTCGGGGACACCGATATCAAAATCCCCGACGTCACTCTCTTTTCACTTACAAGCAAAGTATCAGAAACTGAGAAGCCGTTGATTGAGTTCAACCTCAAGTCAACTCATGAATTCCCTCCTCTGCAAAAGATCCCAACTGAGAGGAGTGCTGCTGTCCACGAAGGACGGTTGTTGCTACCCCCACCTGGTCTAGTTGTCTCGCACCTACCCCGGCTTCTCGCCAAATCGAAGGGGAAGGAAATCCGAACTATGGTGAACCTGTTACCGTGGAGGGTACAGACCTTCCTGTGAGACCTTCTGTTTTTGAAATTGGGTCCAGCTCGAGAATTCCATCACTAACACGGACCCAAAGAAGGAACAGAAGTAGAAGGATCTCTAGAGAAGCCAGAGCTGCTGAAGTTGCTTTCCTGGAGGAAATCCCAGAACTGCCTGAATATACACCGCTGCCTGAATACATACCACTTTTAGGAGGAAGCATGTTCCATCCCCTCTCCGCCGCAGAGGATGAAGAAAATGTTCGCAAGATTGCTGCGGCATTGCCTCAACCCGTATATTACAACGATAGCCGCAAGAAAAGGGCTAGAACTACGTCATTTGCTCGACTGCAAACTTTGATAGAGAAGTTAGCAAAGAAGGAAAAGTGCCCTGTATCAGAAATTTTAAGAAGGATAGGGCGGGTGCCAGTCAAATCCCGTCTTGGGCCGCGAGTAGAACCTGCCATCGTTACAGAAAAGCCAAATAAAAGGATGAAGGCTAGTCCGCCTGTCGTTGTTTCAGGGTTACAGATTAGGGAGGATACCACCTTCCAGCATTTGGCTGACAGACCATCTGGTCCTAGACCTTCTGCTGCTAGAAGGATGGTATGGCGTCCCACTACTGGACAATTAAGATTGAAACAACAGCTCGAGAAGGAAAGTCTCGTCGGGAGACTTGAATCTGAAGAAAGCGCTACTGCAGTAAAGGGGACTCATGAGAAGGGAACCCGACAGCTATCACACGACAACTGCAAGGATGCGCAGAAAGGACCACTAGAGGATGCTATGGAAAAATTAAGGACTGATATTCGACGATTAGCAAAGGAAAGAGAAGAGAAATTCAGAGATGAGATTGATTCGTCGGAATTCATGGATGATGAGTATGCAGAAATTAACATGGTCGAAACACGAGCTTCGTCAGCTTCACAAGGTGCTCCTGCAGCCGCAGAAAGAGAGGAGCCGGAAGTAATGAGGAGGCAGCTTCAAGAGAAAGATGATACAATCGCCCAAATGGCAAAGAGGATGGAAGAGATGGCTGTAGCCCTAGCCACTCTCCAGAGTCAAGTACAACCCCAAAGAGAGACACCCCCAGAGGTCATTCACATTGTACACGGAGGAAAGGAGATTACGTCCGTCAACGGGGATGATCAACTAAGGAAGAATGCAACGCAAAGCATGATTCTAGAAAAGGATATCAAGAGCTTGGTGGAACAGCAGGTGCGAGAAGCCTTAGCATAATCAAAAAGCGGGACATCCATTCGGACGGGTAGACCTTACCCTGAAGAATTCGACGCCGTCCAATATCCGAAAGGCTTTGTACCACCTCTGTTCAAGACCTTTGATGGAACCGGAAACCCTCGGCAGCATGTTGCACATTTTCGTGCCAGTTGTTGCAACGCCGACGGAAGTGATGCATTACTCATCAGACAATTTGTCAGCAGCCTGTCAGGGATCGCCTTTGATTGGTATGCAGAATTACCGAACGGTTCGGTGAAGACTTTTTTAGAACTAGAGAACCTCTTCATCAAGCGATTTGCCGGAGCCCAGCACCACATCACTATAGGTGATTTCGTGGTAGAGAAGCAGAAACCCAACGAAACCTTGGTGGATTACATACTTCGATGGAGAAATCTAAGTATGAAATGTGAACCACAACTGCAAGAACAGCATGCAGTCGGCATTTTACTTAAGAGCATTCATGGCCCGATAGCACTTCTCCTCAAGGGATTTACTATTAAGACTTTCGAGAAGTTGTTAAGCAAGGCCGGAAGCTTGCAAGAGGAGGCGAAGCAATTAAGTTTCACCGACAAAACAGACAAATAGAAGCCTGTGAAAACTTTTAAAAAGAAGTCCGGGATCGTCGCAGCTGTGGATAAAGGCAAGCAGCCGATACAAATATCGTCAGAACGGTCGCAGCAACCTCAACAGAATTACCAGCAACCTCGACCCAGCTATCCGTCATCTCCACAGTATGAACAACCGCCTCGTCCACAACGTACGTTAAGGGAGCTTCTAAGCAGGGAGTATCCGTTCAAGAATGAGGCAGTGCCGAAAATGTTCCACAGTCTGACATTCTGATGAAGACTCAAGATTTCCAATTGCCAGAGCCTAAGAGACCAGAAGAAGTTGACAAGAAAGGTGATCCCAACTTTTGCCCTTACCACCGGATGCTTGGACACAAGATAAAAGATTGTATTACCTTCAAAAGTTGGCTCAACGACAATCTTCGGAAAGGGAATATAACGATCCCGAAGGAGTACATGAAGGAACCCCAGAAAGGAGGTTCCGTCAATTTTGTCTCGACTGATCTCATTGTTCCGATAGATCCCTATGAGACCGATGATGGGTGGACTACCGCTTGGACAAAGTCTTTGAAGAAGATTTTAGATGGCATCCAAACCGCTTCAGTTCGAGCCTCAATTCAGAGTTCGAAACCTGTTAAGCCGACACTGTCACTTGCGATAGAAGAACCACCTCAACAGGAGACGATTGAAGAGAAGAAGAAAATCGACGAAGAAGAGAAGACCGAGGCTCTTAAGGCTAGACTAGGGGCTGCTTATCCTAGGATAGTTGTTTCCGATTCGGGGGAGAAATCCCTCGAACCTTTCGACTCGTATGATTATCTCGCTCACTCCGGTGGGATCTTATAATGATAAGGGTTATGGCGTTGGCTACATTTTGACTGTTTCTAACGATTACGTAACTAGCGACGACCAACTTAATCCGGACATTGATTTCGATACAAATGACAATTCTCAAATCATACACAGTCTCGACGATCACGATGACAAAGAAGACATCTATCAAGGAGGCTATGAGAGTTCAACAAGCAACGAATCTATTTGCGAGTTTCGAGGAGCTCCAGTCACAATAGAGTTAGAGCCTTCAGACTCTGAAGCTAATCCGGAAGAACTCCGTCATTCCGATTCGAGAGGAAACACCAACGAAACTCAATACTAGATTCAGAGGAAATTACAGAAATTAACTTAAGAAGTGGAAGAGTTCTACCTCCGAGAATGGGTCCAAAGGACAAAGGAAAGCAGGTGGTTGTTCAGGAAGAACCAACCCCAGCAGAAGAAATACCCATTCGAGAAGAAATCAAGACACATGGAAATAAAGTGGACTACAACGTGCTAGCCCATCTTAGGAAACTACCGGCCAAACTGAGCATCTACGACGCTCTCATCTTGTCAAAGGAGATGAGAGAAGCTCTGATCAAGGCCTTACTTGATCCAGAAATTTGCTTAGCTCAAATGGCCGGAGATTCCTTAGATGAGGTTTGCTCGTTAAAGGAACAACGGGGTGTCACCTTCACGGACAATGACCTACTACTTGGGACAGCAGATCACAACCGACCGTTGTACATTTTAGTTACAATTGGAAAGTTTACACTCTCCAGAGTATTGGTAGATCCAGGAGCATCAATTAATATAATGAGTCTTCGAACGCTAGCATACTTGGAAATTAATGCTCGCGAGCTCGAAGCCGACAAAATGTTATTAAGAGGATTCAACCAGAAAGGAGAAAGAGCCCTCGGATCAATAACGCTGCTAATGAAGACCGGTGACTTGGCAAAGACAACCGCAAAATTTCACATAATTGATTCAGAAACATCATTCAACGCTCTACTGGGCCGACCATGGATACATGAAAACAGGATGGTACCATCATCCCTACACCAGTGCATCAAATACTACGATGGAGGGGAACAGTGCATCAAAGGTGACTTACAACCATTCTCCGTACATGAAATTGCAGCTTATTATGCACCCCTGAAGAAAACAATCTTCTCCAGAGATACCATAACAAATGAAGCAAAGGAAGTTCGGGACAACGAAGAACTTGAATTTCTAGTCCAACAGTCACTTACCACTCCCTTACGACGAGATGGTGAAGGTTTCTCCACAACTCACATCCGAGGTCGAGGCCGGAGACGAGGTCGTGGCAGAGATGTTAGGACAGTCGGACAGAGGAAACCAGCCATCAATGTTGATTGGGAAGATAGTTCTGAAGAAGAAAAAGAAATCAAGTAAGAAGCAGCGACAATAAGTCGGAAGAAGCCGCAATTCAGGATCCCGCTCGAAGATGAAAAGAATGAAGAATATAAATCGATGTACGAGAAGATTAACCACTATGTACATACTATGACCCTGACCCCGATCCATTCTCATAAGATCGAGGGTATGGTGGTCAAAGAGGTACATAGCGGCGGTGCAAAGCCCATCAAATTCTACCGTGGTGCTCCTTCCTCCGAAACTGAAAATAATGTACAATTTGAAGTTGTCACTTCATCAGAATTAATGGAATTACCTTTTAAGTGATACTCTCCCTGTGTTCAAAATTTAATTCAGCGTGGTTTCTTACCTCGACAATGGACAAAGGGTCAATCACAACATTTTGAAAAGTTATGGAATAACTCCGGTCGTCCACCCAATTCAAAGCATGGTCTCGGATTCGGCACAGTAGGATCAGTTGACGATACTGAATTTTTCTTGGTTGTCACTTGCGAGTCTAATGAAAACCGCATGAAAACTACGGAAGAATTCGAAGATTTACAAATTGGAGACGCTCCACCAGAGTTCGAAGAAGAGATCAAATCTACAATAGACGAGTTAACGGAAGTTAACTTAGGTACTAGCGAAGAGCCTAGACCTGCCTTTGTTAGCTCCTTACTCAATAAAGAAGACTCCGAAGAAATAATCAAGTTATTAATGAAATTTAAAGACTGTTTTGCTTGGAACTACGATGAGATGCCGAGATTAGCTCCGGAGGTCGCGATCCATAAGCTAGGAGTGAATCCTACTTCGTTCCGATCGAACAAGGTCCCAGAAGAATGCGTCTAGAAATCGAACAACAAGTCATAACTGAAGTTAAAAAGCTGATAGACGCTAAATTTGTCCGTGAAGAACAATACCCAACTTGGTTAGCCAATGTGGTACCAGTTAGGAAGAAGAATGGTCAGATCAGAATTTGTGTGGATTTGGGAGATTTAAACAAGGCATGTCCAAAGGATGAATTCCCTCTATCGATCCCAGAATTAATGATCGACATTGCTTCAACACATGAAATATTCTCATTCATGGATGGATCCTCAGGATACAACCGGATAAAAATGGCTCCGGAAGATGAAAAACTTACGAGCATTCGTAACGCCGATCGGAGTATATTGCTACACAGGTGATGCCATTCGGACCGAAGAACGCAGGAGCAACATACCGGAGAGCGATGACAAGAATTTTTGATGATCTCATCCACAATCAAGTCGAATGCTACGTGGACGATGTGGTCATCAAAAGCAAAGTAAAGGGAAACCACCTGTATGATTTGAGAATTGTTTTTGAACGATTAAGACAATTTAACCTTAAGATGAATCCCTTAAAATGCGCCTTCGGCGCCACCTCCGGGAAATTCTTAGGATTCGTTGTCCGACATCGTGGAATTGAAATCGACCCGGAAAAGATTAAAGCTATCTTAGAAATTCTGCCTCCCAAAACCTTAAAGCAATTACGATCTTTTCAAGGGAAGTTGGCATATCTTCGACGCTTTATCTCAAACTTGTCAGGTAGGTGTCAGCCTTTTTCAGCATTAGTTAAAAAGGACGCCAAATTTATTTGGGAAGAAAAATGCCAGAAGGCCTTTGAGTACATTAAACAATATTTAATGACACCTCCTGTCTTAGCAGCCCCAGTCTCAGGTAGACCGCTGATACTTTATACCACGGCTTTAGACGACTCTCTCGGAGCCCCGTTAGCCTGAGTCAATGATGAGGGTAAAGAAAATGATCTTTACTACCTAAGTCGTCGTTTACTTCCGACGGAAATAAAGTATCCCGCAATTGAAAAGCATTGTTTGGCCTCGATCTTCACCGCTCAAAAGCTCAGGCACTACATGCTTTCTCATAAGGTCAACCTGATCTCGAAATTTTATCCATTGCAATACTTGATGACCCGTCCAACGCTTTCCGGCAGACTTGCTAGATGGTCAATGATATTATTGCAATTCGATATAACTTTCGTGCCTCTTCGTGCCGTAAAGGGACAAGTCTTAGCAGACTTCCTCGCAGCACACCCTTTGCCGGCAGAATCTCCTCTCAATGACGATCTTCCAGATGAACAAATAATGAGCTTAGAAGACCCCGATGATCGATGTTGGGAATTATATTTCGACCGAGCAAGAATCGCAAGTGATAGTGCCCGGTAAGGCAGGAATCAGATTAATCTTTATAACACCAGAGCGGGGGATGTTAAGATACTCCTACCACTTGACAGAGCCGTGTACAAACAACGAAGCGTAATACGAAGCCCTCATAACGGACCGGAATTAACTATTCAAATGGGGATAACGGACATCAACATCTACGGGGATTCGCGAGTTAATCATTCAACAGATCGCCGGACAGTACAAAATTTTAAAGCCAAGACACGAGCAATACTTCCAGTATGCCATACAGTTGTTGGAACAAATTCCGAATGTGACGATCTACAAAATTCCCAGAAAAGAAAAAGCTTTAGCATATGCGTTAGCCCGCCTCGCGAAAGAATTTGCCTGCTTGCAGGATGAATCAGTGGAAGTGTCAGTTCACGGACGTCAGGTCCTATCACAGCTCGACATAGACACAATACACAAATCGGAAAAAGAAAAAGAATCAGTTGCAAGCAGTGACGTGAAAACACGGAAGATCGGCGACAGCCATTAATAGACTATTTGCAAACAGGAAAATTACCAGACGATAGGTCGCTAGCCCATCAGACCAAGAAAAGAACTCTGTCCTACGCATTAATAAACAACACGTTATACAGAAGGTCTTTCGATCAAATGTGGCTAACATGCCTAAGAGGGTCCGAGGCCTGTGAAATTGTTAAAGAGGTGCATTCAGGACTCTATGGCGCCCACCAGTCGGGTCCGAAGATGAAAATGAAAATTAAAAGATTAGGGTACTACTGGCCCTCGATGATGACCGACTGCATGAAAATCGCCAAGAGCTGTCACCAATGCCAAGTGCACGGAGTGGTTCTACACCAACCTCCAAATGTGCTACATCCGACAATTGCGTCATGGCCATTTGAGTGTTGGGGCACAGATATAGTGGGTCCAATAGAACCACCATCTTCAAAAGGACATCGCTTCATTCTTGCAGCTACAGATTACTTTTCCATGTGGGTAGAGGCAGTTCCACTCAGAGAAGTGAAAGCACACCACGTGCTACAGTTTTTCAAGAACCAAGTTGTCTACCGTTTCGGAGTGCCGCGCAGAATCATCTCAGATAATGGGTCAGCATTCAGAAGCACACAAATCAACAACTTTGTCAGGAGACACGGAATCGACTGGCGGTATTTAACAATTTACTACCCAAGAGCAAACGGCCTGGCTGAGGCTTTTAATAAAACTCTCGTTCAAATTTTAAAGAAAACTTTGGACGACAATAAGAGAAATTGGCACGAGAAGTTATTAGAAGCCTTATGGGCCTACCGGACAACCTTCGAACTCCTACTCAAGCTACACCTTACGCTCTGGTGTATGGGTCCGAGGCAGTGTTACCTTTAGAGGTTCAGCTTCCTTCACTTAGGATTGCGGTTGCAAACAAAATCACGACAGAAGAAAATGCCAAATTATGACTAGAGGAATTAGAAAGCCTGGAAGGGAAAAGACTTGCAGCGCAGCAGAATTTAGAATTATACCAAGCTAAGATGGTTCAAGCCCATGACAGACTGGTCCGCCCAAGAACCTTTAAAGTTGGTGACTTAGTTCTCGTTCTCAAAAGGCCTATCCTTGCACACCGCAAGATTGGAGGAAAGTTTGAACCCACTTGGGAAGGGCCGTTTGTGGTTGAGGCAGTCTACTCAGGAGGCTCCTACCAGCTAGTGAATTGCCAAGGAGAATGACATATGTTTCCGATCAACGGACGATACTTGAAGAAGTATTACACTACCTGATGTTTCGAAGGAATGAATTCTTCATCCCTAGAAGCACGGGTGAAGTAATTACTTATGACTGGTTCCGAACCCAAAAAATAATAAAAAATGTGCCAAGATAAATAAAATCATGATAATAAAGTTTTCCTTGTTTTCTTTTCCATATCAAAATCTCTTTCCTGATATTTTCCCACTTCATTCCTGTTAAATTTGAAAATACAAAAAAGTAATAAAAAAACTATCTTTAATAAACATTTTCTTAATGTTCTTGTTCTTAGTACAACCCCTGATCCTTTTCCTTGTCTTTTCGCAGGGAAATGTCGAACGGGCGGTTGGTCCTGAACTTTAGAAATGGCGTAAGCCTTGCACTCGACGAAAAGAGGGTGAAAGATGGAGCGATAATTGAGATTGACTCGGACTTCGCACCAGCAGGCCTGCAATACGAGGAAAGTGACTGAGTCCCAATTGACCGAGAGGAGCTGCCCAGTCAGACAGTAATGAAAGTGGGTGGCCCAAGCCACCACTCCAGCAGTAAGAAAAGGAAAACAAACACTGAAAAAGACAAGAGAATCAAGTCCGTAGTCGCTACAGCAGAGGGCAGGCTTGTCAGCGCCGCGCCCACAGAAATTCAGGAAGTACGAAGAGCTACTCTCACAGCAACCCAGCGAAGAAATAAAAATCACCGTATCCGCAAGATGTTAACTAAACTAGCAGCGGACCAGCACGACGAGGCAGTTGCTACTGCCAGTACATACACTTCAAGGACACCGGTTCACCAGGTACCTGAAGAAAGGAGGCCAGCTCCTAGGATAACAGAAGAGACCAGGGAAATCTCAAGAAGATCAGAAGAAAGAAGGCTACAACGCCACCAGATAAAGCCACCAGTAATGCATAACCTTGTTGCAGAAGCAAACCCGGAGGATGTCCCGACGGACATCATCCCCGAGGAGCCGAGGTATGCAGGAGAACGTGAAGGGATTGAGCCGTATATCCCACAATACGTCACCAGGCCCCGCCATTTGTAGATTATTCCGGAATACGAGCTGGAAAGAATGCAGAATGTCGAAAAGAAAACTTTTGAATACTTCGAGAGAATCGAGGCGGGGAGGATCAATATACTAGAAGGCCTCGAGCTACATACGGACGTGTTCTCGGAGTACGAACAACAACAAATCGTGGATCGCATCCGGGATTTGAAAAGAATGGGCCGAGCGGGCCGCCTAAGAGAAAACACTTACTCGGAACCCCGGAGATGGATGCCGGGGAAAGGTAGAATTACCATACAATGTGGATGCTCGCTACAACTTCGCGAGAAGACAGGAAGGGAAACCCACCGGGAATACTCCGTCATGGCCAGGTGGATCTAATGCCATTAGTCATCAAAAGGATGGTAAAAAGAATGATAACATGGAGGGTACCGCCGGTAGATTGCATACCCAACAGTTGCATCATTAACATTTACAAGAAGGGTGACTTTGTCAGACCTTTCTGCACGGTTTCTTTTCTGAACGAGTGTAATATCATGTTCGGATCCGACCTCCGGATAGCGAGCCCGAGTGAGTTCCGAGGGCCAAGTAAAGATACAATTACCGGTAGGTTCCGTCATGATACCGAAGGGCAACAGAGCGGATGTCGCAAAACATTGCATACCGGAGTACCGATGAAGCGGATCTCGGTTACTTTCAGAAGGATGGACGACAGGAAGACACCTTACCACTTCCAGCCAGACCCGGAGCTAGAGAGCCTCCGGCCTTACGAGCTGTGAGTTTCATGAAAAATATCACACCTCCAACGTACATCCATACGGCATCCTTGCTAAGGATGGCTCCGAAGGTGATGTTATTGACCATGTACCTCACTATTCAGACATGGATTTCTGACAGATACCTTTGTTTGGATGGATCGACAAAGATCATACATAGTCCGTTTTTAGTCTACATGGATTGTTTGAGATGTATTCCAGATCGAGTTGTATGATGTATCTTCAACATGATTGGAATGAAAGTGACCATGTCACATTTTTGGCCTTCACCTCTTTTGTGCAAGTTGACTGAGAAACGCCATTAAAGTTAAATGAACTTCGAACAAAGAACAGAAAAGAAAAAAAAAATAATAAAAGAAAACTTTCCTAAAAAAAAATCTAAAAAAAAAATGATGATAAACTCCAAATTCACGATAAAATAAATTTGAATCGTTAAAGGACAAACAAAAAGAACACAAATTTTAAAACAAATCTCAATCAAATTCAAATTCATCTTTCCAAATTTCAAATCAAATCTCAATCAAATTTCAAATCCATGTTTCCAAATCTCAAATCAAACCTCAATCAAATTTCAAATTCAAACTTTCAAAATTTCACATCAAATTTCAATCAAATTCAAATTCGATCTTCCAGATCTCAAATCAAATCTCGATCAAATTTCAAATTCAACCTTCAAAGATCTCAAATCAAATCTCAATCAAAATTCAAATTCAATCTTTCTAAATTTCAAATCAAATTTCAATCAAGTTCAAACTCAACCTTCCAAATCTGAAATCCAATCCGTTCTACTCTCCCCCTTGTCTGGGATGGAAGCGGTTGATTCCATTGACACGGATCAAATCTGATGGCGAGGAATTGTATCCAATCCAAACCAGCAACTTTCGATCAACTCTTTTGAATGGGATATATAACATCTACATATTCCCTCCTGATCTATTTCCTTCCATGAAAGTCTTTTACAACTTCCATGAAATTCTCGAAACACCAAAATTCCACACTTTTCAAATCAACACTACAAATCTTCGCAAAATCATTTACCCTTTCAAAATCAAACTTTTGGGGTTGAGGATTTTACATTCGAGACTGCATTGCTTTAGGATTCTTTCCCTATCACAATGAAATACATCAAAATCAAACTTTTGGGGTTGAGGATTTTACATCCGAGACTGCATTGCTTTAGGATTCTTTCCCCATCGCAATGAAATACATCAAAATCAAATTCTTGGGGTTGAGGATTCTACATCCGAGACTGCATTGCTTTAGGATTCTTTCCCTATTGCGATGAAATACATCAAAATCAAATTCTTAGGGTCGAGGATTTTACATCCAAGACTGCATTGCTTTAGGATTCTTTCCCTATTGCGATGAAATACATCAAAATCAAATTCTTGGGGTCGAGGATTTTACATCCAAGACTGCATTGCTTTAGGATTCCTTCCCTATCACAATGAAATACATCAAAATCAAACTTTTCGGGTTGAGGATTTTACATCCGAGACTGCATTACTTTAGGATTCTTTCCCTATCACAATGAAATACATCAAAATCAAATTCTTGGGGTTGAGGATTCTACATCCGAGACTGCATTGCTTTAGGATTCTTTCCCTATTGCGATGAAATACATCAAAATCAAACTCTTGAGGTTAAGGATTTTACATCCAATACCGCGTTTGTCTGAGATCTCTCCACATTGTAATGGTTAAATCCAATCAATTAAATTTTCTTTTGAGGTTGAAGATGTTACATCTAAAACCACAAAATTCCAATTTGCATTTCAAGTTCAAATCCCTTCAAATTAATTTTGACAAAAATTCAATCTAAGTTAAAACTCCAAACTAAAATATAAGCTCACACATCAAAACTTAAATTGAAACAAAATAAAACCTAAACTGAAATTCCCCCAGATCATGTGATTTGGGATTCACCTCCTTTTCCTTTCCCCAGCGAGAGTTCAGGAATCTCCAGTCTCAGAGAGAAACTTGACACTCCCCAGTGGAAATTCTTCTACTTCATCCTAAGTTTGTCACTTGGACATTTGTGTTGGTTTTGTTGATCTCTTCGGTCAAATCCAATACGCGCGGTGTGCTCCATCAGCCCACCACACCTATTGGGGGTCCATTTGTTGACCTCATTTTTGATGAGGTCCTCTCTTCTTCTTTTAGTACTTAGGATCTAGCCTTAGGCTTTTCCTTTGACTATCTTAGAGGATTAGAATTGGGACCCACCACTTAGAAATTCAAACCACTTCTTAACTCCCTGCAAACTCCACAAACTTGATTGTAGACCCCTAATCACCTAGAGGGTTGAAATCAAATGTGGAAGTTTAAAGGATGAGTTCCTATAGGACTCTTTGGCCTTAGGACTGCTCTGGGTGGCCTGGTCTGATGATGGCTGACTTACACATACACTACATTTATATACTAAACTTTCACACACCTATACCTAACTTGACCTCCTAACTCATGAAGGTGATTCACATGGATGGTCCTTAACCCCTAAGCCCTTGGCTAAGAGGGTTAGGAACAACATAGTGGATGCCTCAAATGAGTCCCTTCATGGCTCATGTGGGCTTGATATGGCTTCATGGCTTAACCATAATGATTTCATTCCACTTATATTCACCCAATTTTTAATTTTGCAAATTTTCAATTTTGCAAATTTTCAATTTTGCAAATTTTCAATTTTGCAAATTTTCAATTTTTGACCCCCGGGACCCTACACCCGCCTAGCCTACCCAAGGCCCTTGAAATTACCCAAATTTTTCAAAATTTCTAAATCACCCAAAATTCCCCAAAATTTACCTTGAACATTTCCTCATCAATCAAGTTGATCATCCAAAGCCAAAAATACCAAAAATTCCAAAAATACCTCCCAATACCCTCCAAATACCCAAAATACCCCTCTTGATCCAAAAATTCAAAAAATTCCCAGAAAATTCCAGAAAATCTCAAATATTCCCAATTTCATTTTGTTCAACTACACCATGGGCCAAGTTTGTCAATTTACCCAACTTTTGTCAAAACCCCCAATTTGACCTATTTTAACCCTAAGTGAACCCAATGTCAAACCAAACCCACCCAATTGACCCAAATTCTGGTCCAATTCAATTCTAAACTTCAATTCAACATTCCCAACACCAATCTAGACCAAATCCAAGTTCAATTTGATTGACATTTGGATCCAATTTCACTTTTGGCCTTAAAGCCCAATTTGGACCCATGACCCAAACTTAGCCCAAACTAACCCAATTTAACTCCAATTAACCCCAAATCTTTTCTAAACCTCCCTTAACATCCCTACAAACAAAACACTAACATGATTTGCCCAAAATTTAGACCCAAACCCCACTCAAATTCAACCCAAAGCTAAAAGGCCCAATTTTGACCTAAACCCAAACCTAACCCAAATAAGCCCAAACCCCAAAATCAAAACCCAACCAAAGCCAAAACCTCTTTGAAACACTCCCATAAATATTTCCCAACATTTATTTTACATCAATTTCAACCCGAGCCCAACATTGGCCCAAGTTAGCCCAATTTGGCCTATATTGGCCCATTCACCAAAGAAACCCAAATTCAACCCAATTCAAACCCAAATCACTCCCAACTTGCTTCAAATCACTCATGACACATCTATGAACTAAACCCAACATTTGTTTGGCCCAATCCTTCACAAAATTCCCATCCATAAATTTATTTTTAAACCAAAAGCCCACTTTCTTAAACCTTCCTAAAAGCCCAAATTTCATGCTAAAGCCCATATGACAAATTCTTCTCATCATACCCTTAATTAAAATCATCCCTAAGTTCAAATCAATCATCAAATGATTCCAAATCAAGCCATGTGCCAAATTCCATCAAATCACTCCTAAATTACCAAAATTCCTAAAAACCTCTTTCATGAAAGTTGACTTAGCTTTTCCCAAGCCAAAGATGAGCCATGAAGCCATGCATGAGCCACACGGAAGCCATGAGAGCCTCTTTACATGTCACCATGCCATTTTGGGCAAAAGGAGGAGACTCTTTCCTTAATTCCTAAAGGTGATTAACCACTCCCATGATTCCACTTAACCATGCTTATACCTAATTGTGCTTGGATGGTGACTTGACCCTACTGATTATGCTAAGCCAAATCACTTTCTCTTAAGCCTAAACCAAGCCTTGGGTGGTGCACCTAGCCCAAAGGGATGGGTTGACCAATTTGAGCCAAAATGAGCCTTCTCTCATACCATTCTAATCCAAGCCTTTTACACATGGCATTTGCCGATTGATCGCACAAACCTCCAGCCCCGACCCACTGGACTCGAGGGTGACCCATGCTCGCCGGCCACTGCCCGGGTCGCCGGAAAACACCATGGCCGAGACCTTGGGAGGAGCCAAACTTTGGAATTCCACCTTGCTGAGCTGCCCCATGCCCAATGGCCACCATGGCTATTCTTCCCATGCCCAGAGCAGCTGATCCCAACCCTTGGCCATCCCTGTGAGGCTCTCCAGCCACCTCTATTTAAACCCTACCCCCTCACGGCCATGGAAGAGAGTTGCACAAACCTTGCCGAAACTCTGCCAAAATTGTTCCAAACCTTACTCTATACTTAGAGCAGCTTGATCCTCAAGTGTCAATTTGCCCTAATCCCCACCAACGAACCCAATTTCTCAACCGAAATTTCACCCAAAACCAGGACACTTTGCCACAGTGAGCAATCTTCAAATTGACCGGTCCTACACCTTCACTCGGACCAAGAGGAGAAGTTTCCCACCGAAAGCCCCATCTCCGAGCCACCCGGCTTGTTCCAGGCCTCCAAGCTTTGTGATCGGTTGTGGTCACTTTCATAGCTGAGCAATTCACCAGACCAGGAGACTTCATCTGGAGCTTGCTGGGATCCAATTGAAGGTGACACAACCCTCAGATTGAAGCGACACTTCTCTGAGCAAAGGTATGAGCTAATTCTTCATCCCGAGCTTCTGGAGATTCTTCATTTCAAATGCTTTATTTTTAATGCATGATCACCGTATAGATGTGTTCGTCTCTTCAAGACGAATCCATAGAGCACAAGAACACCAAAATCCGTTAAGTATTGAGTGAGATATTAGGGATTTAGTGTGGACGGTTCTCGTGCTAGGAGGCTTGGGGACGATGAACGGATGCCGTTCATTTAATACACACGCGGACGGACGGCCAGGATCACGCCGGATGAGGAGATGGAACGATACAACGGGCCCCTGGAGCGCTGAGTCGGATGGCGGCGTCGAATCAGAGAGCGCCACGCGGCATTTCGGAGCTGCCGAGGTTGACGCAGCGCCGCGTGGATAAATAGAAAATTAGGGTATTTTTCTATTTATTTAATTCCCTAAACTTCAAAAATCCATAACTTTGTGTAGAAAAATCAGAAAAATAAAATAAAAATACCCTCTTGCTCAGTGAATAGAGGAGAATAATGTGGAAAAGAAATCATTTAATTTCATTAAGTATTTTATTTTTAATGATTTATTTACTCTCTGCATTGTTTTAATTCTCCATGCATATAGGAAATTCACCATGGCATGAGACCATAGGGTTTTTGGAGCCTCTGAATTTGGGAACATTCCCTAACTTTTCCAAAGTCAGAGGCCATCCCTACGAGAAGTTATTGATTTTTCAAATTCATGTTGCTGTTTTGAGCATTTTAAATCCAATAATTAGCATGTTATGAAATAAATTCTAGGAAAATTTGGTGGAGTTTCTTATGACCAGAGGACCCTAGGAAAAATAGGTTTTGAATTAGTTCATTTAAAATAACCCTAATTGGCTTAAACACCTAAAATAGCTCCTTAATTAATTAGAGCTAATCATATATGAAATTGACTTGAAATCATTTCTCCACTGACCTTTAGGGTCAGAGGAATCCATCATAAAAATTTGAAGTCAATTGGACTTGGTTAGACCTACTAAATGGGTTGGTTAAGCCATTTAGTCAATTTGAACTTTAAAAATTCATAACTTTCAAAATACTTTTCAAAAATTCACCAAATTGGTTTTGGAGCCGCTCTGATATCAGGGGAATTTAAGAAAATTAAAATTTCAATTTTCTAAAAAAATTAATTTTTTGTATTATTTTAATATTTTAATAATTAAAAAATAATAGAAATCACAAAAATAATAAAATTCACCAAAATGTCACATTTTAAATTTTAATCACTTAGGAACAAACCCCATATTTTTATTAAGTCTATATGATTAGATATTAAATTTTAAAGCCCTAAGGTAATTTTAAAATTAAAAAAATGTATTTTTTAAGCATTTCCATTAAAATAATTCTAATAAATCAAAGAAAAATCAGAAAATTGTAAAAATCGATTCTCTGATTTCCTTGATATTGGAGAGATTTTTAAAAAATATAAAATTCATTTTTCAACCTTTATTTTATTTTTAAATTAATTAATATTCCAAAACTTAAAATAATCATAATAAAAATAATATAATTCAAAAAATCACCAAAATTGGTCCAAGTGGTCCTCTAGTCATTAGGAATGTCCCATAATTTTCTTAAGGACAGAAACTTTCCCTTGATCATATTATTAAATTTTTCTTGGAAATCTCTATTTTCCACCAAAAATAATTACATAAATAAATTAAATACAGAAAAATCACATTTTCTCCTCTCATGTCTTTATTGGCATATGAGTGAAGTCACATAAAAATTTCAAGTTCATTTAAGCTCAATTTAGTGAGTTATGAAATTATTAAGCTTGAAGGGCAAAGTGGTAATTAAAATTTTAACCCTTAATTAAAACTTTAGGTTTAATAAAATTAAAGAGTAAAATATTTGATCTTAATCTGATTTGGATGATTGAAATTTAAATAATTAAAGGGTAGAAACCTATTAAATAATTTAAAATAATTGAAATGAACTTTAATTAAATAATTGATTAAATTTGGAAGAATAATAAAATTGGAATTATTAAAATAGGGATATTATTAGGAAGAAATTTGTTCTTTAATCTAAGGATCCCTAAATTAATCATCTCAATAACATTTAATTCCCAATTAAAATGATAATTCAAATTTAAGATTTAAAATGTTAAAAGACTTAATCATTAAATTAAATTAAAGTTAAATTATTAAACTCTTTTAAAATTTCAATTAAATTAAAATTAAAAATAAAATTAAATTAAAATTTAAATTAAATCAAATTAAATTAAATTAAATTAAACAAATTAAATTAAATTAAATTGAATTAAATTAAACAAATTAAATTAAATTAAATCAAATTAAATTAAATTAAAGGAAATTAAATCAAATTAAATTAAATCAAGTTAAATTAAATTAAATTAATTCACATCAAATCAAGTTAAATTGAATTGAATTAAATTAAATAATAGAATCAAGTTAAAATTAAAATCAAATCAAGTTAAATTAAAATTAAAACTAAACCAAATTAAATTAAATTAAAGTTAAATTGAATTAAAAATAACGTCACCTAAGACATAAAGAAATTCAAAATAAAGCAACTTGCACACTATTCCAAATTTAAATCCGACAACTGAAGTTAAATTAAATCATAAACCATTTGAACATCAATTTGCCCTCGAAAGCTTTTGTTGTCATAACTCCTAAACAGGACGTTAAATGAAATGTTACCTCCCTCATAGGATATTCAAATGTCATAGTTCACTGAGCAAGATAACAAAACTTGAATTCTCGGACGATTACTTCACCTGATTGATTAAATCCATTTGGACTTAAAACAATCCTAGCACTATTGAAAAGATGTTTAAGGCTTGTCTTAAGCACTTCCTCAATATGATAGGATGTTTATAAGAACAATTGAACTTAATTGTTCTTTGATGAAGAAAATCGTCCTCAAACCAAAACACAAGAACCTAGACGTCATAGGAGATGACTAGCTATAAGATTAGGAACTTGGTAGAAAACCATAACCCTTCCCTTAGCTTTACCTAGGAACTTGCTTAAAATATTCTAAATTGTGTTTAAGTGCAGCCTGGGATGACGGGAAGACCCTCCAGGTACGCTTTTATTTTATTGCAATTTACTTTCTTGCAATTTACCTTATTGCAATTTATTTAATCGCATCGCACTTACTTTTCTTGCATGATAAACAACTGTTGCATGAAAACCCACACTTTTAGGATAGTCCCTAAAACTGAAACCTAAACTAAATTAAAAGTCATTACAAGATAAAATTCACCGCCCCAACATTTCAAAATATAAAACAACTCAAAATTTAATCACAAACAGAACACAAAACTGTAATTACAACTAAATTAAAACGTCTTGTTGGATGATCGGGAATACCTCGGATGATGTAACCTACGTGTTGCTAACGGGATTTCCCACGGTCTAAATGAAAGTGTGGAACTCATTTAGTTGAGTTTAGCAAATTCATCTGGACTAAGTGAATCCGATAAAAATAACGACGCCGGAAGGATGGAACCGTGGGATCTTAACCGGTGTTGTTATAATCAACTTTAAGATTTGTTTTAATTAAAACATAAAAGTCACTTGGGAATTAAGAATTTCTCTAAACCAAAACACTTTTCTCATCTCCTCGATTTATGACTCCTAAAACTAAACCTCTGCAACAACAAGGAGCTCGGAGCATGGTGGGCAGCACGACCATCGTCATCAGCAAAACTGAGTCTACTTCAGTAAAACTTTCTTAGAATTAAATAACTAAACCATAGGACTTCGAGGTAGTTTGCCTAGTGCAACATAAATCCTCAACCTTGTATTAGGCATTTGCATTGCAAATTAAGCCCTAACCGGTCTTAGGATTTCCGAGGTAGTTGTCTGATACGACATAAATCCTCACATCTTCAAGGCTATTTGTATGATCATGTCATACGAATATAAGTCCTAATTAATTAAAATTGGCGAGATCAAAACATTAAATAAATATTAGGACTTTCCTAAATTCAAAGCCTAACATTAGGATAGTCTGGGAAGTCACCGAAGTTCACTTCGGGTCTGTGACATCCCCTACTTCTCTTCCTTTGGACTCCTGAAATAGAATGTTCCAAATTTGATCCATTCCCTATTGAAATTCTAAAATTCAATCCCTTGGAAACTTAAACTTTGAAATTCTTGAGAGCAGAACAACTGATTATTATCGAGAGTTTTCTTAGGTGTTTCCCGTCTCTTAAGATGTAATTAACTATAGGGGCTTGCCCTTATAGGGAATTTTAAGAACCCAGGTAATATAAACTCTGTTTAATTCTTTCATATTAAGCGAGGGAATTTGTCGGCTTATAAAATTGGTTCGCGGACCAAACGGATGTCACAAATCTTCTAGTTTATTTAATCGAGCCCCATCACCAAACAGTGTGTCTATTCTTCGAGATTGATACACAGTTTGTGATGCGGTGCTTGTTTATATAAACTATTCGGGATGTGAGATCAGTTTGATTTCATATCTTAAAATTTTCAAATTTAAAATTATTTTCAAAAATCAAATACTATTTTTTCAAATTATTTTTATTTAAATTAAATTAAAAATTCGCCGACAATTTCTGTTAGGTGACCCCCTTTTCAAAATAAAACACACAACCCGAAAATAATGCCGACACCTAAGTCTAACGTAAACCAACTTAAGTCTAGCCCATATTAGACTTAAACCATACTTAGGTTCAACCTGACATAAACCTAAGTCTAAATTAAACCTAACTTAAGTCTAACCCATATTAGACTTAAGACAAACCATAATTAGGATCAACCTGACATGAACCTAAGTTTAACACAAACCTAACTTAAGTCTAACCCATATTAGACTTAAGTCAAATATTACTTAGGTTTAACATGACATGAACCTAAGTCTAACCTAAATTTAACTTAAGCTCAACTCATATTGAAACCTTAGGTTCAACTGACATTGAACCTAACTCAGCTTAGCTCGACATAAACCTTAGCTTCAACCCAAATTGAACCTAAATCGACATAAACCTTAGATTCAATCCAAATTGAATCTAAATCGACGTAAACCTTAGGTTCAACCCAAATTGAATCTAAATCGACAAAAACCTTAGGTTCAACCCAAATTGACCCTAAATGGACATAAACCTTAGTTTCAACCCAAATTGAATCTAAATCGACGTAAACCTTAGGTTTAACCTAAATTGAACCTAAATCGATATAAACTTTAGATTCAACTCAAATTGAACCTAAATCGACATAAATCTTAGGTTCAACCCAAATTTAACTTAAATCGATAAAATTAAACTCAAATCGACATAATCAACATAAATTTGACATTCCAAACATTTAATCGACAAAACCGACATAAATTTGACATTTCAAACGTTTAATTGACAAAATCGACATAAATTTGACATTTCAAACAAAAATCAACAAAACCGACATAAATTTGACATTCCAAACGTTTAATTGACAAAATCGACATAAATTTGACATTCTAAACGTTTAATTGACAAAATCGACGTAAATTTGACATTTCAAACAAAAATCAACATAACTGACATAAATTTGATATTTCAAACGAATATCAAAATAATCGACATAAATTCGACATTTCAAACCAAAATCGACATAACCAGTATAAATCTGATGTTGACATAATCAACGAAAATTTGACATTTCAAAAATAAAACAACATGATTAACATGGAGTTGACATTTCAGAATAACTTGACATTCAAAAAAAATTCTCGTGACATTATTTCGACAATATTTTCTTTGTAGGATGAAGACAAGAAATTCCGTTTAGATTTTCTTTGCATGTTATAGGGTGTGCTAACTCTGTTATGCAGGACATCGACGACGGAATATTGACAACAAAACAAAACAAAACTTTTAGGTTAGACATATAACTCTGAAACTTTTCAACAAGACAACAACATTGAAAACAAAACAAAACTTTTAGGTTAGACATATAACCTGAAACTTTTCAACAAGACAACAACATTGAAAACAAAATAAAACTTTTAGGTTAGACATATAACCTAGAACTTTTCAACAAAACATCAACATTAGCAACAAAACAAAACAAAACTTTTAGGTAAGACATATAACCTGAAACTTTTCAACAAAACAATGACATTAGCAACAAGACAAAACACACTGCCACGACAACACTCACACTTTTTCGAGGATAAATGTTAACCTTAATCGGGAGTTTTCCTAGGCAATATTACTTGCTCGGGATGTAATTAACTATAGGAGCTTGCTCCTATAGGAGATTAAAGAACTCAGGATAGGTATTTTACCTACAAGACCTCTCTCGGTTATCCAAGATCTTCATATGATCTTCTTATATGAAAAACTTCAGTAATTACACAATCTGAAGACTTTTTCTATGAGATTATCATTTTGATCTCTTTTCTCTCAATCTCTATCATGATTAATCCTTCTTAAAATCCTCCAAAGACTTATGATAGTAAGTCTAGGAAGGATAAGAATTAAGGTGATAAATAGAGAAAGAGAGTGGCGACTCCTTGACATTGACATGATACAGGAATTGACGGCGACAACATGCGACAAAATATATATATGTTTCATCGCCATCAAAAGAGTGGCGACTCCGTTGGGGACATTCTCTCTCCCCTTCTTTGGTTAATCAATTTGTCCTCATGACTATGACAATTTGTCTTTTGAAAGACTAAATAATCATTTCTTTAGTTCTATATCTTACTCGATCTCGAGTAAAATAGAACTAATACCTCTTTGATTCAAAGATTTGTTCACGACAAACAAATCCTAGAGTCTAACATTTCCATAATCGACAGACCAAAATGACATAAAAGACATACAAAAACAACATGTGTTCCCTCCCTTCCCACCCACGTACGGAGTGTTCATCAATTCTGTTGTCAGACAGACCGATATTGCCATTTTGAATAAGTTCGAGCAAATACTTTCTCGACCAAACATGTTCGGTTTATCCGCTTGGTGGTTATGCTTTTTATAGCCTCTGAACCATTTCCCTGGGTTATGCCTTTATGGCCTCTGAACCTATTCTTCGTGTTTATGCTTTTTACAGCCTCTAAACCATTCCCTTAGGTTATGCCCTTATGGCCTCTGAACCTATTCTTTATGGTTATGCTTTTTATAGCCTCTGAATCACTCCCCTAGGTTATGCTTTTTATGGCCTATGAACCTATTCTTCATGGTTATGCTTTTCACAGCCTCTGAACCACTCATCTGGATGATCTTTTTCTTACCCTCAAGTTTCTGATCTGTCAATCTACCAAAGACTCTAAAATCAAAATCATTAATCAAATTTTGGGAAGACGATCACTTTTGGATGAATTCCATCAAGGGTTTCCCTTAGGACAGCTTTGCAGAAAGAAAGAAATCAACTGGAGTGAAAATCTGATCTATGTTTAGTCTAGTTATAGGACTAGTCAACTAGCATGTCCTTTGTGGAGAAATGAAAATTGATCTGTGACGAGGGAAGAAATTTGAAATCTTTGGATTTAATATCTTTGGAAATATTCTTCTCATTCACCTATTGACAAAAAGACAACTCGTAAAGGAAGAATTCAAGACAAAAAATCTGACATTTTGACAAGAAAATTATGATTTCAAGGGGAAATTGAAATTAATGCCCTAATAACTCGGCCCTTTATCTTAAATTTTCAGACTGGGTCCTAAATGAAAAATAAAATATTGTGATCAAAATGCAAGTAGATGACTAAAGATGTCACGAGTCTCTTTATCTTCTGCCATGTGATTGGGTCCTGACTTCTGAATGAGTTATAATATATCAGAATTCGTCTTAAGAAATATTTGAGAATTATTAATTAGGGGAGTTTGGACATTCAAAACCCTTAAAACATGCTCCACCAGATATAGTAATTCTCTGAGAAGAAGCTTGAGGTGAGTAGAAAATCAAAAATTGGTGTTTGAGTTCAGGCATTCAAAATCATAAAGTGTGCCCTACCAAAAAAAAATAAAAAAAACAAAAAAAAAGAAAAGAAAAGAAAAAAGATGTTTCTGAAAAGAAACTTAAGGTGGGCACAAAATCAAAAATTGGTGTCTCAACTCAAACATTCAAAATCTTTAACATGCTCGACCAGATATAGTAATTCCCTGAGAAGAAGCTTGAGGTGAGTATAAAATTAAAAATTGGTGTTCAAATTCTCCTCTAATTGATAGATCTTGAAAAACGTCTTAAAAAAATTCTTCCGATATTATATTCAGGAAAGAATTATGTGATCTCGTCTTTTGGTTGACTATTAATTGGATCAAACATATCTTTAGAAGATAAAAGATATTTTGATCACATTTTCGAAAAATTCCTTAGACCCAGAAAGAAAGAACTAAGGTAAATGGCTTTGTTATTGGAGATTAATGGAAATTATACTCTGAAGTCATAATTTTCCAAAGATCCAACCCGAATCCCAATTTGGAAATGTTAAAGTGATTTTTGAAGGACAATCTGAATGATCTTTATATAATTTGTGATTAATGGAAGCTTTATGAACCTACATGAACAACATCATTTGCTTTAAAGAATGGGCCCTAAGTTGTGCTTCCACTTGAAGTGTAATGATCTTACCTATAAATGACATCCGCAGACGAAATAACAAAAAAATATGAAAACATGGAAGCTTGGAAGACTAGCAAGCATTGTACGGGCCCATGATAAATTGGTCCACCCTAGGACACTCAGATCAGGGATTTGGATTTAGGACTTCAAACACCTATCCTCATGGGAGGGCCCATATGCTTGTTAAAAAGACACATTTGGGGAAATCCTTTCAGTTGACAGACTACCAAGAAAACATAATACACCCAATCAATGGGTAATATTTAAAAAAAATATGACATAAACAAAAATGGATGACTAGTTTTGTAAACTGGGAAACAAACAACCAAAACCGACAAATCGCCATTGACATTTCTAAGAGATAGTGTAAGACCTCCTTAAATGGAAGATGGCATCTACTCTTCTCGCTATTGGATGTAAGACCAACGGACATCGGCTTTCCTTTAGCAACCTTTCTTTGGATAGGATATAAGTCTTATATGCATTCCTATTCCAAAATTGACATTTTGACATTGACATTTCTAAATTGACATTTTGACATTGACATAAACCTTAGCTTAAACCTTAGCTTCAACCCAAATTGAACCTAAATCGACATAAACCTTAGATTCAATCCAAATTGAATCTAAATCGACGTAAACCTTAGGTTCAACCCAAATTGAATCTAAATCGACATAAACCTTAGGTTCAACCTAAATTGAACCTAAATTGACATAAACCTTAGGTTCAACCCAAATTGAATCTAAATCGACGTAAACCTTAGGTTTAACCTAAATTGAACCTAAATCGATATAAACTTTAGATTCAACTCAAATTTAACCTAAATTGACATAAATCTTAGGTTCAACCCAAATTGAACTTAAATCGATAAAATTGAACTCAAGTCGACATAATCAACATAAATTTGACATTCCGAACATTTAATCGACAAAACCGACATAAATTTGACATTTCAAACATTTAATTGACAAAATCGAAATAAATTTGACATTTCAAACAAAAATCAACAAAACCGACATAAATTTGACATTCCAAACGTTTAATTGACAAAATCGACATAAATTTGACATTCCAAACGTTTAATTGACAAAATCGACATAAATTTGACATTTCAAACAAAAATCAACATAACCGACATAAATTTGATATTTCAAACGAATATCGACATAATCGACATAAATTCGACATTTCAAACCAAAATCGACATAACCAGCTTAAATCTGATGTTGACATAATCAACGAAAATTTGACATTTCAAAAATAAAACAACATAATTAACATGAAGTTGACATTTCAAAATAACTTGACATTCAAAAAAATATTCTGTGACATTATTTCTGACAATATTTTTTTTGCAGGATGAAGACAAGAAATTCCGTTTAGATTTTCTTTGCATGTTATAGGGTGTGCAAACTCTGTTTTGCAGGACATCGATGACGGAATATTGACAACAAAACAAAACAAAACTTTTAGGTTAGACATATAACCTGAAACATTTCAACAAGACAACAATATTGAAAACAAAACAAAACTTTTAGGTTAGACATATAACCTGAAACTTTTCAACAAGACAACAACATTGAAAACAAAACAAAACTTTTAGGTTAGACATATAACCTGAAACTTTTCAACAAGACAACAACATTGAAAACAAAATAAAACTTTTAGGTTAGACATATAACTTGGAACTTTTCAACAAAACATCAACATTAGCAACAAAACAAAACAAAACTTTTAGGTTAGACATATAACCTGAAACTTTTTAACAAAACAACGACATTAGCAACAAGACAAAACACACTGCCACGACAACACTCACACTTTTTCGAGGATAAATGTTAACCTTAATCGGGAGTTTTCCTAGGCAATATTACTTGCTCGGGATGTAATTAACTATATGGAGCTTGCTCCTATAGGAGATTAAAGAACTCAGGATAGGTATTTTACCTACAAGACCTCTCTGGTTATCCAAGATCTTCATATGATCTTCTTATATGAAAAACTTCAATAATTACACAATCTGAAGACTTTTTCTATGAGATTATCATTTTGATCTCTTTTCTCTCAATCTCTATCATGATTAATCCTTCTTCAAATTCTCCAAAGACTTCTGATAGTAAGTCTAGGAAGGAAAAGAATTAAGGTGATAAATAGAGAAAGAGAGTGGCGACTCCTTGACATTGACATGATACGAGAATTGACGGCGACAACATGCGACAAAATATATATATGTTTCATCGCCATCAAAAGAGTGGCGACTCCGTTGGGGACATTCTCTCTCCCCATCTTTGGTTAATCAATTTGTCCTCATGACTATGACAATTTGTCTTTTGAAAGACTAAATAATCATTTCTTTAGTAATATATCTTACTCGATCTCGAGTAAAATAGAACTAATACCTCTTCGATTCAAAGATTTGTTCACGACATACAAATCCTAGAGTCTTACATTTCCATAATCGACAGACCAAAATGACATAAAAGACATACAAAAACAACATGTGTTCCCTCCCTTCCCACCCACGTACGGAGTGTTCATCAAATCTGTTGTCAGACAGACCGATATTGCCATTTTGAATAAGTTCAGGCAAATACTTTCTCAGCCAAACATGTTCAGTTTATCTGGCTTGGTGGTTATGCTTTTTATAGCCTCTGAACCATTTCCCTGGGTTATGCCTTTATGGCCTCTGAACCTATTCTTCGTGTTTATGCTTTTTACAGCCTCTAAACCATTCCCTTAGGTTATGCCCTTATGTCCTCTGAACCTATTCTTCATGGTTATGCTTTTTACAGCCTCTGAATCACTCCCCTAGGTTATGCTTTTTATGGCCCATGAACCTATTCTTCATGGTTATGCTTTTCACAGCCTCTGAACCACTCATCTGGATGATCTTTTTCTTACCCTCAAGGTTCTGATCTGTCAATCTACCAAAGACTCTAAAAATCAAAATCATTAATCAAATTTTGGGAAGACGATCACTTTTGGATGAATTCCATCAAGGGTTTTCCTTAGGACAGCTTTGCAGAAAGAAAGAAATCAACTGGAGCGAAAATCTGATCTATGTTTAGTCTAGTTATAGGACTAGTCAACTAGCATGTCCTTTGTGGAGAAATGAAAGTTGATCTGTGACGAGGGAAGAAATTTGAAATCTTTGGATTTAATATCTTTGGAAATATTCTTCTCATTCACCTATTGACAAAAAGACAACTCAGAAAGGAAGAATTCAAGACAAAAAAAATCTGACATTTTGACAAGAAAATTATGATTTCAAGGGGAAAATGAAATTAATGCCCTAATAACTGGGCCCTTTATCTTAAATTTTCAGACTGGGTCTTAAATGAAAAAAAAAATATTTTGATGAAAATGCAAGTAGATGACTAAAGATGTCACGAGTCTCTTAATCTTCTGCCATGTGATTGGGTCCTGACTTCTGAATGAGTTATAATATCTCAGAATTCGTCTTAAGAAATATTTGAGAATTATTAATTAGGGGAGTTTGGACATTCAAAACCCTTAAAACATGCTCCACCAGATATAGTAATTCTCTGAGAAGAAGCTTGAGGTGAGTAGAAAATCAAAAATTGGTGTTTGAGTTCAGGCATTCAAAATCATTAAGTGTGCCCTACCAAAAGAAAAAACAAAAAAAAAACAAAAAAAAAAGAAAAGAAAAGAAAAAAGATGTTTCTGAAAAGAAACTTGAGGTGGGCACAAAATCAAAAATTGGTGTCTCAACTCAAACATTCAAAATCTTTAACATGCTCGACCAGATATATTAATTCCCTGAGAAGAAGCTTGAGGTGAGCATAAAATTAAAAATTGGTGTTCAAATTCTCCCCTAATTGATAGATCTTGAAAAACGTCTTAAAAAAATTCTTCCGATATTATATTCAGGAAAGAATTATGTGATCTCGTCTTTTGGTTGACTATTAATTGGTTCAGACATATCTTTAGAAGATAAAAGATATTTTGATCACATTTTCGAAAAATTCCTTAGACCCAGAAAGAAAGAACTAAGGTAAATGGCTTTGTTATTGGAGATTAATGGAAATTATACTCTGAAGTCATAATTTTCTAAAGATCCAACTCGAATCCCAATTTGGAAATGTTAAAGTGATTTTTGAAGGACAATCTGAATGATCTTTATATAATTGGTGATTAATGGAAGCTTTATGAACCTACATGAACAACATCATTTGCTTTAAAGAATGGGCCCTAAGTTGTGCTTCTACTTGAAGTGTAATGATCTTACCTATAAATGACATCCGCAGACGAAATAACAAAAAAATATGAAAACTTGGAAGCTTGGAAGACTAGCAAGCATTGTACGGGGCCATGTTAAATTGGTCCTCCCTAGGACACTCAGATCAGGGATTTGGATTTAGGACTTCAAACACCTATCCTCATGGGAGGGCCCATATGCTTGTTAAAAAGACACATTTGGGGAAATCCTTTCAGTTGACAGACTACCAAGAAAACATAATACACCCAATCAATGGGTAGTATTTAAAAAAAATATGACATAAACAAAATTGGATGACTAGTTTTGTAAACTGGGAAACAAACAACCAAAACCGAAAAATCGCCATTGACATTTTTAAGAGATAGTGTAAGACCTCCTTAAATGAGAGATGGCATCTACTCTTCTCGCTATTGGATGTAAGACCAACGGACATCGGCTTTCCTTTAGAAACCTTTCTTTGGATAGGATATAAGTCTTATATGCATTCCTATTCCAAAATCGACATTTTGACAATGACATTTCTAAGAGATAGTGTAAGACCTCCTTAAATGGAAGATGGCATCTACTCTTCTCTCTATTGGATGTAAGACCAACAGACATCGGCTTTCCTTTAGCAATCTTTCTTTGGATAGGATATAAGCCTCATACGCATCCCTATTCCAAAATCAACATTTTGACATTGACATTTCTAAGAGATAGTGTAAGACCTCCTTAAATGGAAGATGGCATCTACTCTTCTCGCTATTGGATGTAAGACCAACGGACATCGGCTTTCCTTTAGCAACCTTTCTTTGGATAGGATATAAGTCTTATATGCATTCCTATTCCAAAATCGACATTTTGACATTGACATTTCTAAGAGATAGTGTAAGACCTCCTTAAATGGAAGATGGCATCTACTCTTCTCGCTATTGGATGTAAGACCAACGGACATCGGCTTTCCTTTAGCAACCTTTCTTTGGAAAGGATATAAGTCTTATATGTATTCCTATTCCAAAATCGACATTTTGACATTGACATTTCTAAGAGATAGTGTAAGACCTCCTTAAATGGAAGATGGCATGTACTCTTCTCGCTATTGGATGTAAGACCAACAGACATCGGCTTTCCATTAGCAATCTTTCTTTGGATAGGATATAAGCCTCATACGCATCCCTATTCAAAATTCACATTTTGACATTGATATTTCTAAGAGATAGTGTAAGACCTCCTTAAATGGAAGATGACATCTACTCTTCTCGATATTGGATGTAAGACTAACGAACATCAGCTTTGCTTTAGCAACCTTTCTTTGGATAGGATATAAGTCTTATATGCATTCCTATTCCAAAACCAACATATCCACACTGACATTTCTAAGAGATGGTGTAAGACCTCCTTATATGGAAGATAGCATCTACTCTCTTTCTCGCTATTGGATATAAGACCATCATGACATTGGCTTTCCTTTAACAATCTTTCTTTGGATAGGATATAAGTCTCATATGCATTCCTATTCCAAAATCGACATTTTGACATTGACATTTCTAAGAGATAGTGTAAGACCTCCTTATATGGAAGATGACATCTACTCTCTTTCTCGCTATTGGATGTAAGACCATCAGATATTGGCGTTCCTTTAACAACCTTTCTTTGGATAGGATATAAATCTCAAACGCATTCCTATTCCAAAATCGACGTTTTGACATTGAAATTTTTTTAGAGAAAATTGAATATGACATTTGTTCTCTTTCCTCAATTGTCTACAATACATCGACAGTTCCAAAAACAAGGATTTTGAATTAAAAATGACAAACAACTAGTGAAGATTATTACCTTTCGACCTGTACAGGTCAAAACCCCAGCGGAAATTCCCACCAAAAATATTAATGAGTTCGCCACTCTCTTCGGTTATTGGATATAAGTCCTTTCCTGACACGGAAATCATGGCTTTCCTCTAACCAAATCTTGATATCAACACTTTGAGGGAAATAGAAAATGACATCTATTTTCTCTCTCCGGTTATTGGATATAAGTCCTTTCTTGACACGGAAATCACGGCTTTCCTTTAACCAAATCTTGATATCAACACTTTGAGGGAAATAGAAAATGACATCTATTTTCTCTCTTCGGTTATTGGATATAAGTCCTTTCCTGACACGGAAATCACGGCTTTCCTTTAACCAAATCTTGATATCAACACTTTGAGGGAAATAGAAAATGATATCTATTTTCTCTCTTCGGTTATTGGATATAAGTCCTTTCCTGACACGGAAATCACGGCTTTCCTTTAACCAAATCTTGATATCAACACTTTGAGGAAAATAGAAAACGACATCTATTTTCCCTTTTCGGTTATTGGATATAAGTCCTTTCCTGACATGGAAATCACGGCTTTCCTCTAACCAAATCTTGATATCAAAATTTTGAGGGAAATAGAAAATAACATCTATTTTCTATCTCCGATTATTGGATATAAGTCCTTTCCAGACACGGAAATCACGGCTTCCTTTAACCAAATCTTGATATCAAAATTTTGAGGGAAATAGAAAATGACATCTATTTTCTCTCTCCGATTATTGGATGCAAGTCCTTTCCTGACATGGAAATCACGGCTTTCCTCTAACCAAATCCCGATATCAACACTTTGAGGAAAATAGAAAATGACATCTATTTTCTCTCTTCGGTTATTGGATATAAGTCCTTTCCTGATACGGAAATCACGGCTTTCCTCTAACCAAAACTTGATATCGACATTGAGAAAAATAGAAAATGACATCTATTTTCTCTCTTCGGCTATTGGATATAAGTCATTTCCTCACACGGAAATCACGGCTTTCCTCTAACCAAATCTTGATATCAAAACTTTGAGGGAAATAGAAAATGACATCTATTTTCTCTCCCCGGTTATTGGATATAAGTCCTTTCCTGACACGGAAATCACGGCTTTCCTCTAACCAAATCTTGATATCAAAACTTTGAAGGAAATAGAAAATGACATCTATTTTCTCTCTCCGGTTATTGGATATAAGTCCTTTCCTGACACGGAAATCACGGCTTTCCTGTAACCAAATCTTGATATCAACACTTTGAGGGAAATAGAAAATGACATTTATTTTCTCTCTTAGGTTATTGGATATAAGTCCTTTCCTGACACGGAAATCACGACTTTCCTCTAACCAAATCTTGATATTGACTCTTTGAGGGAAATAGAAAATGACATCTATTTTCTCTCTTCGGTTATTGGATATAAGACCTTTCCTGACACGGAAATCATGGCTTTCCTCTAACCAAATCTTGATATTGACACTTCGAGGGAAATAGAAAATGACATCTATTTTCTCTCTTCGGTTATTGTATATAAGTCCTTTCCTGCCACGGAAATCACGGCTTTCCTCTAACCAAATCTTGATATCAAAACTTTGAGGGAAATAGAAAATGACATCTATTTTCTCTCTTCGGTTATTGGATATAAGTCCTTTCCTGATGTGGAAATCAAGGCTTTCCTCTAACCAAATCTTGATATTGACATTTTGAGGAAAATAGAAAACGACAGCTATTTTCTCTCTTTGGTTATTGGATATAAGTCCTTTCCTGACACGGAAATCACGGCTTTCCTCTAACCAAATCTTGATATCGACACTTTGAGGAAAATAGAAAATGACATCTATTTTCTCTCTTCGGTTATTGGATATAAGTCCTTTCCTGAGAAAACAACATCTATTTTCTCTCTTCGGTTATTGGATATAAGTCCTTTCCTGACACGAAAATCACGGCTTTCCTCTAACCGAATCTTGATATCAAAACTTTGAGGAAAATAGAAAATGACATCTATTTTCTCTCTCCGGTTATTGGATATAAGTCCTTTCCTGACACGGAAATCACGGCTTTCCTTTAACCAAATCTTGATATCAACACTTTGAGGGAAATAGAAAATGACATCTATTTTCTCTCTTCGGTTATTGGATATAAGTCCTTTCCTGACACGGAAATCACGACTTTCCTCTAACCAAATCTTGATTTTGACACTTTGAGGGAAATAGAAAATGACATCTATTTTCTCTCTTCGGTTATTGGTTATAAGTCCTTTCCTGACACGGAAATCACGGCTTTCCTCTAACTAAATCTTGATATTGACCCTTTGAGGGAAATAGAAAATGACATCTATTTTCTCTCTTCGGTTATTGGATATAAGTCCTTTCCTGCCACGAAAATCACGGCTTTCCTCTAAGCAAATCTTGATATCAAAACTTTGAGGGAAATATAAAATGACATCTATTTTCTCTCTTCAGTTTTTGGATATAAGTCCTTTCCTGATGTGGAAATCACGGCTTTCCTCTAACCAAATCTTGATATCGACACTTTGAGGAAAATAGAAAATGACATCTATTTTCTCTCTTCGGTTATTGGATATAAGTCCTTTCCTGATACAAAAATCACGGCTTTCCTCTAACCAAATCTTGACATTGACATTTTGAGGAAAATAGAAAACGACATCTATTTTCTCTCTTTGGTTATTGGATATAAGTCCTTTCCTGATACGGAAATCACGGCTTTCCTCTAACCAAGTCTTAAAATTGACATTTTGAGAAATGGAAAATGACGTCCATTTTCTCCCTCCTGTTATAGGGTATACGTCCTTTCCTGACACGGAAATCACGACATTCCTTTAGCAAAATATCAACATCGATATTTTGAGAAATGGAATATGATGTTCATTTTTCCTCCCAATAAACTTCTTTTCAAAAACAAGAAGAAAATCTCAAACCAACATAAAAAACATCTGACATCCTCTGAGAGCGATACGATATCCCCCCCTTTTTCTGATCATTATGAAACGTCTCTTAGACCAATTCGGTCAACGCCAATATGTGCAGAATACTTATATAGTATTTTACACATATTGGGGGCCCTTTTGTTGACCTCATTTTACAATGAGTCAATGCCCTATGACCTAAAAAGTCAACTTTGGTCAAACTGGTCAAACCAGACCTAATGACCTACACTGTTGACCCCATAGGTCAACCTTTTGACCTAAAAAGTCAACTTTGGTCAAATTGGTCAAACCAGATCTAATGACCTACACTGTTGACCCCATAGGTCAACCTTTTGACCTAAAAAGTTAACTTTGGTCAAATTGGTCAAACCAGACCTAGTGACCTACACTGTTGACCCCATAGGTCAACCCTATGACCTAAAAAGTCAACTCTAGTCAAATTGGTCAAACCAGACTTAGTGACCTACACTGTTGATCCCATAGGTCACCCCTATGACCTAAAAAGTCAACTTTGGTCAAATTGGTCAGACCAGACCTAATGACCAGTCCTGTTGACCCATAAATCAACATTTTCACCCACTAACACATTTAAAACACCACAATGACAAAATCACAGACATTGGACATCTGAAAATCAACTTGACCAATTTGGGCTAACTTGGGTCAACCCAAGTCAAAATCGGTCAACACTTATCTATTTTAATCAAAATAGATAAAAATGACATAAAAATAACAAAATTAATCAAATAGTTAATTTCAAAATTATTTTGATTAATTAAAATGATTAATGATTTAATTTTCAACATTTTGATTAAATGACATAATTAAAATGAAAATTAAATTAAAAATCATAAAATGACATAAAATGACAAAAATAATCAATTAATTAATTTGAAATCATTTTCAATTAGTAAATTGATTAATCAAATAATTTCCACCAATTTTAATTAATAAGAAAAATTAATTAAAATGGAAATTAAAGGGGAGAGATGAAAATGCAAGTTGGCTCTTCATATTTAATTGGGATAATTCATTTTAAAAGCCTCTTTAACATATAAAAAGTCCATTTTAAAGCCCATCCTAAAGCCCATCCTAAAGCCCATCATCCATGGCTTAACCCCCATGGTTATGCATGGAATGAGGTGTCATCACCTCCCTCATTCCCTCCTTAAGGTGGCCGGCCAACATAGGTCAAAAAATGACCACCACCTAAGCCACCAAATGAGGAGAAAACCTCACATGTAACCTCTCTTTACCATGGTAAATGGAAATGATGAAGGCTAGGCTATAGGCTAGGTTGTGTGTCATCACTTCCTAAGCTCATGGATTGAGTTGTAAGCTCCTTAGTAAGCCTAACAACACCTCACCATTCACCTCCTACAATGGCCAATGGACATGAGACAAAATGATAATATTTACCATGAAATACTTAGAGAGGAAAATCTAAGCTTATCTCCTGCCAATTGATCACCCAATCAGCATGTAGGGGAGATAAGTAATGACCAAGAACAGCCTAAGGCAAGCCAACTCCATCATTTGGCTTTAAATAGAGCCCTTGGCCTAAACTAGCTAAGGAGGAAGAAAATATTTAGTGAGACCTATAGGCTGCCCAAATCCTCTTGCTCCCAACATAAAATTTCTTCCTAAGAGTCCCCACTATCTTTTAGGAGTGAAACAGAGCCATAGATTTAACCCATTTGAGCCAATTTGAGCCATTTTCAAAATCAGCCCAAATCAGGACCAATTCCCAAATTCCTCTCCAACCACAACTTCTGGAACAAATTGCTGCTTCCACAATCTTCGTTTGGGATCCAAGAAGACAACCATAGGGTCTGAACTGACTTGATCCACTTGTGGCCAAGGTATGGAATTTATATTTGCAAAATAATTCATGTTTTTAATAAATCATGTATTTTTCTAGCTCAAAAGTGTAACATCACCGTATGGATTGATACTACTTGTCTAGATGAGCATTTAAAAAAAAACAATCACTCAATTTCATCAAGAAATGAGTGAGATATTAATGTTTGAAGTTCAATGGCTACGGAATTTCGGGATTAAATCCCGAATTTTCTATGCCGTCCGATCCGGCGCCTTTGGAACGGACGGCGCAGATCTGCGCCGAACGGAGCCCCGCGGTCCGACCAGTTGCACGGGATCTTCCCGCCCGTTCGACGCGTCCGAGGACACGCGTCGACGGCGGGAAGGTTTGGCGGCGCCGAATTAAAAAAAAGGAATATTCTTTTTAATTCCCTAAATTTCAAAAATTCATATCTTTCTAATCAGAGGTCCTAAAAATAAAATAAAAATACCTCCGGAAAGCTCTTGAAGAGGAGAAAATTATGAGACTAAAATCATAATTTTATTCTCAGTATTTAATTATTAATTAATTAAATACTCTCTGGAGTATTTTAATTATTAAAAATTATTTACAAATCCAAAAATTATGAAATTTTAAGGCATTTATCTTTATGTTCTTAGGGATCTTCCATAATTTTTCTAAGGACAGAAAACATGCCTAGGGCACTTTTCTTGAATTTTCAAGTTTCATGGTAATTATTTCAAATAATAATTATTAAACTTTGAAAATTAAGAAAATAAAAGTGCAAAATGACTAGAAATGTTAGGGTAACAGACAATAACCCTAGGAAAAATATTTCTAAGCCATAAAAATCATTTTCAAAGACATTTTGAAATTTAGGGATAAAATCATTTATTAATCAAATAATTTTAAATCCCAAAATAACCCTTTTAATAAATTAAATTATTTTCATCAATAAAAACTTTGAAAATGATTTTAGTCTATGATAGAGCTAATAATGAACTTCATTTGAGTCTAAAATGACAAGATTAGATTCAATTAGGGTTTAAAATGACATTAATCATTAAACCTTACCCAAATTAGGTTTAATAAAAATTAAACTCCTTTAATTAAGTTTAAAGACACACTAAACTTAATTAACCCATTAAACCTTACCTAAATTAGGTTTAATAAAAATTAAACTCCTTTAATTAAGTTTAAGGACACACTAAACTTAATTAACCCATTAAACCTTGCCTAAATTAGGTTTGATAAAAATTAAACTCCTTTAATTATGTTTAAAGACACACTAAACTTAATTAATCATCAAACCTTACCTAAATTAGGTTTAATAAAATTTAAATTTTTTTTTAATTAAGTTTAAGGACACACTAAACTTGATTAATAAAATCAAACTCTCTTTAATTAGGTTTAAAGACAAATTAAACTTAATTAATCAAACCTAAACCCTTTTTAATTAGATTTAAAGACATATTAAACTTAATTAATCAAAATCAAACCCTCTTTAATTAGGTTTAAAGACAGATTAAACTTAATTAATCAAACTTAAACCTTAATTAGGTCTAACCCTTAGACCTAATTAAACCTTTAAGCCTTAACTAACTAAGGTTTAATCATACCTAAACCCTAATTAGGTCTAACCCTTAGACCTAATTAAACCTTTAAGCCTTAACTAACTAAGGTTTAATCATACCTAAACCCTAATTAGGTCTAACCCTTGCACCTAATTAAACCTTTAAGCCTTAACTAACTAAGGTTTAATCAAAGTTAAACCCTAATTAGGTCTAACCCTGAACCTAATTAAACCATTAAGACTTAACTAACTAAGGTTCAATCATACCTAAACCCTAATTAGGTCTAACCCTTATACCTAATTAAACGATTAAGCCTTAACTAACTAAGGTTTAATCATACTTAAACCTTAATTAGGTCTAACCCATAGACCTAATTAAACCATTAAGCCTTAACTAACTAAGGTTTAATCAAACTTAAACCTTAATTAGGTCTAACACTTAGACCTAATTAAACCATTAAGCCTTAACTAACTAAGGTTTAATCAAACTCAAACCCTAATTAGGTCTAACCCTTAGACCTAATTAAACCATTAAGCCTTAACTAACTAAGGTTTAATCAAACTTAAACCCTAATTAGGTCTAACCCTTAGACCTAATTAAACCTTTAAGCCTTAACTAACTAAGGTTTAATCAAACTTAAACCTTAATTTGGTCTAACCCATAGACCTAATTAAACCATTAAGCCTTAACTAACTAAGGTTTAATCAAACTTAAACCTTAATAAGGTCTAACCCTTAGACCTAATTAAACCATTAAGCCTTAACTAACTAAGGTTTAATCAAACTCAAACCCTAATTAGGTCTAACCCTTAGACCTAATTAAACCATTAAGCCTTAACTAACTAAGGTTTAATAAAACTTAAACCCTAATTAGGTCTAAACCACTAGACCTAATTAAACCATTAGATCTTAACTAACTAAGGTTTAATAAAACTTAAACCCTAATTAGGTCTAACCACTAGACCTAATTAAACCGTTAAACCTTAACTAACTAAGGTTTAATAAAACTTAAACCCTAATTAGGTCTAAACCATTGGACCTAATTAAACCATTAAACCTTAACTAACTAAGGTTTAATAAAACCTAAACCCAAATTAGGTCTAACCCTTAGACCTAATTAAACCATTAGACCTTAACTAACTAAGGTTTAATAAAACCTAAACCATAATTAGGTCTAACCCTTAGACCTAATTGAACCATTAAACCTTAACTAACTAAGGTTTAATAAAACCTAAACCCTAATTAGGTCTAACCCATTAGACCTAATTAAACCATTAGACCTTAACTAACTAAGGTTTAATCAAACCTAAACCCTAATTAGATCTAACCATTAGATCTAATTAAACAATTAAGTCTTAACTAACTAAGGCTTAACTAAATTCAAATCCTAATTAGGTCTAAACCTTAGACTTAATAAGACTATTAAGCCTTAATTAACCAAGGTTTAACAAAAATCAAACCTGACTTAAGTCTAATCCATTTCGACTTATGTCAAACCAAACTTAGTTAGATCTAAGTCAAACTTAGGTTCAACCCACATTGAACCTAAATCTAACTTAAACCTAACATAACTTGAGTCCAATCTAATTTGAACTCAAGTTAATCTAAAACCTTAGGTTCAACCCACATTGAACCTAACTTAACTTGAAACCTTAGGTTCAACCCATATTAAACCTAACCTAAACTGAACTAAACTTGAGTTCAATCCAAATAGAACCTAATTTAATCTAAGTCAAACCTTAACTTAAGTTCAACCCATATTGAACTTAAGTCGACCTTAAGTCTAGATTCAACCCTAACTTGAACTTAAGTCAAACATCAAACCTTAGGTTCAACCTGACATGAACCTAAGTCTAACGTAAACCAACTTAAGTCTAGCCCATATTAGACTTAAACCATACTTAGGTTCAACCTGACATAAACCTAAGTCTAACTTAAACCTAACTTAAGTCTAACCCATATTAGACTTAAGTCAAACCATAATTAGGATCAACCTGACATGAACCTAAGTTTAACACAAACCTAACTTAAGTCTAACACATATTAGACTTAAGTCAAATCATACTTAGGTTTAACATGACATGAACCTAAGTCTAACCTAAACTTAACTTAAGCTCAACTCAAGTTGAAACCTTAGGTTCAACTAACCGTGAACCTAACTCAGCTTAGCTCGACATAAACCTTAGCTTCAACCCAAATTGAACCTAAATCGACATAAACCTTAGATTCAATACAAATTGAATCTAAATCGACATAAACCTTAGGTTCAACCCAAATTGAACCTAAATCGACATAAACCTTAGGTTCAACCCAAATTGAATCTAAATCGACGTAAACGTTAGGTTTAACCCAAATTAAACCTAAATCGATATAAACTTTAGATTCAACTCAAATTGAACCTAAATCGACATAAATCTTAGGTTCAACCCAAATTGAACTTAAATCGATAAAATTGAACTAAAATCGACACAATCAACATAAATTTGACATTCCGAACATTTAATCGACAAAACCGACATAAATTTGACATTTCAAACATTTAATTGACAAAATCGACATAAATTTGACATTTCAAACAAAAATCGACAAAACCGACATAAATTTAACATTTCAAACGTTTAATTGACAAAATCGACATAAATTTGACATTTCAAACAAAAATCAACATAACCAACATAAATTTGATATTTCAAACGAATATCGACATAATCGACATAAATTTGACATTTCAAACCAAAATCGACATAACCAGCATAAATCTGATGTTGACATAATCAACGAAAATTTGACATTTCAAAATTAAAACAACATGATTAACATGAAGTTGAAATTTCAAAATAACTTGACATTCAAAAAAATATTCTGTGACATTATTTCTGACAATATTTTCTTTGCAGGATGAAGACAAGAAATTCCGTTTAGATTTTCTTTACATGTTATAGGGTGTGCTAACTCTGTTTTGCAGGACATCGACGACGGAATATTGACAACAAAACAAAACAAAACTTTTAGGTTAGACATATAACCTGAAACTTTTCAACAAGACAACAACATTGAAAACAAAACAAAACTTTTAGGTTAGACATATAACCTGAAACTTTTCAACAAGACAACAACATTGAAAACAAAACAAAACTTTTAGGTTAGACATATAACCTGAAACTTTTCAACAAGACAACAACATTGAAAACAAAATAAAACTTTTAGGTTAGACATATAACCTGGAACTTTTCAACAAAACATCGACATTAGCAACAAAACAAAACAAAACTTTTAGGTTAGACATATAACCTGAAACTTTTCAACAAAACAACGACATTAGCAACAAGACAAAACACACTGCCACGACAACACTCACTTTTTCGAGGATAAATGTTAACCTTAATCGGGAGTTTTCCTAGGCAATATTACTTGCTCGGGATGTAATTAACTATAGGAGCTGTCTCCTATAGCAGATTAAAGAATTCAGGATAGGTATTTTACCTACAAGACCTCTCTGGTTATCCAAGGTCTTCATATGATCTTCTTATATGAAAAACTTCAGTAATTACACAATCTGAAGACTTTTTCTATGAGATTATCATTTTGATCTCTTTTCTCTCAATCTCTATCATGATTAATCCTTCTTCAAATTCTCCAAAGACTTCTGATAGTAAGTCTAGGAAGGATAAGAATTAAGGTGATAAATAGAGAAAGAGAGTGGCGACTCCTTGACATTGACATGTTACAGGAATTGACGGTGACAACATGCGACAAAATATATATATGTTTCATCGCCATCACGCCTAAGCGCCAGAATTCGGCGCCTAAGCGCCAGAATCAACTATGTATCAATAGGTCCGGCGCCTAGGTGCCATATTTGGCGCCTAAACGTCACGGTTACTGGGTCGTGCAAAAACCGAAAATTTTCAGTTTTTCACATGATTTTCTCATTTAAATCAACCTATCTTCTTCCGTAACAATCAAGCAATCAAAATTACGTCCCTTGCACTTCATTCTTGAGAGATTTGAGAAATGTTTGAAGAAATGGAAGGAAGAAATCATGGAGAAGAAGCTAGGGACAAGGTTTCAAAAGATCCTCAACCCTACTTCAATGATTTCATCACTGTAAGTTTAGAGAAAATTTCTAGTCATTTGGATAAGTTTAAAGAGGAGTTTAAAAGCATTGGAGATCGCCTTCATGAGATGTTTCATCAAGTTGAACATCTAGAATGGCAAATGAAACTTCAATTTGATCATTTTGCGGCTTATCAAGATGCTCAAGTTGAAATGTATGCGAAGAATAAGTGGATTGATGAAAAGACGGCTACGGATTTCCCAAGAGCATTAGTGTTCTTATCAAATGGAATACACAATTTCCCTTGTGAAGATTAGAATATTCTGGTAATGAGATAGTTATTGTGGTTTGTTGAGTCGTTGTATCGATTTAGAGAATCAATTGTGTTTGTTAGTGTATTCGCTTTCATGTTCAATGTGTGTTGTTTTTGCTTAGAAATTGTTATGTTTGAGTGTGTATTAGGAACTTGAATCAAATATAGTACTTATCTGGAATGTATTGAGTCAATATTGAAGGTTATAAATGGAATTTAGTGAGTTTGATTGAAACCTTATGTTTGATTGGTGGATTTAATATTTAATTTTTATAATAGATTTCCCTAGGTTTTGCTAAGAACCGAAAATTTTGAAAATTTTTTCGATTTTTAGTGATTTCTTTGGATTTCTAAACTTATTTTAAGTTTTATAAACGTAAAAAGAGTTTAAATCTTTGATTTTTAAATTTGTTCTTGTTTTCTTTCACGTTTAGATGGCTCCAAAATCTAAACGCGGGAAGGCACGAGATAACTTTGATAGAAGCAAATTTTCTACTGCAGCTGCACATTTTCGCTTCCATGAATTTGCAATGTCCAGAAAGTTCATTTCTGAACGAAGTTTCTATCATCCTGGAGAAATGATCGAAAACACTATTGTTGTACACAATTGGCAATGATTTTGTTATTTTACTGCTGTTGCTGTTATCCCGATTGTTCCAGAATTTTATGCAAATTTTCTGGATGCCAAAGATCATGAAGTCTTTGTCAGAGGAATCAGAGTATGATTTAGTCCAGAAAGAATCAACATATTTTATGGCCTACCACCGACTATTGAGTGCTATTATTCTGGATTATCACCATCTGAGGGAGATTTGGATATGATCATTGCTTATCTGACTGACGGTACTGGATCTTGGAAGATCAGGAACGGAAAATGGGTAAACTTCAAATCCTCCAAATTAAATGGTATTTCTAAAGCATGGCACTATTTTATTTCTGCAAGATTATTACCTTCCAACAACCTGAGTGAAGTGACTAGAGATCGAACTATCTTAAACAACTGCATTCAGGAGAGGAAGCCTATTGATGTTGGGAGCATTATTTATAATTCTGTGGATTCTACTGCGATGTCCAGCAGTTCTGTTGGATTGGGATTTCCATCTCTGATCTATTCACTAAGTGTTAGTAATGGAGTCATTGCTGATATTTCTGAGGAGAAGCTAAAGTCTACCAAGCCAATTGTGCAGGAGAGTGTTAGTATCTATGATCTTCTTCGAGGTAAGAGATCGACTGCTCCTTCTAATTCTGTACATACTTCAGGTAGACCTTCTACTTCTCGACCCTCTACTTCTGCTGAGCCACCATCAGATTTCTGGGAATCAATGCATGATCAGTTTTTAGAGCAGCAGCAAGAGTTATTTCAACTTACTGCAAGATTGATAATATTGATAGGAAACTAGATCATTTATCTGATTATACCCAGAGGAAGAGTAGTTATGATGCTGAATTTGATGAAGCCCTAGTCAGATTTCTAAAGGGTGAACATGATGTTAGTTTTCCTACTTTTCCTAGATTCACACCATTTGTTGATCCTAAGGACGTAGAATTTTCCTTTGGTGATGATGATGATGATGAGGCTACAACTAGTGACTAGTAGTTATAGATCTTTATGTTGAGCTACTCTGTTAGTTTGTTTAGTTTGTTTTGTTTGTTTAGTTTTGTGTTTGACGTATGTTGATTGATTAGTGTTAGGATTCTGTTGTTAAAATATTCTTAGTATATTATGTTGAGACTGAAGTTAGAATTAATTTATATGTTGTTTTAATCTAATGTTTAGTAATTAGTAAATTTGCTCTGTTTTAATTATGTTTCAAATTTAGTATCATCATAAAATTAGCCTTTACTTTTTATACATGCTTAAATTTTATCTTAATTATTCATAAAAGCATGATAGAAGTTAATTTTTCTTTTTAAGATTGTTTTTACATACTAATTAAAAATTCTTATGATTTTATTTCTCTCATACCTTCAAATTATCATAGTATACCAAAACTTAAGTTTGGGGGAAGGGAAAATCCATTCAAAATTAAATTTTATTTGTCCTTAAAGAGCTAATATTTTCATAAAAATAAAAAAAGAACTTTTTAACATAACTTAAGGAATGAAGAATTTATTTGAGATCACTTTTATTTTTGAAATTATAAACAATATAGTGAAAATTTAACCAAAATTTTACTAATTTTGATTGATTTTAAGAATAGAATTATTTAACTTAAAGAAGAATAAGATAAAGAATTTTTTTTTTATTCATGATAGAAATAATAGATTTTTAGAAATATTAAGTAATAAAAAATTATCACTCGAAGAAGAAAAGATTGGAAATCTTTTTTATTCTTATTTATGTTATAATAAATAAGTGGAAATGTATAAGTTTTGAAAATATAAGTTTAGGATAGTAAAGTTCAAAACCATTAACAGGCTATCCAGATATAGTAATCCTCTCTATATATGAAAAAAAAAGAAGAAAAGAAAAAAAAAAGAGAAGAGAGGAGAAGCTTGAGGAAATGCCTAATCAAAAATTGGCTTCACTTGAATTATCTTATAGAAAGAAAACTAGTTACATACTTTACTTAATTTTTATACATAAATATTTATTTAGAAAAGATTTTTCAAGAAGATCTTTTTCTTGTAAATAATCTTTGAAAGCTTAATATAATAGACTTTTATTATTTTCAAAATGGATGGAAAGTTTGAAATCTTATGATTTGGTAGTTAAATATTCTTTAAATTCTTAAAATTAAACCTAGTTAGTGAAATTTGGTTAATAATTTACTAAAGACTTTATAAAATAAAAAATTAGAAGGAATCTAAAATATTTATCTTATATTCCAAAGGTTATATATTTTATATAGTATAAAGAGTTACTTGAGGACAAGTAACATTTAAGTTTAGGGGATTTTGATCTATAAAAAATACCTATATTTTTTTGTTTTAATTCTTATTAATTTCTAAGGATATTATGCTTTAATAAAAGGTATTTTTTGTGTTTTTGGATGTAGGTAATGTAAAAAAGTTTAAAAAGGAAAAAGGAGCAAAAAGGAGCAAAAAGGGAGCAAAATACAAAAAGTATAAAAAAAATATGGCCTGGCGCCTAGGCGCCAGAAGCTGGCGCCTAAGCGCCAGACTCGATACAAAAACTGTCAAGTTTTTAACAATGTTTAATCAGTTATTTTGACGGAGTGAGCGGTTATTGGACATTCTAGAAGACTGGCAGTTGTTCTTTGATAATAGGACATGTGATACATTGCATTTGGACGCTCCAAAACGGTTTTAATCGCGAAGAGATGCGAGCCAAAGTGAAGAGGTGTGAAGAACTGGACGCGGTGTCCGACACCTAGGCGCCAAATTCCTGCGCCTAGGCGCCAGACCGACCTTCTAGAAGATTCATTGAATGTGGACATGTTTTGAAGAGGTGCGTCAAGGCAACCCTTGAAACCTATAAATAGGGGTCCATTTCTTCAGAAAACGTGCCCCTCCCATTGTAACCCTTTCTCTTATCCACTTTAGGATCTCTCAGCCTTAGAGAGAGAAATAGAGAGAGAAATTTAGGGCCACTTTTGTTTAGTTTAGTGAGTTTATTTTTAAGTTGTTGCATCTGGAGTTCATTACACTGTGGAGTCAGTAAGAATCGGAAGATCTGTAGAAGAAATATTTGAGATAAGTATTTTTATATTTGATTCAAAGTTTATTTATCATATTTTGCTGTTTATTTTCAATGTGTTATTTGTAGTTAGTTTAGTTTCTTCCTTCAATTATGAAGAGATAGAAAAGATAATATAAAGATTTGATGGAGAATTGAAATTCAAAATATTTTCAAAACATTGTGATGACATTAATACATGATCTTACTTTACTTTTAAAATTGGCCATTTAAATTGTTAAAACACGTTGAAGAGTTTGGAGACCTTGAAGGAGAAAAACTCTTAACTTGTAAATGTCACATGAATCCTTGGGTAGTCGAAGGCCATGTGCGGGCTATTCAAGGTGAAGTGCAATTAAATAGGAAGATAAGATTTAAAGGGCGTAGAATTGATAAGTTTTTAGAGTGACTGACTAAATTCTTATAATTTGATATACTAGTAGGGCCGACCATAGCCACCCTTAGACATCTAGAAGTGTGAGCCTAGATTAACCCATTCTACTAACAATACATCCAAACCTGATCTGTAAATTAGTCAATGCTCTTTGCACCTGGATCAAAGGGTAAGGAATAGGAATGCTTCTATTTGGCACAATACCATAAATCAAATTCTCCAACGAATATTAAATTATCTTAAAAATCTTAGATTAATTGAAGGAAAGAATGTTGTTTATTTTATATAGTTTTCATAAATCATTTTCTTATTATTGTTTTCTTTATTTGCATCTAGTAAATTTATAGTAATTTATAATTAAATTAAAAAATAAAAATATATAATTTTTATATAAAAAATTTATCACTATAATTCTTCCCTGTGGGATCGATACTGGGGTCTTTGTTTTAAAGCCATATATTACATGAAACGATACGTATACTTGCGTAGTACCCCTAGTGTGTAAAAATATTTTCTAAATTTACATCATATTAATTTTATACACTAGCCGCTATTTATAAATTGAGTCAAGTTTTTAGCTATCTTTTGGAAGCGAATATTACTACATTATTGCGGGTCGGGTTAGAGGCCCTCACTGGACCATTAGAGATAGGTTCAATTGCACCAAAAAGGAAAATGCCAGAGAAGAAATCTCCTTTCAAGCCACCGATTTTGTAAACTCTATTGCTATAAGCAATAATATTGGAGACGACAATATCAAAAGACACTAAGTTAGAGGCATGTTTGATCTCATTACGAGCCATCCATATAAACCATCAACAGATAAAAGGGTAAATTTGTAAAAAATGTTTATGTCTCCAGCCAGGGTTGCATAAGTTACAGGTAGAGAGTAGATCCTGAGCAGGAGTGATAGCGGTGCCAAACCTAAGGCCCCCTTTCCTCCAAATAGCCAAAGCAAAAGGGCAAGAGAAAAAAATGTGATCCAGAGACTCTTCATCAACATGGCAAAACACACAACGAGAGGCAAGACACAAACCTTTAAGTTTGAGAATGTCATCGCAAGGAAGACAAAGATGGAAAATTCTCCAAGCAAAAAAAGACATGGAAGGAGTTAAAGCAGGCGACCAGATACACTTATCCCAAGAAATATCCTGAAAGTGGTGTAAAGAGTAATAAACCGATTTAGATAAGGAGCCAGAAGATGAACATTTAGCCATAGGGGAATCCGACTTCTGAGGGTCAAAAGGAATAATAGCAATAAATCTGGTTTTTTCCACCCCCACCAATTGATTAAGAAGAGGCAAATTCCAATAACCATCTAACCACGTTTGCGATACATATTTACATACGTATTTACATACATATTATACCGTTAAATTATATATTATAAATTAAATTTGAATAATTTAATAAAGTAGTTCATAATTGTATTATTATTAATATTTAATAAATATATTTAGTAAATATAACTGTATAATATTAGATTTATATATTTATTTAATTTAATATTATATTTATTTATTATTATTATTATTTTATAATAGTATAATAATAATTTAATATATATATTTATTATTATTTTAAGAAAAACGTCTTGTGACTCCCTACGCGTTGATATAATCAAAATATTACAAAAATAGGGGGGAGGTGGATCCCTTAAATAAAACAAAGATGGAATATAAAGAAACTCACGCACAAGGGTTCCTCATCATTACTACTTGACGCCAAACGAAAAGAACCATCATAATAAAAATAACAAAAATAACACATCAAGTTTAACCTGACAACAAAAAAGGAACATAGAACGCCATGAATATCACAAACATATTAAACTGTGGCGAAGGAGAATAGGAAAAACGTAACTCCAGCGGGATAACCATAAGTCGGTAGAAAATCATTCTGTGTTACGTCTTCATTGGGTTTTAATAGAGGTATTAGAAAGTGATGGAGATAATATCGCCGCAAAGCTGAGTCCCAATAGTGCACGTGGGGAGGTTAGGACTGCAACATGTAACGGTTCGAGCACACTCCATAATCATGTAAGCATGGAACCAAACCTGAACATAAGACAAAACAGTAAATTGTATGTATATGTATATATATATATATATATATATATATATAGATATATTATTATTATTTTTTTTAAAAGAAAGGGCATTGGAGGCCCCTACATGTTGAAAAGCAAAAGAAATACAAAATTGGTAGAAGGGCTTGCAGAACTAACAAAAAATCTAATGGCAGCCCCTACCAAGACAAAACCTCCAGGAGATAACACCACATGAGTGAAACAAGGTCACAACTAAGCACAGGTGACAACCTGTTCAAAAAAAGGAGCTGAAACAGAACCGGGCAGCAAGGCAAAATTAGTTGTTCAGCCTGAGATAAGGGATATTCAGCAGATCTCCAGCAATTAGTTGTCTGAGAAATGGAGATGGAGTGGTGGAAAGAGCAAGGTTGGAGGTGAGAACTCCCATATTAGCAATCCAATATATATATATATATATATATATAAGCATGATATTTAGATAGCAGAAAACGACAAATAATCAAAAAGGTTAAGTGGCAAATGGATTTTGTTTTAAAATATAGGCATGTAAGGATTGCTGCATGTATAAATATATATGTCTATATACATTGTATAGTTATATATATAGTTAACTAAGGGATAAATCCGGCTCCGGCTAAAAAAGTAATGAAGGTCAAGAGAATCTAAGAAATGGTATGTCCATGTTATCCCCATTAAGCAATACCGATAGATTTTGGGGCGAGTTAGATCCCACCAAAATTTGAGCACTTAATGAACCGAGATTGGATAACCAATTAGCTGGTCTATTGCCTTCCCTGTAGATGAAATTCCAACTGACCGAGATATGAGAAATAATGTGTTTAATGCGATTTATATAATATATAATATTCCACGGTACCCATATTTTATTAGTTAAAGCAAGAAATAAATTTGTTGAATCTATCTCAAAGTCAACACCTTGCCAATTGAAACACACCGCAAAAGAGACCTCCAACATTAAGGCATGAACCCTGGACTGCAATGGAGTGTCCGTAATACATGGGGAAAAAAGAATAGTAGGTATTTTTTTTCTAAATTTCTAGCAACTCCACCAACCCCCGCACGGGACTGTCTCCAACTCCCATCAACATTAAATTTTACCCAACCGGTATTAGGCGCCATCTCACCAAAATAAAGAGTTACAGAGAAGAAACCACTTCTTGAACACCGTGCTCAACATATGCAATGCCCGAGAAAAAAACTAGCCTTCATATTACACAGCTTATACACCTTGTTAACATAAGCCAAAATATTCGAGAAAATTGTATTTGAAGAAGCCAAGCTGCCTTTGGGTTGAATGTCATTTTGGGCCATCCATAAAAATCAACAAATAATAAAGGGATAGATTGTTAAAAAATGATCATGCCGCCGATCAAAAACCCATAAATCACTTAAATGCTCACCCGGATGAACAAAAGTACGAAACCATCGACACCCTTTCATCCAAATAGATAGCGAAAAAGGACAAGTAAGAAATTTGTGAATTAAAGACTCTTCCTCCATCTTACAAAAATGACATCTAGAAGCTAACCTAAGTCCTTTCAACTTAAGGATATCATCACAAGACAAAACCTTATGAAAAATTCTCCAGGCTAAAAAGGATATAGAAGGGGTTAAAGCACTCGACCAAATGTTCTTATCCTAAGAAGTCGGCTGAAAATGACATAAATGATAGTAAACCGTCTTCGAGATAGTCCTATTTGAAGTAAATTTCGGAATAGGAGAGTCAATCTTGTTAGAGTCAAAAGGAATGGTAGATATAAAGCTAGCATTATCAGCCCAACAAGTTGATGCGAAAGCCAGATATTCCAAGATTGATCTAGCCAAACATAAGACACAAGAAGGTCATCCTTAGCATCCGATCCAAGAATAAAATGAATCAGAGACCAAGTATCATGCCAAAATGATATGTTACCATTGCCCAGATACCAGTAAATAAGATGTTTGACCCACTCTTTTGGGTGGTGATCTTAACGGGCAGAACATGTAAACCATAGAGGGTTAAGCTCTGAAGTATACTCCTAATGACAGTAATACGGCCGTCAAAGGATAATAACTTGTTTTCCCAATCAAGAATATAGTTCTTGACTTTTTCGACAACCTCGTCAAATTGAGTCTGTCTCATCCTGCCCTTAAGAAAATGAACTCCCAAATATTTTAAGAGAAGGGTGGAAAGAGCAAAACCAGTGTAATGAGTAGCCCAGGAGGATTTCCTTCCGTCAATAGAATTCCTAAAATATATATTACACTTATTTGCGTTGAAATGTAACCTAGAAATAACTTTAAAGTCCTCCAAAAATTGGAAAATTTTCTTAATAGAATGCTTAGAAACATTGGAGAAAAGGATGACATCATCCACATAAGCTAAATGGGAAACCAACACTCTAGACTTAGAATCATAACAGAGATCTGACATTCTAACGAAGAGGTCATTTAATAGACGAGAAAAATAATCAATAACCAAAATGAAAATAGTGGGAAAAAGAGGATCCCCTACTTAATCCCATGGCCCACATTGAAGTAGCCATGAACCTCATCATTAATAAGGATACTATAAAGGTTGCAATGAAGCCAGTTGGAAATAAGTAAACAAATGGGGGTGGAAAAACATCTAACTCTGAGAACACCCAAAATAAAATCCCAACTCATAGAATCATAAGCTTTACGAATGTCCAATTTAGTCACCATATTACCCCCCTAGATTTTTTCATCATTCTCATGGATCATCTCTTGAGCTAACATGATATTATCAGTGATCCCCCTACCTTGGATAAATGCCGACTGATTATGTGATATAACCAAGTGAAGGTGAGGTTGCAACCGTATCACAATAATTTTACTTATGGCCTTGGATACGACCAGAGTAAGCAAAATGGGATGAAAATGATCCCAAGCAGTCTTATGATTGGATTTTGGGATGAGCACAATGGTGGCACTAGAAAAATATATCCCGAGGACTAAAAAAACTTTGAATGGCAGCCACAAAATCTTTGTTAATTATGCTCCAACAATTAGTATAAAAATTGGAGGTAAAACCATCCGATCCCGGGACTTTATTACAATTAGTATCAGAAAAAGCATTATAAACTTCTTCGGCCGTAGGGATGCCATAAATATCTAAGCTTTCAGTCAATGACGTGGCATCGTTAAAAAGATGAGTCTCCAGGATACCAGAAGTATCTTGAGCTTGGAATAAATCGGTGAAGAAATTTACCGCACTTTCACCAATCTGCTTACTCTCAGTGATCCAGTTCCCATTGTCACCATGAATACAAATGATGTTATTATTGGCGCTACAACTTTTGATATAAGCATGAAAATACTTAGTATTTCTATCCCCTTGTGAAAAGTGAACCTCCCTAAATTTTTTTTTGAAGAAATTCTTCCTCTCAAAGGCATGCTTCCAACAACTCATTATGCGCTTCTTGTAAATTGGGAACCAAATCCGTAGTGGATTCATCCAACGCTTGCAGTTCCCTCATCCTGAGATCTGCCTTAGTCACCCTAGAATGAATATCTCCAATAACCTCCCAATTCCAAGTTCTAAGAGCGGATGTCACATTTTTATGGAGTTTCTAGAGTCGAAACCAATCAGTACTAACATTGTGAACCTGCCAATTAACTGTGACAATTTTGAGAAAGCCATCATGCTTAGCCCATATATTTAAGAACTATAAATTATACTTAACATTATATTTGAATTAATCAAATGATAATAGAAGAGTTTTGTGATTCGATCCAGAACTACTATGATGTTGAACCTTGGTATACCCATAAGAATGAATCCACTCCTTATTCACAAAACACTTATCTATGCGTTCAAAAAGCTTGCCTCGTTTTCAAGTAAATTTGGAACCAACATACCCAAAATCAGACACCCCAGCATCCGCCATAGCTTCACCAAACTTGTACATTAAAGAAGAATCGGGATGATTTCCACCACTGTTTTTTAGAGTTATGCATAACCATATTAAAATCCTTGCTTAAGACCCATTTACTAGTAATCGAGTTGCCAATTGTATTAATATTGTTCCAAAGGTCATACCTTGCTTGGGTGGACGTGCTAGCATACACAAAAGTTAACCTGCTAGAGAAATCATCGATAGCAAAATGGGAATGGACAAATTGTCTGTCATCCACGACGATATCCACAGAAATATGCTTCCTCTAAAAAACCCAAATTTTATTAGAGGAGTTATAGAGATAAGAAAATTGCTTAAAGTTACGTAGAATACGATCCAGAGAAGCGATCAAAGGTTCCAAAATAGAAAAAAAAATAATTTTATGGATCCTCGTGAACCTAGTCAATCTACGAAGGGAATGAGGATCCGTGATTCCCCTAATATTCCAAATCAAAACATTAATCATTTATAGACAAAGAACCCTTTCTATATGACCTAGTCCAGGTATGCCTACTTCCCCATTCTGAATAATAATGATTCGTTACATTAAGACCATGACCCATACCAAGATTAACCAATTCGTAAGAACCTTTTTTCCTTCTTTGTATTGAATTCTGCACCTGCCATTCCTCTCCCAGGAGGTTAGAGAATTTCTCAAATGGTAAATGAGAGTCAACCTCTCCCCCTAGACAAACCTGTTGCGTTAAAGTGCAAATACCATGAGAAGGCTCAGGTTGAGGATGATCATACGCAACTGAATACTTCACATTCTGTTTATCCACATCAGACATCACAACATTACCTGAAACTTGACCAAGATTCTCCTCAGTCTGAGTAGTGTCCAAAATTGGTATGGCGTTAACAATCCCCATATTAACTGGTAAGGATTGGGCATCATCATCAGGTGCCGGGATTTTGATGTCAATATTATGAACTCTTCGTAAGAACCTTTTATGTAGTACTAAAGATTACTTGAGGACAAGTAATAGTTAAGTTTGGGGGATTTTGACCCAAGGAAAAAATGTTAAGATTTTCTTACTCATTTTATACTGATTTTGATGATATTGCACTTTAAAGAAGGATATTTTTGGTGTTTTTCTGCAGGTATGAAGATTTAAGGACAATGGAGCAAAAATATGCAAAGAGGAGCGAATTTAGAGCAAAAAGGACTAAAATATGAAAATTTGACCTAGAGTGCCAATGGCGAGGTCAATGGCGCCTACGGCTTGATTTTCCTGGGAGTTCAGAATATATTTCAAGGGAGGCCACCGATGTTGGAGGTTGAGGCTGCCGATAGTGGGGCCAGTTCAAGGCAGTGTTTCTAGATAGCCACTAACGACGGAGCTCACAAAATACGTCGAATATGGATAATTTTCGAAGGGATGCCTGGAAAACCCTTGGAGACTCTTCAACAACTTTAAAAAGAACAATTCTAGGCCAAAAAAGTGTACTATTTTGGTCCTTTAAAAGTCACTAAGAGTTCTTAACAAGTCCTTTTAGGGTCTTCTAAGAGTCACTTAGTGTCAAATAGAGAGTCCACTAGTGTCCATTGTTGCTATTTAGTGAGTGTTAAATAGTGAGTTCAGATAGAGATATTGGTGAGGAATTCTTAAAGTTGATTATTACAACACCTGTTGATTATAACAACACCGGTTAAGATCCCACGGTTCCATCATTCTGGCACCATTATTTTTATCGGATTCACTTAGACCAGATGAATTTGCTAAACTCAACTGAATGAGTTCTACACTTTCATTTAGACCGTGGGAAATCCCGTTAGCAACACATAGGTTACATCATCCGAGGTATTCCCGATCATCCAACAAGAAGTTTTAATTTAGTTATAGTTATAGTTTTGTGTTATGTTTGTGATTAAATTTTGAGTTGTTTTATATTTTGAAATGTTGTGGGGGTGAATTTTATCTTGTTGTGATTTTAATTTAGTTTTGGGTTTCAGTTTTGTGGCTATCCTATAGGTTTCAGTTTTCATGCAACAATCTTGTTTAACTTGCAAGAAAGGTAAAGCGCAGTACATGTAAGTAACTTGCAATAAAATAAAAGCATACCTGGAGGGGTCTTCCCATCATTCTAAGCTACACTTAAAGCACATGTTAAGGCATTTATATACATTTGCAAGAAGACACCTAGGTAAAGCTAAGGGAAGGTTTTGGTTGTCTACCAAAGTCCTAATCCTATTGCTAGTCAATCCCTACGACGTCTAGGTTCTTTTGTTTTATTAAGGATGTTTTTCTTCACCAAAGAACAATTAAATTCAATTGTTTTTCTAAAACATCCCTTTATATTGAGGAAGTGCTCAGGACAAGTCCTAAACATCTTTTCAATACTTCTGGGATCATTTCGAGTCCAAATGAATTTTATTGTATTGGTGAATCAATCATCCAGAAAGTTTAGTTAAGTTTTAACTCTTGCTCAGTGAATTAGGATGTTTAATTATCCTATAAGTAAAGTGAAATTTCACTTGATACTTTACTTAAGAGTTATAATAATAAAAATCTTTAGGGGGCAAATTAGCTTGTTAAAGAATTTAATGATTTAAAACTGGAATTGGTGATTTAAAGTGATTTAATTTAGTTATGAAATTTTTATAATTTAAGTTTGGAATAGTGTTCAATTTGTTTTAATTTTAATTAAATCTTTTCATCTTTAATGATTTCAATGTATTAGAGTAATTTGGGTTGAAAGAGGTGTTTGGATTATTCAATTTAAATTTTAATGACTTAAGTTTAATTTAATTGAAATATTTAGGTTAATTTTTAATTGATATGATTTTTTTTAGGTCCTTAATTATGAATTATCTTAAGGTTGATTTTCTTTAATGTTTCAAATTTGTCTTAGATTTTTTTTTTAAGTAATTTCAAGTAAATTTTAATGTTTTAAATTTATTCCAATTTGATTATTAAATAACTTAATGTTTCAAGCTTAATTTAATTAAAGGTTACTTTCTTTTAATTATCATCTTAAGTTTGATTAAGAGTTAAATATTATTAAAGTAATTCATTTAGAAATTTTAAATTAAAGAATTGATATCTTCTTAAATCAAATCCCTAATCTTAATAATCCAAATTTTTAATCTACTCTTCCAAAATTTAAATTATTTAATTAATTAAAATTTACTTTAAATATTTTCAAGATGATTAATGGGTTTCTTCCCCCTAATTCCCTAGGTTTCAATCATCTAATGAAAATTTTAAAATCATATATTTTACCCTCCCCTTGATTAAACCAAAATATTAATTAGGGTTAAAATTCTTTAATTACCTTTATGCCCCCTTTTAAGCTTGTTCATTTCATAAATCATTAAATTAAGCACAAATGAACTTAAAATTTTTATGTCACTTCTCTCATATGTCAATTAAGACATTAGAGGGGAAAATGTGATTTTTCTGAATTTAATTTAATTTATATATTTATTTTTTATGAAAAATATGGGCTTTCAATGAAAATTCAACAACATGACGAAGGTAAAGTTTCTCTCCTTATGAAAATTATGGGATATTCCTACTGATCAAAGGACCACTTGGACCAATTTTGGTGATTTTTTGAATTATATTTTATTTATTATAATTATTTTGACTTTTGGAGTGTTAATTAATTATAAAATAAAATTAAAGTTAAAAAATGAATTTTATATTTTTCTTAAGTCCCTATGACCTCAAGGAGTTCAGAGAAGCAAATTTTATATTTTTCTAATTTTCCTTTGATTTATTAGAATTAATTTAGTGAAAATGTAGGGAAATTCATTTTTTAATATGAAAATTGTTTTAAGCCTTTAAAATTCAATATCTTAACCTAGAGAGTTGAGAAAAATATTTGGTTTGTTCCAAAGTGATTAGGAGTCAAAATATGACATTTTTGTGATTTTTATTATTTCTATGATTTCTATTATTTTTTAATTATTTAAAATATTAAAATATGGTAGAAAATGAAGATTTTTGAAAAATTCTAATTTTAATTTTTGTAGACTTCTCTGATATCAGAGAGCCCACAAGACAAATTTGGTGAATTTTTGAAATGTATTTTTAGTGTTATGAATTTTTAAAGTTTAATTTTGGTCATGTAACTTAATTAATCTATTTAGTGGGGTTAAATATTTCCAATTGATTCCAAACTTTTATGTGAAGTCCCGCTGATCCTAAAGATCAGTGGAGAATTGTTTTCAAGTTCTTTTATTGTGTCATTAACCCTAATTAATTAAAGTTCAGTTTTGAGTAATTAGGCCAATTAGGGTTATTCTTAATGAATTACTCAAAACATAATTATCCTTGGGTCATCTGGTCCTAAGAAACTTCCCTAAATTTTCGTAGAATTTTCTAAGCAATATGCTAATTAATGGAAGTAAAATACCAAAAATAGTGACATAGACTTGAAAAATACATAACTTGGCATAGAGATAGCCTCTAACATTGAAAAATCCTTGGGTCCATTCGATACACGCTAGATCCAACGGCGGCCGATCATCGTCTCCGACTGGTGTGTCCCGAGAGCCGTCCACACTCAAACCATAAGATCTTTCTCATTTCTCAATGGATTTTCATGTTATTATGCTATTTGGATTCATCTTGAGGAGACGAACACATCCATACGGTTTATATGCATTGAAATCAACTCAAACGAAATGAAGAATCTTTGGAAGCTCTCGAGGAGGTGGAGTATCCATGCCTTGGTTCAGGAGGTTAAGCCTCAACTGAATGTGCTCGGAACGTTCGTTGGAGCTGGAAGAGCCTAGGGATGAAGCCACTGGCCCTGTTGAAAGGTCTAGGTATGAAAGTGACCAGGCCCGATTTCAGACTTTGGAGGCTAGAGCAATTGGGTGGCCTGGAGAGGGGGCCTTCACTGGGTAACTCCTTCTCATGGTCCTGTGCAGGCGTGGGTTAGTTTAATTTTATTTTGGTGGAGGTTTGAGAGATGTCCTTTTCTGACCTGAGAATTGAGCTCCAAAATTGAGCTCAATCAATGGGATCTAGGGCAGGAGAAAAGTGGGGATGGATTGCCCTTGGCTAGGGGAAGCTCTGTGAGGAGTTTGGAGGGATTCTATGAAGGTTGATTTCAGCCAACCTTTTGGCCGAGAGGGGGTGGCTTGTTTAAATAGCCATGGCCGTGGTCTCCTGTGGGGGTTTGATGGCTTGGATCAACTGCTCTAGTGAAGAGAAGAACAGCTGCAGTGGCCATTAGGCATGGGACAACTCAGTTAGTTCAAATTAAATTTTTGAATCCATTTAGACCTCTCGCCCATGGTTTTTTCTGGTGACCTGGTGGCTGGCCGGCCAGGGTTAGGTCACCATTCTGATCAGGAGGGTTAGGGCTTGAAGTTTGTGGGTTCAATTGGCCAATGCCAAATGTAAAGAGGTTTGATTTAAGTGGTAAGGTGGAAGGGTCATTTTGGGTTCAAATGGATCAAGTCATGGCTTAGGGCTTGGTGCACCATCCAAAGCTCGATTTTGGGCCGAGGGAGGTCGGTGAGTCAGCCTTATCAAGAGTGGTGAAGTCCCCATCAAGATTATTTGGATTAGTTTTGGGTTAAGGGGAATCATGGGTAGGGCTAATGACTTTTAGGGAGTGCTTAAAGGATCTCCTCCTTTTGCCATTTAGGGAGTGATGACAAGTCTATGGCTTCTCATGGCTTACATGTGGCTTATGCCTGGCTACATGGCTTCATTTGGCTTGAGGCCAAGCTTAATCAATTTCATGGAAATGGGTTTTAAGGATTTTAGATATTTAGGGGTAATTTGGCACATGGCTTAGTTTAGAAACGTTTAATGATGAATTTGAAACTTATGGAGTGATTTAAATTAAAGGGATGATGAGGTGAAAGTGTCATGTAGGCTTTGGATTAACCTTGGGCCTTTTGGATTTGGTGAAAATGGGCTTTTAGAATGGTTTAAGAAAGTGGGCCTTTAGGTTTGAAAAAAATTGGTGGATGGAAATTTTGTGAAGGATTGGGCCAAACAAATGTTAGGTTTAGTTTAGGGATGTGTCATGAGTGATTTGGAGTTGAATTGGGTTTCTTGGGATTTTTTAGAAAAGGGGCCAAAGTGGGTCAAATTGGGCTAACTTGGGCTAAGGTTGGGCTAATGTTAAATTTGATGTAAAATTAAAGTTGCGAAATGTTTATAGGAGTGTTAAAAATAATTTTCAACTTTGGTTGGGCTTTGATTTTGGGATTTGGGCCCATTTGGGTTCATGGTGTGTTTAGGCCAAAATTGGGGTTTTGGTTTTGGGTTAGGTTTGGGTGGATTTTGGGTTCAAATTTGGGACAAATATTGTTAGTGTTTTATTTGTGGGTATATTAGGAACATTTAGGAAAAGATTTGGGGTTAATTGATGTTGAGTTGGGTTAGTTTGGCCTAAGTTTAGGTCATGGGCCAAAATTGGGCTTTAAGCTTCAAATTGGAATTGGATCCAAATGTTAATCAAATTGGGCTTGGATTTCGTCTAAATTGATATTGGGGATATTGAATTGAAGTTTAGAATTGGATTGGATTAACATTGAAGTCAATTGGGTTGATTTGGTTCGACATTGGGCTTACTTTGGTTAAAAATGGGCCAAATTGGGGGTTTTGGTAAAAGTGGGTTAAATTGACAAAATTGGCCTATGGTGTAGTTGAACAAAATGAAAATCGGAATATTTGGGATTTTCTAAAATTTTCTAGGAACTTTTGGAATTTATGGATTTTTTGTTTAAAAATGGCATTTTGGGTATTTGGAGGGTATTGGGGGGGTATTTTCTGAAATTTTGGTATATTTGGCTAAGGATGATCAATTTAAATGGTGGGAAATGTTTATGATTGGTTTTAAGGAATTTTTGCTAATTTAGGGGATTTTGCAAATTTTGGGTAGCTTCAAGGACATTTGATAGGCTTGGTGGGTGTAGGGTCTCGGGGGTTAAAAATTGAAATTTTGGAAAATTGAAGATTGATTAAGTGTGAGTGGAATGGAATCACTTTGGTTGAGCCATGAAGCCATATCAAGCTCATAAGAGCCATGAGAGGACTCATTTGCGGCATTCACTATGTTGTTCCTAACCCTCTTAGCCAAGGGCCTAGGGGTTAAGATCCATCCATATGAATTACCTACATGAGTCAGGAAGTCAAGCTAGGTATGAATGGTTTTAGGATTTGGCATGTGTGTGAAAGCATAATGTGTGAAGGTAAACCCTTTCCAGACCAGGCCACCCAGGGTAGTCCTAAGGCCAAAGTGTCCTATAGGGAACTCATCCTTTAAACCTCCACATTTGATCTTAACCCTCCAAGTGGCTTATAGGTTCACAATCAGGTATGTGGGTTTTGCAGGGAGTTAAGAGGTGTTCGAATTTCTAAATGGTGTGTGCCATCTCTAATCCTCTAAGATAGTCAAAGGGAAAGCCTAAGGTTAGATCTTAAGTACTAAGGAGAGAGAAGAGAGAAGACCTCATAAAAAATGTGGTCAACAAATGGACCCCTAATAGATGTGCTATGCTAACTAAGCATACCGCGCGTATTGGCGTTGACCAAAGAGATCAACGAAACCAACACAGACTTCTAAGTGACACACTTAGAACAGAGTAGAAACAAATTTTTGCTAGGGAGTATTGAGTATATCTCCAAGACTGGAGATCCCTGAACTCTCGCTGGGGAATAGAAAAGGAGGTGAATTCCAGATCATAAGATCTGGGGAAATTTGATTTAGATTTCATTTCATTTTCTATTCCGAGTTTTTTAATGTGTGAGTTTAGATTTCAATTTGTTCTGAGTCTCAATTTCGGTTGAGGTTTAATTTAAAATCAATTCAAGGAAATCTGGATTTGAAATGAGAATTGGAACCTAGGTTCCAACCTCGGGATTGCGAAGAGAACTGGAATTTAGGTACCAACCTCGGAGTAAGAATCAGAGTTTAAGTGTCGATTGAAAAGGATGAGAATCAGAATTTAGGTACTGATCTCGAAATAAGATTTGGAATTTGGTACCTGTCTAGAAGGTTTAAAGAGAACTGGAATCTGGCTCCAGTCTCGAAGGTTTAAAGAGAGCTGGAATCTGTTTCCAGCCTTGAAGGTTTAAAGAGTACTAGAATCTGGTTCCAGCCTCAAAGGTTTAAAGAGTATTGGAATCTGGTTCCAGTCTCGAAGAGGGAACTGGAATCTGGTTCCAGCCTGGAAGGTTTAAAGAGAACTCGATTCTGGTTCCAGTCTCGAAGGCTTAAAGGGAACTGGAATCTGGTTCTAGTCTCGAAGGTTTAAAGGGAACTGGAATCTGGTTCCAGTCTCGACGGTTTAAAGAGAACTGGAATCTGGTTCTAGTCTCGAAGGTTAAAAGAGAACTGGAATCTGGTTTCAGTCTCGATGGTTTAAAGAGAACTAGAATCTGGATCTAGTCTCGAAGGTTTAAAGGGTAGAAATTTGCTGTGGAGATTTGAGTTTAGCGGAAGATTTGGAATGAGACGTGAAAGTGTTTCACGTCCCACGAGGATTGATCAAAGTCTAATTATTTTGCGAAGGATATGAATCCATGCCATCAGAGCTAAATCAAAAATTTTCGTGGTTCTGTGTCAGTAGATTCAGTCGACCTTCTCAAAAGAGGGAAGGAAATATCAAAAGAGATTTGAGAATAGCTGAAGGCTGGGGATTTCAAATTCAGGAATTTGTCTTAGTTGCTTGTTGTGATTTGATTTTAGCTTGATTTTCAATTTAGGGTTCACATTTATTTGGGGTTCATTTTGACATTAAGATTTTTAAAAGAGTTCTCATTTATTTTTATTTTCCCTCTGTTCTTTGTTCTAAGTTCATTTAACTTAATGGCGTTTCCCAGTCAATTTGGACAAAAAGAGGTGAAGGCAAAACATGACATGGTCGTTTTCATTCCAATCTCGTCGAAAATACAAATTGCATCTTGCTCTAAAACATGATGATAATTTCCTTGAGAATTTAATATCTCATACAATCCATATAAATCCAACACAAATTGTGTAAGATTCCTCAAGTTTCTTTTAAAAGCATCTGTCAAAATCCATGTCTGAATAGTGAGATACATGGACAATAACATCACTTTCCAAATCATCCTTGGCAGGAATGCCATATGGATGTGCATTCGAGGTGTGATATTTCCCATGTAAATCACAGCTCGTAGGGCCGGAGACTCTCTAACTCTGGATCTGGCTGAAAGTGGAAAGGCATTTTTTTGTCATCAATTCTCCTAAAAGTGACGGAGATTCGTTCCACAAACACTGCTGGAATGCAATGTCTTGCGATGTCTGCTCTTTTTCCTTTCAACACCAGGATGGAACCTACCGGTAGTGGTATCTCCACCGGCCCTCGGAATTCTCCGGGGCCTGCTATTCGGAGGTCAGATCCGAACATGATATTGCACTGGTTGACAAAATACACTGTGCATAAAGGTCTAACGAAATCATGATGGTCTATGTGTGGAGTTATGCAGTCGCCCTCCTTGTAGATGTTAATGATGCAGCTGTTGGGTATGCAATCTGCAGACAATACCCTCGATGTTATCATACTTTTTACCATCCTTTTAATAATATTCGGCATCAGATCCACCTCACTGCGAGGGAGTATCCTTGGTGGATTTCCTTTTCTGTCTACCACAAAGTTGTAGCAACATCTGCATTGGATTGTAATTCTTCCTTTTCCTTGCATCCATCTTCGGGATTTTGAATAGGTCTTTTCCCTCAGGCGGCCGGCTCGGCCCATTTTCTGAAGTTCAACGACACAATCTACAATTTGTTGCTGCCTGTAGTCCGAAAACACGTCTGTATGCAGCTCGAGGCTTTCCAAGATGTTGACCCTCCTACCTAGAATTCTTTTGAAGTATTCAAAAATTTTCTTTTTAACATTTTGCATTCTTTCCAACTCATATTCCAGAATTATCTGCAATCGGCAAGGTCTAGTAATGTACTGGGGAATGTATGGTTCAACCCCTGCACGCTCTCCTGCATGTCTTGGCTCCTCGGGGATAGTCTCTGTCGGAACATCCTCTGGGATTGCTTTCGCAACAAGACTCTTCAGAACTGGTGCATCTGCTTGGCGTCGAGGCGCTGATTCTATTTCTACTCTTCTTGGAATTTCCTTTATCTATTCTGCTTTTCTTGGATTTGATCTCCTCCTTTCCGGTTCCTGACGAACCGATTTCTTTGGAATATTTGTATTGACGGTAACAACTGTCTCTTCATGTTGATCTGCTGCTAACTTGGTTAACATCTTGCGAATGCGGCGATTCTTATTGCTCCGTTGGGTGGCAGTGAGAGTAGCTCTCCTTACCCCTTGGACTTCTGCGGGCATGCCGCTGACAAGCCTGCCCTCTGCTGCAGCAACAACGGACTTGACTTTCTTATCTTCTCCTGTTGCATGAGCGGCGTTTGCTTTTCTCTTCTTGCTGGCGGATTGCTGACTTGGGCCACCCACTTTCATCACTGTCTAACTATGGAACTCTTCCCGATCACTTGGGGTCCAATCATTTTCTTCATATTGTAGCCCGGCTGGTGTGAAGTTAGAGTCAATCTCAATCACGGCTCCATCCCTCACCCTCTTTTCATCAAGTGCTAGACTTACGCCATTTCTAAAGTTCAGAACCAACCGCCCGTTCGACATTTCCATGCGAAAAACAAGGAAAGGATCAGGGGCTGTACTAAGAACAAGAACAATAAGAAAAAAATTTATTAATGAAAAATTCTTATTTATCTCTTTTAATTTTTAAAGAAAGTAGGAAGAGATGAGGGAAAGATCAGGAATGAATTGATTTAAAAGGAAAGATTGACATTTTATTATTACAATTTCACACGTTTTTATAACACATTTTTTGTTAATGATTTTCTTTTTTTATCATCCATTTTTTTTTATGTTTTGGGTTCGGACCCAGTCGCAAATGATTACTCTACCGGTGCATCTCAGAGTGAGACCTCGTTTTTAAAGTTTATCCTTCGAAACATCAGGTTGCGTAATACTTCTTCAAATATCGTCTATTGATTGGAAGCATAGGTCGTTCTCCACGGCAATTCACCAGTTGGTAGGAACCTCCTGAGTAGACTGTCTCGACCACGAATGACCCTTACCATGTTGGTTCAAATTTATCTCCTATCTTGCGGTGTGCAAGAATAGGTGTTCCGAGAACTAGAACAAAGTCACCGACTTTAAATGTCCTTGGACGGGCTAGTTTATCGTGGGCCTGGATCATCTTGGATTGATACAGTTCCAAATTCTGCTGTGCTGAAAGTCTTTTTCCTTCCAAGCTTTCCAATTCTTCCAATTGTAATTTGGCATTTTCTTCTGTAGTGATCTTTTATGCAACTGCAATTCTGAGTGACGGAAGTTGAACCTCTAAGCGTAAAATGGCCTTGGACCCGTACACTAAGGCGTAAGGCGTAGACTAGGTAGGAGTTTTAAAAGTCTTTCTGTAGGCCCATAAGGCTTCTAACAACTTCTCGTGCCAATTTCTTTTGTTGTCGTCCAAGGTTTTCTTTAGGATTTGGATGAGATTTTTATTAAAAGCCTTGGCCAAGCCGTTTGCTCTTGGGTAATAGATTGTCGAATAACGCCAATTAATCCCATGTCTTCTGACAAAATTGTTGCTCTTCGTACTCTTGAATGCGGGCCCATTATTTGGAATGATTCTGCGCGGTACTTCGAAACGGTAGATAACCTGATTCTTGAAGAACTGCAACACATGGTGCGCTTTCACTTCTCTGAGTGGTATAGCATCTACCCACTTGGAAAAGTAATTTGTACCTGCAAGAATGAAGCGATGTCCTCTTGAAGAAGACGGATCTATCAGACCCACAATATCTGTGCCCCAACACTCAAATGGCCACGACGCAAATGTCGGATGTAGTACATTTGGTGGTTGGTATAGAACCACTCCATGCACTTGACATTGGTGACAACTTTTGACAACTTTCATGCAATCGGTCATCATCGAGGGCCAGTAATACCCTAGTCTTTTAATCTTCATTTTCATCTTCAGACCCGATTGATAAGCGCCACAAAGTCCTGAGTGTACTTCTTTGACAATTTCACGAGCCTCGGATTCGCTCTGGCACCTTAGCCACATCTGATCAAAAGACCTTCTGTATAACGTGTTGATTATTAATGCGTAAGACAAAGTTATTTTCTTAATTTGATTGGCTATCGACTTTTCATCTGGTAGGTTTCCTATTTGCAAGTATTCTTTTAGCGGCTGACGCCAATCTTCTGTATTTTCTGTCACAACTGTAATTGTTTCTTCTATTTTTTCTGATTTGTGTATTGTATCCATGTCAAGCTGTGAGAGAACTTACCGTCCCTAAACTGACATTTCAACTGACTCATCCTGTAAGCTGGCAAATTCTTTTGCAAGGCGGGCTAACGTATCTGCAAGAGTATTTTCTCTCCTGGGAATCTTGTAGATTGTTACATCCAGAATCTGTTCCAACAACTTCATTGCATACTGAAAGTACTGCTCGAGTCTTAGTTTTAGAATTCTGTATTGTCCGGCGACCTGTTGAATGATAAACTGAGAATCTCCGTAGATGTTGATATCTGTTATCCCCATCTGAATGGTTAATTCCAATCCGGTTATGAGGGTTTCATATTCTGCTTCATTGTTTGTACACGGTTCTGTTAGATGGTAGGAATACCTTAACATCCCCCGCTCCGGTGTTATAAATATTAATCTGATTTCTGCCTTACCGGGCACTATCGTTTTCGATTCTTTATCTTTTTGTGCTATGTTGACCTCATTTTTGATGAGGTCTTCTCTTCTTCCTTTTAGTACTTAGGATCTAGCCTTAGGCTTTTAATTTGACTATCTTAGAGGACTAGAATTGGGACCCACCACTTAGAAATTTCAAACCACTTCTAAACTCCCAGTAAACTCTACAAACTTGACTATAGACCCCTAATCACCAAGAGGGTTGAAATCAAATGTGGAAGTTTAAAGGATGAGTTCCTATAGGACTCTTTGGCCTTAGAGCGCCTCCAGGTGGCCCGGTCAGTGAAGGGGCTGACTTACACATACACTACACTTATGCACTACACTTTCACACACCTCCTAAAACCACACCCATACCTAACTCGACCTTCCGACTCATGTAGGTGATTCACATGGATGGTCCTTAACCCCTAAGCCCTCGGCAAGAGGGTTGGGAACAACATAGTGGATGCCTCAAATGAGTCCCTTCATGGCTCATGTGGGCTTGATATGGCTTCATGGCTCAACCAAAATGATTTTATTCCACTTACATTTACCCAATCTTCCATTTTCAAAATTTTCAATTTTTGACCCCCGGGACCCTACACCCGCCTAGCCTCCCCAAAACCCTTGAAATCCTCCAAAAATCCCAAATTACACAAAATTCCTCAAAATCATTCCTAAACATTTCCACATTACTCAAATTGATCATCCATACCCAAAAATGCCAAAAATTCCAAAAATACCTCCCAATACCCTCCAAATACCCAAAATACCCCCCTTGACCCAAAAATCCAGAAATTTATAAAATTCCTAGAAAATTCCAGAAAATCCCAAATATTCCCAATTTCATTTTGTTCAACTACACCATGGGCCAATTTTGTTAATTTACCCTACTTTTGTCAAAACCCCCAATTTGACCCATTTTAACCCTAAGTGAACCCAATGTCAAACCTAACCTGCCCAATTGACCCAAATTCTGGCCCAATTCAATTCTAAACTTCAATTTAACATATCCAATACCAATCTAGACCAAATCCAAGTCCAATTAGATTGACAGTTGGATCCAATTTCACTTTTGGCCTTAAAGCCCAATTTGGACCCATGACCCAAACCTAACCCAAACTCACCCAATTCAACTCCAATTAACCCCAAATCTTTTCTAAATCTTCCTTAACATTCCCACAAACAAAACACTAACATGACTTGCCCAAAATTTAGACCCAAACCCCACTCAAATTCAATCCAAAGCCAAAAGGCCCAATTTTGACCAAAACCCAAACCTAACCCAAATGAGCCCAAACCCCAAAATCAAAGCCCAACCAAAGTCAAAACCTCTTTGAAACACTCCCATAAACATTTCCCAACATTAATTTTACATCAATTTCAATCCCAGCCCAACATTGGCCCAAGTTAGCCCAATTTGACCTATATTGTCCCATTCACCAAAGGAGCCCAAATTCAACCCAATTCAAACCCAAATCACTCCCAATTTGCTCCAAGTCACTCATGACACATCTATGAGCTAAACACAACAATTATTTGGCCCAAGCCTTTGCCAAAATTTCATCCTAAAATCCATTTTAAAATCCAAAAGCCCACTTCCCTAAACCATTTTAAAAGCCCATTTCCACCAAATACAAAAGCCCAAAATTGGCCTTAAAGCCCACATGGCAATTCCTTTTCATCATACCTTTAATTAATATCACCCCTAAGTTTCAAAATCATCATTAAAACATTCCAAATCAAGCTTCATACAAATTCCCATCAAAATACCAAAATTTTCTTAAATCCATTTTCATGAAATTGACCAAGCTTTTCCCCAAGCCAAAGACAAGCCATGCAAGCCATGGACAAGCCAGATGAAGCCATGAAAGGTTTGACATGTGATCAAGCCATTAATGGCAAAAGGAGGAGCCTCTTTTAATCCCCCTTAAAAAGGTTTTAACCCTTTTAATGCTTCACCTTAATCCATGATCAATCAAAATATTCATGGATGGTGACTTCTCCACCCTTTCCTAGCTGATCCATCTGATCCTCCCTCAGCCCAAATCAGCCATGGGGAGGTGAACCAAGCCCAAAAGGTGGGTTGACCCATTTGGACCCAAAATGAGCTCCTCCCCCATTCCATTTCAATTCAACTCCTTTACACATGTCCATGGCCAATTGACTGCACTAAGCCCAAGCCCTGACCCACCTGGACCGGAGGGTGACCCGTGCATGCCGGCCAGCCGCCTGGGTCACCGGAAAACACCATGGCTGAGACCTTGGGAGGAGCCAAACTTTGGAATTCCACCTTGCTGAGCTGCCCCATGCCCAATGGCCACCATGGTTGTTCTTCCCATGACTAGAGCAGCCGATCCCAACCCTCGGCCATCCCCGCGAGGCCCTCCAGCCACCTCTATTTAAACCCGACCCCTCACGGCCATCGAAGAGAGTTGCACAAACCTTGCTGAAACTCGCCAAAATTGTTCCAAACCCTTCTCCATCCTTAGAGCGGCTTGATCCCAGGTGTCAATTTGCCCTAATCCCCACCGACAAAATCCAATTTCTCAACCGAAATTTCACCCAAAACCGGGACACTTTGCCACAGTGAGCCAATCCTCAAATTGATCTGGTCCTACACCTTCACTGGACCAAGAGGAGAAGTTCCCCACCGAAAGCCCCATCTCCAGGCCACCCGGCTGCTCCGACCTCCAAGCTTTGTGATCGGTCGTGGTCGAAATCCTACCTAGACAATTCATCAGACCAGGAGACTTCATCTGGAGCTTGCTGGGATCCAATCAAAGGTGACACAACCCTCAGATTGAAGCTACACTTCTCTGAGCAAATGTATGAGTTAATTCTTCATCCCGAGCTTCTGGAGATTCTCCATTTCAAATGCTTTAATTTCAATGCATGATCACCATATAGATGTGTTCGTCTCTTCAAGATGAATCCATAGAGCATAAGAACACGAAAATCCATTGAGTACTGAGTGAGATATTAGTGGATTTAGTGTGGACGGTTCTCGGCCAGGAGGCTTGGGGACGATGAACGGATGACGTTCATTTAATACACGCGCGGACGGACGGCCAGGATCGTGTCAGATCAGGAGATGGAACGACACAGCGGGGCCCCGGAGCGCTGAGTCAGATGGCGGCTACGAACCAGAACGCGCCGCGTGGCCTTTCGGAGCTGCCGAGGTTGACGCGGCGCCGCATGGATAAATAGAAAATTAGGGTATTTTTCTATTTATTTAATTCCCTAAACTTCAAAAATCCATAACTTTGTGTAGGAAAATCAGAAAAATAAAATAAAAATACCCTCTTGCTCAGTGAACAGAGGAGAATAATGTGGAAAAAAATTATTTAATTTCATTAAGTATTTTATTTTTAATGATTTATTTCCCTTCTGCATTGTTTTAATTCTCCATGCATATAGGAAATTTACCATGGCATGAGACCATAGGGCTTTTGAAGCCTCTGAATTTTAGAACACTCCCTGAATTTTCCAAAGTCAGAGGCCATCCCTATGAGAAGTTATTGATTTTTCAAATTCATGTTACTGTTTTGAGTATTTTAAATCCAATAATTAGCAAGTTGTAAAATAAATTCTACGAAAATTTGGTGATGTCTCTTATGACCAGAGGACCCTAGGAAAAATAGATTTTGGATTAGTTCATTTAAAATAACCCTAATTGGCTTAAACACCCAAAATATCTCCTTAATTAATTAGAACTAACCACACATCAAATTGACTTGAAATCAATTCTCCACTGACCTTTAGGATCAAAGGAATCCACCATAAAAATTTGAAGTCAATTGGACTTGGTTAGCCCTACTAAATGGGTTGATTAAGCCATTTAGCCATTTTAAAATTTAAAAATTCATAACTTTAAAAATACCTTTAAAAAATTCACCAAATTGGTTTTGGAGCCTCTCTAATATCAGGGAAATTTAAGGAAATTAAAATTTCAATTTTCTAAAAAATTTAATTTTTTGCATTATTTTAATATTTTAATAATTAAAAAATAATAAAAATCATAAAAATAATAAAATTCTCCAAAATGTCACATTTTGAATTTTAATCACTTAGGAACAAACCCCATATTTTTCTTAGGTCTATTTAATGTGATATTAAATTTTAAAGCCCTAAGGTAATTTTAAAATTTAAAAAAATGTATTTTTCTAGCATTTTCACAAAAATAATTATAATAAATCGAAGAAAAATCAGAAAATTACAAAAATTGATTCTCTGATTTCCTTGATATCAGAGAGTTTTTTGAAAAATATAAATTTCATTTTTCAACCTTTATTTTATTTTTTAAATTAATTAATACTCCAAAACTTAAAATAATTATAATAAAAATAATATAATTCAACAAATCACCAAAATTGGTCCAAGTGGTCCTCTGGTCATTAGGAATGTCCCATAATTTTCTTAAGGATAGAAACTTTCCCTTGGTCATGTTATTAAATTTTCCTTGGAAATCTTTATTTTCTACCAAAAATAATTACATAAATAAATTAAATACAGAAAAATCACATTTTCTCCTCTCATGTCTTTATTGACATATGAGTAAAGTCACATAAAAATTTCAAGTTCATTTAAGCTCAATTTAGTGAGTTATGAAATTATTAAGCTTGAAGGGCAAAATGGTAATTAAAATTTTAACCCTTAATTAAAACTTTAGGTTTAATAAAAATTAACAAGTAAAATATTTGATCTTAATCTAATTTGGATGATTGAAACATAAATAATTAAAGGGTAGAAACCTACTAGACAATTTAAAATAATTGAAATAAACCTTAATTAAATAATTGATTAAATTTGGAAGAATAATAAAATTGGAATTATTAAAATAGGGATATTATTAGGAAGAGATTTGTTCTTTAATTTAAGAATCCCTAAATTAATCATCTCAATAATATTCAATCCCCAATTAAAATGATAATTCAAATTTAAGTTTTAAAATGTTAAAGGACTTAATCATTAAAATTAAATTAAAAAGTTAAATTATTAAACTCTTTTTAAATTTTCAATTAAATTAAAATTAAAAATAAAATTAAATTAAAGATTAAATTAAATTAAATCAAATAAATTAAGTAAATTAAATTAAATTAAATAAATAAATTAAATTAAATTAAATTAAACTAAATTAAATTTAAAAATATAATTAAATTAAATTAAAACATATTAAATTAAATTAAATTAAATTAAATTAAATTAAAATTAAATCAAATTAAATTAAATTAAATTAAATAAAATTAAATTAAATCAAATCAAGTTAAATTAAATTAAATTAATTCATATCAAATCAAACTAAATTGAATTAAATTAAATTAAATAATAGAATCAAGTTAAAATTAAAATCCAAATTAAATTAAAATTAAAACTAAACCAAATTAAATTAAATTAAAGTTAAATTAAATTGAATTAAATAATATCACCTAAGACATAAAGAAATTAAATATAAAGCAACTTGAACACTATTCCAAATTTAAATCCTTTAACTGAAGTTAAACTAAATCACAAATCATTGGAACACCAATTTACCCTCGAAAACTTTTATTATCATAACTCCTAAATGAACATTAAATGAAATGTTACTCCACTTATAGGATATTCAAATGTCCTAGTTCACCGAGTAAGATAACAACAAAACTTGAATTCCTGGACGATTAATTCATTTGTATGATTAAATTCATTTGGACTTAAAACAATCCTAGCAATATTGAAAAGATGTTTGAGATTCTTCTTAAACACTTCCTCAATATGATAGGATGTTTATAAGAACAACTGAACTTAATTATTCTTTGATTAAGAAAATCGTCCTCAAACCAAAACACAAGAACCTAGACGTCATAGGAAATGACTAGCTATAGGGTTAGGAACTTGGTAGAAAACCATAACCCTTCCCTTAGCTTTACCTAGGAACTTGCTTAAATATTCTAATTATGTTTTAAGTGCAGCTTGGGATGACGGGAAGACCCTCCAGGTAAGCTTTTATTTTATTGCAATTTACCTTATTGCAATTTATTTAATCGCATCGCACTTACTTTTCTTGCATGACAAACAACTCGTTGCATGAAAACCCACACCTTTAGGATAGTCCCTAAAACTGAAACCAAAACTAAGTTAAAAGTCATTGCAAGATAAAATTCACCGCCACAACATTTTAAAATATAAAACAACTCAAAATTTAATCACAAACAGAACACAAAACCGCAATTACAACTAAATTAAAACGTCCCGTCGGATGATCCGGAATACCTCTCGATGATGTAACCTACGTGTTGCTAACGGGATTTCCCACGGTCTAAATGAAAGTGTGGAACTCATTCAGCTTGAGTTTAGCAAATTCATCTGGACTAAGTGAATCCGATAAAAATAACGATGCCGGAAGGATGGAACCGTGGGATCTTAACCGGTGTTGTTATAATCAACTTTAAGATTTGTTTTAATTAAAACATAAAAAACACTTGGAAGTTAAGACTTCTCTAAACCAAAACACTTCTCTCATCTCCTGATTCATGACTTCTAAAACTAAACCTCTGCAACAACAAGGAGCTCGGAGCATGGTGGGCAGCACGACCATCGTCATCAGCAAAACTCGGATCTACTTTAGCAAAACTTTCTTAGAATTAAATAACTAAGCCATAGGACTTCGAGGTAGTTTTCCTAGTGCAACATAAATCCTCAACCTTTTGTTAGGCATTTGCATGATCATGTCATGTAAATTAAGCCCTAACCGGTCTTAGGACTCCGAGGTAGTCGTTTGGTACGACACAAACCCTCACATCTTCCAGGCAATTTGTGTGATTTTATCACACAAATATAAGTCCTAATTAATTAAAATTGGCAAGATCAAAACATTAAATAAACATTAGGACTTTCCTAAATCTAAGCCAAATAATAGGATAGTCGGGAAATTACCGAAGTTCGCTTCGAATCTGTAATTTCTCCTACCTTTCTTCCTTTGAATTCCCAAAACAAAATGTTCCAAATTTGATCCATTCCCTATTGAAATTCCAAAATTCAACCCCTTGAAAACTTAAACTTTGAAATTCTTGAGAGCGAATTATCGATTATTATCGAGAGTTTTCTTAGGTGATTTCCGTCACTTAAGATGTAATTAACTATGGGGCTTGCCCTTATAGGGAATTTTAAGAACCCGTGTAATATAAACCCCGTTTAATGTTTTCATATTAGCTGTGGAATTTGTCGGCTTATAAAATCGGTTCGTAGACCAAACGGATGTCACAAACCTTTCTAGTTTATCTAATCGAGCCCCATTATCAAGCAGTGTGTCTATTCTTCGGGATAGATACACGGTTTGTGGTGCGGTGCTCGTTTATGTGAACTATTTGGAATGTGAAATCAGTTTGACTTCATATCTTAAAATCTTCAAATATAAAAATTATTTTTAAAATCAAATACTACTTTTCAAATTATTTATTTAAATTAAATTAAAAATTCGCCGACAATTTCTGTTAGGCGACCCCCTTTTCAAAATAAAACACACAAATTAAAAAATAAGCCGTACATGCTGAAAATGCTCCGTCGAAGTACAATTCCCAACGCTGATCATCGGGGTCTTCTAGGCTCATTATCTGCTCGTCTGGAAATTCGTCGTTGAGAGGCGATTTTGCCGGTAAAGGGTATGCTACAAGGAAGTTTTCCAGGAGTTGTCCCTTTACGGCACGAAGAGGAACAAAAGTTATATCAAATTGTGATAGTATCATTGAACACCTAGCAAGTCTGCCATAAAGTGTCGGATAGGTCATAAAATATTGAAACGGATTAAACTTCGAAATAAGGTTGACCTTATGAGAAAGCATGTAGTGCCTGAGCTTCTCTGCAGTGAAGATCTGGGGCAAATAGTGCTTCTCAATAGGAGGATACTTTACTTCCGTCAAAATTAGGCGACGACTTAGGTAATAGAGAGCGTTTTCTTTTCCCTCATCATTGACCTGGGCTAACAGGGCTCCAAGAGAGTCGTCTAAAGCCGCGGAATAAAGTATCAACGGTCGTCCCAAGACTGGGGCTGCTAAGACAGGAGGTGTCATTAGGTATTGCTTGATGTCATCGAAGGCATGTTAACATTTGGAGTCCCAAGTAAACTTGGCATCCTTCTTAACTAAAGCAGAAAATGGCTGACACCATCCTGACAAATTCGAGATAAAGCGTCGAAGATATGCCAATTTCCCTTAAAAGGACCGTAGTTGTTTCAAGGTTTTAGGAGGTGGCATTTCTAAGATAGCTTTAATCTTCTCCGGATCGATTTCAATTCCATGATGTCGGATGACAAATCCTAAGAATTTCCCAGAGGTGACGCAGAAGGCACATTTCAAGGGATTCATCTTAAGGTTATATTATCTTAATCGCTCGAAAACAATTCTCAAATCATACAAGTGATCTTCTTTCAGTTTGCTTTTGATGACCACATCATCCACGTAGCATTCGACTTGGTTGTGAACGAGATCATCAAAAATCATCGTCATTGCTCTTTGGTAAGTTGCGCCTGCATTCTTCAGTCCGAAAGGCATTACTGTGTAGCAGTATACTCCGATTGGCATTCTGAAGGTTGTGAGCTTCTCATCTTCCGGTGCCATCTTTATCTGGTTGTATCCTGATGATCCATCCATGAAAGAAAAGATTTCATGCGTTGAGGCAATGTCGATCATCAATTCTGGAATTGGTAGCGGGAAATCATCCTTTGGACATGCTTTATTCAAATCTCTGAAATCTACGCAAATTCTGATCTGACCATTCTTCTTTTTGACTTGTACCACATTGGCTAACCAAGTCAGGTATTTCTCTTCACGGACAAATTTAGCGTCTATTGGCTTCTTAACTTCAACTATAACTTGTTGTTCAATCTCTAGACACATTCTTCTGGGAGCTTGTCTGACTGGAACAGCAGTGTGATCCACTCCTAGCCTGTGAACTGCAACCTCTTCGCTAGTACCTAAGTTAACTTCCATTAACTCGTCTATTGTAGAATTAATTTCTTCTTCGAATTCTGGCGGAGCATCTCCGATAGGTAGATCTTCGAGATCTTCTGAAGCTACCAAGCAGTCTTCATTAGCCTCGCAAGTTACAACCAAGCAAAATACCATATCGTCAACTTATCCTACCGTGCCGAATCTGAGACCATGTTTTGAATTGGGAGGCTGGCTGGCAATATTCCATAATTTTTCAAAATGTTGTGATTGACCTTTTGTCCATCGTCGAGGTAAGACACCACGTTGAAATAAATTTTGAACACAGGGAGAGTACCACTCAAAAGGCAGTTCCATTAGTTCATATGGAGCAACATCTTCAAATTGTACATCATTTTCAGTTTTGGAAGAAGAGGCACCACGGTAAAACTTGATTGGTTTAGTACCACCACCATGCACTTCCTTGACCATCATACCCTTGACCGTATTAGAGTGGATCGGGGTTAGGGTCATAGTATGTACATAGTAGTTAATCTTCTTGTACATTGATTTATATTCTTCATTCTTTTCATCTTTGAGAGAGATCTTGAACTGGGGTTTCTTCTGACTTATCGCCGCTGCTTCTTTCTTGATTTCTTCTTCTTCAAAACTGTTCGCCCAATCAACATCGATGACAGGTTTCCTCTGTCTAACTGTTCCAATGTCTCTTCCATGACCTCGTCCCCGGCCTCGACCTCGGGTGTGTGTTCTGTAGAAACCTTCACCATCTCACCGTAAGGGAGTGGTGAGTAACTGTTGGACTAGAATTTCAGGAGGTTCATTGTCTTGAACTTCTTTTGCTCCGTTTGGTATGATGTTTCTGGAGAAGATTGTTTTCCTCGGAGGCGCGTAATAGGCTACATCTTCATGAATTCCAATCTCATGTACGGAGAATGGTTGCAAGTCACCTTTGATACATTGTTCTCCTCATTCGTAATACTTTATGCACTAGTGCAGAGATGACATTATCATCCAGTTTTCATGGATCCATGGCTGATCCAGTAGAGTGATGAAAGATGTCTCAGAATAAATTATATGGAATTTTGTGGTTGTCTTTGCTAAATCACCGGTCTTCATCAATAGTGTTATCGATCCAAGAGCTCTTTCTCCTTTCTGATTGAACCCTCTTAATAACATCTTGTCTACTTCGAGGTCGCGAGCATCAATTTCCAAATATGCTAATGTTAGAAGGCTCATTATGTTGATTGATGCTCCTGGATGAACCAACACCCTAGAGAGCGTAAACTTTCCAATAGTGACTGAAACGTACAACGGTCGGTTGTGATCAGCTGTTCCAAGTAATAGATTATTGTCAGTGAAGGTAACACCTTGCTGTTCTTTTAACGAGCAAACCTCGTCGAAGGAATTACCACCATTTGAGCTAAACAAATCTCTTGATCAAGTAGAGCCTCGATCGTAGCTTCCTCATCTCCTTCGACAGATCGAGTGTTGTATATACTTAGTTTGGCTGGTAGCTTCCTAAGATGGGCTAGCATGTTATAGTCCACTTTATTACCATGTTCCTCAGTTTCTTCCCGAATGGCAATTTCTCTGCTGGCGTTAGCTCCTTCTGAGCAACCACCTGCTTTCCTTTATCCTTTGGACCCATTCTCGGAGGTAGAACCTTTCCGCTTCTTAGGTTGACTTCAGTTACTTGTTCTGAGTATGGTGCTGGATTTGTCGATGCTTCCCCTTGAATTGGAACGACTGGCTCTTTTGGAGTTGCTTCAGAATCTAATAACTCTAATTCTATCGCGATTGGAGCTCTTCAAAATTCACAAATGGACTCGTTGCTTGTTGAGCTTTCGTAGCCTCCTTTGTGAACATCTTCTTTGTCGTGGTCATCGAGGTCTAGTATGATTTGAGAATCGTTATTTACATTGGAATTGAGATCTGGATTAGGTTGGTTGTCGTTAGTTATGTAATCATTAGAAACAGTTAAAACAAAGCCAACGCCATAACTCTTATCATTATAAGATCCCACTAGGGTGAGCAAACAATCATATAGAGTCAGAAGTTTGAGAGATTTCTCCCCCAAATCGGAAACAACCATCCTAGGATAAGCAGCCCCTAGTCTACCCTTCGGAGCCTCGATCTTCTTCTCTTCTACGATCTTCTCCTCCTTCTGAGGCGGTTCTTCGATCGCAAGCGATAGTGCCAGCTCGACAGGTTTCAAACTCTGAGTTGAAGCACGTACCGAAGAGGTCTGGATATGATCCAAAATTTTCTTTAAAGACTTTGTTCAGACGATACTCCATCCAACATTGTTCGTATACGGGTTTATCAGAACAATAGGATCCGTCGAGATAACATTGACAAAACCTCCTTTTTAGGGTTCCTTCATGTATTCCTTCGGGATCGTTATGTTCCCTTTCCAGAGATTGTCATCAAGCCAACTATTGAAAGTGATGCAATCCTCTATCTTGTGCCCGAGCATTTGGTGGTAAGGGAATAGTTTGGATGATCTTTCTTGTTGACTTCTTCCGGCCTCTTGGGCTTTGGTAGCTGAAAAACTGGTGTTTTCATTAAACTGCGGAACATCTTTGCTACCGCTTTAATTTTGAATGAATATTCCTTATTCAGAAAATCTTTCAGAGTACGCTGTGGACGAGGCGGTTTTTCATAATGCTGAGGCGACTGATAGCTCGGTCGAGGCTGTTGATAACCCTGCTGAGGTTGCTGATAGATCTGTTGCTATCGTTGGTATGTCCGTTGCGGTGGTTGATAACTAGGCTGTGGCCGCTCTGGCTGTATCTGAACTGGCTGCTTGCCCTTATCTGCTGCCGCGACGATTTCATATTTCTTTTCAAATGCTTTAATAGGCTTCTTCTTATCGGTCTTGTCCACGAAACTTAACTTCTTTGCCTCTTCTTGTAAGCTCCCGGCCTTACTAAGCAACTTCTTGAAAGTCTTGATTGTAAATCCTTTAAGGAGAAGTGCTATCAGGGCATGGATACTCCTAAGAAAGATGCCGACTGCATGCTGTTCTTGAAGCTGTGGTTCACACTCCATGCTTAAGTTCCTCTATCGAAGTATGTAAAACACTAAAGTCTCATTCGTTTTCTGGTGCTCCACCACTAGATCTCCAATGGTGATGTGGTGTCTAGCCTTGGCAAACCGCTTAACGAAGAAGTTTTCTAATTCTGCAAAGGTCTTAACTGAACCATTTGGCAGTTCTGTGTACCAGTCAAAGGAGATCCCTGACAAACTGCTGACGAACTGACGGAAGAGTAAAGCGTCACTCACACCAGCATTGCAGTAACTAACACAAAAATGTGTGACATGCTGCCGTAGGTTTCCTGTTCTATCAAAAGTCTTAGATAGAGGTGGCACGAAGCCTTTCAGGTATTGGACTGTATCGAACTCTTCGGGGAAAGGTCTACCCGCATGAATAGATGCTCCGCTCTTAGATTGTGCTAAGGATTCTTTCACCTACTGTTCTACCATGTTTTTAATGTCCGTTTCGGGAATCATAATCTGTGTAGAATCCTTCTTTGATGACTCATCTTCGTTGATGGATGTGATCTCTTTTCCTCCATCTACAATATGGATGATCTCTAGGGGTGTTTCTTTCTGCGGTTGTTCCTGACTCTGGAGAGTGGCCAAAGTAGCAGTCATCTGTTCCATCCTCTTTGTCATCTGGGAAATTGTGTCATCTCTTTCCCGAATCTTTTCTCTCATCACTTCCGGTTCATCTCTTTACGCAACTGCTGGAGCACCTTGCGAAGCTAATGATGCTCGTGTCTCAACCATATTGATCTCGACATACTCCTCATCCATGAAGTCTGATGAATCAACTTCATTTTCCAACTTTTCTCCTCTTTCTTTCACCAACCGTCGGATATCCATCCTTAGCTTTCCTATAGCATCCTCGAGGGGTCTCTTCCAGACAGTCTCGCGGTTGTCGTGTGATGGTCGTTGAACTTCTTTTTCGAGAGTTTCTTTTATTGCAGTAGCACTTTCTTCTGATTCATGCTCTTTGACGAGGCTTTTCTTCTCAGAACGTTGTGTTGGTCTTGGCTCGGTAATAATAGTTCGCCACACCATCCTTCTTGTAGCAGAAGGCCTAGGACCAGAATGTCTGTCGGCTACATGCTGGTAGGTGGTGTCCTCTCTAATATGATGGCCCGATACAACAAAAGGCGAACTAGCTCTCAATTTCTTCCTTGGTTTCTCTACGGCAGTGACAGGCTCTACTCGCGGTCCGAGGCGGGATCTAGCTGGCACTCATCCCATTCTTCTTAGGATTTTTGACACGGGGCATCCTTCTTTCTTTGCTAATTTTTCTATCATAGCTTTTAGCCGAGAAAATGGCGTAGTCTTAACCATTTTTCTTTTGTAGTAGCTATAGTATGCAGTTCGTGGTAATGTTGCGGCAATCTTTCAGACGTCTTCTTCATCCAATGCAGCACAGAGGGGGTGAAACCTACTTCCTTCCAAAAAAGGTGTATACTCAGGCAGTTCAGGGATCTCGTCCAGGAAAGCAACTTCAGCGGTCTTGGCTTTCTCAATCTCGGCTGTCTTTCTGCTTCTATTTCTCTTCTTAGTCCGAGTTAGGGGTGCAACTCTTGAACTGGACCCAATCTCAAAAGCAGATGGCATTGTAGAAAAATCTGTACCATCCACGGTGACAGGATCATCATAGATTTGGATTTCGTTCCCCTTCAATTTGGCAGAAGCCGGGAAAGGTGCAGAGATGACTAGACCGATTGGGGTAGAGACAACAGTCATCCTACGAATAGCAGTACTTCTTTTGGCTGTAACCCTTTGCAGGGGAGGGAATTCTTGAGTCGACTTCAGGTTGAACTCAATTAGGGGCTCCTCAGTTTCTGGTACTTTGTCCATTAGTGTGAATAGAGTGAAGTCAGCGAACATGATATCTGTATTGTCGAATCCTTGTCCAAAACGAATGATTCCATTGTAGGGCAGTTCATCCTTATAAACGGCAGATTTTATTCCATTGGTGAAGGAGAAAATTAACTTTGGGGCAGTCATTTTCTGCAGTGTAGATTCCGAATATCAGTCCCGAATTATGCTTCCTTTCGTTTCAAAACTTAGAACAAAAAAAAGAGTCTGAACACATCCTCGTTTATCTTAATGTATTTGTGATTTTTAAGAGAATTCGTTTATTAGAAGGTTGTTTTATAAAGGATTTATTTGTTAGGAACAAAATGATTAAAGGTATAGAAAAGGTAAAGGACCCGATTCAAAATTCGAAAGGAAGAGAAAGTCTCGTAAGACTCCTCAACCCGAAGGACCGCTCCTAAGCTAACACCTATTGGGGGTCCACCCCACCTCAGAAAGGAGGTAAGAGGATTTCGGAACCTCTGTATTTAGGGGTGTCTAAACAGTGGCTCCTAAATTCGAGAGAAGTTGGCTATACCCGTTTAAGATAGAAATGAAAGTGGTATGCCAACGGAAAGAATGGTAGTTTGCTCCACTAGGGACATGGATACACTACCGATTTATGAAAGCAAAACCATCTGATCAAAATGGAGAGAGGAACTTATCCCCAGCGGAGTCGCCAAAAATTGTATGGCTTATTTTTAGGTTGTGTGTTGTATTTTAAAAAGGGGTCGCCTACAGAAATTGTCGGCGAATTTTAAATTTTAAATTTAATTTATATATATATATATTTTTTGGAAAGTAGCATTTGATTTTTGAAAATAATTTTAAGTTTTTTTTTTAATTTTAATATATGAAATCAAACCGATCTCACATCCCAAATAGTTTATATAAATGAGCACCGCATCACAAACAGTATATTTATCCCGAGGAATAGACACACTATTTGATGATGCAGCTCGATTAAATAAACTAGAAGATTTATGACAACTGTTTGGTCTGCGAACCAATTTTATAAGCCGACAAGTTCCCCTACTTAATATAAATGCATTAAGTAGGGTTTATATTTCCTAGGTTCATAATGTTCTCTATAAGGGCAAGCCCTTATAGTTAATTACATCTTAAATGACGAGAATCACTTAAGAAAACTCTCGATAATGATCTATGGTTTTGTTCTCAAGAATTTTAAAGTTTAAGGTTTCAAACAATTGAATTTTGGGATTTCAAATGGGAGTAGCTCAAATTTGGAACAGTTTATTTTAGGAATCCAAAAGAAGAGAAGTAGGGGATGTCACAGACCCGAAGTGAACTTCGGTGACTTCCCAACTATCCTATGGTTTGTCTTCAATTTGAGAGTTTATTTAATGTTGTAATCCTGCCAATTTTAGTTAATTAGGACTTATACTTGTATGATATGATCACACAAATAGCCTCAAAGATGTGAGGGTTTATGTCATACCAAACGACTACCTCGGAGTCCTAAGACCGGTTAGGGCTTAATTTGCACAATATAATTATGCAAATGCCTAACGAAAAGTTGATGATTTTTTTTGCACTAGGCAAACTACCTCGAAATCATATGGCTTTGTTATTTAATGCTAAGAAAGGTTTTGCTGATGTAGATTCAAGTTTTGCTGATGATGATGGCAGTGCTGCCCACTATGCTCCAAGCTTCTTGTCGTTGCAGAGGTTTAGTTTTAGAAAATGATAATCAAGAGATGAGAAAAGTGTTTTGGTTTAAAGAAATCTTCATGTCCAAATGTCTTTAATGTTTTATTAGGGGAATCTTAAAGTTGATTATAACAACACCGATTGAGATCCCACGGTTCCATCATTCCAAAGACCGTTATTTTTTCGGATTCACTTAGTCCAGATGAATTGGCTAAACTCAACTGAATGAGTTCCACACTTTTCATTTAGATCGGATCTAGGGTAGGAGAAAAGAGGGGATGGATTGCTCTTGGCTAGATGAAGCTCTGTGAGGAGTTTGGAGGGATTCTATGAAGGTTGATTTCAGCCAACCTTTTGACCAAGAGGGGGTGGTTTGTTTAAATAGCCAAGGCCAGGGCCTCCTAGGGGGTTTGATGGCTTGGATCAACTGTTCTGGTGAAGAGAAGAACAGCTGCAGTGGCCATTGGGCATGGGACAACTCAGCTAGTTCAAATTGAATTTTTGAATCCATTTGGACCTCTCGGCCATGGTGTTTTCCAGCAATCTGGTGGCTGGCTGGCCAGGCTCAGGTCACCTTCCTGATCAGGTGGGTCTGGGCTTGAAGTTTGTGGGTTCAATTGGCCAATGCCAAGTGTAAAGAGGTTTGATTTAAGTGGTAAGGGGGAAGGGACATTTTGGGTTGACATGGATCAAGTCATGGCTTAGGGCTTGGTGCACCATCCAAAGCTCTGATTTTGGGCTGAGGGAGGTCAGGTGAGTCAGCTTATGAAGAGTGGTGATGTCCCCATCAAGATTATTTGGATTAGTTTTGGGTTAAGGGGAATCATGGGTAGGGCTAATGACTTGTAGGGAGTGCTTAAAGGATCTCCTCATTTTGGCATTTAGGGAGTGATGACAAGTCTATGACTTCTCATGGCTTACATATGGCTTATGCATGTCTCCATGGCTCCATTTGGCTTGAGGCCAAGCTTAGTCAATTTCAAGGAAATGGGTTTTAAGGATTTTAGATATTTAGGGGTAATTTGGCACATGGCATAGTTTAGAAAAGTTTAATGATGAATTTTAAACTTATGGAGTGATTTAAATCAAAGGGATGATGAGGTGAAAGTGTCATGTAGGCTTTGGATTGACTTTGGGCCTTTTGGATTTGGTGAAAATGGGCTTTTAGAATGGTTTAAGAAAGTGGGCCTTTAGATTTGAAAACAAATTGGTGGATGAAAATTTTGTGAAGGATTGGGCCAAACAAATGTTAGGTTTAGTTTAGGGATGTGTCATGTGTGATTTGAAACAAATTTGAGGTGATTTGGAGTTGAATTGGGTTTGACTTGGGATTTTTTGGTAAATGGGCCAAAGTGGGTGAAATTGGGTTAACTTGGGCTAAGGATGGGCTAATGTTAGATTTAATGTAAAAGTAATGCTGAGAAATGTTTATAGGAGTGTTAAAAAGTGTTTTCAACTTTGGTTGTGCTTTGATTTTGGGATTTGGGCCCATTTGGGTTCATGGTGTGTTTAGGCCAAAATTGGGGATTTTGGTTTTGGGTTAGGTTTGGGTGGAGTTTGGGTTCAAATTTGGGGCAAATATTGTTAGTGTTTTATTTGTGGGTATATTAGGAAGGTTTAGGAAAAGATTTGGGGTTAATTGGAGTTGAGTTGGGTTAGTTTGGGCTAAGTTTATGTCATGGGCCAAAATTAGGCTTTAAGATTTAAATTGGAATTGGATCCAAATGTTAATCAAATTGGGCTTAGATTTGGTCTAAATTGATATTGTGGATATTGAATTGAAGTTTAAAATTTGATTGGATTAACATTGAGGTCAATAGGTTTGATTTGGTTTGACAATGGGCTTACTTTGGTTAAAAATGGGTCAAATTGGGGGTTTTGGTAAAAGTGGGTTAAATTGACAAAATTGGCCTATGGTGTAGTTGAACAAAATAAAATTGGAATATTTGGGATTTTTTGAAATTTTCTAGGAATTTTTGGAATTTATGGATTTTTTTGGTTAAAAAGAGCATTTTGGGTATTTGGAGGGTATTGGGGGGGTATTTTTGGAAATTTTGGTATATTTGGCTAAGGATGATCAATTTGAATGGTGGGAAATGTTTAGGATTGGTTTTGAGGAAGTTTGGATAATTTAGGTGATTTTGCAAATTTTGGGTAGCTTCAAGGACATTTGGTAGGCTTAGTGGGTGTTGGGTCCTGGGGGTCAAAAATTCAAATTTTGGAAAAGTGAAGATTGATTAAGTGTGAGTGGAATGGAATCACTTTGGTTGAGCCATGAAGCCATATCAAGCCCATAAGAGCCATGAGAGGACTCTTTTGAGGCATTCACTATGTTGTTCCTAACCCTCTTAGCCAAGGGCCTAGGGGTTAAGGTCCATCTATATGTATTACCTACATGAATCAGGAAGTCAATCCAGGTATGAATGGTGTTAGGATTTGGAATGTGTGTGAAAACGTAATGTGTGCAGGTCAACCCTCACAAGACTAGGCCACCCAGGGTAGTGTTAAGGCCAAAGAGTCTTATAGGGAACTCACCCTTTAAACCTCCACATTTGATCTTAACCCTCAAGTGGCTTAGGGGTTAACAATCAGGCATGTGGGGTTTGCATGGAGTTAAGAGGTGATTGAATTTCTAAATGATGGGTGCCATCTCTAATCCTCTAAGATAGTCAAAGGGAAAGCCTAAGGCTAGATCCTAAGTACTAAGGAGAGAGAAGAGAGAAGAACTCATAAAAAATGAGGTCAACAAATGGACCCCCAATAGGTGTGGTGTACTAACCAAGCATACTGCGCGTATTGGTGTTGACCGAAGAGATCAACAAAACCAACACAGATGTCTAAGTGACACACCTAGAACAGAGTAGAAACAAATTTCCGCTGGGGAGTATCGAGTATATCTCCAAGACTGGAGATCCCTGAACTCTCGCTGGGGAATAGAAAAGGAGGTGAATTCATATGGGGAAATTTGATTTAGATTTCATTTCATTTTCGATTCCGAGTTTTTTAATGTGTGAGTTTAGATTTCGATTTGTTTTGAGTCTCAATTTCGGTTGAGGTTTAATTTAAAATCAATTCAAGGAAATCTAGATTTGAAATGAGAATTGAAACCTAGGTTCCAACCTCGGGATTACGAAGAGAACTGGAATTTAGGTACCAGCCTCGGAGTAAGAATTAGAGTTTAAGTGTCGATTGAGAAGGATGAGAATCAAAATTTAGGTACTGATCTCAAAATAAGATTTGGAATTTGGTACCAGTATCTAAGGTTTAAAGAGAACTGGAATCTGGCTCCAGTCTCGAAGGTTTAAAAAGAACTGGAATCTGGCTCCAGTCTCAAAGGTTTAAAGAGAACTGAAATCTGGTTCTAGTCTTGAAAGTTTAAAGAGAACTGGAATCTGGTTCCATCCTCGAAGGTTTAAAGGGAACTGGAATCTGGTTCCAGTCTCGAAGGTTTAAAGGGAACTGGAATCTTGTTCTAGTCTTGAAGGTTTAAAGAGAGCTGGAATCTGGTTCCAGTCTCGAAGGTTGAAAGAGAACTAGAATCTAGATCCAGTCTCTAAGGTTTAAAGGGTAGAAATTTACTGTGGAGATTTGAGTTTAGTGAAAGATTGAGAACTAGACGTGAAAGTGTTTCACGTCCTACGAGGATTGATCAAAGTCTGATTAGTTTGTGAAGTATATGAATCCATGCCATCAGAACTAAATCGAAAATTTTCATGGTTCTGTGTCAGTAGATTCAATTGAACTTCTCAAAAGTGGGATGGAAATATCGAAAAGAGATTTGAGAATAGCTGAAGGCTGGGGATTTCAGATTCAGGAATTTGTCTTAGTCTCTTGTTGTGATTTGATTTTAGCTTGATTGTCAATTTAGGGTTCACATTTATTTGGGGTTCATTTTGACATTCAGATTTTTAAAAGAGTTCTCATTTACTTTTATTTTCCTTTTGTTCGTTGTTCGAATTTTGTTTAACCTAATGGCATTTCTTAGTCAATTTGCACAAAAAGAGGTGAAGGAAAAACATGACATGGTCGTTTTCATTCCAATCTCATCGAAAATACATCATGCATCTTGCTACAAAACATGATGATACTTTCCTTGAGAATTTAATATCTCATACAATCCATATAAATCCAACACGGATTGTGTAAGATTCTTCAAGTTTCTTTTAAATGCATCTACCAAAATCCATGTCTGAATAGTGAGATACATGGACAATAACATCACCTTCTAAGTCATCCTTGGCAGGAATGCCTTATGGATGTGCATTGGAGGTGTGATATTTCCCATGTAAATCACAGCTCGTAGGGCTGGACACTCTCTAACTTTGGATCTAGCTAAAAGTGGAAAGCCATTTTTCTGTCATCCATTCTCCTGAAAGTGACGGAGATTCGTCTCACAGGCACTCCTGGAATGCAATGTTTTGTGATGTCAGCTCCATTTCCTTTCAACAGCACGACGGAACCTACCGGTATTGGTATCTCCCCCAGCCCTCAGAATTCTCCGGGGCCTGCTATCGGGAGGTCAGATCCGAGCATGATATTAAACTGGTTGATAAAAGACACTGTGCAGAAAGGTCTAACGAAATCATAATGTCCTATGTGTGGAGGTATGCAGTCGCCCTCCTTGTAGATGTTAATGATGCAACTGTTAGGTATGCAATCTGCAGGCAATACCCTCCATGTTATCATCCTTTTTACCATCCTTTTATTAATATTCAGCATCAGATCCACCTCACCGCGACGGAGTATCCCTGGTGGATTTCCTTTTCTGTCTACCGTGAAGTGGTAGCAACATCCGCATTGGATTGTAATTCTTCCTTTTCCTGGCATCCATCTTTGGGGTTCTGAATAGGTCTTTTCCCTCAGGCGGCCGGCTCGGCCCATTTTCTGAAGTTCAACGACGTAATCTACAATTTATTGCTGCTCGTAGTCCCAAAACACATCTGTATGCAGCTTGAGGCCTTCCAAGATGCTAACTCTTCTGCCTCGAATTCTTTCGAAGTATTCAAAAAATTTCTTTTTAACATTCTGCATTCTTTCCAACTCTTATTCCAGAATTATCTGCAATCGGCGAGGTCTAGTAATGTACTGGGGAATGTATGGTTCAAACCCGGCACGCTCTCCTGCATGTCTTGGCTCCTCGTGGATAGTCTCTATCGGGACATCCTTTCGCAACAAGACTCTTCAGAACTGGTGCAGCTGCTTAGCGTCGAGGCGCTGATTCTATTTCTACTCTTCTTAGAATTTTCTTTATCTGTTCTGCTTTCCTTGGAGTTGATCTCCTCCTTTCCGGTTCCTGATGAACCAATTTATTCGGAGTATTTGTATTGACGGTAGCAACTATCTCTTCATGTTGATCTTCTGCTAACTTGGTTAACATCTTGAAAATGTGGTGATTGTTGTTCCTCCGCTGGGTGGCAGTGAGAGTAGCTCTCCTTACCCCTTGGACTTCTACGGGCATGGCGTTGACAAGCTTGCCCTCTGCTGTAGTAACAACGGACTTGACTTTCTTATCTTCTCCAGTTGCATGAGCGGCGTTTGCTTTTCTCTTCTTGCTGGCGGATTGTTGACTTGGGCCACCGACTTTCATCACTGTCCGACTGTGGAACTCTTCCCGATCAATCGGGGTCCAATCATTTTCTTCATATTGTAGCCCGGCTGGTGTGAAGTCAGAGTCAATCTCTATCACGGCTCCATCCCTCACCCTATTTTCATCAAGTGCTAGACTCACGCCATTTGTAAAGTCCAGAACCAACCACCCATTTGATATTTCTCTGCGAAAAACAAGGAAAGGATCAGTGGCTGTACTAAGAACAAGAACAATAAGAAAAACATTTATTAATGAAAAATTCTTATTTATCTCTTTTAATTTTTAAAGAAAGTAGGAAGAGATGAGGGAAAGATCAGGAATGAATTGATTTAAAATGAAAGATTGACATTTTTTATTACAATTTCACACTTTTTTAACACATTTTTTGGTTAATGATTTTCTTTTTTTATCATCCATTTTTTTTATGTTTTGGGTTCGGACCTAGTCGCAATTGATTACTCTACCCGTGCTTCTCGGAGTGAGACCTCATTTTTAAAGTTCATCCTTCGAAACATCAGGTTGTGTAATACTTCTTTAAATATCGTCCATTGATTGGTAGCATAGGTCGTTCTCCACGGCAATTCACCAGTTGGTAGGAACCTCCTGAGTAGATTGTCTCGACCACGAATGGCCCTTCCCATGTTGGTTCAAATTTATCTCTTATCTTGCGCTGTGCAAGAATAGGTCTTCTGAGAACTAGAACCAAGTCACCGACTTTAAATGTCCTTGGACGGATTAGTTTATCGTGGGCCTGGATCTTCTTGGCTTGATACAGTTTCAAATCCTGCTGTGATGAAAGTCTTTTTTTTCCAAGCTTTCCAATTCTTCCAATTGTAATTTGGCATTTTCTTCTGTTGTGAACTTTTCTGCAACTGCAATTCTGAGTGACGGAAGCTGAACCTCTAAGGGTAAAACGGCCTCGGGCCCGTACACTAAGGCGTAAGGCGTAGAGTGGGTAGGAGTTCTGAAAGTCGTCCTGTAGGCCCATAAGGCTTCTAACAACTTCTCATGCCAATTTCTTTTGTTGTCGTCCAAGGTTTTCTTTAGGATTTGGACGAGAGTTTTTTTAAAAGCCTCGACCAAGCCGTTTGCTCTTGGGTAATAAATTGTCAAATAATGCCAATCAATCTCATGTCTTCTGACAAATTTGTTGATCTTCGTACTCTTGAACGCAGACCCATTATCTGAAATGATTCTGCGTGGTACTCCGAAATGATAGACAACTTGATTCTCGAAGAACTGCAACACATGGTGCACTTTCACTTCTCTGAGTGGTATAGCTTCTGCCCACTTGGAAAGTAATCTGTAGCTGCAAGAATGAAGTGATGTCCTCTTAAAGAAGGCGGATCTATCAGACCCACGATATCTGTAACCCAACACTCAAATGGCCACGACGCGATTGTCGGGTGTAGCACATTTGGAGGTTGGTGTAGAACTGCTTCATGCACTTAGCATTGGTGACAACTTTTAGCAACTTTCATGCAATCGGTCATCTTCAAGGGCCCGTAATACCCTAGTCTTTTAATCTTCATTTTTTTCATCGGACCCGATTGGTGAGCGCCACAAAGTCCTGAGTGTACTTCTTTGACAATTTCATGAGCCTCGGACTCGCTTAGGCACCTTAGCAACATCTGATCAAAAGACCTTCTATATAAAGTGTTGTTCATTAATGTGTAAGACAGAGTTCTTTTCTTGATTTGATTGGCAATCGACTTTTCGTCTGGTAGGTTTCCTGTTTGTAAGTAGTCTATTAGAGGCTGACGCTAATCTTTTGTATTTTCTGTCACAGCTGCAATTGTTTCTTCTATTTCTTCTGATTTGTGTATTGTGTCCATGTCAAGCTGTGAGAGAATCTGTCGTCCCTGAACTAACATTTCAACTGACTCATCCTATAAGCAGGCAAATTCTTTTGCAAGGCGGGCTAACACATGTGCAGAAGTATTTTCTCTCCTAGGAATCTTATAGATTGTTACATTTGGAATTTATTCCAACAACTTCATTGCATACTAAAAGTACTGCTCAAGTCTTAGTTTTAGAATTCTGTACTGTCCGGTGACCTGTTGAATGATCAACTGAGAATCTCCGTAGATGTTGATGTCTGTTATGCCCATCTGAATGGTTAATTCCAATCCGGTTATGAGGGCTTCGCATTCTACTTTGTTGTGTGTACACGGTTCTGTTAGATGGCAGGAATATCTTAACATCCCCCGCTCTGGTGTTATAAATATTAGTCCGATTCCTGCCTTGCCGGGCACTATCGTTTGCGATTCTTTATCTTTCTGTGCTGAAGATGCTCTGTCGAAGTACAGTTCCCAACACTGATCATCAGGGTCTTCTAGGCTCATTATTTTCTCGTCTGGCAAGTCGTCATTGAGAGGCGATTCTGTCGGTAAAGGGTGTGCTGCAAAAAAGTCTGTCAGGACTTGTCCCTTTAGGCACGAAGAGGAACGAAAGTTATATCGAATTGCAATAGTATCATTGACCACCTAGCAAGTCTGCCGGAAAGTGTCGGACGGGTCATCAAATAATGCAACGGATTAAACTTCAAAATAAGGTTGACCTTATGAGAAAGCATGTAGTGCCTGAGCTTCTATGAGGCGAAGATCAAGGCCAAACAGTGTTTCTCAATAGGAGGATACTTTACTTCTGTCGGAATTAGACGACGACTTAGGTAATAGAGAGCGTTTTCTTTTCTCTCATCATTGACCTGGGCTAACAGGGCTCCAAGAGAGTCGTCTAAAGCTGTGATATAAACTATCAACGGTCGTCCCGAGACTGGGGCTGCTAAGACAGGAGGTGTCATTAGGTATTGTTTGATGTCATCGAAGGCATGTTGAAATTTGGAATCCCAAGTAAACTTGGCATCCTTCATAACTAAAGCAGAAAATGGCTGACACCTTCATAACAACTTCGAGATAAAGCGTCGAAGATATGCCAATTTCCCATGAAAGGACCGTAGTTGTTTCAAGGTTTTAGGAGGTGGCATTTCTAAGATAGCTTTAATCTTCTCCGGATTGATTTCAATTCCACGATGTCGGACGACAAATCCTAAGAATTTCCCAGAGGTGACGCCAAAGGCGCATTTCAAGGGATTCATCTTAAGGTTATATTTTTTAAATCGCTCGAAAACAATTCTCAAATCATACAAGTGATCTTCTTTCAGTTTGCTTTTGATGACCACATCATCCATGTAGCATTCGACTTGGTTGTGAATGAGATCATCAGAAATTCTCGTCATTACTCTTTGGTAAGTTGCTCTTGCGTTCTTCAGTCCGAAAGGCATTTTTGTGTAGCAGTATACTTCGATTGTAGTTCTGAAAGCTGTGAGTTTCTCATCTTCCGGTGCCTTATTTATCTGGTTGTATCCTGATGATCCATCCATGAAAGAAAAGATTTCATGCATTGAGGCGATGTCGATCATCAATTCTGGAATTGGTAGCGGGAATTCATCCTTTGGACATGCTTTATTCAAATCTCTGAAATCTACGTAGATTCTGATATGACCATTCTTCTTTCTGACTGGTACCACATTGGCTAACCAAGTCAAGTATTGCTCTTCACGGAAAAATTTAGTGTCTATTAGCTTCTTAACTTCAACTATAACTTGTTGTTCAATCTCTAGATGCATTATTCTGGGAGCTTGTCTGACTGGAACAGCAGTGTGATCCACTCCTAGCCTGTGAACTGCAACCTCTTTAGCTAATCCTGGCATTTCATCATAACTCCAAGCAAAACAGTCTTTGAACTCCATTAATAGCTTGATTATGTTTTCAGAGTCTTCATTATTGAGTAAGGAGCTAACAAAGGTCGGCTTAGGCTCTTCGCTAGTACCTAAGTTAACTTCCATTAACTCGTCTATTGTAGATTTAATTTCTTCTTCGAATTATGGAGGAGCATCTCCGATTGGTAGATCTTCGAGATCTTCTGAAGCTTCCAAGCAGTCTTCATTAGCCTCGCAAGTTACAACTAAGCAAAATCCCATATCGTCAACTGATCCTACCGTGCCGAATCCGAGACCATGTTTTGAATTGGGAGGCCGGCTGGAAATATTCTATAATTTTTCAAAATGTTGTGATTGACCTTTTGTCCATCGTCGATGTAAGACACCACGTTGAATTAAATTTTGAACACAGGGAGAGTACCACTCAAAAGGCAGTTCCATTAGTTCATATGAAGCAACATCTTTAAATTGTACATCATTTTCAGTTTTGGAAGAAGAGGCACCACAGGCACCACGGTAAAACTTGATTGGTTTAGTACCACCACCATGCACTTCCTTGACCATCATACCCTTGACCTTATTAGAGTGGATCGGGGTTAGGGTCATAGTATGTACATAGTGGTTAATCTTCTCGTACATTGATTTATATTCTTCATTCTTTTCATCTTCGAGAGATATCTTGAACTGGGGTTTCTTCTGACTTATCGCCACTGCTTCTTTCTTGATTTCTTCTTCTTCGAAACTGTTCTCCCAATCAACGTCGATGACTGGTTTCCTCTGTCCAGCTGTTCCAACATCTCTTCCACGACCTCGTCCCCGGCCTCGACCTCGGGTGCGAGTTCTGTAGAAACCTTCACCATCTCACCGTAAGGGAGTGGTGAGTAACTGTTGGACTAGAATTTCAGGCTCTTCATCATCTTGTACTTCTTTTGCTTCATTTGATATGACATTTCTGGAGAAGATTGTTTTCCTTGGAGGAGCGTAATAGGCTGCATCTTCATGAATTCCAATCTCGTGTACGGAGAATGGTTGCAAGTCACCTTGATACATTGTTCTCCTCCTTCGTAATACTTTATGTACTGGTGCAGAGACGACAGTACCATCCGGTTTTCATGAATCCATGGCCGACCTAGTAGAGCATTGAATGATGTCTCAGAATCAATTATATTGAATTTTACGGTTGTCTTTGCTAAATCACTGGTCTTCATCAGTAGTGTTATCGATTCAAGAGCTCTTTCTCCTTTCTGATTGAACCCTCTTAATAACATCTTATCTGCTTCGAGGTTGCAAGCATCAATTTCCAAATATACTAACGTTCGAAGGCTTATTATGTTGATTGATGCTTCTGGATCAACCAACACCCTAGAGAGCGTAAACTTTCCAATAGTGACTGAAATGTACAACGGTCGGTTGTGATCAGCTGTTCCAAGTAATAGATCATTGTCCGTGAAGGTAACACCTCACTGTTCTTTTAACGATCAAACCTCATCAAAGGAATTACTAGATTTAAGCTAAAAAAATCTCTAGATCATGTAGAGCCTTGATCAGTGCTTCCCTCATCTCCTTTGACAGGATCGGAGCATCGTATATGCTTAGTTTGGCTGGTAGCTTCCTAAGATGGGCTAGCACGTTATAATCCACTTTATTACCATGTTCCTCGGTTTCTTTCCGAATGGGCAATTCCTCTGCTGGGGTTGGCTCGTCCTGAGCAACCACATACTTTCCTTTATCCTTTGGACCCATTCTCGGAGGTAGAACTTTTCCGCTTTTTCGGTTGACTTCAGTTACTTGTTCTGCGTCTGGTGCTGGATCTGCCGATGTTTCCCCTTGAATTGGAATGACTAACTCTTATGGAGTTGCTTCAGAATCCTATAACTCTAATTCTATCGTGATTGGAGCTCCTCGAAATTCACAAATCAACTCGTTGCTTGTTGAGCTTTCGTAGCGTCCTTTGTGAACATCTTCTTCGTCGTGGTCATCGAGGTCTAGTATGATTTGAGAATCATTATTTACATTGGAATCGAGATCCAGATTAGGTTGGTTGTCGTTAGTTACATAATCATTAGAAACAGTCAAAACTTAGCCAACACCATAACTCTTATCATTATAAGATCCCACCAGGGCGAGCAAATAATCATACAGAGTCAGAAGTTTGAGGGATTTCTCCCGCAAATCGGAAATAACCATCCTAGGATAAGCAGTCTCTAGTCTACCCTTCGGAGCCACAATTTTCTTCTCTTCTACGATCTTCTCGTCCTTCTGAGGCGGTTCTTTGATCACAAGCGATAGTGCCTGCTCGGTAGGTTTCAATCTCTGAGTTGAAGCGCGTACCGAAGCGGTTTGGATGTGATCCAAAATTTTCTTTGAAGACTTTGTCCAGATGGTACTCCATCCATCATTGGTCGTATACAGGTTTATCGGAACAATAGGATCTGTCGAGACAACATTGACGGAACCTCCTTTTTGGGGTTCCTTCATGTATTCCTTCGAGATCTTTATGTTCCCTTTCCGGAGATTGTCATCAAGCCAACTCTTGAAAGTGATGCAATCCTCAATCTTATGCTCGAGCATCCGGTGGTAAGGGAAATAATTTGGATGATCTTTCTTATTGACTTCTTCCGGCCTCTTGGGCTTTAGTAGCTGACAATCTGGTGTTTTCATTAAACTGCGGAACATCTTTGCTACTGCTTCAGTTTTGAGTGGATATTCCTTATTCAGAAAATCTTTCAGAGTACACTGTGGATGAGGTGGTTGTTCATAATGCTGAGGTGACTGATATCCTGGTCGAGGCTGTTGATAACCCTGCTGAGGTTGCTGATAGATCCATTGAGGTTGTTGGTATGTCCATTGCGGTGGTTGATAACTAGGCTGTGGCCGCTCTGGCTGTATCTGAACCGGCTGCTTGCCCTTATCTACTACCGCGACAATTCCAGATTTCTTTTTAAATGCTTTTACTAGCTTCTGCTTATCGGTCTTGTCCACAAAACTTAACTGCTTTGCCTCTTCTTGCAAGCTCCCGGCCTTGCTAAGCAACTTCTTGAAAGTCCTGATTGTAAATCCTTTAAGGAGAAGTGCTATCGGGCCATGGATACTCTTAAGCAAGATGCCGACTGCATGTGTTCTTGAAGCTGTGGTTCACACTTCATGCTTAAGTTCCTCCATTGAAGTATGTAAAACACTAAAGTCTCGTTCGGTTTCTGGTGCTCCACCACTAGATTACCGATGGTGATGTGGTGCCGAGCCCCGACAAACTGCTTAACGAAGAGGTTTTCCAATTCTGCAAAGGTCTTAACTGAACCATTTGGCAGTTCTGCGTACCAGTCGAAGGCGATCCCTAACAAACTACTGACGAACTGACGGAAGAGTAAAGCGTCACTCCCACCGGCATTGCAACAACTAGCACGAAAATGTGCGACGTGCTACTGGGGGTTTCCCGTTCAATCAAAAGTCTTAAACAGAGGTGGTACGAAGCATTTTGGGTATTGGATTTAATCGAACTCTTCGGGGTAAGGTCTACCCGTATGAATAGATGCTCTGCACTTAAATTGTGTTAGGGCTTCTCACATCTGCTATTCTACCATGTTTTTAATGTCCTTTTCGGGAATAATACTCTGTGTAGAATCCTTCTTTGGTGGCTCATCTCCGTTGACGGATGTGATCTCTTTTCCTCTATCTATAATATGGATGATCTCTGGGGGTGTTTCTTTCTGAGGTTGTACCTGACTCTGGAGAGTAGCTAAAGCAGCAGCCATCTGTTACATCCTCTTTGCCATCTGGGAAATTGTGTCATCTCTTTCCCGAAGCTTTGCCCTCATCACTTTTGGTTCATCTCTTTCAGCAGCTGCCGTAGCATTTTGCGAAGCTGATGATGCTCGTGTCTCAACCATATTGATCTCGACATACTCCTCATCCATGAACTTTGATGAATCAACTTCATTTTCCAACTTTTCTCCTCTTTCTTTCGCTAACCGTCGGATATCCGTCCTTAGCTTTCCTATAGCATCCTCGAGGGGTCTCTTCCAGATGGTCTCGCAGTTGTCATGTGATGGCTGTTGAACTTCTTTTTCGGGAGTTTCTTTTATTGCAGTAGCACTTTCTTCTGATTCATGCTCTTTGACGAGGCTTTTCTTCTCAGGACGTTGTGTTGGTCTCGGCTCGGTAATAGTAGGTCGCCACACCATCCTTCTTGCAGCAGAAGGCCTAGGACCGGACGGTCTGTCGGCTATATGCTGGTAGGTGGTGTCCTCCCTAATATGATGGCCCGATACAACAACAGGAGAACTAGCTCTCATTTTCTTCCTTGGTTTCTCTACGGCAGTGACAGGCTCTACTCGCGGTCCGAGGCGGGATCTAGCTGGCACTTGTCCCATTCTTCCTAGGATTTCTGACATGGGGCATCTTTCTTTCTTTACCAATTTTTCTATCACAGCTTGTAGCTGAGCAAATGGCGTAGTCTTAACCCTTTTTCTTTTGTAGTTACTATAGTATGCAGGTCGGGGTAATGTAGCGGAAATCCTTCAGACGTCTTCTTCATCCGATGCAGCAGAGAGGGGGTGAAACCTACTTCCTTCCAACAGAGGTGTTTACTTAGGCAGTTCAGGGATCTCTTCCAGAAAAGCAACTTCAACGGTCTTGGGTTTCTCAATCCTGGCTGTCTTTCTGCTTCTATTTCTCCTTTGAGCCTGAGTTAGGGGTGCAACTCTTGAACTTGACCTAATCTCAAAAATAGATGGTATTGTAGCAAAATCTGTACCCTCCACGGTGATAGGCTCATCACAGACTTGGATTTCCTTCCCCTTCAGTTTGGCAGAAGCCGGGGTAGGTGCAGAGTTGACTAGACCGGTGGGGGTAGAGACAACAGTCCTCCTACGAATAATAGTACTTCTTTCAGCTGGAACCTTTTTATAGGGGAGGGAATTCTTGAGTTGACTTCAGGTTGAACTCAATTAGGGGCTTCTCAGTTTCTGGTACTTTGTCCATTAGTGTGAAGAGGGTGACGTCAGTGAACTTGATATCTGTATTGTCAAATCCTTAGCCAAAACAAATGTTTCCATTGTCGCGCAGTTCTTCCTTATAGACAGCGAAGTCCATTCCATTGGTGAAGGAGAAAATTAACTTTGGGGCAGTCATTTTCTGTAGTGTTGACTCCAAATATCAATCCTTAATTATGCTTCCTTTCGTCACAAAAATTAGAATGAAAAAGAAAGAGTCCGAACACATCCTCGTTTATCTTAATGTATTTGTGATTTTTAAGAGAATTCGTTTATTAGAAGGTTGTTTATTAAAGGATTTATTTGTTAGGAACAAAATGATTAAAGGTATAGAAAAGGTAAAGGACCCGATTCAGAAATGGAAAGGAAGAGAAAGTCTCGTAAGACTCCTCAAACCGAAGGACTGCTCCTAAGCTAACACCTATTGGGGGTCCACCCCACCTCAGAAAGGAGGTAAAAGTATTTCAGAACCTCTCTGTTTAGGGGTGTCTAAACAGTGGCTCCTAAATCTGACAGAAATTGGTTATACCCGTTCAAGATAGAAATGAACGTGGTATGCCAAAGGAAAGAATGGTAGTTTTCTCCACAAGGGACATGGACACACTACCGATTTATGAAAGCAAAACCATCCGATCAAAATGGAGAGAAGAACCTGTCCCCAGCAGAGTCGCCAGAAATTGTACGGCTTATCTTTAGGTTTTGTGTTGTATTTTAAAAAGGGGTCGCCTACAGAAATTATCGGCGAATTTTAAATTTTAAATTTAATTTAAATATATATTTTTTGGAAAGTAGCATTTGATTTTTGAAAATAATTTTATGTTTTTTTTTTTAAATTTTAAGATATGAAATCAAACTGATCTCACATCCCAAATAGTTTATATAAACGAGCACCGCATCACAAACCATGTATTTATCCCGAGGAATAGACACATTATTTAATGTTGAGGCTCGATTAAATAAACTAGAAGATTTGTGACATCCGTTTGGTCTGCGAACCAATTTTATAAGCCGACAAGTTCCCCTGCTTAATTAAAATGTATTAAGCAGGGTTTATATTACCTGAGTTCTTAAAGTTCCCTATAAGGGCAAGCCCCTATAGTTAATTACATCTTAAATGACGGGAATCACTTAAGAAAACTCTCAATAATGATCTGTGATTTTACTCTCAAGAATTTCAAAGTTTAAGCTTTCAAACAATTGAATTTTGGGATTTCAAAAGGGAGTAGCTCAAATTTGGAACGGTTTATTTTAGGAATCCAAAAGAAGAGAAGTAGGAGATGTCACGGACCTGAAGTGAACTTCGGTGACTTCCCAACTATCTTATGGTTTGGCTTCAGTTTGAGAGTTTATTTAATGTTGTAAGCCTGCCAATTTTAGTTAATTAGGACTTATACTTGTATGATATGATCACACAAATAGCCTTCAAGATGTGAGGGTTTATGTCGTACCAAACTACTACCTCGGAGTCCTAAGACCGGTTAGGGCTTAATTTGCATAATATGATTATGCAAATGGCTAACGAAAAGTTGAGGATTTATGTTGCACTAGGGAAATTATCTCGAAATCATATGACTTTGTTATTTAATGCTAAGAAAGGTTTTGCTGATGTAGATTCAAGTTATGCTGATGACGATGGCCGTGCTGCCCACTATGCTCCAAGCTTCTCGTCGTTGTAGAGGTTTAGTTTTAGAAAATGATAGTCAAGAGATGAGAGAAGTGTTTTGATTTAGAGATGATAATCAATTATCTTTAATGTTTTATTAGGGGAATCTTAAAGTTGATTATAACAACACCGGTTAAGATCCCACGATTCCATCATTCTAGCACCGTTATTTTTATCGGATTCACTTAGTCCATATGAATTTGCTAAACTCAACTGAATGAGTTCCACACTTTCATTTAGACCTTGGGAAATCCCGTTAGCAACACGTAAGTTACATCATCCGAGGTATTCCCGATCATCCAACAGGACGTTTTAATTTAGTTATAGTTATAGTTTTGTGTTATGTTTGTGATTAAATTTTGAGTTGTTTTATATTTTGAAATGTTGTGGCGGTGAATTTTATCTTGTTCTGATTTTTAAATTAGTTTTGGGTTTCAGTTTTGTAGCTATCTTAAAGGTTTCAGTTTTCATGCAACAATCTTGTTTAACATGCAAGAAAAGTAAAGCGCAGTACATGTAAGTAACTTGCAATAAAAGAAAAGCGTATCTGGAGGGTTTTCTCGTCATTCCAAGCTACACTTAAAGCACATGTTAAGACATTTATATATATTTACAGGAAAACACCTTGGTAAAGCAAATGGAAGGTTTTGGTTGTCTTCCAATGTCCTAATCCTATTGCTAGTCAATCCATACGACGTCTAGGTTCTTTTGTTTTATTAAGGATGATTTTCTTCACCAAAGAACAATTAAATTCAATTGTTCTTCTAAAACATCCCATCATATTGAGGAAGTGCTTAGGACAGGTCCTAAGCATGTTTTCAATACTTCTGGGATCATTTCGAGTCCAAATGAATTTTATTGTATTGGTGAATCAATCATCTAGAAAGTTTAGCTAAGTTTTAACTCTTGCTCAGTGAATTAGGATGTTTGATTATCTTATAAGTAAAGTGACATTTCACTTGATACTTTACAAGAGTTATAATAATAAAAACCTTTAGGGGGCAAATCAGTTTGTTAAAGAATTTAATGATTTACAACTGGAATTAGTGATTTAAAGTGATTTAATTTAGTTATGAAATTTTAATAATTTAATTTTAGAATAGTGTTCAATTTGTTTTAATTTTAATTAAATCTTTACACCTTTAATGATTTCAATGTATTAGAGTAATTTGGGTTGAAAGAGATGTTTAGATTATTCAATTTAAATTTTAATGACTTAATTTTAATTTAATTGAAATATTTAGGTTAATTTTTAATTTATTTGATTTTTTTAGGCCTTAAGGTTAATTTTATTTAATGTTTCAAATTTGTTTTAGATTTGTTTTTTAAGTAATTTCAAGTTAATTTTAATGTTTTAAATTAATTCCAATTTGTTTATTAAATTACTTAATGTTTCAAGCTTAATTTAATTAAAGGTTACTTTCTTTTAATTATCATCTTAAGTTTAATTAAGAGTTAAACATTATTAAATTAATTCATTTAGAAATTTTAAATTAAAGAATAGATATCTTCTTAAATCAAATCCCTAATCTTAATAATCCAAATTTTTAATCTATTCTTCCAAAATTTAAATTATTTAATTAATCAAAATTTACTTTAAATATTTTCAAGATGATTAATGGTTTTCTATTCCTTAATTCCCTAGGTTTCAATCATCTAATGAAAATTTTAAAATCAGATATTTTACGCTCCCCTTGATTAATCCTCAATATTAATTAGTGTTAAAATTGTTTAATTACCTTTGTGCCCCCTTTTAAGCTTGTTCATTTCATAATTCATTAAATTAAGCTCAAATGAACTTAAAATTTTTATGTCACATCACTCATATGTCAGTTAAGACATTAGAGGGAAAATGTGATTTTTCTGAATTTAATTTAATTTATATATTTATTTTTTATGAAAAGTATGGGTTTTCAATGAAAATTCAACAACATGACCAAGGTAAAGTTCCTATCCTTAGGTAAATTATGGGATGTTTCTACTGACCAGAGGACCACATGGACCAATTTTGGTGATTTTTTGAATTATATTTTATTTATTATAATTATTTTGACTTTTGGAGTGTTAATTAATTATAAAATAAAATTAAAGTTGAAAAATGAATTATATATTTTTCTTTAGTCCCTCTAACCACAAGGAGTTCAGAGAAGCAAATTTTATTTTTTTTTATTTTCCTTTGATTTATTAGAATTAATTTAGTGAAAATGTAGGGAAATTCATTTTTTAATATGAAAAATTGTTTTAAACCTTTAAAATTCAATATCTTAACCTAGAGACATGAGAAAAATATTTGGTTTTTTCCTAAGTGAGTAGGAGTCAAAATATGACATTTTTGTGATTTTTATTATTTTTATGATTTTTATTATTTTTTAATTATTTAAATTATTAAAATAAGGTAGAAAATGATGATTTTGGAAAATTTTCAATTTTAATTTTCTTAGACTCCTCTAATATCAGAGAGCCCACAAAACTAATTTGGTGAATTTTTGAAATGTATTTTTAGAGTTATGAATTTTTAAAGTTTAATTTTGGTCACGTAACTTAATTAATCCATTTATGAGGTTAAACATTTCCAATTGATTTCCAATTGATTACAAAGATCAGTGGAGAATTGTTTTTAAGTTCTTTTGATGTGTGGTTAACCCTAATTAATTAAAAATCAGTGTTGAGTAATTAGGCTATTTAGGGTTATTCTTAATGAACTAACTCAAAACAAAATTATCCTAGGGTCCTCTGGTCCTAAGAAACTTCCCCAAATTTTCCAAGAATTTTCTAAGTAATATGCTAATTAATGGAATTAAAATACCAAAAAACAGTGACATAAACTTGAAAAAAACATAACTTTCCATAGAGATAGCCTCTGACCTTGAAAAATTCAGGAAATGTTGCCAAGATCAGAGGCTTCAAAAGCCCTATGGTCTCATGCCATGGTGAATTGTCTATGCAAATGGAGAATTAAAATTCTCAAACGAGTAAATAATTAATTAAAAATAAAATACTCATCAAATTAACTCAATTCTTTTTCCACATTATTCTCCTCTGTTCACTGAGCAAGTGGGTATTTTTATTTTATTTTTGTGATTTTTCTATGCAAAGATATCAATTTTTGTAGTTCTGGGTATTTAAATAAATCAAAAATACCCCTAATTATCTACTTATCCCCGCGGCGCCGACTCATCCTCGACAGCTCCGAAAGCCCACGCGTCGCCTCCCTATTTGACGCCGCCATCAGACTCAGCACTCCGGGGGCCCGCGGTTCATGTCCCGTTCACTCGTCCGAAGCGCTCTGCACCTTCCATTCGATACACGCTCGATCCAACAGCGGCTGATCATCGTCTTCGACTAGTGTGTCCCGAGAGTCGTCCACAGTTAAACCCTAAGATCTCTCTCATTTCTCAATGGATTTTCATGTTCTTATACTCTATGGATTTTTCTTGAGGAGACGAACGCATCCATAAGGTTTATATGCGTTGAAATCAACTCAAAAGAAATGGAGAATCACTGGAAGCTGACAGGGAGGAGGAGTATCCATACCTTATTTCAGGTGGAGAAGCCTCAACTGAATGTGCTCGGCACGTTCGTTGGAGCTGGAAGAACCTAGGGATGAAGCCTCTGGCCCTAGTGAAAGGTCTAGGTATGAAAGTGACCAGGGCTGATTTTAGACTTTGGAGGCTAGAGCAATTGGGTGGTCTGGAGAGGGTGCTTTCCCTTGGAAACTCCTTCTCGTGGTCCTGTGCAGGTGTGGGTGTGTTTAATTTGATTTTGTTGGAGGTTTGAGAGATGTCTTATTCTGACCTAAGAATTGAGCTCCAAAATTGAGCTCAATCAATTGGATCTAGGGCAGGAGAACAGTGGGGAAGGATTGCTCTTGGCTAGGGGAAGCTCTGTGAGGAGTTTGGAGGGATTCTATGAAGGTTGATTTCACCCAACCTTTAGGCCTAGAGGGGGTGGCTTGTTTAAATAGCCATGGCCAGGGCCTCCCAGAGGGGTTTGATGGCTTGGATTAACTGCTCTAGTGAAGAGAAGAACAGCTGCAGTGGCCATTGGGCATGGGACAACTCAGCTAGTTCAAATTAAATTTTTGAATCCATTTAGACCTCTCGCCCATGGTGTTTTCCGGTGACCTGGTGGCTGGCTGGCTAGGGTCAGGTCACCATCCTGATCAGGAGGGTTAGGGCGTGAAGTTTGTGGGTTCAATTGGCCAATGCCAAGTGTAAAGAGGTTTGATTTAAGTGGTAAGGGGAAGGGTCATTTTGGGTTGAAATGGATCAAGTCATGGCTTAGGGCTTCGTGCACCATCCTAAGCTCTGATTTTGGGCTGAGGGAGGTCAGGTGAGTTAGCTTATGAAGAGTGGTGAAGTCCCCATAAAGATTATTTGGATTAGTTTTGGGTTAAGGGGAATCATGGGTAGGGCTAATGACTTTTAGGGAGTACTTAAAAGATCTCCTCCTTTTGTCATTTAGGGAGTGATGACAAGTCTATGGCTTCTCATGGCTTACATATGGCTTATGCTTGGCTCCATGGCTCCATTTGGCTTGGGACCAAGCTTAGTCAATTTCATGGAAATGGGTTTTAAGGAATTTAGATATTTATGAGTAATTTGGCACATGGCTTAGTTTAGAAAAGTTTAATGATGAATTTGAAACTTAGAGAGTGATTTAAATCAAAGGGATGATGAGGTGAAAGTGTCATGTAGGCTTTGGATTGACTTTGGGCCTTTTGGATTTGGTGAAAATGGACTTTTAGAATGGTTTAAGAAAATGGGCCTTTAGGTTTGAAAACAAATTGGTGGATGGAAATTTTGTGAAGGATTGGGCCAAACAAATGTTAGGTTTAGTTTAAGGATGTGTCATGAGTGATTTGAATCAAATTTAAGGTGATTTGGAGTTGAATTAGGTTTGACTTGGGATTTTTTGGTAAAGGGGCCAAAGTGTGTCAAACCATAAGGTAAAATACCACTGACAATAAGTTTACAATGTCGTCATACCACGGAACACACCACTCATTAATAGTAAGCAATTTTTTATCAGGAAAATGTTCATTGATTTTTTTATTTTCATAGAGAGATTTTTCAGTTTCAAGACAAATGATCAGCAATTTGATTATCAGCACCATTCCTGTCAACTATTTCAAAATAAAATTCTTGTAAAAGAAGAATCCATTTTGTAAGTCTCGATTTCACATCATTCTTCTACATTAAATATTTAATAGCAGAATGCTTGGTGTGCACCACACATTTTGTTTCAATTAAATATGATATAAGTTTATCGAAGCCAATTACTATAGCTAATAACTCTTTCTCGGTTATGACATAATTAATTTGAGCTTCATTAAGAGTTCTACTAGGAAAGGGTAGTGGAAAATGGTCTTTCATTGTGACAAGGTTTAATTTTCTATGATCAATGCATATTCGCTACCCTGTAACTTGACATGTAGGTATAATTTCATTTTTCTAATTAACAGTCACAGTAACTCCTCCTTTCTTAGGAACATGGTGAATAGGACTAACCCATGCACAATTTAAAATAGGGTAGATAATTCCAGCATGCAACCACTCTAAAATTTCCTTCTTAACAACTTCTTTAATGATAAGATTTAGTCTCCTTTGAGGATTAGCCTGAGGTTTGCAGTTATCTTCCATAAGGATTCTATGCATACAAATTGAAGGACTGATTCCTTTAATATCAGCTATTGTCCATCCAAAGTCTTTCTTATATTTTTTAAAAATTTCAACCAACCTCTCTTCTTCTTTTTTAGTTAATTGAGAGGAAATTATAACCGGCAAAGTTAAGTAATCACCTCAAAAGGAATACTTTAAATGAGTAGGAAGCATCTTTAAATCAAGTTCTGGAGTTTTTCAATTGATGGACTAAAAGATTCATATTTTTCATTAATTTTATATATTTAAAAATTTTCATGAACATAATTTAAATCTTCCTCATGAAAATCTTTAGAATAATGTAATTTCTCTTACTCATGTTCCAATTCTTCACTTTCAGTTTTCTCTTCATAAGTTGACTTGAAATGTCATTTACTCAAATATCTGATAACATTCATCCTATAACATTCATTATCTTTACCTCTTGTAGGATATTTCATTGATTTTGAAATATTGAATGTAATAGTTTGATCATTAACTCACATTGTTAATTCCCCTTCGTGCACATTTATCATTGCTCTGCCTGTGGCTAGGAAATGTCTCCCTAAAATTATGGGTATCTATTTATCTTCATCGATATCCAAAATAATGAAATCAACAGGAAAAATAAATTGATCAACTTTCACCAAAACATCTTCTATAACTCCTTTAGGATAGGTGATTGAACGATCTGCTAATTGCAGAGTTATAGTCGTCAGGGTTATTTCTCCTAAACCCTGTCTTTTGAATATAGATAATGGCATAAGATTAATGCTTGCACCCAAATAACAAAAAGCTTTTCCATAAAATCTGTCTCCGATCGCACATCAAATTGTGAAACTACCAGGATCTTTATGTTTTTTAGGATTTAACCTTTCAGAAGGCCATTGAAAATTATTAGTAGTCATTTCTTCAATTAAAGCATAAGCATCAATAAACTGTTTAGACATCAATGAACCACCAACAGCGACATTGATATTAGATTCAAGAGATCTAGTTAATCCATTGTAAATAGTCAGAATTATTAACCAATCTGGTATGGAATAATGTGGAAACTTTCTTAGGAGATCCTTAAATCGTTCCCCTGCTTCATATGTAGATTCACCTTTAAACTGACAAAAAAATATAATATCATTTTTAAGCTTCACATTTTGTGATGTTAAAAAATATTTAGCAAGGAATATTTTTGCTAAATCACCCCAAGTTCTGATAGATCCAGGTTCTAACGAGTTTAACCATATCTTAGCCTTATCCCTTAGTAAGAAATGAAAAAGTCTAAGTCTAATAGCATTGTACGAAACATCATCATAATTAAAGTAGCACACAACTCAAAAAAATTGGCAAGATGTAAATTATGATCTTCAGTTGGAGCTCCCTCAAACTGATTATTAGATACCATTTTGATAATAATAGGTTTAAGTTTAAAGGAGTTAGCAGTTAGAGTTGGGTATTGAATAATACCATGAAGTTCAACCAATGTAAAGTTAGCCTAACCTCTTAAAGGTCTAAATTCTTGATGGATATCCACATTCTAATTTTTTTATTCTCCATTTCATGAATATTATAATCTTTTTATGTATTTTTAATAGTTTTGATTTTTCTGATAGTTCTCATAATTTAGAATCGTAAGACACAAGTCCCTCAGAACCTGAGCTAAGCATATAAATGATATTTTATTAACATAAAACACTAATAAAAATAAGGAAAAGTAAAAATTTTATTTTTTTCTTAAATTTTCTTTGAATGATATTTTAATTAATTTCCACGGTAACGACGCCAAAAACGTGATCCCCGAATATTCATGCTTACGTTTTATACTTTATATTTCTTTTCAATGGTAATATCTCTTTATTTGCAATGACTCCTGAAGCATCGGACTTATATTGCAAGAATTTATGAACTCAAATTTATATATTTATAATGATTTTGTTACGTCCAAGCATTTAACAAGTATACGTATTGTGTCAAGTAATACAGGGCTAAAATGGAGTCCTGGTTATCGATCCCACAGGGAAGTTTTGGAATATAAGAAAGCGTTAACAATATAGGTAACGTAGCACTAAAATCTAAGCAGGAAAGTAACGATTAACTGCATTAAAATTACTTCTAATAACTTTAAAAATAGAATTAACTGATAGACACACTAAACTAAGTATTTGAACGGTTTTCGATATATGAGAGAAGTATCTTTCCTCTGGCAATGAAAATATGGTGTGTGGATTGATATATAAAAAATATTTATATTATTGTGCCAAATAGGAGCATAGATGATTCTTTACCCTTAAAAGAGTACCCCCTCTTCTAAGTAAGAAAAGAACATTAAAATATCCTAAGTTTAGTAACTAAATCTAAGGCTAGGCTGGGAGGATACCGGCTCTCACTTCGGAGCTCCCACTCACCCTTCACCCGAAGGCTAACCTTTGATGTTAGTTACTAATCTTAGAACCAATTTGGGGATTTCAGCATGTCACCCTAAAATCTCCACATTCAAGTCCGTCAAAACATATTTCCCTATTCATTTGCACTCAACTCCCATGAACAACGCAATTCATCCATAAAAATTAAATGGATCTTTCATTATTGTTGTAGAACATTAAATATTTTCAAACTTAATGTTCAACAACATAAGTTAACATTTCAATTGGCTAAATCGAAAGTAAATTAAGTTCTAAATGAAAAATTGTCACAGTTTCTTCATTACAGTAAAAGCACATTAAATCCACATCAATCCATCATCACATTTCTTTGTAAGAAGAAAGGAAAGAGAGACTACTCAGAATTCATGGAGAAGATACAATAAAACATGGATTTTATATATAAAAGAAAATTCATACAAACCACAAAAGAAAATACAACTTATCTCTTTCTCTTCCCAATGCAATTCCCTTGAAGTTCCTTTTAATCCTCTTCTCTCTTCTTTAAAACAATTGATTCTCTCTTTAGAATGGAAAGGAAGAAGCAATCTCTCACTTTACCCTGAAGAATTCCTCTCAAATCCTCACTCTACACACTCTTCTCCTAAACTCTAACACTTAACACTCACTAAAAACTACTCTAGAAGACACAAGGCACACACCATTTTTGTCCAAAAGCAGTTACTTATAAGATAGGGACAAAATCACAAGAGTTTCAATAGGCATCCCTTCAAAAGTCACCAAAACTCTTCAAATTTGAACTCCACCGACTTCAGTCACCGGCGGCGCTCTATCGTGCCAATTAAATGCTCAAGTCTCTGGATTTGGGCGCCGGCAGCGCCAGAACACCTTTTCCACCATTTTGCTCCTTGTTGCTCCTTTTTGCTCAGGATTCGTTCCTTTTAGCTTCTTTTCACTCCAATCACCTAAAATCATTATACCTGTAACAAATCATAAAAAATTCATTTCTTTAAATTGCAATATCCAAAAATGGGTAAAATTATATAGCAAAAATCATATATATTTTTGGTGCATAAGAATCCCCAAACTTTAATTATTACTTGTCTACATATAGTCCTTTTACTACATAAAATATAACTCTAGGAAATGTACTTTTCAACTGTAAGACACTAAAATTTTTCATTCAAAAGAATATATTGGTTAGAATTTCAGAAAGAAATTTAGCAACTCAGGTTAACACTATAGGTGTAAGAATATTCAGCAATCATGTCTAAGAGTTCTAGTCTTTTATTTATTTCAAGATGAACCATAATTTGTCACATTAAGAGTGCCTCAAAATTATATGTGAAAAATGAGTTCATGTAAACTTCATTAAAATGTAGGCCAGTGCTTAAAACATAAATTCAGAAATAAAATATAGTTCTCTCTTAAGGGTGATTCAAGTGAAGCCAATTTTTGATTAGGCATCTCCTCAAGCTTCTCCTCATAAATACATTTCTTTCTTTTTCTTTTCTTTTTCTTTTCTTTTTGTTTTCTCTTTTATTTTAGGGATTTTTTTTCAATCCTTCTTTTCTTTTCTCTCTTTTTTTATTAAGGATTACTATATCTGGATAGCCCTTTAATGATTTTGAACTTCACTCTCCTCTTTCTAAAGTTCAAATCTGAAACATCTCCTGACTTTATAGTTATGTATAAGCTTTATTATTCATCATAAAGTTACAATCTTTTCTTAACACACAATACTTTAAGTCCCTTAATATTTCAAAAATAAAGTTATCTTTACTTCAAATAGTTGACTATAATCAAATCCTTTCATACCAAATATCTTACTTCTATAAAATCAACCTTTATCACTAAAAATTTTCATCCTATCCTTCCATAATATTTAATTGAAATAAAAAAGTTTTAGTTACTTACACTGAGGTTCAACCGCCAGAAGTTATGCTAATAATTTTTGAAAATATAATAATTGAGAACAAATAAAAGTTAGTATTTCTCTACCCTCCCCCAAACTTAAATTTTCTAATAAATTTGAAATTGTGGAGAGTAAAAGAAAACTTATCTTTCTGTGCTGGGATCTTGAAATCTTCAACAGCTATCTGGTATTAGTCAATGTTTATGAAACAATTAGTAGCAGTGATATAACAATTTTTAAATATTTGCATGGGTAAAGAGAAATTAACATTAAACATCTAAACATCCAACAAAACACTACAACATGAAACAAACTATCACAGTACTACACAGTCCAGCTAACAATTTTAATGTTTCATTACATCATAACAATACACCAACAGAGTTACACAACATATGAAAATAAATACTACAACACAACAGTACAACAATAGGGTTACACATCATATTAAAATAAATACTACAACACAACAGTAAAACACAACACAACAAGAACAACAGAAATAAAAACAAACAATCTACCAGTCTCCATCACCAGGATCAGCAGGGCCATCAACTGGGTCATCAGCAGGGACCTTAACAGGGTCAGGTTTATATGGTGTATAGCTGGGGCAAGTAAGGAATATCATATCGGACTCCCCCATCATAAATCTTACCTGAGCATCATAATAAGAAATATCGAAATCAACTCTCCTTTGTAGATAATCTTCATCCACACACTCCTTGCCTCAAATACATCCATCTGACCATGGAGTCTATCTACACTAGCTCTCTGTAGTCTCAGCTGCTCCATAATATCAGATAAGGTCGGCAGCTCAGAAGTAGATGGAACATCATATTTCGTAGTAGGAATATCAGTAATCCTACGCTCAGCTCTGGCTCCTACATGAGTCTCATAACTACGGATAATATTCTTTGTAATTGGTCTCAAAGGTCTAACTACTTCTTCAGAACTATTTGTTGGCATATTTTAAGGTTGTGTGTTTTGATTTATGTATATATATAGTTTGAAAAGTAGCATTTTGGTTTTAAAAATAGTTTTAAATTTGAAAATTTTTAAGATATGAAATCAAACCAATCTCACATCCCAAATAGTTTATATAAATGAGCGCTGCATCACAAACCGTATATTTATTCTGAGGAATAGACACACTGCTTGATGATGGGGCTCGATTAAATAAATTTGAAGATTTGTGACATCCATTTAGTCTGCGAACCAATCTTAGAAGCCGACAAGTTCCTCTGCTTAATATAAATGAAATAAGCAGGGTTTATATCACCTGTATTCTTAAAGTTCCCTATAAGGGCAAGTCCCTATAGTTAATTACATCTTAAATGTTTGAAGACACTTAAGAAAACTCTCGATAATGATTAGTGGTTTTGCTCTCAAGAATTTTAAAGTTTAAGGTTTCAAACAAATTGGATTTTGGAAATAGGAAAAGAAGTAGGGGATGTCACGGACCCGAAGTGAACTTCGGTAACTTCCCGACTATCCTATTATTTGGCTTCAATTTGAGAGATTTTATTTAATGTTGTAATCCTGCCAATTTTAGTTAATTAGGACTTATATTTGTATGACATAATCACACAAATAGTCTCGAAGATGTGAGGGTTTTGTGTCATACCTAACGACTACCTCAGAGTCCTAAGACCGGTTAGGGCTTAATTTGCATAACATGATTATACAAGTGCCTAACAAAAAGTTGAGGATTTATGTTGCACTAGGGAAACTACCTCGAAATCCTATGGCTTGGTTATTTAATTCTAAGAAAGGTTTTGCTGATGTAGACATAAGTTTTGCTGCTGAAGATGGTCGTGCTGACCATTGTGCTCTGAGCTCTATATTTTTACTGAGGTTTGGTTTTAGAAAGTGGCAATCAAGAGATGAGAGAAGTTTATTGGTTTAGAAATATCTTAGGGTTTGGATGTCTTAATGTTTTAATTAAAATAAATCTTAAAGTTGAATAAGCAGAACCTTTTAAGATCCCACGGCTCCGTCACCCCGGCACCACTATTTTCATCGGATTCACATAATCCAAATGAATTTGCTAAACTTAACTGAATGAGTTCCACACTTTCATTTAGACCGTGGGAAATCTCATTAGCAACATGTGGGTTACATCATCCAAGGGATTCCCGATCATCCAACGAGACGTTTTAATTTTGTTGTAGTTGTAGTTTTGTTGTTTTGTTTGTGAATAAATTTTGAGTTATTTTATCTTATAAAGTTGTGGCGGTGAATTTTATCTTGTATTGATTTTTAATTTAGTTTTGGGTTTCAGTTTTCATGCATGGTGACATTCTTGTTTAACATGCATGTTTTGCAAGAAAAAAAGTACAACGCAGGTAAATAAATTACAAAAAAAGAAAAGCGTAACTGGCTGGTCTTGCCGTCATTCCAGGCTGCACTTAAAACACACGTCAGGACATTTAAATATTTGTAAGAAATACCTAGGTAAATCTAAGGGATGGTTCTGGTTGTCTACCAAAATCCTAGTCCTATTGCTAGTCAATTCCTATGACATCTAGGTTCTTGGGTTTAGTTAAGGATGATTTTCTTCACCAAAGAACAATTAACTTCAATTGTTCTTCTAAAACACGCCATCATATTGAGAAAGTGCTTAGGATGGGCCCTAAACATCTTTTCAATGCTTCTGGGATTATTTCGAGTCCAGATGAATTTCGTTATACATGTGAATTGATCATCCAAGAATTTGGTTAAATCTTGTTTTCTTGCTCAGTGAACTTGGACATTTTTTATTATCCGATGAGTGAAGTGACATTTCACTTGATGTTTTGTTCAAGAATTATAGGAGTGATAGCCTTCAGGGGCAAATCGGTCCATTAGAGGATTTAACAATTTTTAGTTGAAGTTGAATTGATGATTTTAAGATGATTATAAATTTTCCAAATTGATTTCTTAAATGTTTTAGATCATTTAAATTGATAAGGTGTTTTTGGGTTTCTTTAATTTACTTGAGTTTTAATGATTTAAGTTTGTTGCAACTTAATCATGATATTTTGAATTATATATTTTTTTAATTGGTTTAAAACTTTAATGTCTTGATTGTGAATTGTTTTGAGTTATTCTTAATATTTCAGTTTTGTTTGGATCTTAGTTCTAGGTGATTTCAAATTGATTGATTTTAATATTTTAAGTTACCTTAATTTGAATTTAAGTCATCTTTCATTAACTTAAGTATTTTTTAAGCTTTCAATTTAATTATAAAATTTTCAAGATCATTCTTTTTAGTTTCAAAAAATTATTTATTATGACTTCATTAATAGTGATCAAATGATGTTTGATCAATTCATTGATTTAGGGATTCAATTTCAAATTATTAGAATCTTATTGAGTCAAAATCCCTTAACCTTAATAATTCACTTATTTAATTAACTTCCAAAATTTAATGATTTAATTAATTAAGGTATATATATTTTTAAATATTCAAGGTGATTAATGGGTTTCTACCCTTTAACTCTCTTAGTTTCAATCATCCAAAAGGGAATTAAGATCAAATATTTTACCATCCCTTTGTTTAAGCCTAAAGATTAATTAAGGTTAAAGCCTTTTAGTTACCTTAATGCCCTCTTAAGCTTATTCATCTCATAATTCATTAAATCAAGCTCAAATGAACTTGAAATTTTTATGTCACCTCACTCACATGTCAATTAAGACATTAGAGGAGAAAATGTAATTTTTCAATTTTTATTTTAATTTATATAATTATTTTAGTTGAAAATAAGGATTTTCAATGAAAATTCAACAACAAGACCAAGACAAAGTTTCTGTCCTTAGGAAAATTATGGGGGGCTTCCTACTGACCAGAGGACCAATTGGACCAATTTTGGTGATTTTTTGAATTATAATTTATTTATTATAATTATTTTAAATTTTGAGGTATTAATTAGTTATAAAATAAAATTAAAGCTAAAAATTAAATTTTATATTTTTCTTAATTCTCTTTGACCTCAAGGAATTCGAGAGAAATTTTTTTTTATTTTTCTATGAATTTTTAGAATTATTTTAGTGGGAAAGGTTGAAAATTCCATTTTTAATATTAAAATTTACATTAAGCCTTTAAAATTCAATATCTTCTCCTAGGGACTTAGGAAAAATATTTGCTTAGTTCCTAAGTGATTAGGAAGCAAAATGTAATATTTTTGTGAAGTTTATTTTTTATGATTTTTATTATTTTTTAATTATTAAAATATTTAGAATGAGGTTAAAAATGAAAATTTTAGAAAAACTCCAATTTTAATTTTCTTAGACTTCTCTGGTACCAGAGGAGCCTCAAAATGAATTTGGTGGATTTTTGAAATGTATTTTGACTTTTATGAATTTTTAAAGTTTAAAAGTTGCCATGTTACCTAGAAAATTCATTTAGTGGGTTAAAACATTTCCAATTGATTCCAAATTTTGTATGGGGCTTTCTCTGACCATAAAGATCAGTGGAGAAAAGATTTCAAGTCATTTTTATTTTTAATTTGCCCTGAATAATTCAAGGTTGGTTTGAGGTTAAGTGAACCATTAGCATTATTCATAATGTTTTAAGCCATGAAATAGTTATCCCAAGTTCCTTTGGTCATAAGGGACCTATCCTATTTTTTCTAGAATTTTCTAAATAGTATGCTAATTACTGAAATTAAAGTACCAAAACAAGCATAAAAATTTGGAAAATAGATATCTTGTCATAGGGATGACCTCTGGCCTTGAAACATTCAGGGAATGTTCTCAAGAGCAGAGGCTCCAATAGCCCTATAGTCTCATGCCATGGTGAATTGTGTTTGTGAATGGAGAATTAAAATACTCAAATCCGTATCAAATTAATTAAAAATAAAATACATAACAAAATAACTTAATTCTTTTTCCACATTAATCTCCTCTGTTCACTCAGCAAGAGGGTATTTTTAGTTTATTTTTAGGATTTTCCTACACAAAGATATGCATTTTCAAAGGTTCAGGGATTTAAATAATTCAGAAAATCTGGAATGTCCTACTTAACCACGTCGGCGCCAACTCAACCTACGGCGGGTCGAAGCTCCACGCGTCGCTTCCTGATTCGGCGATGCCATCTGACTAGACAGCCACGCGGCCTGTGGTTCATGTTCTGTTGCTCCGTTCTGCTTGATCGTGGCTATCCATCTGATACACGCGCTATCCGATGGCATCCATTCATCATTCCAACTGGTGTGAGCCGGAACCATCTACCCTCTAGACCTAATATCTCACTCGATACTAAAACAAATCGAGTGTGGTTTCTTCCTACATTCTCATCTAGACAAGGGCTACAAATCCATACAGCTAATGCACATTAAAATTAAGTGAAACAAAATAGAGAATCGCTGGAAGCTCAGGAGCAAGAGGAGTTTCCATACCTTCGTTCAAGAGGTGAAGCCTCGATTGAATATGCTCGGCACGTTCGTTGGAGCTGGAGGAGCCTATGGATGAAGCCTCTGGTCCTGGTGAAATGCCTAGGTATGACTTCGTCCAAGTCCGATTTCGAGCTCTAGCCGATAAAAAAAATGGTTGGTCTGGTGAGGGGGCTTTTACTGGGGAACTTCTTGTCTACCTTTGGTGAAGGTGTGGGAAGAGTTAATTGGGTTTTCGTAGAGTTTCAAGGGTTGTCTTATTTCTGGCCTGAGATTGAGCTCATAAATTGAGCTCAACCAGTGGGGTTTAGGGCAGGAGAACAGTGGAGCTGAGCTTCTCTTGGCTGGGAGGAGCTCTGGGAGTGATTTGGGGAGGCTCTATTGAGAAAAATTTCAACACTCTTCTCATGGCCAAGAAGAGGTGTTTAAATGGCCAGGGCCATTTAGCTGGGCTTGGTTTCAATTCAGGGGTGGATTCTGTTGCTTAAGTGGAGGGCAGAAAGGCTTGAAAGTTTAATTTGGCTGAGGTGGATAGTTGGGGAGATTTGGGTGGGTTTAGGCTAGTGGTAGATCTCGGTTTTGACCCGCTCCGATGACTAGGCCGGCCGGCAAGGACAGGGGAGCTGGCCACAGGTCAGGTGAGTCAGGTGGGAAGGTTTAATGGTGATTAATCAGTTATGGGATGGTTTGGGGTGAGGTAAAATAGGATTTATCCACTTAAGGGAAGAGATCCTTTAAAATGGAGGTCCCTTAGTCCATGGCTCATTTAGCTTGGGCTAGGTGGATCTAGGGTGGTTCCTAGGGTTCAAATGGTGACTGTGGAAAGGTTTGTTTAACCACATTTGGTTCAATTTGGTTTGGTTAGGCCATAGGTTCAATTTGGCTCACTTGGGTTTAGGTTGGGTTAACATACATTTGGATTTGATTTAGGTCCAAGTGTCTTAAGTAACATTGTAGAAATGATTGCCACGAAGAACTTTCATGTAGACAAGGAAAGGCTTTGAGTTCAAGGTGGATTTAGGGATTTTGATTAATTTGAGAAAGGTTGGATCAAGTTGGGTCCAAGTTGGGTTAAGGTGGGGATTGGACCCAATTGAAAGTTTTAAATGGTCTAGGGGAGTGTATTGAAGAGTTCCCAATATCAATTGGGAAGAAATTTTAGGATTAGGCCAATCAATTTGGTAGGTTTAGGGCATGAATTTACTTTATGTTAAAATGGGGTATTTTTGGTTTTCAAATGGACTTAGGTTAAGCTTAGGCTCAAATTGGGACAATTGAAGGTTGCATGGGCTTCATGAGAATGTCATGGAAGGTTTATGATTGAAATTTAGGGAGAAAAAGTTGACATTAGGTTAATTACGAAATTTTGGATTAATTGGGCAAAATTGGGGATTTAGCTTTAAATGCAATTGCACTCAAATGTGAATTAATTTGGACTTAAATTTTGTTTAGATTGACAGAGAGGATGTTGAATTAAAGTTTATAATTAAAATTGGGCAGAATTGAGGTCAAATGGGTTGATTTGGTTTGACATTGGGTCCATTTAGGTTAATAGTGGGTCAAATTGGGGAATTTAATAAAAGTGGCTTATTTTGGAAAAATTGGTCTACTGTGTAGTTGAACAAAATGAAATTAGGAATATTTGGGATTTTCTGGAAAGTTTTGGGAATTATTTGAATTTTTGGATTTTTTGGGCTAAAAGGGTATTTAGGGTATTGAGATGTTTTTTAGAGGGTATTGGGGTATTCTGGTGGATTTAAGAGGTGGGAATTGTTTTAAAATGATTCTTTGGATTTTTGGGAATTTTGGGTAATTTTTAGGAATTTTTGGAGGGTTTTGTGGTTGTAGGGGTATTTTAGGTAATTTTGGGTAGGCTTAAGGACCCAATGTCAAAACCAGAAATTTTAGTAAAATGGAATTTGGGTATGTTTGAGGGGGTGGAAAAGCTTAGAGTGAGCCATGGACCAATAAATGTCCATTTTGAACATCTTATAGGTTGTTCTTAATCCATTTAGCCAAGGGCTAGGGGTTTGGAATTAACCACATGAGTGCTCCAATGAACCAGGAGTCATGATTTGGTAAGGATGGTTCAGGATTTAGGATGGGTGGGAGAGTGCAGTGTGTGTAAGCCAGACCTCACCATGACCAGGCCACCCAGGGTAGTCCTAAGGCTTGAACATCCTATAGGAATTCATCTTTGTCTTCCTACACATTGGTCTCAACCTTCCAAGTGACTTGGAGGTTAATGATCATCTATGTAGCATTTCAAAGAGAATCAAGATTTGGTTTGAATTTCTAAATGGTGGGTTCCATCTCTAGTCTTCTAGGATAGTCAAGGAGAAGTCCTATGGCTAGATCCTAAACACTAAGAGGAAAGAAAAGAACCTCACCAAAAATGAGGTCAACACTATTGAACTCCACTCCAGACTGAACACAGAGGGCTTGAACTAAAGCAGTATGTCCTAATCCTTTATTGGTCTCGCCTCTAGCAATCGTCTGAATATTTTTGTAAGTAATATCCCCAATATCAATCTTTTTCATCTTCTATATACACTAGTTCAGAATCGCTCTATCTCTTATAACTTTATTGTGGTCATAAGATTGTAATAGTCTAAAAGAAATGAAATAATGCCAAACTTTTGAAGCAACGTTCAATGTGGAGGTAGGGAAATTAATCATCTATTTTATACTTACTTTCCATTCTCCTCTTTTGTCAGTAAGAAAAGCAATAACTTCTCTCATATTCTCCCTCCCAGTGTCAAACTTTTGTATTCACACACGAATAGTTCCCAAGTCTGATAGAAAGCATTGATAAGCTGAGGAGTAAACTAAAACCTTTTTTCCTCTAACAAGCACATACTCAGTCTCAGTCCATGGTATATTCGAATAGTACTCTCTAACCACTCCCATAATAGCATTCGAAGTGAAATAACAAAATTGCTCCCAATTCTGCTCTGCAATTAATTGTTCTACTGATCCTTCAGGACTATCAAAAGCTCGATCCTGGATACACTTCTTGTTGTAGAGGTAAGAGTTATAGCAAAATTGGGCTTTGATGTTAACGAACTTTTCCTCATCAAAATCCAATTTCCTATTTTCTTTACTAAACCTTGGAGCCATGTGAATTTCAAAAATTTGCAAGAAAATTTTAATAAATCCAAAATTCACAATGTAACAAGCTCCAAACACTATTCTAAACAAGTAAGAGTAAATTTCATCATGGAAATCTCAAAATCTCTTTAAAACTCAAAAAATTCCACCATAAGCAATGTGAGAGATTTCCATGGTGAAAATCTAAAAATTTTAACTTAAAGTGAAGCTCTTACCAAGAAAAGTGTAGATCCGGTGTCAAAAAGCTTTGAAATCTCCTTAAATCTGAGATCTAGCAAGCTCTAGATCTTCAAAATCATGAAAATGGAGGAGGAAGATGAAGGAAAATGAAAAATTTGAGGGTCCCAGGGTAAAAATCGCGAAAAGGAGGGTTTTTGGGCTTTTACTGGGTTCGGGCACCGTCGGCACTCTATTTAAATAAATTGCCAAACTTATTGGATTTTGGCGTCGACAGCGCCAGTCCAAAATATTTTCTGGGTCCGAAAATTTTTTCATAATTTCGATCGTTTCGACGTCCACAATGATGTTTAACACTTCAGTAGGCATTTACATCATCCCGTAAGCAATAATTAACACAATTCTTTACACAAAGAATACACAACAATCTTATATATATAAAATCCAAGTTACATCATAGACACTAAATATGTTCATTCAAACCAACTACTCATAGATATGTAGTGCAACAAGTACTCTATGATAGGCAAACATTAAGATCTAAGCACACAATGAATGTAAGCACATCCAAATCCAAGTTCAAAGCAAATACTACACAAACCAAACATAACTAAGAAAAGAAAACAAACACACAACAAATAAGTAGAATCCATCAATTACTCCACATCAGTATCAGAACTATCCTATCCTCTAATGTCTCCAAGTGATTGTTAATGCACGAACAAATTATAGAATGGACGAAATAGAAATTCGTCAGATGATTCCTCAGGAATCACCTCGTTCTTCTTCATCAGATTGATCAAGCCCATCTAAATTCGACCACTGTGATAGAGTTGCTCTTTCATTCTCCAATCTATATGATCGAATAAATCAGAAATGATATTGATCGCATTCATAACGTTCCGTACCTCAGTTTCCAACTGTTTGATCCTCTTCAATATCATTCTGGAACCTTCAGGAAAATAGGGTTGAATTGGTTGTGAAGTCTGTGTTGGTTGATCAGCGAGCGAGTTTATGTTATCTTCATCTCCAACTGTCTGGCAGTTATATGGATTAGTTGGATCAATAGGCCTCCATGGAAGAAGAACCTTTTCCCAACTTTCATAAGGAACCTGTGACTGAATACATAACAGAAATAAGGTGGACGGGTGTCCAAGCCCATATTTAGATCCATGCACAGCTAATCCCAGAACTGATTTTATAATGATATTACCAATGTCAACCGGCTTCTTAGTTTGAATACAGAAATTCAAAATGGCACTTTCTTTGGTTACTTTGCTAATCTTCAATGTCGGAAATAACTTTGCCGAAATAAAGTAGTGCCATTGCTTCGATACTGGATTGAGAGATGCAGTTGGGAAACTAATGTATCAATTCTCTCTAACTTCCCATTCTTCATTTTCATTCGTCAAATATCGATACATATCATTCATATTATTCCTCGTGGCATTGAAATTAGAATAATGGCAAATAGATACGTTCTCGTTCATGAAGAGATCGTTAATTCGTGCAGGAGTGAGTTGGAAAATCTACCACACACAAATTCGAACCCTTGATTGATCTCGAGAAGATTTGCATAAAACTCTTTCGTGACGGGAACAACAACGGCAGTGGTAGTGTAGCAAAGCACTTACCAACGTCTCTCCTTAATAATCTCTTCAATTCTGGTATTAGGATTATCCATACCTTGATTTATGAAGCCTCTTTCCTTGATAATCCTTCTTTTCATCATCAATTTGTTAAACAAACACTACGCTTCAAAACTTATGAACTTCCTTCAGTTGAAAACACGAAATCAAGGGGTTTCAATGGGAAAGGAATCCATAGGATACGAATAAGGATTGGTGGTTTTCGTTTTTCTGGAGTTAAGAAGTTAAAAATGGAGTTTTGGGAGTTATAAAAATGAAGATCCCGCCAAAAATCGCCAAAACTTGCATTTTAAAATTAAAAAACTGTTAAACAGATTTTGGGCTCCAGCGGTGCTCGATAGGGCGCCAGCGGCACTCAAATAGGTAAGTTCAGTGTAGGAAATGTGATAGGGCGCCGACGGCGCCCTTTCTTACACCGGTGGTGTCAGTCATAAAAGTTCTTACCGAACTTCGTTTGGCACAAATTATTCTAATATCTCGATTCAATCCATCATTTATCAAATTTTAAAGTATTTAGGAGTAATTAGGATTCAGAAACAACTATCTAAAAAGCACAACTACATCAAACAAGCAAACACACCACAAAGATACATATGGGTTGCCTCCCATAAAGTGCTTGGTTTAACGTCGTCAACCTGACAAACCATTCAGTTAATCAAGATGTCTCAGCATTAAAACCTCTTTGTGTTCAGGTTGAATCCCTTCAAAGTAAGGCTTTAATCGATGCGCATTAACCTTGAAAATTTTTCTAGAATCAGTTTCTTTAATATCAACAGCTCCAAAAGAATGAACTTTTACAACTGTAAAAGGTCCTAACCATCTAGACTTGAGCTTTCTAGGAAATAACATCAATCTTGTGTTGTATAAAAAAACTTCTTTGTCCAAATTCCATGTTCTTTTTCAATATCTTCCAATCATACCATAATTTCCTTTTCTCTTTATAAATCCTATCATTGTGATAAGATGCATTTCTAATCTCTTCCAATTCATTCAATTGCATAAATATTTTCTCTCCAGCATTTTTCAAATTAAAATTTAACTCTTTTATCACCCAATATGCTTTATGCTCCAATTCAACTAGTAAATGACAAGTCTTACCAAACACTAGTCTATAAGGAGATATTCCAATAGGTGTTTTAAAAGCAGTCCTATAAACCCATAAAGCAGTATCTAATCAAGCAGACCAATCTAGTTTATGATTATCCTTATTTTTCTCCAAAATTCTTTTAATTTCACGATAAGACACTTCTGCTAAACCATTAGTCTGGGGATAACAAGCAGTAGAGATTCTATAAATAATATTATATTTCTCAATTAATGTGTTAATTTTGATTATTCCTAAAATGGGATCCACCATCAGTTATGATCACTCTCGACATTCCATATCTTGTAAATATATTTTTCTTTAAAAATTTTAAAACACTTTGAGCATCACATCTAGGTAAAGCAACAGCTTCAATCCATTTAGAGACATAATCAACGACAACCAACATATATAAATTTCTAAATGAAGTAGTAAATTGTCCCATAAAATCTAATCCCCATACATCAAAAATTTCAACTTCCAATTTATAATTTTAAGGCATTTCATTTCTTCTAGAGATATTACCTACTCTCTGACATCGATCACATGATTAATATATTTATAAACATCTCTAAAAAGAGTAGGCCAATAAAATCCAGATTGTAAAATCTTAAAAACAGTTTTATCAACACCAAAATGACCTCCAAATTCAGAATCATGACATCGTTGAATAATAAAATTTGTTTCTTCTTGTGGCACACATGTCCTAATAATCAGATCCTTACACTGTTTATAAAGATAGGGCTCATCCCAAATATAGAATTTTGCATCATATTTAAACTTCTTTTATTGTTGCCTTGTTAAATCAGGTGTTACAGTATCACTTATAATATAATTTACAATATATGCATACTAAGGCAAACTACATCCCATAATAGTATAAAGTTACTCATCAGGGAAAATTTCTGTAATTTCTTTCTCAAATTCAAAAAATTTATCATAATCTATTCTTGACAGATGATGAGCTATTTGATTATCAGCTCCCTTCCTATCAACTACCATAAAAATCAAATTCTTGCAGAAGAAGTATCCATCTAATGAGTCTAGGTTTCGCATCCTTCTTTTGCATTAAATATTTAATAGCGGAATGGTCTGTATGCACAATACTTTTAGCTCTAATTAAATAAGGTGTAAATTTTTCAAAAGCAAATACTATAGCTAATAACTCTCTTTCAGTTGTGGTATAATTAATTTGAGCCTCATTAAGAGTTTTACTAGCATAGTAGATGACTTTGAAAACTTTATCATGCCTTTGCCCCAATGCTACTCCGATCGCATAATCACTAGCATCACACAAGCTCAAATGGTTTCTCCCAATCATGTGAAACAATTATAGGTGCAGTGATTAATTTTTCTTTTAATAATTCGAAAGCTCTCAAGCATTCATCATTAAAATCAAACTTTCTATCATTTTCTAAAAGTCGACATAAAGGTTTAGTAATTTAAAATAAATCTTTAATATATCGCCTGTAAAATCCAGCGTGTCCTAAGAAACTTCTCACCTCTCTCACAGTAGTGGGTGGCAGCAATCTCTCAATCACTCTAATTTTAGTAGGGTTGACCTCCGTACAATATATAGAAATTTTATGCCCAAGCATAATTCCTCCTGCAACCATAAATTGACATTTCTCTCAATTCAGAACCAGATTTATTTTTTCACAGAGCTCCAAAACTTCTGCTAAGTTTTCCAGGCAAAGTTCAAATGAAGTCCCAAATACAGAGAAATCAACCAGAAAAACATCTATTCCATTATCTATCATACTACTGATGATAGACATCAAACATCTCTGAAATGTTGCAGGTGCATTAAACAATCCAAAAAGCATCCTTCGAAAATTAAAGGTTCCATAAGGGCTAGTAAATGTTGTCTTTTCTTAATCCTCAAGAGCAATAGGTATTTGATGGTAACCAGTATATCCATCCAGTAAATAGTAGTACTTGTGTCCAGCAAGTCTATCTAGCATTTGATCAAGAAAAGGAAGAGGAAAGTGATTTTTTCTGGTGGTGGCATTTAACTTCCTATAATCAATACAAATTCGCCATCCATTATTTTGTCTTGCGGGTATAATTTCATTACATTCATTCACTTTAATAGTCACTCCTCCCTTTTTCGGTACACATTGTATTGGACTTAACCAAGCACTATTCGAAATAGGATAAATAATTCTAGCATCCAGCCATTTTAAAATCTCTTTCTTAACTACATCTTTTATTATAGGATTCAATCTCCTTTGCAGATCAAATCTCGGTTTATGTTCTTCATCTAATAAAATTCTATGCATAAAAATCAAAGGAATAACTCCTTTAATATCTGCCAAAGTCCATCCAAAAGCTTTCTTGTATCTTTTTAAAGTTTCCAACAACTTCTGTTCTTGGTATTTGTTTAATTCCGTAGATACAATAACTGGCAAGGTAGATGATTCTCCTAAAAACATATACTTTAAATGATTATGGAGAATTTTCATTTCAAGTTCAGGAGGTTTGATGATAGATGGAATTAATCTTTTATCTCTACCTTCCATAGTGTCTAATACTTGGAATCTCTCCTGAACATACTCCAAGTCTTCATTCTTCTTACTATCTAAATTTTCTTCATCTTCAATTTCTTCTTCAAACATACTTTTATATTCTTCTTCTTTTTCAAATATATTTTCAAAATGATCGTTTCTTAAGTAATCACAAACCTCTATCCTAAAACATTCATTATCTTTTTCCATTGAGGGATACTTCATAGATTTTAAAATATTAAAGGTCACCTCTTGATCATTAACTTGCATAGTTAATTCTCCTTTTTGAACATTAATTACCGCTCTTCTAGTAGCAAGGAATGGTCTTCCCAAAATGATTGGAATTTCTTTATCTTCCTCCATATCTAGTACAATAAAATCCACAGGAAAAATAAATTTATCCACTTTCACTAACACATGTTCCACCACTCCTTTAGGGTAAGTAATAGAACGATCGGCCAACTGAAGAGTCACAGATGTAGGAGAAATTTCTCCTATTCCCAACCTTTTGAAAGTTGATAAAGGAATAATATTAATACTAGCTCTCAAATCACATAAAGCTTTTCCAATAAAATTTTCACCTATAGCACATGGAATAGTGAAACTACTAGGATCTTTGAGTTTTTCCGGAAGTTTCTTCTGAATAATTGTACTACACTCTCTGCTAAGTGCAACAGTTTTATGATATGTATACTTTCTTTTCTTTCTTAGAATATCCTTCATAAACATAGCATAGTCAGGCATCTGTTCCAATGCTTCAACAAAAGGAATATTTATAGTTAATTTCTTAAGGATCTCCAAAAATTTTCCAAATCTGTTATCCCTGTTTTGTTTCTTCAATCTTCGAGGAAATGGAGGTGGTGGTTTTTCAACAGTTATCTTCATTAGTTCAAGAGGATAATCCAAGTCTGGATAAATCTTGTTTGAACCTTTTTTATTTCCACCTTCTCCTTTTCTATTTCAACTTCTTTTTGCACTCTAGTTTCCAATTCTTTTCCACTTCTTAATTGAATAACCTTAAGTTATTCCTTGTTTTGATCTTTTGGATTGATCTCAACATTACTTGGAAGTGTTCCAAAAGGTCTATTATTAAGTGCAGTGAAAATATGTCCTAATGGATTTTCAATATTTTTCATAGCAACACCTTGAGCTTGTAATTGATTTCCCATATTCAGAATCATTTCTTCAGTAAATAACTTCTTATCCTTAAATTGTGGGTTACTATTAAATCCAGGAGGATAAGATGGTCTAAAATTAGCATTTCCTTGATTGTTCGAATTTCCAATTGGATGTATAGAATTATTAGCCCAATGAGGGTAAACATTAGCATTGAAATTATTCCAATTGAAATTTGGGTGATTTTTCCAACCAAGATTATAATAGTATGAATAAGGATTGTTAGGTATATTAATAGCATTTAAAGTCTCATAAGGTGTTTGAGATTCTGTTATCTGTCCAAATGAATTTTCCTCCAACACTTGAGGTGGTTGAGTATAATTTATTCCATATTGATCTATTTTCTTGAAAGGGCAGCAATTTGAGAAACTACCATAGTCATCATATCTGAATCATGAACACTAGCTACTCTCTTAGGATTTACCCGTTCAGAGGGCCATTGAAAATTATTAGTAGTAAATTCTACAATTAATGCATTTGATGCATTAAAAGGTTTTGACATTAATGATCCAGCAGCAACAGCATCTATAATAGATCTCATTGATCCCACTAATCCATTATAAAATGTTTGAATTATTAACTTGATACGGTAAAGCATGATGTGGTCACTTCCTAAGAAGATCTTTAAATCTCTCTCAAGCTTCATATATTGACTCTCCTTCAAACTAACAAAAGGATGTAATATCATTTCTTAGTATAGGAGTCTTTGATGGAGGGAAATATTTTGATAGAAAATTTTGAGATAGTTCTCCCAAAGTTCTAATAGATCCAAGTGCTAACGAGTTTAACCACGCCTTAGCTTTATCCCTTAATGAAAATGGAAAAATTCTAAGTTTGATAGCGTCACTAGACACTGTCATATTTAAAAGTAGCACACACTTCTAGAAAACTAGGGAGATGTAAATTTGGATCCTCATTAGGTGTTCCTCCTAATTGATTATTTTCTACCATTTGGTTAATAGCAGGTTTAACTTGAAATGAATTAGCAACAACATTAGGATTTTGATTAGTTATGTGAATTTCATCTGCTGTTGGGTTAGCATAATCTCTTAAAGGTCTTGGCAAATTTCCTATATCATTTTTCCTATTATCTTAATTATTCACCATTTTGCAAAGATTTTCAATTTATTTTTGTTGTTTTCTAATTTTTCTAACAGTACGCTCTAACTCCAAATTGTATGGCACTAAACCTATAGATCTGCTACTACGCATAAACAAAAACAAGTACTTTAATAATGATAAACAAACACACAATTACACACTACAAAGTTAAAGGTTTTCTATTACTATATTATTAATAAATACCCTTCCTATTTACTTTCTTAACTTCGATACCTTCCTACTTACTTTCTTAACTCCGTTACCTTCCTCGACAATGGCGCCAAAAACCTGATGTGTCAGACTTATATTGCAAGAATTTATGAACTCAAATTTATATATTTATAATGATTTTGTTAAGTCCAACCATTCAATGTAAGTATATGTATAGTATCAAGTAATACAGGGCTCTAATGGAGTCCTGGTAGTCGATCTCACTGAGAAGTTTGGAATATAAGAAAGCATTCACAATATAGATAATGTAGCACTAAAATTCAATATTTAATTTACAAATAAAGTTTACTACTTACTACTACTATGCAAGAAACGGGAATGATTAACTACACTACAATTACTTCTAACAACTTCAAAAATAGAATTAACTAATAGACACACTAAATTAAGTATTTGAAAGGTTTTCAATATATGAGAAAAGTATCTTTCCTCTTGCAATGAGAATATGATGTGTGGATTGATATGGAACAAATATTTATATTATTGTGCCAAATAGGAGCATAGATGATTCTTTACCCTTAAAAGAGTACCCCCTCTTCTTAGTAAGAAAAGAAAATTGACATATCCTAAGTTTAGTCACTAAATCTAAGGCTAGGCTGGGAGGATACCGGCTCTCACTTCGGAGCCCCCACTCACCCTTCAGCAGAAGGTTAACCTTTGATATTAGTTACTAATCTTAGAACCAATTTGGGGATTTCAGCCTTTCACCATGAAATCTCCACAATGAAGTCCATCAAAACTTATTTCTCTATTCATTTGCACTCAATTCCCATGAATTACACAATTCATCCATAGAAATTGAATAGATCTTTCATTATTATTGTAGGACATTAAATCTTTTCAAACTTAATGTTCAACAACATATTTTAACATTTCAATTGCCCAAATTGAAATTAAATTAAGTTCTAAATGAAAAACTGTCACAATTTCTTCATTAAATTAAAAGGAAATCAAATCCACATCAATCCATCATCACATCTCTTTGCAAGAAAAAAGACGAGGGAGACTACTTAGAATTCATGGAGAAGATACAATAAAACATTGATTTTATATATAAAAGAAAAGCCATACAAACCACAAAAGAATATATAACTTATCTCTTTCTCTTCCCAATGCAATTCCCCTGAAGTTCCTTTAAATGCACTTCTCTCTTCTCTACAACACTTGATTCTCTCTTTAGAATGGAACTGAAGAAGAAATCTCTCACTTTACCCCTTCTCCTTCACTCCTTAGAGAAGAATTCCTCTCAAATCCTCACTCTACACACTCTTCTCCTAAACCCTAACACTTAACACTCACTAAAAACTACTCTAGAAGACACAAGACACACACCATTTTCATCCAAAAGGAGTTACATATAAGATAGGGATGAAATTCCAAGTGTTTCCAAAGGCATCCCTTCAAATAGTTACCAAAACTGTTTAAATTTGAACTCTACCGACTTCGGGCGCCGGCGGCGCTAGATAGGGCGTCGGCGGCGCTCTATCATGCCAATTAAATGCTGAAGTCTCTGGATTTGGGCGTTGGCTGATCCAATAGATATTCATACTTACAAATACGATATGAAAATTGGCAACAGCGACAGAAACTTGATCCCATCAGATATATATATGCTTATGATTTTGGTTTATAATGTGAATACTACGCAAGTATATGAATCATTTATCAAGTAATATAGGACTTTCTGATTAAGCCCCGAGATATCAAACCCACAGGGAAAGTGAAAAATCTTTAAAGAAATAAGAAAATTATCTTTTTACTTTTTTAATTGGCTTTTGAAAGTATGTTTTAATTTTGAAAAGTTTGATAGTTGATTTCACTCTTTAAATTTTCTTATAAAAGTTAAATAAGAAATTAAAATGATAATAACTGTTAACACGGTATGAAAACACTATAAACTAGAATATCTTTTTCTTTCCTTTATAAAGTAGTAATAATTGTTGTGGAAGTATTTAAATTTGTTGTGATAAATAGAAGCAAATGTATTATTTACCGTTACTTGGTTCTATAAAAAACATTGGTTAATTTGAAATTTTAACATTTTGAACATGGTTAGGTAGGGAAGATACCAGCTCTCACTCTAGAGTTCCCTTATTTCCCTCCACCTGGGGGTTAACTTCTCATAACAAAATTCAAAACTTCAAACCAAATTAGGGTTTTTTAGCCTTTCACACAAAAAATCCTCTAATTTTACTCCCCTTTAAAACAGCTTCTAATATATTGCATTCAATTATATGAATTATAATTTTCACCCATATAATTGCATGTGATTCTCACAAACTTTTATGAGATAATAACGCATTGGATCTTACATAATCTCGCCATAAATTTTACATCTTAATAGGCCAAATTAAGAAGTAAATAAAGTTTATAGAATCAATCTTCACAACTTCTTCCAACTTTAAACACATATACATTCCACAACAATTCTTCATGAATTACTTACTTATTCATTTAAGAAAGAAAAAGATAAAGAACAACAAACACAACAAGTATTAATTAGAAACTAAATGTAAGAACAAAAGTAAAATACTCATCTGAAAATCCTCTCCACAAGACTCAGGAAGTTCCTCTGAAACATTGACTCTTATCTAAAATACTCCTCATAGCAAGTCTCCCAACTTTGATGACTCAGAAACAGACTTTAAACTTCAATAAAAACTAAACTAAAGGAAAGAAAAGAAGTGGGAAGAAGAAGACTTCAATCTTACCCTTCTCTCTTTTCTACTCTCTACTCCTACTCCTAATGAAATATAATAAAAACTCTATAAAAACTCTCTTCAAAATGCAATGGAAGAGCCCCTAATCTTTCCTAAGACTCTCTTTAAAAATTAAACCAAAAGGTGCCTTGGTGTCTCTTCAAAATGTGTCCAGATTCGATGTATCCACCAAAGAATGCTCCCTTTCATTCAAACTTGCCGCCCAAAGGAAGTTATGGAAGTTACCACTAAGAGTTGCATCCCATCCCCTTTGAAAATGGCACCAAATTCAAGTTAATTCCAATTTTTAACTGTGGCGGCTAAGCACCGGCCCTGCGGCGCTTAGCCGCCAGTGCCCAAATTTTCATTTTTCATTTTTTTGCTCCAAATTTGATCCAATTTTTCTCCTTTCATCATAATCACTCATTTTCATCATACGTGCAAGAAAAACATAAAGTACCTTCCATTAAAGTGTAATATCATCAAAAATAGGGATAAAATTGTGCATAAAAAATACTATATAGTTTAGGTGTATCAAAATACCCCAAACTTAAAATGTTACTTGTCCACAAGTGACAGTTGATCTCATAGAAAAAATTTAACGTGCAAATTATGTAATGAGTTTCTTAGGAAGATAACAAAATTTTGTTCTAGAAATGGAATAGTCCAACTTAGAAAAAATTTCAGTAATTAAGACCAACTTAAAGTTTAGAAAGTTCTTAAGGAAAGAAAAATGACAAATATAAGTCTCTATCAAATTCAGAAATATTTGTATATTCTTCAAAATATAGGATTCAAACATCTTAATTTTCTCACTTAAAAATCTTTATTTGAAAATAATTTTACTTACTATATTATAACCTTAAGCTCTAGATTTTCTCTGAACTTATATGTTAAACTTTAGGTATGGAAGCAATTTTTTATTATGCCCTTAAATCCTCAAGCTTCTCCTCCATTTTTACATACTATTTTTCTCTTTTCTTTTTCTTTTTTTTTTAATTCTTTTTTATGGCAAGGATTATTGTATCTAGATAGGCCTTTAATGATTTTAAATTCCACCCTTCCATTTAAAATAAAGGTCATATATATATATATCTCTTTCACTTTAAAATCATAATTATAGTATTTGAAAATTATTCCTCAATAAGAGAAATTTAAGCTTTGAAGAATAAAGGTCAAATCTTCTATTTATCTAAAAATATAAAATTTCTTACTAAAGATAGATAGCTATACTTAACATCTCTTCTCTAAGAAAATTTTAACTTTATGTTTTTCATGATTACTATAAATTTTCAACTAAATTCTTTTATTCATTTGTATATTCAAAATTTTTATTCCCCTAATATAACTTCATATACATAATTATTCTCAATCAAGAAATAAGATTTATTTTAAGTATTCTTGAGAAAAAATAAAATTTTAGGTTTTTGAAACATTTTTTTGTATTTTTTTAAAAATTCCACCCCAAACTTTAATTTTTAGTTAGGATAAAACCTTTAAGCATAAGAAATGATACATGGGTAAGAATTAAAGACTAACATAACATGCTTGTAGGTGATAGGTCTCAATGGCTGAAGTACCTCTTACCAGGTTTCAAATTTCACTTCAGACCGTTCACATAATGAATGAATCAGGGAAGGAAATCTGATACCTGCAGTGGTGGTAGATCTGGCACAATTCAAAATATAATCATAAATGATCGCTCCAATATCTGTAGGATTTCCTTGCTAAATGCAATGGTTCAAAACAGCTCGTTCCCTCATCACATCACTAGTATGACTTGAAGGCAACAGTTTAGAAGAGATAAAATAATGTCATGCCTTAGAAGTGGCATTTAATTTGGAAGCAGGAAAATTCACTCTTCTATCATTTGTTATTTTCCATAATCCTTTTCAATCAGTCAAAAATCCCATTATCTCATCTAACTCTCCCTCCGTAGAATGAAAATTAGAATAAAAACAAAACATAGCAGGAGGCAGTTGATAGAAAGTGTTTATTACCCCAGAAGAATAGTTCACATCTTGCCCCCTAACCATCACCAAATTCTCTTCTCATGCAGGAAAATTCACATAGAATTCTCTAACACTAGGACCAACAGCAACAGGGGAGAAGCAACAATAATTCTCCCAATTCCTCCAAGCAATTACATCTTCAATTACTTCTCCTGGCTTACTGAACACTCTCTCAGGAATCAATTTACATGACTGCAACACATCGACATATCGTTCTCCAGTCCTCACACTAACAAACTTGTTGGAATCAAACTTCATCTTTCCTCTCATGTGTTTTGACTTTGGAGCCATCTCTAAAAATTCACGAAAAGTTTACCATAAATTCTAAAATCAAACTAAACTTGCTAAATTATCTTCCAAAAGATGTTTCCACTAAATCCAAGCAATTTCTTAAGTATTTCCTCAATTTTTCACAATGCATAGTGATTTTAAAATTTTCCAAAATGTACTCAAAATACATGCTGAAAATTAAAAAAATATTACTTAGGAGTAGTGCTCTTACCTTAAGAAATTCAAATTTAAAAATTTTTGCTGAGATCGACTCTTAAATGGTCCAAATCAAGGATGCCCTAGACTCTCTCTCGTGTGAAAACGACGGGTTGAAGATGAACAGGGGAGTTAAAATGGCGATTCATGGGTTTTTAATTGCTGGGAACCAATTTTCACAAACTAGTGCCTAAGCGCGAACCCTTCCGCGCTTAGCAGCAAAATCTGGTGTTTAAGTACCGGCACTCTAGCGCTTAGCCGCCAATACCCAAATTTTCACAATTAAGGTGTATGCTTTAAACCGCTTCGTTAATTACCCTTAATCTCTTCAAAATAATTATCTCTTTGCCATAAATCATCCAATATTCCAATTCAAATGTTTAATATTCATCGATTCCAAACAAATTTCACACAAACACAAACTTATATTTATTAAAACAAACATAGCACATAATACAATCCTAGAATTTCTATCCACATACATAGGATGAAATTATCTAAATACAAGAGACTTAATCTTAAACTAATAAGTTTGCATCTCTAAGATGTAACTATCACATCATAAGGTGTAATTAAAACTGAAACATGAACACCATACACACCAAAAAAAACACACAAGAACACTAAACATATTAAACAATACACACTTAAGAACACAAAACATATAAGAACAAAGAACACTTAATTCCACTCCCCATTAGGCGGATTATATCCAGGACCACTATTAATCTCATTTGACCCTTCTGGAATATAAATCTGATAGAACGGTGTCTGCATATTTTAAGGTTTGTGTGTTGTATTTTGAAAAGAGATTGCATACAGAAATTGTTGGCGAATTTTAGTTTTTAATTTTAATTTAAATATATATAATTTGAAAAGTAGCGTTTGATTTTAAAAATAATTTTAAGTTTAAAAAATTTTAAGATATGAAATCAAACTGATCACACATCCCAAATAGTTTATATAAACGAGCACCGCATCACAAACCATGTATCTACCATGAAGAATAGACACACTGCTTGATGCTGGGGCTCGATTAAATAAACTAGAAGATTTGTGACATCTGTTTGGTCTGCAAATCAATTTTATAAGCCGACAAGTTCCCCTGTTTAATATAAAGGAATTAAACAGGGTTCATATTACATGGGTGCTAAAAGTTCCCTATAAGGGCAAGCCCCTTAAGTTAATTACATCATAAGTGACGGGAATCACTTAAGAAAACTCTCGATAATTATCAGTGGTTCTGCTCTCAAGAATTTCAAAGTTTAAGGTTTTAAAATGATTGGATTTTAGAAATTTCAATTGGGAATGGATCAAATTTGGAATAGTTATTTTAGGAATCTAATGGAAGAAAAGTAGAAGCTGAGGATCCAAGAAGAATCTTGGCAACTTCTCAAACTATCCTATTGTTTGGCATCAATTTAAGAGTTTATTTAATGTTGTAATCCTGCCAATTTTAGTTAATTAGGAATTATATTTGTATGACATAATCACACAAATAGCCTTGAAGATGTGAGGGTTTATGTCATACCAAAAAACTACCTCAGAGTCATAAGACCGGTTCGGGCTTAATTTTCATAATATGATTATGCAAATGCCTAACGAAAAGTTGAGGATTTATGTTGCACTAGGTAAACTACCTTAAAATCCTATGGCTTGGTTATTTAATGCTAAGGAAGGGTTTTGCTGATGTAGATTCCAGTTTTGCTGACGACGATGGCCGTGTTGCCCACCATGCTCCAAGCTCCTTGTTGTTGCAGAGGTTTAGTTTTAGAAGGTGAAAATCAAGAGATGAGAGAATTGTTTTGGTTTAGAAATCTTAAAGTCCAAATATTTTTAATATTTTAATTAAAAAAAATCTTAAAGTTGTTTAAACATAACCGATTAAGATCCCACAGTTTCGTCATCCCGGCACCGTTATTTTCATCGAATTCACTTAGTCGAGATGAATTTGCTAAACTCAACTGAATGAGTTCCACACTTTCATTTAGACCATGAGAAATCCCATTAGCAACACGTGGGTTACATCATCCGAGGTATTCCCAATCATTCAACGAGTCGTTTTAATTTAGTTACAATTGTAGTTTTATTGTTCTGTTTGTGATTAAATTTTGAGTTATTTTATATTTTGGAATGTTGTGGTGGTGAATTTTATATTGTGGTGACTTTTAATTTAGTTTTGGTTTCAGTTTTGTGACTATCCTAGAGGTTTTAGTTTTCATGCAATAATCTTGTTTAACATGCAAGAAAAGTAAAGCACAATGCATGTAAGTAAATTGCAATAAAGTAAATTGCAATAAAGTAAAAGCATACCTAGAGGGTCTTCCCGTCATCCCAAGCTGCACTTAAACATATATTAAGGCATTTAAATATTTATAACAAGTACCTAGGTAAAGCTAAGGGAAGGTTCTGGTTGTCTACCAAAATCCTAATCCTATTTCTAGTCAACTCCTATGACGTCTAGGTTTTTGTGTTTTGTATAAGGATGATTTTTATCATCAAAGAACAATTCAATTCAGTTGTTCTTCTAAAACATCTCATCATATTGAGAAAGTGTTTAGGACGAGTCATAAACATCTTTTCAATATTTCTGAGATTATTTTGAGTCCAAGTAAATTTAATTGCACAGGTGAATTAATCATCCAAGAGTTTAGTTAAGCTTTGTCTCTTGCTCAGTGAACTTGGGCATTTGATTACCTGATGAATGAAGTGGCATCTCACTTCATACTCCATTTAAGAGTTATAATAATTAAAGCTTTTAGGGGAAAGCTGGTTTGTTGAGAATTTTAATCATTCTTAATTTGAAGTTGAGTTAAAGGTTTAAAGTGATTTAGTTTAATTATGAGGTTATAATTTATAATTTTAAGTTTGGAATGGTGTTCAAATTATTTTTGGTTTAAATCTTTATACTTCAAGTGATCTTAATATTTTAAATTTGTTTTACTTTTTTATTGAATGATGTTAATTTAATATAATTTAAAATAAATTTAATTGAATTTAACTTAATTTAATTTAATTTAAATATTTTTTAATTTAACTTAATTGTTAAAATGTTAATTTAATTTAATTTTAAATTTAATTTTAATTTAATTTTTACTTAATTTAACTTAATTTAATTTTAATTTAATTTAATTTAATTGTTAAACCACTTAACATTTTGAGCTTTTCTTTAATTTAAGGGTTATATTTTTAATTTTAATTTACTTAGTTTGGATTATCATTTTATTCTTAAATAAGAGTTAAATATTATTGAAGTGATTTATTTAGGGATTTTTTTTATTAAAGAATTAATATCCTCTCAAGTTATATCCCTATTTTTAATAATTCAAATTTTCATTAATCTTTCAAAATTTAAATTTGTTTAAATAATTAAAGTTTCATTTTGGTTTATTAAAAGTGATTAATGGGTTCCTACCCTTTTAATTTACCAAAGTATCAATCACCCAAGAAAGATAAAATCAAATATTTTACCCTCCATTTTAATTAAGCCTAAAATTTTAATAAAGGGGTTTAGATTCTTTAATTACTTTTATGCCCTTTAAGGCTTATTTATTTCATAACTCACTAAATTGAGTTCAAATGAACTTGAAATTTTTATGTCACTTCACTCATATGTCAATTAAGACATTAGAGGAGAAAATGTGATTTTTCTGAATTTAATTTATTTATATAATTATTTTTAGTGAAAAATATGGATTTTCAATGAAAATTCAATAACATGACCGAGGAAAGGTTTCTGCCCTTAAGAAAATTATGGGATATTCCTAATGGCCAGAGGACCACTTGGACAAATTTTGGTGATTTTTTAAATTATATTTTATTTATTATAATTATTTTGAGTTTTGGAGTGTTAATTAATTATAAAATAAAATTGAAGCTGAAAAATGGATTTTATATTTTTTTAAATCTCTCTGACCTCAAGGAGTTCAGAGAATCAAATTTTACAATTTTTAAATTTTTCATTGATTTATTGGAATTATTTTAGTGAAAAGGTTAGAAAATATATTTTTTTAATATTAAAAATTGTTTTAAGCATTTAAAATTCAATATCTTAACTTACATACTTGGGAAAAATATTTGGTTTGTTCCTAAATGATTAGGAGTCAAAATGTGAAATTTTTATTATTTTTAATAATTTTATCATTTTTATTATTTTTTAATTATTAAAATATTAAATATATCATTAAAAATGAAAAAAATTTAAAAAATTCCAATTTTAATTTTCATAGACTCCTCTGATATCAGAGAGCCCACAAAACCAATTTGGTGAATTTTTGAAATGTATTTTGGAGTTATGAATTTTTAAAGTTTTATTTTGATCGTTTGACTTAATTAATTCATTTAGTGGGGCTAATCATTTCCAGTTGGCTTAAAATTTTTATGAAATGTCCCTCTGATCCTAAAGACCAGTGGAAAATTAATTTCAAGTTATTTTAATGTGTGGTTAACCCTAATTAATTAAAATTAAGTTTTAGATAATTAGGTCAGTTAGGGCTATTCTTAATGAGTTAACTCAAAATAGAATTATCCTTGGGTCCTCTGGTCCTAGGAAACTTCCCAAAATTTTTTCTGGAATTTATTGAACAATATGCTAATTATTGGAATTAAAATACCAAAAACAGTGACATAAACTTGAAAAATACATAACTTTCCATGGAGAAGGCCTCTAACCTTGAAAATTCAGGGAATGTTCCCAAGATTAGAGGCTTCGAGAGCCCTATGGTCTCAGGCCATGGTTAATTGTCTAATCAAATGGAGAATCAAAATACTGAAATGAGTAAATAATTAATTAAAAATAAAATACTCATCAATATAACTTGATTTCTTTTCCACATTATTCTCCTCTGTTCACTGAGCAAGTAGGTATTTTTAGTTTATTTTTATGATTTTTTATACAAAGATATGGATTTTCTAAGTTCTGGGTATTTAAATAAATAAAAAAATCCATATTTTTCTACTTATCCACGCGACGCCGACTCATCCTCGGCAGCTCCGAAAGCCCACGCGTCGCGGTCCCATTCAACATCGCCATCTGACTCAGCGCTCTAGGGGCCCGCGGTTCATGTAACTTCCCTCAATCCGATGCAATATGGACCTTCCACTCGATACACGCTCGATCGGACGGCGCCTAGTCATCATCTATGACTGGTGTGCACCCGTGACCGTTCACAATAAAACCCTAAGAACTCTCTCATTTCTCAACGAATTTTTGTGTTCTTATGCTCTATGGATTCATCTTGAAGAGGCGAACACATCCATACAGTTTACATGCTATAAAATTAAGTAAATCAAAATGGAGAATTACTGGAAGCTTGGGAGGAAGGAATGATCCATACCTTTGCTCTGAGAAGTGTAGCTTCAATCAGAGAGTTGTGTCACCTTCGATTGCACCCAAGGAAGCTCCAGATGAAGTCTCTGGTTCTGGGGAATTGTCTAGGTATGAAAATGTCCACAGTCGATTTCAAAGCTTGGAGGTTAGAGGAACTAGGTGGCCTAGAGAGGGGGCTTTCACTGGGGAACTCCTTCTCTTGGTCCTGTGCAGGTGTGGGTGAGTTTAATTTGGATTTTGTGGAGGTTTTAGAGATGTCCTAGTTCTGGGCTGAGAATTGAGCTCTAAAATTGAGGTCAATCTATGGGGTTTAAGGCAGGAGAGCAGTGGGGATCAATTGCTCTAGGTGAGGAGAATGTCCTGGAGCAATTTTGGCAGAGTTTTGTTTAGATCTGGTTCATCACCTTCGTTGGTCGAGAGGGTGGTGGGTTTAAATAGACATGGCTGGAGGGCCTCCCAGGGGGAGTTGAGGCTTGGGATCAACTGCTCTGGTCAATGGAAGAACAGCCATGATGTCTAATAGGGTTGGGACAGCTCAGTAAGGAAGAATTGAATTTTTGAACCAAATGGGAGCTCTCGACCTGGTGTTTTCAGGTGACTGTGGTGGCTAGCCGGCCAGGGTCAGGTCACTCTCAAGGTTAGGGAGGTCAAGGCTGGGGTTTAGTGCAGTCAGTTGGCCATGGACATGTGTAAAGGAGTTTGATTTAAATGGAATGGGCGAAGGCTCATTTTGGCTTAGTTTAGCTCAACTCATGTATTTGGGCTAGGTTCACCCCCCCCCCCCATGATCTGATTTGGGCTGAAGGGGATCAGTTGGGTCAGCTAGGAAGGTGTGGTTAAGTCCCCATCTAAGGTGATGTGGCTAATTTTAGTTTAGAGTGTAGCATGGATGAGGTTAAAAATGCTTAATCAAGGTTTAAGAAAGAGCCCCCTCTTCTTGACATTAAAGGCTTGATGAGGTGTCAAAGCTCTCATGGCTTCATATGGCTTGTAAATGGCTTCATTTGGCTTGCTCATGGCTAGGGAAAAGGTTGGCTTATTTTCATAGAAATGGGTTTTATGATTTTTGATGAGTTTAAGGGAAATTGGCACGAGGCTTGATTTGGATTTATTTTGTGATTGATTTAGAACTTAAGGATGATATCAATTAAAGGTATGATGAGAAGAAATTGTCATGTGGGCTTTGGAGCTAATTTTGGGCTTTTGGATTTGGTGAAAATGGACTTTTAGGATGGTTTAAGAAAGTGGGCCTTTAGGTTTGAAAACAAATTTTTGGATGGAAATTTTGTGAAGGATTGGGCCAAACAAATGTTGGGTTTAGTTTAGGGATGGGTCATGAACATTTTAGAAAAGGTTTTGTGTCATTTAGAGTGGAATTGGATTTAATTTGGGCTTTTTTGGTAAAGGGGCCAAAGCGGTTAAAATTAGGCTAACATGGGCAAAGGTTGTGCTAAGGTTGGATTTGATGTAGAATTAATGTTGAGAAATGCTTATGGGAGTGTTACAAAGAGTTTTGAACATTGGTTGGGCTTTGATTTTGGGATTTGGGCCCATTTGGGTTAGGTTTGGGTTTAGGCCAAAAATGGAGATTTTGGTTTTGGGTGGAGTTTAAGTTCAAATTTGGGGTAAATCTTGTTAGTGTTTTTCTTGTGGGGATGTTAGGAAGGTTTTAGAGAAGATTTGGGGTTAATTGGAGTTGAATTGGGTTGGTTTGGGCTAAGTTTAGGTCATGGGCCAAAATTGGGCTTTAGGCTTCAAATTGGAATTGGATCCAAATGTCAATCAAATTGGGCTTGTATTTGGTCAAAATTGATATTGGGGATATTGAATTGAAGTTTAGAATTGAATTGAGTCAAATTTGAGGGTAATTGGGTTGATTTGGCTTGACATTTGGTCCATTTGGGTTGAGAATGGGTCAAATTGGGGGTTTTTGGTAAAAGTGGGTTAAATTCAAAAAATTGGTCTATGGTGTAGTTGAACAAAATAAAATTAGGAATATTTGGAATTTTCTGAAATTTTCTGGAAATTTTTAGAATTTATGGAATTTTTTGTTAAGAAGGGCATTTTGGGTATTTGGAGGGTATTGGGGGGTATTTTGGAAAATTTGGTATATTTGGCCATGGATGATCAATTTGAGTGGGGGAAATGTTTAGGACTGATTTTGAGGAATTTTGGGTAATTTAGGCAATTTTGAAAATTTTGAGTAGCTTTAAGGGCATTTGGTAGGTTTAGCGGGTGTAGGGCCCCGGGGGTCAAAAATTGAAATTTTGGGAAAATGAAGATTGATTAGGTGTGAGTAGAATGAAATCACTTTGGTGGAGCCACGAAGCCATATTAAGCTCACAGGAGCCATGAGAGGACTCATTTGAGGCATTCACTATGTTGTTCGTAACCCTCTTAGCCAAGGGCCTAGGGGTTAAGGTCCATCCATATGAATTACCTACATGAGTCAGGAAGTCAAGCTAGGCATGAATGGTTTTAGGACTGGAATGTGTGTGAAAGTATAAGGTGTGTGCAAGTCAACCCTCACCAGACCAGCCACCCAGGGTAGTCCTAAGGCCAAAGGGTCCTATAGGGAACTCATCCTTTAAACCTCCACATTTGATCTTAACCATCCAAGTGACTTGGGGGTTTACAATCAAACTTATGGGGTTTGCAGGGAGTTAAGAGGTGTTCAAATTTCTAAGTGGTGGGTTCCATTTCTAGTCCTCTAAGATAGTCAAAGGAAAGCCTAAGGCTAGATCCTAAGTACTAAGGAGAGAGAAGAGAAAAGACCTCATCAAAAATGAGGTCAACAAACGGTCGATAATTGTTCATTCTTATATCTTCTTCTTCAATCCATTTTTTCTTCAAAAACATCGCCTTATCAGCTTCTTCCACGTATCTTGAATGATTGAATTGCATCTTGAGTTGACAACCCATGTGCTCCAAATTTAAGTTAGTTTCATTGATCTTTGCTTCCATTGAAGTCACTCGGGCTTCAATTTTTGCAATCATTTCTGCAATTCCTTGAATACTAACAGCGAGAAATCCATTGAATAACTCTTTAGCATTGTCACTAATGAACTTACACTTGTCAGAATCTTGCTTCTTCTTAATCTAATTCTCCTAAGAAGACATGATGTACTCAAAATACTCTTCCTAAGATTTAGAAATTTTAATAGGACTTGGGGCAAGTGTTTCTCTGAAAATACGTTCTTTTTATTGACTTAGGAAGTGCTAAAACTACCCCAAGAAGTTTTAAAACTTCTAAATAACTTCCAAAACCTCTTCCCCACGATCTAGGCTTCTAGAATCTCATTTTTCACATTTTTTGTAACTCCGGCGCCGCCTAGTTAGTGCTTAGGCGCCGATAGATTGCTCAATTTAGCACAAATCTACCAAATGTCAAAATTTTCATTCTGACTCCTCTAAGTCATCAAATAAGGTCAAATAAACTCTATTTAGTTTAAAAACTCCAAATTACTACCACTAAAAATATAAAAACAAAGCAAACAAACCACACAAAAGAAACATAAAGCAAAGCACACCGATAATTATGGGTTGCCTCCCACAAAGCGCTTGGTTTAACGTCTTTAGCCTGACAAACCTAGAACTCATTCTGAGTGACCTAACATCAGATTCTTATCAGACTTAGATTGCTAGACTTAAAAATATGGTTTAAGTCTATTTCCATTAACTTTAAATATTTTTCCAGTCTTAGGATCTTGAATATCCACAGCTCCATAGGAATAAATTTTCATCACAATAAAAGGACCCATCCACCTGGACTTAAGTTTTCAAGAAAAAAATTCTCAATCTCGCATTATAATACAAAACTTTCTGTCATGGCACAAGATTTTTAGTAATAATCTTCCAATCATGCCATAACTTCATCTCCTTATAAATCTTAGTACTTTCATAAGATTTATTCCTTATCTCTTCAAGCTAATTTAATTACAATAATCTATTCTAAACAGCAGCATCTTTCGAATTATAATTGAACTCTTTAATAGCCCAAAATGCTTTATGCTCAAGTTCAATAAGTAAATGACAAGCTTTTCCAAAAATTAGCCTATATGGGGACATTCCTATAGGGGTTCTGTAGGCAGTCCTATAAACCCACAAAGCATAATCCAGCTTGATTGACCAATCCTTTCTATTTGGATTAACACTTTCTTCCAATATTCTTTTAATTTCACGATTGGATAATTCTACCAAGCCACTTGTCAGCGGATGATAAGCAGTGACAATGTGATGATTAATATGATAATTCTTTGCTAACTTTCCAATAATCGAATTTCTAAAATGACTTCACCCATCAGTTATGATTACTCTTGGTATTCCAAATCTGTAAAATATATTCTTTCTTAAAACTTTTTAACACTTTGAGCATCACATCAAGGTAAAGCAATAGCTTCAATCCATTTGGAAACATAGTCTACTGCCACTAAAATATAAACATTTCTGAAAGATGGTGTAAATGGTCCCATAAAATCAAATCCCCAAACATCAAATATTTCAACTTCCAACATATAATTGAGGGGCATCTCATTTCTTCTAGAAATATTTCCTACACGCTGACATCTATCACAATTTTTAATATAAGCATTCACATCTTTAAATATTGTAGGCCAATAAAATCGAGATTGTAAGATTTTATATGCAATTTTATCACTTCCAAAATGTCCCCCATAATCAGAATCATGACATTTTTGAATAATTTCATAAGTCTCTTCCAAAGGTACACATCTTCGATTTATAAGATCCTTTTCTTGTTTATATAAAAATGGGTCATCCCAAATATAAGTCTTAGCATCAGACATAAATTTCTTCTTTTCCTGATATGACAAACCATAGGGTATAATATCACTAACAATAAAATTTACTATGTCAGCATACCACAGAACACGCCATTCATTAACAGTGAACAATTTTTCATCAAGAAAATGATCATTAATTTCTTCAACATCACAGAGAGATTTTTCAATTTCAAGCCTAGACAAATGATCATCAATTTGATTTTCAGAACCACCCTTTCTATCTACTATCTCAAAGTCAAATTCTCGCAAAAGTAGAATCCATCTTATCAGTCTCGGTTTTGCATATTTTTTCTTCATTAAGTATTTGATAACTGAATGATCAGTATGCACAACACATTTAGTTCCAATTAAATATGATCGAAATTTATCAAAGAAAAATACTATAGCTAATAACTCTATCTTAGTAGTGGTATAATTAATTTGAGCTTCATTAAGAGTTTTACTAGCATAATAAATAATTTTGAAAATCTTATCATGTTTCTGACCCAAAACAGCACCAATAGCAAAATAGCTAGCATCACACATTAACTCAAAAGGTTTTTCCCAATTTGGTGAAATTATTACACGTGCATTGATTAATATTTCTTTTTTATGTTTCAAAGTCTTTGATGCAATCATCATGAAAATTAAAAATTCCATCCTTTTCCAGTAAACGACATAAAGGTTTTGTAATCTTTGAAAAGTCTTTGATGTAATGTCTGTAGAATCCAACATGTCCTAAAAACTTCTAATTCCCCTTACATAGGTTGGACAAGGTAAATTTGATATAACTTGAATTGTTACAGGATCTACCTCCATAACATTTTCTAAAATCCGATGTGCCAAAATAATTCCTCCTGCTACCATAAATTGGCATTTTTCCCAGTTAAGGACCAAATTAGTTTCTTCAAAGCGTTTTAGAACCTTAGATAAATGTTCTAAACTTGATTCAAAAAAAATTCCAAACACTAAAAAATCATCCATAAAAACTTCAATCGCATTTTCAATTAAATCACAAAAAATAGTCATCATACATCTCTGAAATGTAGAAGGGGCATTACACAAACCAAAGGGCATTCTTCTAAAAGCAAACGTACTAAAATGACTGGTAAACATTATTTTCTCTTGATCTTCAGGAGCAATTTTAATTTGGTGGTAACCAGTATATCCATGTAGAAAATAAAAGTATTTATGCCCAGCCAGTCTATCCAACATTTGATCCATAAATGGGAGAGGAAAGTGATCTTTCCTTGTGGCAAGATTTAAATTTTTATAATCAATGCATATTCGCCACCCTGTAACTTGTCTTGTTGGTATTATTTCATTCTTTTCATTAATAGTTACAGTCACTTCTCCTTTCTCATGAACACAGTGAATAGGACTAACCCATGGACTATCTGAAATAGGGTAGATAATTCCAGCATCCAACCATTTTAAAATTTTGTTTCTTAACAATGTCTTTCATGATAGGATTTATTCTCCTTTGGGGATCAGCCTGCGGTTTGCATTATCTTCCATAAGAATTCTGTGCATACAAATTGAAGGACTGATTTCTTTAATATGAGCAATTGTCCATCCAAATGCTTTCTTGTGCTTCTTCAAAATTTTAAGCAAACTCTCTTCTTCTTTTTCAGTTAATTGAGAGGAAATTATAACTGGCAAGGTTGAGGATTCACGTAGAAAAACATACTTCAAATTATCAGAAAGCCCTTTTAACTCAAGTTCAGGAGGTTTTTCAATTGTTGAATTATAAGATTCATCTTTTTCAGCCAAATCCAAAAATTTAAAATATTCACGAACATACTTTAAATCTTCCTCTTGAAAATCTTCAGAATCAAGTAACTCCTCTTCTTGCTTATGTTCCAATTATTCTCTTTCAAATTTCTCTCCATAAGTTGATTAGAAATGACATTCACATAAATATTTGATAACATCAATCCTATAACGTTCATCTTCTTTACCTCTAGCAGGACATTTCATTGATTTTGAAACATTAAATGTAACAGTCTGATCATTAACCCTCTTTGTTAATTCCCCTTTTTGCACATCTATCATGGCTCAGCCTGTAGCTAGGAAAGGTCTTCCCAAAATTATAGGTATCTCTTTATCTTCCTCCAAATCTAACACAATGAAATCAACAGGAAAAATAAATTGATCCACTTTAACCAAAACATCTTCTATAACGCCTTTAGGATATGTGATTCAACGATCTGCTAATTGCGGAGTTACAGTAGTTGGGGTTATTTCTCCTAGTCCTTGTCTTTTGAATACTGATAGAGGCATAAGGTTAATGCTTGCACCCAAATCACATAAAGCATTTTAATAGAATATGTCTCCAATTGCACATGGAATTTTGAAACTACCAGGATCTTTATGATTTTCAAGAAGCTTTTTCTGAATTATTACATTGCACTCGTTACTAAGTGCGACAGTCTCGTTATCTTCAAACTTCCTTTTCTTGTTAAGAATATCATTTTTAAATTTCGCATATCTTGGCATTTTTTCTAAGGCTTCAGAAAATGAAATATTAATAGTAAGCTTCTTAAATATTTCCAAGAATTTTGAAAAATTACTTATCCAACTTTTGTTGATGAAGTCTCTGAGGAAATGGAGGTGGTGGTTTCTCTAAATCAACCTTAAGTGGAGAAACATGTCTTTCCAAACCTTTCGAACCATCTCCTTTTGGTTCTTCAATTTCTTCTTTCTCTACTTCAGTTTCTTTTTGAACTTTATCTTCCAATTCTCTACCACTTTTCAGTTGAATTGCTTTTACTTATTCTTTATTCTTTTCTCATGGATTTACTTCAGTATTACTTGGAAGCATTCCTTGGGATCTATTAATTAAGGCATTTGCAATTTGTCCCAATTGATTTTCAATATTTCTGATGGTTGCTCCTTGAATTTGTAAATGATTTCCCATGTGTGACACCACTTCTTCAATAGACAACTTTTTCTACTTTAATTGTAAAGCATTGTTATAACCTAAAGAATAAGTTAATTTATTATTCTTTATATTATTTCCTTGGTTGTTCCAATTCCCCAATGGGTTTACTTGGTGATTCCCCCTTTTGTGATTGACACCATCATGATTATTGGTATTCCAGTTAAAATTTGGATGATTCTTCCAACCTGGGTTACAGTAATTGGAATATGGGTTATTAGGCTTAATTATAGTGTTCCCATTTTATGGTGAAGAATAAGAATCAACCATTTGGCCTAATGAATTTTCTTCAATCATGGAATGTAGTTGAGAAAAATTCATCCCAAATTGGTCTATCTTCCTTGAAATAGCAACAACTTAATTTGCTAACATTGTAAAAGGATCATTTTCAAAAACACTAGCTACCATTTTAGGATTTAACCTTTCAGAAGGCCATTGAAAACTATTAGTAGCCATTTCTTCAATTAAAGCATAAGTATCAGAAAATGGTTTAGACATTAATGATCCACCAGCAGCAGCATTGATGATCGATCTAAGAGATCTAAATAATCCATTATAAAAAGTTTGAATTATTAACCAATCTGGTATCGAATAATGTGGACATTTCCTAAGGAGATCTTTAAGTCTCTCCCATGTTTCATATATTGATTCCCCTTCAAACTGACAAAAAGATGTAATATCATTTCTTAACTTAGCAGTTTTAGATGGTGGAAAATATTTAGCAAGGAATTTTTGTGATAGTTGACCCCAAGTTCTAATTGATCTAAGTGCTAACGAATGTAATCATATTTTAGCTTTATCCCTTAGTGAGAAAGGAAAAAGTCTAAGTCTAATAGCATTATCCGAAACACCATCATATTTAAAAGAAGCACACAAATCTAGAGAATTAGCAAGATGCAAATTAGGATCTTCAGTTGTTGCTCCCCCAAACTGATTATTAGACACCATTTGGATAATAACAGGTTTAAGCTCAAAAGAATTAGCAGCTACAGCAGAGTTTTGAATACTACCATGAAGTTCATCCACTGTAGGGTTAACTTAATCTCTTAAAGGTCTTAATTCTTGATGGATGCCAACATTTTGATCTTGATGATTTGCCATTTCTTGAATATTTTTAACTTTTTCTATATTTTAATTTTTTTTATTTTTCTGATGGTTCTTTCTAATTCAGAATCGTAAGACACAAGTCACTCAGAACCTGAACTATGCATACAACAATAAAACAAAACAAAACACAACACAATAAAAAAGGAAAGAAAAGTAAATTTAAAATTTCTTAATTTTCTTTAAAATGTAATTTTAATTAATTTTTTTCCCCAGCAACGGCGCCAAAAACTTGATCCACCAAATATTTATAATTACAAATATGATATGAAAATTGGCAACGACGATAAAAACTTGATCCCTCCGGATATATATATGCTTATGATTTTGATTTATAGTGTAGATACTACGCAATTATATTTATCGTTTATCAAGTAATGTAGGACTTTCTGATTAAGCCCCGAGATATCGAATGCACAGGGAAAGTGAAAAATCTTTAAAGAAATAAGAAAATTATCTTTTTACTTTTTTAATTGGCTTTTGAAAGTATGTTTTGATTTTGAAAAGTTTGATAGTTGATATCACTTTTTAAATTTTCTTATAAAAGTCAAACAAGAAATTAAAATGATAATAACTGTAAACACGGTATGAAAAACACTATTAACTGGAATATCTTTTTCTTTCCTCTATAAAGTAGTAATAATTATGAAAGTATTTTTGTGGAAGCATTTAAATTTGTTGTGATAAATGGAAGCAAATGTATTCTTTACCTTTACTTGTTTATATAAAGAACATTAGTTAATTTGAAATTTTATCATTTTGAACATGGTTAGGCAGGGAAAATACCAACTCTCACTCTAGAGTTCCCTCATTTCCCTCCACCGTGAGGCTAACTCCTCATAACAAAATTCAAAACTTTGAAATAGATTAGGGGTTTTTAGCCTGTCACACTAAAAATCCTCTAATATTACTCCCCTTTAAAACATCTTCTAATATATTGCATTCAAATATATGAACTACAATTTTCACCCATATAAATGCATGTGATTCTTACTAACTTTTATGAGACAATACCATATTGGATCTTACATAATCTCACCAGAAATTTTACTTCTTAACAGGACAAATTAAAAAGTAAATAAAGTTTATAGAATCAATCTTCACAACTTCTTCCAACTTTAAAATAATATATACATTCCACAACAATTCTTCATGAATTACTTACTTCTTAATTTAAGAAAGAAAAAGATAAAGTAAACTACTCAGAATGCATTGAGAAAATACTAAAATACATTGATTTGAAATTAAAAACCATAAGAAAAACAACAAACACAACAAGTACTAATTAAAAACTAAATGTAAAAAACAAAAGTAAATGCTCATCTGAAAATCCTCTCCACAAGACTCAGGAAGTTCCTCTAAAACTTTGACTCTTATCTAAACTACTCCTTAGAGCAAGTCTCCCAACTCCGATGACTCAGAAACAGACTTCAGACTTCAATAAAAACTAAAATAAAGGAAAGAAAAGAAGTGGGAAGAAGAAGGCTTCAATCCTACCATTTTCTCTTTTATACTCTTTACTCCTAATCCTAATCAGATACAATAAAAACTCTGTAAAAACTCTCTTCAAAATGAAATGGAAGAGTCCCTAATCATTCCTACGACTCTCTTTAAAATTTAAACCATAAGGTGCCTTGGTGTCTCTTCAAAATGTGTCCAGATTCGATGTATCCACCAAAGAATGCACCACTTCATTTTAACATGACACCCAACAGAAGTTATGGAAGTTACCACTAAGAGTTGCTTCCCATCCCCTTTGAATATGGCGCCAAATTCAAGTTAATTCCGTTTCTTAACTGTGGCGGCTCAGCGCCGGCCTAGCGGCGCTCAGCCGCTAGTGCCCAAATTTTCATTTTTCATTTTTTGCTCCAAATTTGATCCAAATTTGCTCCTTTCATCATAATCACTCATTTTCATCATACCTGCAAAAAAAACACAAAATACCTTCCATTAAAGTGTAATATCATAAAAAATAGATATAAAAATATGCATAAAAAATACTATATATTTTAGGAGTATCACGGACGGCGTCCATTCTGGCGCCGGCGGCGCCAAAACACCTTTTCTATCATTTTGCTCCATTTTGCTCCTTTATGCTCCGGATTCATTTCTTTTTGCTTCTTTGCACTCCAATCACCTAAAATCATCATACCTGCAACAAATCATGAAAAATACCTTTCTTTAAAGTGCAATATCACCAAAAATGGGTAAAATTATATAGCAAAAACCGTATATAATTTTGGTGCATCAACGCCAAAAACTTGATTCCAAAGTAAATAAGAAATCAATTTTAATTATTTTATAATATGGGATTATAAGCAAGAATAAGTATCGTTTATCAAGTAATATAAGACTTTCTGATTAAGCCCCGAGATATCGAACCCACAGGGAAAGGTCTAAAATATTAAAGAAAGAAGATAAAATCTTTTCAATTTTTAAAATTATTTTGTAAAGTAAGTTTTGAGATAAAATTTTTTAAATTTGTTTTTGATATTATCTTTTAAGAAAATGTAAAGTAAGTAACTAAAATTAAAAAAAATATAAGACTTATGAAAGCAAATGAGAATGAAATATCTTTTTCCCCTTTTAATGAACCAGTAATAATTATGGAATTTCATTGCGAAAGTATCTAAATGTGTTGTGCCAAATATCAACAACTATATTCTTTACCCTTACTTGGTTCTATAAAGAACATAGGTTAATTTGAGTTTTTGAAATCTTGTAGATGGGTTAGGTAGGGAAGATACTGGCTCTTATTCTTGAGTTTCCCTTTTTCCCTCCACCTGGGGGCTAACATCTCATAAAAAAATTTAAAACATCAAACCAAACTGGGGGCTTTAGCCTGTCACTCTAAAGTCCTCTAATTTTACTCCCCATTAAAAAGCATATCTCCCAATTTATTTGCTCTCAACCATATGGACTACAATTCTCACCCATAAAATTTCTTGTGATTCTCTCCAATTGATGATTGAGACAATACCACATAGGTTCTTACATGTGTCAGCACTCAACAAATTTTAACATCTTGTTAGCATATAGTCCCAATCAAGAAGCTCCAATAGTTCCTATCAGGTATAAACTACCTAATCTGAAATTGCATTTCTTTAATCATCAGGTTATTTATGCCATTGGGACTGCCATAGGAAGGCCTTTAAAATTAGATATGTCCACTTTTAACTTGTCTAGGCCTTCATTGGCCAGAATTTTAGTGGAAAGAGACATCACTCTTCCTGATATTGATGAGATTTGGCTAGGTTCACCTCATAATAGGTATTGGCAACCTATTGTAATGGAACAAAGACCTTTGTACTGTCACCATTGAAAAATGTTTGGTCATTCCAAGGACCTTTGTTACAGGCTTCAGCCTAATCTGAAACCCATTAAAAACAAGGATGTTAATCTAAATATTGCTGTCTGGGAAAGAGAATCGATGATCAATACTCAAGATGTTATTTCGCTGGTGGTATCTCTGCTGGAATTGTTGAGAAGGAAAATTTGATTATTTCTGCTGGAGGTATGTCTGCTGGAGGTATTTAAGCTTAAGGTATTTCTGCTGGAGGTACTGAGAAGGATAATTTCATTACATCTACTGGAGGTATGTCTGCTGGAGGTATTTCTACTGGAGGTAATGAACAATATTTGATTTCTACTGATGACAACAATGCTAATGGGAATTCCATTATTGCCCACAATCCTTTAATCAGTGAATTGACTACTGATGATTTACTTTCAATTGAAACTTCTTTAGATGATTTCATTCCCTGTAATTCTGTTGGTTTAATGAATAATGTGGAGTTTGATCCTTCTCTAGATCCACAAAAAGAGAAGTCTGATGTTCCTGTTTCTACTGTTACTAAGACTCTATCTGCTGTTCCTAATTCTTCAACAGAAGCTAATCAGAATGTTTCTAATCTAGATGGGGAGCCATTACATCAAAATATCAATTATCCTGTTTTTCAAAGATAAAGATCAAATTGGTGCCGAAACAGACTTTAAACACAAATTCGTTATATCTAAGGAATTGCACAATGACTGTGTGGTGTAGAAAAATAAGAAGAAAAAAGCCTTAGAATTGAAGCATCTTTCAGAAGCTAAAATCATTCATTCATGTGCCTCTACTTCTTCCCTTTCTAGGTTGACTAGAGGGGGTAGAGTAATTATCAATGATTAAATTCATCTGTTGGAATATTTGGGGAGTAGCAAATCCTGGCTCCCTTAATGAATATTGAGTTTAAACAGGATTCATAAATTCTGGGTTGTAGTTCTTCTTGAACCCTTGGTAAAATCTAATTTTGATAGATTCACCAATAAATTCAAAGGCTTTAACTTTTATTCAAACACTTCCAACAAGATTTGGCTTTTCTGTAGGAAAGAGATAAAGATTGATATTATTAAGGATCATTCCCAGTTTTTGCATTTTCATTTTGAATTGGAGCATTTCAGTGGTCTGGCAACTTTTATTTATGCTGCATCTTCTATAAATGATAAAAAGGAGCTTTGGAATAATCTACACATTGTTGGGAAGAATGTTAATCAAGGCTGGCTTGTTGGAGGGGATTTTAATTCTATTGCTCATCCTAGTGAGAAGAAGGGTGGTAGAGCTCCTAAATTACAAGATCTTCTTACGTTCTCCAGTCATATTAAAGATTCTTATTTATTTGATCTTGGGTTTGAAGGATCTCCTTTCACTTGGAGGAGAGGTAATATTTATGAAAGGCTTGATAGGCTTTTAGCTAATCAAGCATGGTTGGATATGTTCCCTATTTCTAAGGTACTACACCTTGCCACGCTTGGATCTGATCATAACCCTTTGTTAGTCATCTTTTCTGTATTGCCTGCTGTTAAAAATCAGTCTTTTAGATATTTAAATGTTTGGTCTTCTCATCCCTCTTTTCATAAGGTAATTGAAGACAATTGGGTTTGTCCTCAGGCTTTCTCTAATGATAATCCTATATCCCAACTTTGGCAATCCCAAAAGGCATTGGCTAGGGTTCTAAAAGATTGGAACTGGAATGTCTTTGGACACTCGACCGAGAATGTTATCAAGGCCGAGAAACCGGTTAAAGATATTGAGATAGAGGTTGAGTCGAGTCTTTGTGCCGAATCCCAGCTTGTATGAAGCCAATGAAAAATTAAGTTCTCGTTATAGCTAATGAGGAGCTATTCCTATTGCAAAAGGCTCCTGCTAATCATTTTCTCTATGGTGATCGAAATTCCAAATACTTTCATGCTATAATCAAATATAGGAGATCTCTTAACACCATTCCTAAAATCAAATCTGATCAAAAGGGTTGGATATATAATTCTCAAGATATTGCTGAAGATGCTATTGATCACTTTCAAAAGCTATTTTCTTTTAAATCCACCAATGCTGATTTCTTTTCTGCTGATTTATTTAATGATGGTATGTTCAATGGTAATGGAGATTTGTTGGTCCAGATTCCTAATGAGGAGGAGATAATTAATGTTATTAATTCCATGGATGTTAATAAAACTGCTGGTCCGTATGGTTTCTCATCTCGATTTCTATAAAAGACATTGGGATATAATCAAAGGCATAGTAATTCCCGCTGTTCATGCATTTTTTCGTGGTGTGGAGCTTCCTAAGTATTTTGCTGCAACATCTATTGTGCTTATTCCCAAGGATAAAATTAAATCTAGCTGGCATGATTTCAGACCAATTTGCATATCATCCATCTTTTCTAAGATTCTTAGCAAGATTATTGTGGAAAGATTGCAGCCTTGTTTATCTGAAATGATTTCGTTCAATCAATCTGCTTATATTAAGGGTAGAAATATCTCTGATAATGTGCTTCTAGCACAAGAATTACTTACTGATATTGACAAATCTTGTAGAGGCTCTAATTTAATCTTTAAATTAGATCTCTCCAAGGCTTATGATTCCATCAGCTGGACTTTCGTTTTGAAGGTTCTTGCTGCTAGGGGATTTGGATCTGATTTTTGTCACTTGATTTCTAGATGGCTTCAAAATAACTACTATAGTCTCTTGATCAATGGTAGGAGTTATGGCTTCTTCAAATCTGGTAGAGTGATTAAACAAGGGGATCCCTTATCTCCTTATATCTTCATATTGGTATTTGACTATTTTTCGAGAATGCTAAATCAGTTACAACATAACCATCCTCATGTCCAATTCCAGCATAGGTCTAATCTCTTGGTTAGCCATCTAGCTTATGCAGATGATGTTATTTTTTTCTGTAATGGAAACAAAGGCTCAATTAAACACATTATGAAAACTTTGGCCAGATTTGAAGATGTTTCTGGTATGACTTTCAATAAATCAAAATGCCTTTTTCTCCCTAGCTCTTGTATGAATGTCCATGCCAGAAACGGGATCTCTGATTTTACTGGATTTAAAGAAGCTATTTATCCATTTAAATATTTGGGATTTCCTTTAATTAAAGGTAGAAGAAGGCTTTCTCATTATGATGGTGTGGTCTCTAAGATTTCTTCTCAACTTCAATGTTGGTCTAACTCTTTTCTATCCAATGGGGGTAGAATAACCCTACTCAAAAGTGTTTTAACCTCCTTTCCTTTATACACTCTTCAGATGGTTAAAATGAAGAAAAGTACTCAGAAGTTACTTTCCCTAATGTTTAATAAGTTTTTGTGGGAAGGTCAGCATAAGAATTATCATTGGTCAAGCTGGGAGAAGTTATGCAAACCTATGTCTAGTGGAGGTTTGGGCTTTAAGAGTTTTCAAGCACTTAAGCTTTGCTTACTTCTGTAAACAATGGTTAAATTTCAGATCCAAATCTTCTCTTTGGGCTAAATTTATGCATGGAAAATACTGCTTTAATACTCATCCAACTCAGACTCTTGCTAAGCTAGGTGATTCTACAACATGGAAGGAGTCGTTAAAAATCGGAGAATATGCTCGAACAACTTTTTGTTTGGGAGGTTGGTGATGGTCAAATAGACTTCTGGAATGATAATTGGTTATTCAATGAAACTTTATTATCTCAATATAAATCTTCTACTGCCATTAAGAAGGTCTCAGTTAGCTGGATTAATGGAACCTGGAATACATCTACCCTTCAAAATACTGTAAACAAGGAGACCATGGAGAAAATATTAATCGTGCCTATTCCGAAAGATAGAAAGGATAGATCGCTTACTAAGGTTACCGCCTATCAAAGTCTATCTAAATTCATTTTACTTTTTAATATATCTTGCTCGAATAATGATCTGGGAATAAAATCGGAATAAATTCATCTCACCCTCCATGTATTTTTTCTGCTGGAAGCTCTTTAGGAATTTTCTTCCCACTGATGATATATTGAAATTAAAGGGTATTAGAGGTCGTTCTCATTATGTCTTTTGCTGTTCCATGGAAGAATTCATCCATCATCTTTTTCTCACTTGCCCTGCTGCTCAGTTAATTTGGAATTTTGTCATTAGCCGTAGCTTCTCTAAAATTAAATTCTGTTTGTGGAGATCAATTAAAGATTGCTGGATGGATTGGAAAGGGGCTACTGACTTTTATATCCCATTAATAGTATTCTGGTTTCTCTGGCTTTCAAGAAATGATGCTATATTCTGTCGATAAACAGCTTCTCCCTCAGCTGGTGACTAATAACTGTTTAACTTACATATTCAAGATAAGGAAGCATTTTAACATAAATTACAAAGTGTCATCTAAACCAATGTTAATTCAGTGGGCTCCTCCTTTATTCCCATGGATTAAGATCAATGTTGATGGTAGTTATAATAATGATGCAGCAGGTATTGGTATTCTTGGAAGGAATTGTAAGGGAAAATGCTTATGGTTTCTAGCAGCACCTATCATTGCCAGCAATGCTCTTATGGCTGAAGTTATAGCTATTTTTTGGGGTCTGAAAGCAGCTATGATTAATAATCATACCCTTGTCATTATTGAAACTGATTCAGCAATCCTTTTAAATATTCTATTAAAGAATGCTATTGCTCCTTGGTACATTCAAATCTGGATCAACAAAATCATTCTCATTGCTTCTTCTATACAAGTTAGGTGGAGCCACGTGTATAGAGAAAGAAATCAACCAGCAAATTGGCTTGCCACCAAAGCTTCTTTATCAAATTTGCTAGTTTGCTGCCCTTATGATGATCTTTTTGATAGATCTTCCATTTTCTTTGATTTTAGATTACTTTTACATGGGGATCTTTTGCCTATTGCTCATTTGAGATGTAAATAAACTTTCTTAGATTTAATAGAAAAGCTTTAATAAATAAATATATATATGTAATTTAAAAAGTAACATTTGGTTTTAAAAATAATTTTGAATTTAAAAATTTTAAGATATGAAATTAAACCGATCTCACATTCCAAATAGTTTATATAAACGAGCACCACACCACAAACCGTGTATCTATCCCGAAGAATAGACACATTGCTTGATGATGGGGCTCGATTAAATAAACTAGAAGATTTGTGACATCCGTTTGGTCTGCGAACCAATTTTATAGGTCGACAAGTTCCCATTCTTAATATAAAGGAATTAAGTAGGGTTTATATTACCTGGGTTCTCAAAGTTCTCTATAAAGGCAAACCCCTATAGTTAATTACATCCGAAGTGACGGGAATCACTTAAGAAAACTCCCGATAATTATCAGTGGTTTTTCTCTCAAGAATTTCAAAGTTTAAGGTTTCAAATGAATTGGATTTTTGAAATTTCAATAGGCAATGGCTCAAATTCGGAACAGTTTGTTTTAAGAGTGCAAAGGGAGAGAAGTAGGAGAAGCTGAGGATCCAAGAGGAATCTTGGCAACTTCTGAAAGTATCATATTGTTTGGCTTAAATTCAAATATTTACTTAATATTGTAATATGCCAATTTTAGTTAATTAGGACTTATGTTTGTATGATATAATCACACAAGTAGCCTCGAAGATGTGAGGGTTTATGTCGTACCAAATAACTACCTCGGAATCCTAAGACTAGTTAGGGCTTAATTTGTATAACATGATTATGCAAATGCCTAACAAAAAGTTGAGGATTTATGTTGCACTAAGTAAACTACCTCGAAATCCTATGGCTTAGTTATTTAATTCTAAGGAAAGTTTTGTTGAAGTAGACCTGAGTTTTGCTGAAGAAGATGGTCGTGCTGCCCACAGTGCTCCAAGCTCCTTGTTGCAGAGGTTTAGTTTTAGAAAGTGAAAATTTGGAGATGAGAGAAGTGTTCTGCTTTAGAAAATTTTTAAAGTCCAAATGTCTATAGTGTTTTATTAGGGGAATCTTAAAGTTGATTATAACAACACCGGTTAAGATCCCACTGTTCCATCATTCTGGCACCGTTATTTTTATCGGATTCACTTAGTCCAGATGAATTTGCTAAACTCAACTGAATGAGTTCCACACTTTCATTTAGACCGTGGGAAATCTCGTTAGCAACACGTAGGTTACATCATCCGAGGTATTCCAGATCATCCAACAAGATATTTTAATTTAGTTATAATTACAGTTTTGTTGTTCTGTTTGTGATTAAATTTTGAGTTGTTTTATCTTTTGAAATGTTGTGGCGGTGGATTTTATCTTGTTGTGACTTTTAATTTAGTTTTGGTTTCAGTTTTGTGGCTATCCTAAAGGTTTTAGTTTTCATGCAACAATCTTGTTTAACATGCAGGAAGAGTAAAGTGCAGCTTATATAAATAAATTGCAATAAAGTAAATAAAAGCATACCTGGAGAGTCTTTTCGTCATTCCGAGCTACACTTAAAACACATGTTAAGGCATTTAGATGTTTATAACAAGTACCTAGGTAAAGCTAAGAGAAGGGTTTTGGTTGTCTACCAAATTCGTAATCCTATTGCTAGTCATCTCCTATGACGTCTAGGTTCTTATATTTTGTTTAAGGATGATTTTCTTCATCAAAGAACAACTAAATTCAATTGTTCTTCTGAAACATCCCATCATATTGAGGAAGCGTTTAGGAAGAGTGCTAAACATCTTTTCAATATTTTTGGTATTATTTTTTAGTCCAAATGAGTTTTATTACACAGGTGAATTAATCATCCCAAAATTTAGTTTAGTTTCTTGCTCAGTGAATTAGGATGTTTGATTATCCTATAAGTAAAGTGACATTTCACTTGATGCTTTACTTAAGAGTTATAATAATGAAAACCTTTAGCGGGTAAATCAATTTATTAAAGAATTTAATGATTTAAAGTTGGAATAAATGTTTTAAGGTGATTTAATTTAGTTATAAAATTTTAATAAATTTAAGTTTGGAATAGTGTTCAAGTTGCTTTATTCTTAAGTGTTTTAAACCATTTGAATTGAAAGATGAGTTTAAATTATTTAATTTAGACTTTAATGATATAATTTTAATTTAATTGCAGTATTCTAGATTAAATTGTAATTAGTTTGATTATTTTTTTTAATTAAGAATCTATTTTTATGAAATTGATTTTGTTGTTTCAAGTTTGTTTTAAATTTACTTTCAAGTGATTTTTTAAATTATTAATTTTTGTTTTAAATTTATTTTAATTTAATTATCAAATTATTTAATGTTTTAAGCTTTAATTTAATTAAGGTTCATTTTCCTTTTAATTATATAATTATTAATTTCAATTATCACTTTAAATTTAATTAAAAGTTAAATATTATTAAAGTGATTCATTTAGGGATTTTTGTTTAAGTTATTATAGTCTCTCTAAATTATATCCCCATTTTAAAAATCCAAATTTTAACTTATTCTTCCAAAATTCAAATTATTTAATTAATTAAGGTTTACTTTAAATATTTTCAAGAAGATTAATGGGTTTCTACCCCTTAATTCTCTAGGTTTCAATCTTCTAATGAAAATTTTAAAATCAAACATTTTACCCTCCCCATTTTGATTAGACCTAAATGTTAATTAGGGTTAAAATCCTTTAATTACCTTCATGCCCCTTTAAGCTTATTTATTTCATAACTCACTAAATTGAGCTCAAATGAACTTAAAATTTTTATGTGACTTCACTCATATGTCAATTAAGACATTAGAGGAGAATTTGTGCTTTTTCTGAATTTAATTTAATTTATATAGTTATGTTAATGAAAAATAGGAATTTTCAATGGAAATTCAACAACATGACCATGGTAAGGTTTCTATCCCTAAGAAAATTATGGGATATTCCTAATGACCAAAGGACCACTTGGACAAATTTTGCTGATTTTTTGAATTATATTTTATTTATTATAATTATTTACAATTTTGGAGTGTTAATTAATTATAAAATAAAATAAAGGTTAAAAATTAACTTTTATATTTTTATTAAATCTCTCTAACATCAAGGAGTTCAGAGAAAGAAAATTTTATAATTTTCTGATTTTTTTTTGATTTATTAGAATTAATTTAGTGAAAAAGGTTGGAAAATTCATTTTGTAATTCAAAAATTATTTTAAGAATTTAAAATTCAATATCTTTACTTTGAGACTTGGGAAAAATATTTGGTTTGTTCCTATGTGATTAGGAGTCAAAATATGACATTTTTCTGATTTTTATTATTTTTATGATTTTTTAATTATTTAAAATATTAAAATATGGTGAAAATGAAGTTTTTTAGAAAATTTTAATTTTAATTTTCTAAGACTCCTCTGATATCAGAGAAGCCCCAAAACCAATTTTTGTAAATTTTTAAATGTATTTTTGGAGTTATGAATATTTTAAGTTTATTTTTGGTTATGTGACTTAATTAATCCATTTAGTGGGGTTAAACATTTCCAATTGATTCCAAATTTTTATGTGAGGTCCCTCTGATCCTAAAGATCAGTGGAGAATTATTTTCAATTTCTTTTGGTGTGTGATTAACTCTATTTAATTAATGTTTAGTTTTGAGTAATTAGGCCAATTAGGGTTATTCTTAATGAATTAACTCAAAACATAATTATCCTAGGGTCCTCTGGTCCTAAGAAACTTCCCCAAATTTTCCTAGAATATTCTAAGCAATATGCTAATTAATCGAATTAAAATACCAAAAGTAGTGACATGAGCTTGAAAAATACATAACTTTTCATAGAGATAGCCTCTAACCTTAAAAAATTCAGGGAATGTTCCCAGGATCAGAGGCTTTAAAAGCCCTATGGTCTCATGCCATGGTGAATAATCTATGTAAATGGAGAATCAAAATACTGAAATGAGTGAATAATTAATTAAAAAAAAAATATTCATCAAATTAACTTAATTATTTTTTCACATTATTCTCCTCTGTTCACTGAGTAAGAAGGTATTTTTATTATATTTTTGTGAATTTTCTACACCAAGATATGGATTTTCTAAGTTCTGGGTATTTAAATAAATCAAAATAATCCATATTTATCTACTTATCCACGCGGCGCCGACTCATCCTTGGCAGCTCTGAAAGCCCACGCTTCGCGCTCCCATTTGACGCCGCCATCTGACTCAGCGCTCCAGGGGCCCCCGGTTCAAGTATCGTTCTCTGGTCCGGTGCAATTTGGACAGTCCACTAGATACACGCTCGATCGGATAGCGCCTGGTCATCATCTACGACTGGTGTGCACCCGTGACCATCAACACTTAAACCCTAAGAACTCTCTCATTTCTCAACGGATTTTTGTATTCTTATGCTCTATGGATTCGTCTTAAAGAGACAAAAACATCCATACGGTTTACATGCCATGAAATTAAGCCAATCAAAATGGAGAACCACTGGAAACTCGGGAGAAAGGAGAGGTCTATTCCTTGGCTCTGTGAAGTGAAGCTTCAATCAGAGAGTTGTGGCACCTTCGATTGCACCCAAGGAAACTCCAGATGAAGTCTCTAGCTCTGGGGAATTGCCTAGGTACAACTTCCACCAAGCCCGATTTCAAAGCTTGACCGATAGAGAGAATGGCTAGCCAGGTGAGGGGGCTTCCACTGGGGAACTCTTTCACTTGGTCCTGTGCAGGTATGGGTGAGTTTAATTTGATTTTGGTGGAGTTTTCAAAATTATCCTAATTTTTGGGTGGATTTTTGACTGAGAAATTGAGCTCTGTTAATGGGGATTAGGGCAAAGGGGCATTGGGAATCAATTGCTCTAGGTTAGGAGAAGGTCCTGGAGCAATTTTGGCAAAGTTTTGTTCAGCTCAGGTTCATCACCTTGTTTGGCCGAGAAGGTGGTGGGTTTAAATAGGCATGGCTGGAGGGCCTCCCAGGGGGAGTTAGGGCTTGGGATCAGCTTCCTTGGTCAAGGGAAGAACAGCCTTAGAGTCCAATTGAGTTGGGACAGTTTGAATTTCTTTGAATCAAATGGGTGCTCTCGTCCATGGTGTTTTCCGGCGACTGTGGTTGCTGGCTGGCCAGGCATGGGTTACCTTCAGGGTCAGGGAGATCAGGGCTTGATTTTGGTGCAAGTAATGGTGGTTGGCCATGTGTAAAGAGCGTGGCTTTAAGTGGTGTGGTGACGGGGTCATTTTAGGTTCAAATGGATCAAGTCATGGTTTGGGTTGAGTGCACCACCGAAGGCTGGTTTGGGCTAAAGAGAAAGTCACTTGGGTCAGCTTGATTAGTGGGGTCAAGTCACAATCCAAGTACAATTAAGTTTAAGCATAGGTTAAGGGAAGCATAGGAATGTTTAATAAACTTTAAAGGAATCATTAAAGAGCTCCCTTCTCTTGCTATAAATGGATTGATGACAAGGCCAAGCTATCACGGCTTCATATGGTTTGTGAATAACTCCATTGTGGCTTCATTTGGCTTTGGAAAAGTCAAGTCATTTGCATGAAGAAGGATATTGGCATTTTTGATGATTTAAGGGAGATTATCATGAGGCCAAGATTGGAATAATTTGAGGATCAATTAGAACTTTAGGGATTGATTTAAATCAAAGGGGTGATGAGGGGAAATTTCATGTGGGCTTTGGAATGGGTTTTGTGCTTTAAGGATTTGGTGGAAGTGGGATTTTAGAATGGTTTAAGGGAGTGGGCAATTAGATTTTGAAATGAACTTTTGGTTGAAAATTTGGTAAGGGGTAGGGCCAAATAAATGTTGGGTTTAGTTTAGGGATGTGTCATGAACATTTTAGAAAAGATTTGGTATCATTTAGAGTGGAATTGGATTTAATTTGGCTTTTTTTGGTAAACGGACTAAAGTTGGTCAAATTGGGCTAACTTGGGCTAAGGTTGGGCTAAGGTAAGATTTGATGTAAAATTAATATTAAGAAATGTTTATGAGAGTGTCACAAATAGTTTTCAACTTTAGTTGGGCTTTGATTTTGAGATTTGGGCCCATTTGGGTTTATGGTTGGCTTAGGCAAAAAATGGGGAATTTGGTTTTGTGTTAGGTTTGGGTGGATTTTAGGTTCAAATTTTGGGAAAATCGAGTTAGTCTTTTGTTTGTGATGATATTGGGAAGGCTTTAGAGAAGATTTGGGGCAAATTGGAGTTGAATTGGGTTGGTTTGGGCTAGGTTTAGGTCATGGGCCAAAAATTGGGCTTTAAGCTTCAAATTGGAATTAGATCCAAATGTTAATCAAATTGGGCTTGTATTTGGTTTAAATGGATATTGGGGATATTGAATTGAAGTTTAGAATTGAATTGGGTCAAAGTTGAGGTTAATTGGGTTGATTTGGTTTGACATTGAGTCCACCTGGGTTAAGAGTGGGTCAAATTGGGGGTTTTGGTAAAAGTGGTTAAAATGACAAAATTGGCCTATGGTGTAGTTTAACAAAATGAAATTGGGAATATTTGGGATTTTTTGGAATTTTCTGGGAATTTTCTGAATTTATGGAATTTTTGGGTTAAAAGGGTATTTTGGGTATTTGGAGGGTATTGGGGGGTATTTTTAGAAATTTTGGTATATTTGGCCACGGGTGATCAATTGAAATGGTGGGAAATATTTAGGATTAGTTTTGATTAATTTTGGGTAGTTTAGGTAATTTTTGCAAATTTTGGGTTGCTTCAAGGACATTTGATAGGTTTAGTGGGTGTAGAATGGAATCACTTTAGTTGAGCCTTGGAGGTCAAAAATTGAAATTTTTAAAAAATGAAGATTGATCAAGTTTGAGTAGAATGGAATCACTTTAGTTGAGCCTTGAAGCAATATCAAGCCCATAAGAGCCATGAGAAGACTCATTTGAGGCATTCACTATGTTGTTCCTAACGCTCTCAGCCAAGGGCCTAGGGGTTAAGGTCCATCCATTTGAATTACCTACATGAGTCAGGAAGTCAACCTAGGTATGAATGGTTTTAGGATTTGGAATGTGTGTGAAAGTATAATGTGTTTAGGTCAACCCTCACAAGACTAGGACACTTAGGGTAGTCCTAAGGCCAAAGAGTCATATAGGGAACTCATCCTTTAAACCTCCACATCTGATCTTAACCCTCCAGGTGACAAGGGGGTTTACAATCAAACTTATGGGGTTTGTAGGGAGTTAAGAGGTGTTTAAATTTTTAAGAGGTGGGTTCGATTATTAGTCCTCGAAGATAGTCGAAGGGAAAGCCTAAGGCTAGATCCTAAGTACTAAGGAGAGAGAAGAGAAAAGACCTCATAAAAAATGAGGTCAACACATCTCAATTTGCCAAATAAAGAAGTAAATGAAGTGCAAGATACTGAATCATCACAACTTTTTCAACATTAAACACCTATGCTTCACACAACTTCCTTCCATAATTTAATTACTTCATCATTTAAAAAAAAAGATAAAGAAAACTACTCAGAACTCAAGGAGAAAGCACAACCACAAATTTAATTGAAAGTAGAAATCATAGTGAAAATACAACAAGTATTACTTAAAGACAAAAGTAAAAATAAGATAAAAAATTATCTGAAAATCCTCTCCACAAGACTCTTGAAGTTCCTCTGAAACGTTTACTTTCAACTAAATAACTCCTTAAGGGGTGGTGCCCAACTCTAAGGATTCACTCTTCTAAATTCTAATACAAACTATGATAAAGTAAAGTGAAAAAGTAAAGAAACTATGGCAAGAAGAAGACTCTCTTTCTTCCTTTTTCCCTTCAACAACTTCAAGTTTTTCTCCAACTTCTCCCACCAATACTTCTTTTCAAAACTCATCTTCTTTTCTGATCTTCAATTCTTCTTTTTAATATTTCTTCTAAAGGTGCTTTGGTGTCTCTTCAAATTATGTCCAGATTCAATGTATTTACCAAAGGATACATCTCTTCATTCGAATTTGTAGCCTAAAAGAAGTTAAGGAAGTTTAAACTAAAAGTTATTTCAAAAACCCCTTGAAAATGACACCAAAATTAATTTAATTCGTATTGTTTAACTGTGGCACCTATGCGCCGGCCATCGGCGCTTACACGATAGAGGCCAATTTTGCACACCTTTCCATTTCACACCAAATTGGATTCTTTTTTGCTACTTTCATCATAATCAGTCATCTTAGTCATACCTGTAAGAAAAACACAAAAACACCTTCCTTTGAAGTGCAATATCTTTAAAAATAGGTACAAAAATGTGCATAAAAATAACATGTATTTTGGTTGTATGAGTGAGACCATTCCTTCCCTATTCTCCTCCTTTTCTTGCTTCAGTTTGCCTATTTCGGTTTTTCACAGCATTTCTGCCATTTTCAGATTTTTGGTGTTTTAGTTTTCATTTCTGCTTTTGAGGGTTTTCTGGTTCCTTTTCCAATGATATTTTTATTTTGGTTAGAGGTGTTATTTGGGCTTCTTCTCTTTTGTTTTTCTTGTGTTGTTATTCCAATTTGGTAGTCTTGTGTTGTTTCGTTTTGGGGGTTTTGCTAGATTTTGACTCTCTGGTTTGGGATATAGTTTTTCTAGTGTGAATTTTAGTTTGGTCTCAAGGGGTGGGGGGATGGCCCCTTCCTACGCGACGGCGATCTCCGGGGATTCCTTCTCCAGGGTCGTCGCTAACAGTTGTATCTTTCCTCTAACTTTTCATGATGCTTTGGAATTTGTGAGGAATTACACATTTATCATAGAGCTGGGAAGGAAGAATGGGAAACCTTCCTTGTTCCTCGCTGACGAGGAAACTAATATTTTTGCTTCAGCACGTAAGCAATTTCTCGCGGGGAAATTTTTGTTTGGGCATCCTAAGCTTGAGATTATCCGTAACATTTTGATTTATTTACGCTCACTGGTAGTAGGAATGTACGTTTGCTTGATTGTCAACATGTCCTGATTGAACAATCCAATGAGGCGGACTACGCCAAGGTCTTTTCTCAAAAAATTTTAAAGATAGATAACCGTATTATAAAGGTATTGAGATGGATGGTGGATTTCGATCCCAAATCTGAATCCCCTATAATTCCAGTTTGGGTGAAATTTCCATAGCTTAAGCCACATATTTACAATTATGAAACACTTTACATGCTTTCCTCAACCAGTGGTAAACTGCTGAAGACTGATAATCCCACAATTAATTTATTCAAATCTTTTGAAGCCTGTATACTTGTTGAGCATGATATAACTCAACCTTTTAACGATGAGATTTAGGTTGTGTCTCCTCATCAAGGTTACTGGCAGAAAATGGTTCTGGGACCTCATCCCCCTTATTGTTCTTATTGTGGCATGTTTGGGAATAGCACGTATGCATGTTATCACCTACACCTACATTTACGTCCGGCAGTCGTTCCCCGCAATTTTCCTCTTCCTCCTAATGTTGTTGATAAGAAACCCTCCTCCCCCACACATATCACCACACCCATTCCTGATGTTGATATTCATGGTGATGTTTTGCCTCCATCCAGCTCGAGAAATTCCACTGAGGTAACACTTGAGTTGGAAAATTTACAGAATGAAGCTATTATCACTCAACCTTCAGGTTTGGCTTTTGGTGAGGGTTATATGGAGGATAAGGTTCAGATGGGTTTGCCCACCCCCTTATATATAAATCTCCACGGAATGTTGATAATTTACCCAATATTCGTGCCCCTATCTCAACTTCTCATGCTGATTTACATGGTGGTGATCTACCTTCCTCTCACTCGGGGATTTCTACTCAAATAATTCCTTGCCTAGAAAGGTTACACAATGCAAATATTATCAATCAATATCTATGTGATACTATGAGTTACGATCACTTGTTGGAAAAGGGTACGGAAGAAGTTGCTCTTCCTCTTTTCATTGAGCCCTCTCTTGGGGTTACCCTTTTAACGCGACAATGTAACATGAGGGGACAGTGCAGTGAGTCTCTCCCTTTTGAAGCTGACTCTAACCTTCTGGAGGAGGAATGGAAGCTGTAGAAGTCTAGGAATAGGTGGAAAAAAGGTAGCTATGAATTCGCTAATCATGGGATCGATAATGGTCTTGAAGTAACTAAGCATAATTGACATAACCAAACTAGGTCTACTAGAACAGTTTTTATGTCTACTCATGATTAACATTTTAATTTAGAATATTGGGGGAGTCGCGGATCCTCACTCCCCCGATAGACAAAAATATTAACCAGGATCCATAATATCCCTATATTTGCTATTCTCGAACAGTTGATTTCTTCTACGAATCTCATTTTAGGTAAATTCAAACATCTCTCCATCTTTCGTAACACTTCCAATAAGATTTGGGTTTTTTGGTGTAATCATATCAATATGGACATTGATGTTAAAGACGAACAGTTTTTCCATTCTTATTTTTCTTTGGATGACTTCTAGGTGTGGTTAACCTTTATGTGTCCTGGCACTTTGCTTACTACAAGGTACAACTTTTGGAACAAGTTTACTTTATTGGACACCTCATGTCCTTAAAATTGAATGTTGGGTGGTGATTTTATTTTTGTTATACATATTTGTGAGAAGCGTGGTGGCCATCCTATGGATTCTCATTTGACGCAGAATTTTGGGGAGGCTATGGCCGCAACGAGGTTTTCGATCTGGGGTTTGTTGGCTCTAAATTTACTTGGAATACAAGCAAGTTGTTTTAACATCTTGATAGTTGCTATTGGATCAATTTTTATGGTTTTACGTAGGTTCAGCATGTTAGCAGTTGACCACGATTTTTAAAATACTTAAAAATATAAGAATTGAACACCACTACCAGAAGATCTAAATCCTGAGCAATAATGCAAAAAATTTGACTTAGAGCGTAGTTTTAGTTTTAGTAACAAGTATATATTGTAATATTTTAATCATAGAGTTACCTTTAAACGCAAGTATACGTATCGCTCAAGTAATACAGGGCTCTAATGGAGTCCTGGATATCGATCCCACAGGGAATATTTTAGAGACTACAGACTAGGATTATAGAAATCAATTCAAAATCACAACTAAATTGAAATTGCATATCTGTCACTAATACGCAATCTTCAATAAAATGAAATTTAAATTAAGCTAGTTCTACTAATAACTAACTAATACTACTAAAGTTAAGTTCAAATATATAAGCAAGAATCTTTCTCCTTTTTTATGATATTTAAGTGAATAGATAACTAGAATTCATTTTTAAATGGTGTTGCGCCAAATAGGAGCATACCTATTCTTTACCCTTTGGTCCAGGCATAAAGAACATTGACTAATCCTATGCTTGGTTACTGAATCTGCGGCTAGGCTGGGAGGATACCAGCTCTCACTTCAGAGCTCCCCATTCCCCTCGCCTAAGGGCTAACAATCTACACATCAACACCCAAACGATAGGACCAAATTGAAAATTTTAACCTGTCACTCTAAAATCTCTAATTCTACGCCCAATGAATATTATTTCCCTGTATATTTGCACCCTGATTCCAAGGATTTTGATCTCCCTGAATATCGGATGTAATCTTAACTATTGTTATTAAACTCAACTGATTTTAACTTTTCAATTGGCCGGATTGAAAGTAAATTAAGATCTAAATTAAAGATTATCACAACTTATTTATAACTTTTATGGCACATTAATTCTATTTATCATATCAAAAAATTATCAAAACAAGGAGAAAGATAGAACAACTACTAAGAATTCATGGAGAGGATGTAATAAAACTTGGATTTCATATATAAAAGTAAAGTACTACAAACTAAAGTAAATAAACACATCTTATCCTTAATTCCTCTCCAAACAAACTCCTTGAAGTTCCTTTGAATCTCTTCCTTCTTTACAGTACACGGAATTCTCCTTCGAAATGGTAATGCCATAGAGATCTCTCACTTCCCTTCCACTCTTACTATCCTTCGAAGAATTTCTCACAATCTCTATTTGAACTCACTATTTAACACTTACTATAACAATGAACACTAGTGGACTCTCTATAAGAGACTAAGTAACTATTAGAAATCTCTAATAGCACTTTTTATAGACTCTCAGTGACGTTTAAAGGAGACCAAAAGGACAATTGTTCGGCCTAAAATGGTTCTTTCTAAAGTTGTTGAAGATTCTCCAAGGGTTTTCTAGGCATCCCTTTGAAAATCATCCACATTCGACGTATATTGTGAAAGAACCGCTGATCCCGCCGTCGACGGCCTCAAGTTGCGCCGTCAGCGGCCTTCTAGAAACAGTGTTTTAAATTTACCTAGCCTTCGGCGGCCTCGATCTTCACCATCAGTGACCTCTCGTGGAATATATTCTGAACTCTCAGGAAAATTACGCCGTCGGCGGTCTCGACCTCGCCTTTAGCGCGCTAAGTTAAATTTTCATAATTTAGCCCTTTTTGCTCCAAATTTGCTCCTTATTGCATATTTTCGCTCCTTTATCTTGAAATCTTCATACCTGGAGAAAAACACCAAAAATATCCTTCTTTATAGTGCAATATCATCAGAATCAGTATAAAATAGGCATGAAAATCTTAACCTTTTTTCCTTGGGTCAAAATCTCCTAAACTTTAACTATTACTTATCTTCAAGTAATCTTTAGTACTACAAAAAAGTTATGATTCATTGTAGTAAAATTTTAATTCAGAAATACTATAATTTTGATTTAAATAAATATTATAACCAAAATTCATAGAAAAATTTTCAAGTAATTAGATTAATTCTGCAGGTATAAGGCTATCTAGTCATCAAGTTTAAGATTTCTAGTCTTCTATTCATTTCAAGAATGACTATATGTTGCAATATCAATTCACTTAGAATATTTAGAAGATAAGAAATTCATGAGAATTTTACTAAGTAAAGAAACTAGTCATATATAAGTTCAGAAATGCTTTTAGTTTTCCTTTTAGGTTAATCCAAGTGAAGCCAATTTTTTATAAGGCTTTTCCTCAAGCTTCTCCTCACTTAATTTTTTCTTTTGGATTGTTTTTCAATCCTATATATTTTTCTTTTCTTTTCAGGGATTGTTTTTCAATCCTTTTTCTTTTTCTTTCTTTTTCTTTCTTTTTCTTTTTCTTTTTTAAGTGAGGATTACTATATCTGGATTACTTGTTAATAATTTTGAACTTCACTCTTCTTTTCCTAAATTAGAAACTTTTAAACATTCTTTACTTTATGTGTACTTCATGATTTTTACATTATTGAATCCCAATCTTTTCTTTCTCAACTAAATTCCTAAGATTCTTAATATTTCAAAATATAGTTTTCTTTACTTTAAATAGTTAACTATATTCTTATCCTTTTATACTAAATATCTTAACCTACAAAACTGATTTTCATTAACAAAAACATTTCCTTGAATTTTCTATAATATTTAGATAAATCTAAACATAGTTATGTGAATTAAATTTTATCACAAAAATCATAATATAATTTTTTTTAAATATGTTATTTGAGAACATATAATAGTTAAGATTTTTCCCCCCTCCCCCAAACTTAAAGTTTTCTATAATTGAAATAATACAGGTAGAAAGAAAAATTCTAAATTTAAAATTCATACCTTTGCACATTAGGCATTTTTGTCTTTTTGAAATTTGCAGGTTCTTCTTAAAATTTCTAAATTCAACTGCCCTGTAATATTTAAAAACCTTTCTACATACTAACAGTTTATAGAATTTGCTGGGATAATGAAATTTTAAAACATGTATTTAAAACTAAACATTAAACAACAACAGAATAACTACACTACACAGGACATATGCACTTCACAACACAGAACAATAAATTACTATTTTTAGACTATGAAGTTCACAATTACTATTACAAATATCACAAACATCCAGAAATGAAAATGCAAACTGCCAAACCACCCACATATCCCAAAAACAAGCATAGTCCATGGAATACAATAAAAATCAAAGTATATCAACAAAAGTAAAACAAATAGAAAAACACATCACATCACTATCGCAAAGATTAATCAAAATCCCATACAATGTCCTCATCACTCTGGTCATCAGGTGGATTGAGCTGATACTGAGTATACCGGGGACATTATGGAAAAATCACATCAGGCTCTCCTCTGTAGTATCTAACCTGAGCATCATAATATGCTATCTCAAAATCAGAGTGCCTCTGAAGATACTCACTATCATGATCGTGTCTTCTCTCTAAACCTTCAATCTTGTGATCAATTCTTTCCAATTTTTCATCAAACTGCTCAAAAATTTTCCTCTGCAGGGTCATGGCATTCATCAGATCATATAAGGTAGGGGGACTACAGGTAAGAGGGTCATAGCTAGTAGAAGGGATGTCTCTACTAGTAGAAGGTGCCTTGCTCCAACTCCCTGTTCTCCATTCCTCATGGGATTCATAAGCCTTTATATTTTGCTTTACTAATGTGTTTCATCAGATACACCCATTCCTCATCATCTCTCGCTTCAACTCCAGATAATTGACAAAGTGCATAAATAAGGCCAGGATGCCCTAAATATCCACTTGTCTCACTCTTTGTAGTGGCCGTAATGTTCTTATAAATTATTCTCCCCACATTAATGCTTCTGTTGTTCTGAATATAGAAATTTAGAATAGCTCTACCTCTCGAGACTTCACTGTGATGGTAGGTGGGTAGCAGAGTCAAACAAATTAAATAATGCCATGCCTTAGCAGTGGTTCATCATGGACAATGTAAAGTTAATCCGTTCATGATTTTTAATTTTCCAAACTCCTTTCCAATTAGTTAGAAAGTCAATAGCATCGTTAAATGGACCTTCCATTGTTCCAAATGTTTCATACTCGCTAGAAAAATAACCATGATGCTCGAAAAAAGTGTTAATGCGATTAGCATTAAAGTCGACAGAGAATCCTCTTACTTGGACTGGTTCATCCTCGAGTTGCGTAAGATTGGAGTAGAACTCTCTCACCACTTCGATAATAGCTCTGTAGGTTGTATAGCAAAAGTTCTCCCATCCTCGCTCTTTGATAACTCGTTCCACTTCTCCTCCAGGATTTTCGAAAACTCGATCTTGGATACACTTCTTACTTTGAAATATTGAAGTATACCTCGATTGTGCTTTCGCATTTATAAATCACGTCTCGTCGTGTTTGAGTCTTCTCTTTTGTCGTGGAGCCATTGTTTGATCTATCAAAATCACAAAAATCAAAATTAATCTCCAAAATAATAATACAATGGCTTCTAAAGGAGGTTTAAAGCAATCTAAATCAAGTTCCATGAATTCTTTCCAAGTCTTTTCTCCACATTTTCAAATTTCCCAAAATTTCTTAATGTGGAAGAAATTCAGGGTGAAAATAAAAATTTTTACATAGAAGTGAAGCTCTTACAAAGGGAAGATGAAATCCAATGTTAGAATTTGTTGAAATCGCTTCAAATTAAAGATCTATCAAGCTCTAGGTTGACTTTTCAGGTAAAATGGGGAAGAAGACGATGAATAGTGGCATTTGACCGGTCAAAATCGCGGTAAATAGGTATTTTTTGCGAACTCACCATCGGAGGGGTCGTGCGCGCTGTCAGCGAGCTTTATTGAATTAAATTCCATTCTTCTCTGGAAAATCGTACTGTTGGCAGTCTTGAGCGTGCCGTTGGTGAGATTCTAAAAAATTGATCATTTTTCAAATTTTTGCGATTTCGATCAATTTTAAGCCTCATCGTCATCCGTTCGATCCTTATAATTATATATTTTAGTGATTAACTGATGTATCAACAAAAATAAACATACACACAACAAAACTTCACATTTATATATTGAATCCAAGAGTTTACAAAACACAATACAAACAAATATTTTTTTAACCAAAATCCATCTAATCAGCGTCACAATTCAAACCACAACACTCAAAATGCTGAGAACAAACATTTCAATCATTATCTCATCTATACTGAGATTAAAAAGCAAACTACGAAAGAAAACACACAAATAAAGTTCAAATTAAACACAACATAAAGAAACAAATAAATCAATTCTACTACTCTTCAGAATCTGTCTCGGTTTCCCCTCTGATATCACCCATTACTTGAACATGGACAAAAAGGTTGTAAAAACGTCTGAATGGGAATTCTTCAGATGAATCTTCATTAATCCATCCCATCATCTCCATTAAGCGTATCAGACTAACTTCAAATTGCCTAGTATGATCAAAATGCTCCTTCATCCTCGAATCAATATGATCAAAGAAATCAGACATATTATTAATTGTACTCATTAAATTTTGTACCTGCTTCTCCAGATTCTTTATTTGGTGTAAGATCATCGGTGTCTTGTCCACTATTAGAGGTTGAATAGGAACAATATTGCTAAATGCTTAATCCATGATCACGCCCGTGTTATTCTCTTCATTATTGGCTGGGAACATACAAGTTGGCTCTAAAGGTTTCAAGGGTAGAATAATTTTTTCCCAAATCTCATATGAAACTTGAAACAAACTGCATATTGAAAACATTGTGGAAGGATGTCTAAGTCATTGAGATGATCCTTGAACGATCAGGCCAAACACAGACTTCACAATTTTTGATCAAATATCAATGGGCCATCCCGTTTTAATGCAGTAGTTCAAAATTGCACTTTCTTTTGTGAGTTTGTGGATTTTCATCATCGGCAATAATTTTACAGATATAAAAAAGTGTCAATTCTTTGAAACGGGATTTAAAAGTGTTGCAGAAACATTAATGTACCCATTTTTTCTAACTTCCTAGTCATCGGTTTTGTCTATCAAATATTTGTATTTCATTCATATTGTTTCGTTCATATTGTTTCATTCATATTGTCTCTCGTTGGTACGAAATTTGAATAATGGCAGACAGGAACATACTCAAGCATGTACAACTCATTATTTCTTCAGGTTGACTGAGCATTAAATCCTCTTTATAATTTGGTATTTTACCCTCAAAATATGGTTTTAATCTATGTCCCTTCACTTTAAATCTATTCCTGTCTTCTGGTCTTCATATTCAACAACTCCATAAGTGTAAACCTGAGTCACAGTAAAGGGTCCTAACCAACGAGACTTCAATTTCCCATAAAATAATTTCAAACTTGTATTGTAAAGGAAAACTTATTGCCCTGGTTTAAAGTTCTTCTGGTTAATCTTCCGATCATGCATTAACTTCAGCTTTTGCTAATAAATTGTGTTGTTATCATAAGATTCATTTCTTAATTCTTCTAACTCATTCAACTGCAACAATCTCTTCTCACCAGCATTTTTCAAATTATAGTTGAATTCTTTATTCGCCCAATATGCTTTATGCTCCAATTATAGTGGTAAGTGACAAGTTTTTCCATATATAAGCCTATAAGGAGTCATACAAATAATAGTTTTATAAGCAGTTCTGTATGCCCATAATACAGTATCCAGTCTCGTAGACCAATCTACTCTACTAAGACTTACTGCATTTTCTAAAATTTGTTTAATCTCACGATTAGAAACTTCAGCTACCACTGGTTTGAGGATGATAGACAGTTAAGAATCTATGAACAATATTAAATTTTTCTCCTAATCTTTGAATGTATTTATTCCTAAAATGGGATCCTCCGTCATTAATAATCACTCTCGGCATTCCGTCTCTTGTGAAAATGTTTTTCATTAAGAATCTTGAAACACTTTTAGCATCACAACGAGGTAAATCTTGATCTTCAATTCACCTTGACACATAATCAAGTGCAATTAAAATATATAAGTTCCCAGATGAAGAAATAAATGGTACCATAAAATCTAATCCCCAAACATAAAAAATCTCCACATCTAAGATGAAATTCAGAGGCATTTCATTTCTTCTAGATATATTACCTACTCGTTGGCATCTGTCACAAGTTTTGATATGTCTATAAACATCTCTAAAAAGAGTTAGCCAATAAAATCCAGCTTGCAAAATTTTATGTGCAGTTTTGTCAATGCCAAAATGTCCTCCAAATTCAGAATCGTGGCATTTCTAAATAATATGTTCAATTTCTTCGGAAGGCACACATCCCCTAATAATAAGATCATTACATTGCTGATATAAATACGGTTCATCCCAGAAATATGCTTTTGCATCATGAATAAATTTTTTCTGTTGCTGTGAAGTTAGCATAGGTGGAAAAATATCGCTTATTATATAGTTAACAACATCAGCATACCAAGGTAACTTACAGTCATTTATATTATAAAGTTTTTCATTAGGGAAACTGTCTGTAATTTCATTGTCGTTGTCAGATGATTCATGATATTCCAGTCTCGACAAATGATCAACTATTTGATTATCAGTTCCTTTTCTATCAATCACCACAAAATCGAATTCATGCATTAAAAATACCCATCGAATTAATCTAGGATTAATATCCTTCTTTTGCATCAGATATTTGATAGCAGAATGATCAGTATGCACAATAAATTTAATTCCAATTAAATATGATCTAAATTTATCAAAAGCATATACAATAGCTAGTAACTCTTTTTTAGTAACATCGTTAAGAGTTCTGCTAGCGTAGTATATAACTTTAAAAAATTTATTATATCTTTGACCAAGAACAGCTCCAATAGTATAATCACTAGCATCACACATTAATTCAAATTGTTTCTCCCAATCAGGTGAAACTATTACAGGTGCTGTGATTAGTTTTTCCTTTAATAATTCAAAGGCATTTAAGCAGTCTTCGGTAAATTCAAATTTCTTGTCTTTTTCTAAAAGTTGGCATAAAGGTTTGGTAATTTTTGGAAAATCTTTAATATAGCGCCTGTAGAAACCAGCATGTCCAAGAAAACTTCTTACACCTCTCACTATAGTAGGAGTTGGTAATTTAGCTATTACTTAAATTTTTGCAGGATCTACTTTCATGTCATTTTCTGAAATTTTATGCCCTAATACAGTTCCTCCTGCAACCATAAGTTGATATTTCTCCTAATTTAGAACAAAGTTAGTTCATTCGCATAGCTCCAAAGCTTTTTCAAGATGATTTAAGCATGCGTCAAATGATGTTCCAAAAGCAGAGAAATCATCCTTAAATACTTCTATTCCATTATCAATTAACTTACTAAAGATAGACATCATACATCTCTGGAATGTTGCAAGTGCATTACATAGTCTGAAAGGCATTCATCGAAAAGCAAAAGTTCTGTAAGGTGTAGTAAAAGTTATTTTCTCTTGATCCTCAAGAGCAATAGGTAATTGATGGTGATCGATATATCCATCCAGCAAGTCTATCCAACATTCGGTCTAAAAAAGAAAGTGGAAAGTGATCTTTTCTGCTGGCAGCATTTAATTTTCAATAGTCAATACAAATATGCCAACTAGAAACTTGTCTGATAGGTATTAATTCATTATTTTCATTTGCTTCGACAATCACTCCTCCTTTCATAGGAACACAATGAATTGGACTTACCCAAGTACTATCCAAAATAGGATATATAATTTCAGCATCCAACCACTTTAAAATCTCTTTATTAACAACATCATTCATTATAGGGTTCAGTCTCCTTTGAGGGTCAATTCTTGGTTTATATTCTTCATTTAATAAAATTCTGGGCATACAAATCAAAGGACTAATTACTTTGATATCAGCTACAGTCTAACCAAAAGCTTTTTTGTATTTTTTTAGTGTATCCATTTATTTTTGTTCTTGAATTTCATTTAAGTCTGAGGATACAATTACTGGTAATGTTGAAAACTCTCCCAAAAATACATATTTCAAATGATTTGAAAGATTTTTTTAATTCAAGTTTAGGTGGTTTTACAACAGATGAAATTAATGTTTCATTTTCTGGTGCTGTTGAATTGAGCATTTCAAATTTCTCCTAAATATAATTAGCTTCTTTGCTTTCCATTTCTTCATAATTATCTTTTTCTATATCTTCCTTTTATTCATAATTTTCCTTAAAATATTCTCTTTTCAAATAATTGCATATATCCATTCTGAAACATTCATCATCTTTTTCTATTGAAGGATATTTCATTGACTTTGAGATGTTAAAGGTTACTTCTTGATCATTTACTCTCATCGTGAATATCTATCATTGCTCTTCTTGTAGCTAGGAATGGTCTTCCTAAAATAATTGGAATTTCTTTATCTTCTTCCATATCTAAAATGATAAAGTCCACAGGAAAAATAAACTTATCAACCTTGACCATAACATCTTCTACAACTCACTTAGGATGTGTAATAGATCGATCAGGTAACTGTAGAGTTACAGAAATCGGTGCAATCTCTCTAATTCCTAACCTTTTAAAAGTTGATAGAGGCATCAAATTTACGCTAGCTCTCAAATCACATAATGCTCGCGCATAAAATTTTTCACCAATAACACACAGGATAGTGAAACTACCATGATCTTTAAGTTTTTAAGGAAGCTTTCTCTGAATTATTACACTACACTCTTCACTGAGTGCAACAGTCTCATGTTCTAGTAACTTCCTTTTTTAGTTGAGTATATCCTTCATAAATTTAACATAATTAGGCATTTGTTCCAAAGTTTCAACAAAAGGAATATTTATTAACAATTTTTTCAAAATCTCTAAGAATTTAGCAAATCTTTTTCCTTTATCTTGTTGCTTTAATCGTTGAGGATATGGTGGTGGAGGTTTTTCAACAGTAATTTTCATAGGCTTCAGAGGAAAATCAGGATATAAACTTTCATTTTCTCCTTCAGTTTCTTCTTTTTCCTTTTCAGCTAAAGTTTCTTTTTGAACACTTTCTTCCAACTCTTTTCCACTTCTTAATTGAATAGCCTTTATTTGTTCTTTTCCTTAATCTTTAGGATTTACTTCGACATTTCAAGGTAAAGTTCCAACAGGTCTATTGCTTAATGCAGTAGCAATTTGTCCCAATTGGTTTTCTATATTTTTAATAGCAGCTCCTTGACTTTGTAATTAATTACCCATATTCAAAACTAATTCTTCCATAGACAACTTCTTCTCCTTAAACTGTGAATTATTATAAAAACCTGGTGGATTAGAAGGTCTATAATTAGAATTGCCTTGGTTGTTTATAGTTCCTAATGGGTTTACAAGATTGTTCCCCCACTGAGCATTAATAGAATTTGCATTACCTTGGTTATTCTAATTAAAGTTTGGATGATTTTTCTAACCTGGATTATAATAATTTGAATAAGGGTGGGTTATTTTGTCTATTAATTATTACATTTATAGTTTCATATGAAGATTGAGCATTTACAATTTGTCCTAATGAATTTTCTTCTAACACTGGAGGTGTTTGAGAATGATTCATTCCATATTGATCTATTTTCTTTGAAAGAGCAGCAATTTAGGAAACTATCATAGTTAAAGCATCAGAATCATGAACACTGGCTACTCTCTTACGATTTACCCTTTCAGTAGGCCATTGGAAATTATTGGTAGTCATTTCTTCTATTAATGCATAGCCTTCTTCAAAAGGTTTAGACATTAGTGATTCACCAGTAGAAGCATCAATTATAGATCTAAGAGATCCTACTAATCCATTATAAAATGTTTGAATAATTAATCAATTTTGTAAAGCATGATGTGGACATTTTTTAAGAAGTTCTTTAAATCTTTCCTAAGATTCATATTTCGATTCTCCCTCATACTGACTGAAAGATGTGATATCATTTCTGAGCTTAGCAGTCTTAGATGGTGGAAAATATTTCGATAAGAATTTTTGTGAAAGTTCTCCCCAAGTTCTAATAGATCTAGGTGCTAACGAATTTAACCAAGCATTAGCCTTATCCCTTAATGAAAAAGGAAAAAGTCTAAGTCTGACAGCATCATCAGATACTCTGTCATACATAAAAGCATCACAAAGTTCTAAGAAACTTGCAAGATGTAAATTAGGATCTTCATTTGATGTTCCACCAAATTGATTATTTTGTACCATTTGGATAATGAGAGGTTTAAGCTCAAATGTATTAGCGGCTACATCAGGATTTTGGATAGTGAAGTGAATTTCATCTAAAGTAGGGTGAGCGTAATCTCTTAATGGTGTAGATTGATGTTCATTTTCTATTCGTTGATTGTTTAGGTTATTTTCCATTATTTCAGAATTTAAAGGTTCTTTTCATAGTTTTCTAATTCTTCTAATAGTGCGTTCTAATTCTGAATCGTAGGGTATAAGATTTTCAGAACCAAATTTACGAATACAACTGAAATCAGTACATAGTAAAACAGTTAACTAAATAAGTTGCAATTCTATTAAAAAGTTTTTTAATAGTCTAAAGTTGTCTGTTACTCTAATTATATTATTCTATATTCCCCGGTGATGATGCCAAAAACTTGACCGCAATTTTTAATATACTTAAAAATATAAGAATTCAACACCACTATTAGAAGATCTAAAGCCTCAGAAATAGCACCAAAAACTTGATTTGGAGCGTAATTTTAATTTTAGTAACAATTATATATTATAATATTTTAATCGCAGAGTTACCTTTAAACGCTAGTATACGTATCATCAAGTAATACAAGACTCTAATGGAGTCTTGGATATCGATCCGACATGGAATATTTTAGAGGCTACAAACTAGGATTATAGAAACCAATTCAGAATCACAACTAAATCGAAATTGCCTATCTGTCACTAATACACAATCGACAATAATATGAAATTTAAATTAAAGTAGATATACTAATAATTAAATAATACTACTAAAGTTAAGTTTAAATATATAAGAAAGAACATTTCTCTTTTGTTAAGATATTTAAGTGAATAGATAATTAGAATTAGTTTTTAAATGGTGTTGTGCCAAATAGGAGTATACCTATTCTTTACCCTTTGGTCCAGGCATAACAAACATTTACTAATCCTATGCTTATTTACTGAATCTGTGGCTAGGCTGGGAGGATACCAGCTCTCACTTCGAAGCTCCCATGTTCCCCTCGCATGACGGTTAACAATCTACACTTCAGCAGCCAAACGATAGGATCGAATTGCAGATTTTAGCCTGTCAGTCTAAAATCTCCAATTCTACGCCCACTGAATATTATTCCCTTATTTATTTGCACCCTGCTTCTAAGGATTATGATCTCCCTGAATTTCAGATGTAATCTTAACTATAGTTGTAAAACTCAACAGATTTTAACTTTTCAATTGGATGGATTGAAAGTAAATTACGATCTAAATTAAAGATTATCACGACTTAATTAAATCTTTTATGATGCATTAATTCTATTTACTATATCACAAAAATATCAAAGCAAGGAGAAAGATAGATCAACTACTCAAAATTCATGGAGAGGATGCAATAAAACTTGGATTTCATATATAAAAGTAATGTACTAAAAACTAAAGTAAATAAACACAACTTATCTTTAATTCCTCCTCAAGAAAACTTTTTGAAGTTCCTCTGAATCTCTTCCTTCTTTGCAGTACTTGAAATTCTCCTTTTAAATTGCAATGCAGAAGAGACCTCTGACTTCCCTTCCACTCTTACTATCCTTCGAAGAATTCCTCACAATCTCTATTTGAACTCACTATTTAACACTTACTAATAACAATGGACACTAGTGGACTCTCTATAAGACAATAAGTAACTATTAGAAATCTTTATTAGTACTTTTTAGAGACTCTTATTGACTTTTAGAGGACTCCAAAAGGACAAATTTTCAGCCTAAAATGATTATTTTTAAAGTTGTTGAAGAGTTCCTAAGGTTTTTCAAGGCATCCCTACGAAAATCGTTCACATTCGACATATAATATGAAAGAACCGCCGATCATGCCGTCGGCGGCCTTGAGCTGCGCCGTTGGTGGCCTTCTAGAAATTAAGTTTTAAATTGACCTCGTAGCTGGCGACCTCGATGTCCGCCGTCGGCAGCCTCCCATGGAATATATTCTAAACTCTAGGGAAAATCACACCGTCGGCGGCCTCGACCTCGTTGTCGGCGCCCTAAGTTAAATTTTCATAATTTAGCCCTTTTTGCTCCAAATTTGCTCCTTCTTGCATATTTTCACTCCTTTGTTCTTAAATCTTCATACCTACAGAAAAACACCAAAAATACCCTTCTTTAAAGTTCAATATCATCAAAATTAGTATAAAATGGGCATGAAAATCTTAAACTTTTTTCTTGGTTCAGCAGCTCTGGCTCAGACCACAAACTATTGTTGTTTTCTTTTAAAAGATTAATTGATACCATTTCAAGTTTTTAAATTTTTAGGCTAAGCACGATGGCTTCCTTCCTTTCATTACTAATCATTGGCATGTTTCTGACGTCGGTAATGGTTGGTTCCCGCTTTGGACACTTCATAAAAAAATTTCCTCGGTCTTAAGATCTTGGAATTGGGAGGTTTTTGGAGATGTTTATACTAGAATTACTAAAGCTGAACTTAGAGTCAGAAGGTTACAGGATTTGGATGAATTAATTCTTGAGTTAGTTCTCTAATTACAGGAAGGGCATAATAGTCTGTTGGGAGCTTGTAATTGGGAGGAAGAACTCTTGTAACAAAAGGCAAGGGAGTTTCATTTTTCTTAAGAGGATAGAAACACTACGTATTTTCATGCATGTATAAAAGGTCGTCGGGATAGTAATGATATCATCCGTATTCATGCTGAAAATGGGAATTAGATAACAGATAACAAAGCTATGGGTGAAAGTGCTGTTAAGTATTTTACTGAATTATTTAGTGCTCGTGATACTTTTGGTGTCGTCGAAGCCCACCTTTTTTAATGATGTCAGGAATCTGACTGAAGGCCTTGAAATTTCTGATATTCATATGGAAGAAGAGCTTTTCATTGCTATTTTTGATATTAATTGTAAGAAAGCCTTGGGTTCCGATGATTTCACTTCAAATTTCTTTTGTTAAATGTTGGAGCGTTATTCATAAGGATGTGGTCGAAGCAATTCAAAGTTTTTTAGGGGTGAAACCCTGGGGCAATATTTCTCTGCTGCTTCTATTGTGTTCATCTCGAAGAATACCTATAAAACGGCCTGGAAGCATTTTCATCCTATCTCCCTTACTTTAGTGATTTCTAATACCATAAGTAAGATTATCGTGAAGTGTTTATAACCCCAACTTCACCTGCTTATATCCCCTAATCAATCAACTTTCATTTAAGGCAGGGGGATTGCAGATAATATCATGTTAGCACAAGAAATGATTCATGAAATTGATAAGAAAAGTAGGGACGCTAATATGATCACCAAGTTGGATATTCGTAAGGCTTATGATTCTATGAGTTGGGAGTTTATTTGGCTGTTCTTAGAGCTAGGGGTTTCTCCACCCCTTTTTGCTCTCTTATTTATAATTGGCTACATTGCAACCATTATAATATTCTCTTTAATGGTGAAACGCATGGTTGTTTTAGTGCGGGACACAAGATCAAGCAAAGGTGATCCTCTCTCCCCTTCTATTTTCATTTTGGTCTTTGATTATTTTTCCAGTCTTCTCAATGACCTCTTCATCAAAATGCCACATCTTAATTGCACCTCCAGAGCAAATGTGTTGGTTTCTCACTTAGCATATGCGGATGATGTTATCATTTTCTCTAATGCTTCCAAGCACTCAATTAAGAAGATTATTATTTTGGATAGTCCAGTCTTTATCAGGTCTTTATTTCAATTCTAATAAATGCAATTTGGTTTTCAGCCAGCATGTGGATGGTAGGAAATTTTTCTGGGCCACTCATTTTACGATTTTTCTCTTTCCACTTTTCCTTTAAAGTACTTGGGTGTTCATTTGTTAAAATGTATGATGAGGCAGATTTAATTGGAAGAAGTTGTCGAAAAAAGTAAGAATCACATTCTTTGTTGGAAGAACAAGTTCTTATCCTTTGGCGGTCATATTACATTCATTAGAAGCATTCTTAAAGTTTAACTTTATATGGGTTACAAGTTTTGCCTGTTAAAATTACCACTTAGAAGATTATTGAGTGTTGTTTTAATAAATTTCTTTGGGCTGAGGATTATGCGGGCAGGAAATGTCTCTCTTGGAAAACTGTGTGCAAGCCTACATTTTTGGGGGGGTTGGGACTCAAGCAAATTCATCACATTACTGAAATTAATTTATTGATTGGCTTAATTTCAAGAAAGGCGATTGTTTATGGAGTTCCTTTATGAGTGATAAGTATTGTAAGAATCATCACCACTCTTTCGTTATTTGGAGAAAGGGTGATTTTTCTATATGGAAGAGGATCCTTTCTAGTAGTGTTTGGGCTAATAAACTTATGTTTTGGCAGTTGGGAGATGACAATGTATCATTTTGGCACAATTCTAGGTCTCATGTTCCTGTTGATTCTCCTCCGGATGCGGGGGATGGTGTTCTTGTGTCGGATACTTGGTTGGATCATTATTGGAATATTCCACTTCGTAACCAATTGGTCGAGGTCAATAATGCTAGATACATTTCTACCATCCCCTTTGATCCTAGTAAATCTGATACTTTTGTCATGAAATGTACGGCTAAGGGGTCTATCTCAAAAATGGTTTATTATTCCTTACATCATTTTCAAGCTAAACCTTTGAGTAAAAACATATGGTTTCATGCTTTAAGTCCTACGAAGTCCTTTTTAGCTTAGAAAATTTTTCATAATATCCTTCCGTGCGATGATGTTATTAAGTTGAAAGGGCTCCGGTTGGCCTCTCGATGTCATTTGTGTAAGATTAAGGAAGACTCCTTACACCATTTATTTCTTGCTTGCCTTATCTTTATGTTGATACGGAGGAAAGGGGGGGTTCTTTGCTTTGGTACTAAAGTTAACACGGGTCAGAACTTATGTGGCTTATGGGATTTTGAACGAAGAGATAAGTATTTTTTAACTATTTATCACTTTATTATATGTTGGTTTTTGTGGATGGCTCGTAATGATGTTAAGCACAACGGCACTACAGTTTCTATTAATTATATTTTTTCTAATATTATGGGATATAATAACAAATTTTATGTGTTGTGGTATGAAGGAATCTTTTTCCTTGGGTATTGCATATTTTATTCACATGGATCCTTCTTTGGCTCCGAGGCGACCTTCATAACTCCCATTCTTGGTGAGATGGCGGCCTCCTCCCTCTGGATGGGTGAGATTTAATGTTGATGGGAGTTGGAAAGCCTCCTGTGCTGGGGTTGGAGGGGTGGCCCGGAACACTGAAAGAAAGTGTTTACTTTACTTTGCTTCTCCGTGTATTACTGATAATCCTTTGGAATTGGAGGCTCGAGCTTTATTTTTAGCAGTTTCTATTGCGGTGTGTTTAAAATGGCAGTATGTTGAATTTGAGATAGATTCTACTATCTTATCCAATGCATTAATGAATAAAAGTAAAGTGACGTGGGACATTCTTTATTATACAATTCACATCCATAGCCTCATATATATGTTAGATGGAAGTTTATTTATAAAGAAGGTAATAGAACGACTAATTGGTTGGCTTATGTTGGGTCAATAGATACTAGCATTCTTGTCGGTAAGGCTCCGTCCTTGAATTTATCCATTTTGATTACTGGAGATAATGTAGATGCCCCTTATATTCAAATTTGACAGGGTCTTTATATTAGTTGTTATATATTGATATTAACTTATATATATATATATATATATATATATATATATATCTTCTTATACACACATTGGGGCTTTGGTTTTATTTGGTTGCTGAGCTGCACTTTTTAATTTCATCTAAACATACACTTTTTCCACATATATTTTTATAAAGAGCTATTGTTTGATTAGGTTTTTTCACTGCATTGGCTTGGTATGGATTCTCCCCTTGCTGGATCTTCCAATGTCCACTGCAGACTTGTTTGGCTTGGGTTTGTGGTTGGTTTTATGGTCGGTTTGAATCTATATCAAGAAGGTTTTGGGGGCTTTCCTAGTTTTCTGTTGCAGTTGCATGCTGATACATTTATCGCAAGGGTAATAAATCTGTGAATTGGCTTTCTTGTCTTGGCTCTTTCATGAGGCGTATTCTAATATGCATCTTTATCTTCGTGTACATTGCCTCATTTGCAAAGAAAGGATTTTGGAATCATATGTGCTAATGTCACTCGTTGGGGCTTATCCCAATTTTCTCCCTGTTATATATTTATATATATCTATGTATTATAATATATATATATATATATATTTATATATATATATATATCTTTGTGTGTGTGTTTGTGTGTGTGTGTAAAAAAATGATGTTGGCGGCTGTGGGAGTTGCTCTGCTAGGGTTTGGTCAGTGATGGAGTTCACTTGGTGGCGGCTGACTCTCCTTGGAGGCTTTTTTCGGGTGGTAAGCTCATTCAGAATACCAGGTAGGGGTGGCGTCTTCAGCTTTGGTGGCTGGCTGAGTTTTGGCTTTTCCCGGGCAAAGTGCTTTTGATTTTGGAACTACTGTTTCATTGGATGTGAGCTGCTGTTTCTCCCTGTGCCTCAATGGTGGGGGGTACTTCTGTTAGTGCTTCCTTTTCTTATGCTGCTACTATTAGCAAGGGTACTCAGTTGCTGAGAAAAACTGATAACCTGACTTTCCCTCAATGTCTACATGATGCTACTGCAGACAAATTTGCTTGCCAGTTTATTAGGCCGTTAGGGTCTAAGGAAGGTAAACCTGCCATCATTTTCACCTCACAGGAGATGCAAGTCCTAGCTGAAGCTGTTAAATTTACAATAGTGGGTCAATTGCAATTTGGGCACCCAAAAATGGAACTTGTTAGGAAGCGAGTTTGAACGACTCGATTTTTGGGCCAATGGAAGCTGGGGGTTATGGATGGAAGACATCTTCTTATATGACTTTCTAAGGAAGAGGATTATGCTAAACTTCTGGGACTGCAAAGTATGCAGATTGCTCACTCCACCATGAAGCTAATCAAATGGTATCCAGGATTTGATCCTGCTAAAGAACCCCCTCTGAAACCATTATGATTCACCATACCTAACCTTCCTTTACAACTATACCACACCCATGCCATATTCCAGATTAGCAGGGCTTTGGGAACACCTCTAAGAGTTGATTCACCCACTTATGAGATGGGTAATCCTTCTGGAGCCAGAGTCCTAGTGGAGAGAGATGTCTCTCTTCCAGATATTGAAAAAATATGGATTACCACCTCAGAAGAGGTGGATGGTTTCTGGCAAGAAGTGCTCCTTGAACATAAGCCACTATTCTGTCAAAACTGTAGAATGTTTGTCCATTCTCTAGAGAAATGATTTAGATTAAAACCCCTAATTAGAAGGAGAGAAAAAATCAAAACAGTAGAGAACACAGCCACCACATCCACTATGGAAATACTCCAGGTTCAACGGCGAGGAGTTCCAAGAGGCGACTTGTCGTGGTCTTCGTCGCTAATGAGGAACTGGTAGTAGAGAACCCAGAGAAGACATTAGAGTTACCATCAGATGATGCTGAAGTAGAGAATCAAGCACAAATCTCAACTACACAAGAAGGACCCAGGAGATTATTCCCTCTGTCATACAGATGGATTTAGTTCAGAACAAAATGGAATCAAATTGGAAGGAACAAAAAACCAGAAAAATAAAGAAAACTACCTCTGAATTGCAGTGCTCCCCTTAAGCTGATGTTCTGAAAGGAAAGAATACTGCCTCCCCAACTGGACCAAGAGGAGGTAGATCAAGATCCAGGTCTACTTCTACTCAACCCTCACCACACCTCCATCCACCAGACCCAAATTATGTTTAATTTCATCTGTTGTAACATAAGGGGTGTTGCCCACCCCCAATCTTTCAAAAGATTAATTCATTTATACAAAAAACACAAACTTTGGTGTTTGGTACTTTTGGAACCCATGTACAGAAACACCAACAAAAAATCCTCACCAGGTTTCCTGGGTGTTCCTTTTTTACTAACTCATCTAATAAGATTTGGATCATTTGTAGAAATGAAATCCAGTGGAAGGTGATTGTTGATCATCCTCAACTGATTCACATGCATTGCTCATTTAGCAGCAGTAAATTTGCAGCAACTTTTGTGTATGCTGGATGTACCAGGTCAGCTAGAACTGAGCTATGGCAAGAAATCCACAAAATTAGCACTCAGGAAGACTCCATCTGGATTGTGGGTGGTGATTTCAACAGTATTGCTTCTACTGATGAAAAGTTAGAAGGAAGACCACCCAACCTCAATAAAATCATTGAGTTTAATGACAATATCCAGAAGGCTGCCCTGTTTGACCTGGGATTTCAAGGTAACAAGTTCACCTAGAGAAGAAGAAAAATTTGGGAAAGATTAGATAGCTTTTTGGCCAACAGTGCTTGGCATCAAAATTTCCTCTACACCACCATCAATCATCTGAATTTTGCTGGTTCAGACCACAGACCATTAATCATATATATTACTTCACCCACTCATCAAACCTCCCCTACCCCTTTTAGATATTTAAATTTTTGGTCTTCTCATAACAATTTCTTGTCTCTCATTTCTCAACACTGGAATGGGTGTTTTCATTCTAACCCTTTCATAAGGTTACAGCTGCTGCAAATAAACCTTGCAGGTATTCTTAGAAAATGGAGTTGGGAATGTATTGGTGATCTTTATCATGGTGTCAATAAGGCTGAGGAGGAAGTTAATAACTTGGAAGCAGCTTCTCAGATGGATGACTCTAAATATGGTCCTCTTATTGCTGTTCAAGAGAACCTTCTTACATTACTTAATTGGCAAGACCAATTGCTGAGGCAGAAGGCTGTTGGCATTAAATTCAAAGATGGGGACAGAAATACAAAATTCTATCATGCTTGGATCAAATATAGAAGGAAGTGCAACACCATCCACACCATTGAAAAATGAACAAGGGGCAGTGCTCAGGGACAATGCTGATATTGCTGAAGATGCTGTCAACTATTTTCATAAACTCCTCACTTACTCATCAACTATCAAAACTACTATTGATAACAGCCTTTTCAGGGTTGATCATCAATTCACTAACACCAATCTGACTGACACACCATCTCAGGAGGAGATTTGGGAAGCCCTTAGTTCCATTGATAGTTCTAAAGCTGCTGGCCCGGATGGGTATACTGCTGACTTTTATAAAAAGACATGGGGTATTTGCAAGGGGAAGGTTATTGCTGCTGTTCAGAGTTTTTTTCAGGATAATGAGTTACCTAGCTACTTCCATGCTTCCACCATTGTGCTCATACCCAAGAATGCTACTCCCAAGAACTGACACCATTACAGGCCTATTAGCCTCACAACTGTTATAAGCAAAATTATCAGCAAAATTCTTGTGGGAAGACTTCAACCCCTACTTGATAAAATTATTAGCCCCAGTCAGTCTGCTTTTGTTAAAGGCAGACTTATTACTTAAAATGTTCTCCTTTCACAAGAGTTGATGCTTGATTTGGACAACACTTGCAGGGGGGAAATATTATTTACAAACTTGACATAAAGAAAGCTTATGACTCAATTGATTGGAATTTCATTCTTCAGGTCTTGCATGCCAAAGGTTTCCCTGATGGTTTCAGCCATTTGATTAAAAGATGGCTGCTACATAACCATTTTCTATTCTTATTAATGGCAACTGCTGTGGTGGGTTCCAAGCTACTAGGGGTCTGAAACAAGGGGATCCATTATCTCATACCATCTTCATAATTGCTATGGACTATTTTTCTAAGCTGCTGGAGATCAAGGTCACTTCTTATCCATATGCTAGATATCATCACAAATCTAACATGGCCATTTCCCACTTGATGTATGCAGATGATATAATGCTTTTCTCCAGGGCTTCTAAACCTGCAGCTAAAAGAATTTATGAGTGCCTCACTCACTTTCAACAAATATCTGGCCTACAATTCAACCATACTAAATGTGAGGTGATCTGCCCCAAGCACATTCCCCCTACCAGCTCCCACAGGATCACTCAATTTAGTGGATTTACTAAAGCCCAGCTTCCACTGAAATACTTAGGGGTGATGCTAACCAGAGGAAGATCCAAGAAAATTCAGTTTGATGAAATTATTAGGAAACTCAATGCACAGCTGTCTAATTGGGAAAACTCTTACCTTTCCTCTGGGGAGAGAATTATCCTCCTGGCTAGAATACTAACCACTTTCCCATCTTATATTCTCTAGATGACTAGCATGAAGAAAAGCTCCAGACAACAGATTGAAAGAATTTTCAACAGGTTCCTTTGGTCAGGGCAAAGGAATCAGCTCCACTGGGCCAATTGGCAGAAACTGGCTATACCTAAAGGTGCTGGTGGCCTGGGCTATAAAGGTCTAGATCAACTGCAGAGGGTGAACTTTTGCAAACTTTGGATTCTCTTTAGACAACAGAAATCTCTTTGGGCTAAATTCTTGAAAAGAAAAATACTGCAAGGATTAACATCCATCTTCTGCCCAGATTAAACCTGGAGCTTCAAGAATCTGGAAACAGATGGTAAGAATTAAGGAGATGGCTGAATCTCTTTTCCTGTGGGAGCTGGGCAAGGGGGAAATTCTTTTTTGGCAAGACAGGTGGTGTCCAGGTGAGATGTTGATTACTTTACCTGATACAGTTAGAACTCAGTTTTCAGTGGCTACTTGCTGGGAGGGAAACAACTGGTCAGACCATAAACTTCTACAACTCCTGGAGGCTGATTCTGCTAGACAAATATCCAAAATTCAGTTTGACAGATCACTTCCTAATAAAATCATTTGGACCTCTGGTAGACAGCACTCCCTCGCTAAACACATTTATCAACAGATCTATAACTGGACTCCTGCCAGCGGGGGCAAGGTGATATGGAACAGGTTCCTCACCCCTTCTATGTCTTTCATGATATGGAGAGTTTTCCATAAATGCATCTCAACAGATGATATTATAAAATTGAAAGGTTTAAGGGGACCCTCCAGATGCTGTTTATGTGGCAACCATGATGAAACAATTCAACATCTTATTTTCTCATGCTATTTCTCTCAGAGAGTTTGGACTGACATCTTAAGGTGTTTGAACATAAACACTCTAATGCTGGATTGGCAGGACCTGAGTGTTTACTGGACATCATGGCAAAAGACCAAGGGTGGCTGCATTCCTTTTATTGTAGCTTGGTTCATTTGGATGCACAAGAACGGGGTGAAGTATGAGGACAAGGTCAGTCGGGCTGACTTGGTGGTGGTCAACTGCCTTTCCTTCATTTCCAAATTGATCACTCACAAGAAGTTTCCTAATATCTTGAATACCCCCCTAACCATCCAAAACAGACGAAAATTCTCCTCATACATTGGAAAGCTCCCAGTCACCTCACCCTTAAAGTCAACACAGATGGTGCCTTCAATAAGGGGATTGCTGGCTTTGGTGGAATCTTCAGGAATTATAAAAGAAACTGTATTTGTTACTCTCAATTCCCCATTTTGGCAGCTGACCCAATGGAGGCTAAAGCGCAGCAGTTTTTTGGGTAATTTATATTGCTGTTCATAACAGCTGGTCCAATATTATTGTGGAGGGAGACTCCAGCACCCTTATTCAGTATCTGCAGCATGATCTTGGACCACCCTGGCATCACTCCCAATGGGTTAAAAAATTAAAAGCTTTCACATATCAGCTGTCCATCCAGTTTAATTTCATTCATAGGGAAGGCAATAGGCCGGCCAACTGGATTGCCCAAGCTGCTCTCTCTGACCAGGAAGTTAAAATTGCCTACATCCCACCACCTCAACTGAAATTTCTCTTTGAAGCAGATGTCTGTCGGCATATTTTTAGGTTGTGTGTTTTATTTAAAAAAAAGGGAATCGCCTAACAGAAGTTGTCGGTGAATTTTAATTTAATTTAAATAAATAATTTTGAAAAGTAGTATTTGACTTTGAAAATAATTTTAAATTTGAAGGTTTTAAGATATGAGATTAAACCGATCTCACATCCCGAATAGTTTATATAAACGAGCACCGCACCACAAACCGTGTATCTATCCCTAAGGATAGACACGCTGCTTGACGGTGGGGCTCGATTAAATAAACTAGAAGATTTGTGACATCCGTTTGGTCTGCGAACCAATTTTATAAGCCGACAAATTACCCTGCTTAATATGAAAACATTAAACGGGGTTTATATTACACAGGTTCTTTGAAATTCCTATAAAGGCAAGCCCATATAGTTAATTACATCTTAAGTGATGGGAATCACCTAAGAAAACTCTCGATAATAATCAATAATTCTGCTCTCGAGGATTTCAAAGTTTAAGTTTTCAAGGGATTGAATTTTGGAATTTCAATAGGGAATGGATCAAGTTTGGAACATTTTGTTTTGAGAATTTAAAGAAAGAAAGGTAGGAGAAATTACGGATTCGAAGTGAACTTCGGTAATTTCCCGACTATCCTATTGTTTGGCTTGGATTTAGGAAAGTCCTAATGTTTATTTAATGTTTTGATCTCGCCAATTTTAACTAATTAGGGCTTATATTTATATGACTGAATCATACGAATAGCCTCGAAGATGTGAGGGTTTATGTCATATCGGACGACTACCTCGGAATCCTAAGACCGGTTAGGGCTTAATTTGCTATGCAAATGCCTAACGAAGGGTTGAGGATTTATGTTGCACTAGGCAAACTACCTCGAAGTCCTATGGCTTTGTTATTTAATTCTAGGAAAGTTTCTTTGAAGTAGACTCGGGTTTTATCGATGACGATGGCCGTCTTGCCCACCATGCTCCGAGCTCCTTGTTGTTGTAGAGTTTTAGTTTTAGAAGTCATAAATCGGGGGATGAGAAAAGTGTTTTGGTTTAGAGAAAATCTTAATTTCCAAGTGTTTTTTATGTTTTAAATAAAACAAATCTTAAAGTTGATTATAATGACACCGGTTAAGATCCCACGGTTCCATCCTTCCGGCATCATTATTTTTATCGGATTCACTTAGTCCAAATGAATTTGCTAAACTCAACTGAATGAGTTCCACACTTTCATTTAGGCACGTGGGAAATCCCGTTAGCAACATGTAGGTTACATCATCCGAGGTATTCCAGATCATCCAACGGGACGTTTTAATTTAGTTGTAATTGTAGTTTTGTGTTCGTTTGTGATTAAATTTTGAGTTATTTTATATTTTGAAATATTGTGGCGGTGAATTTTATCTTGTAATGACTTTTAACTTAGTTTTGGTTTCAGTTTTAGGGACTATCCTAAAGGTGTGGGTTTTTCATGCAACAGTTATTTATCATGCAAGAAAAGTAAGTGCGATGCGATTAATGAAATTGCAATATTGTAAATTGCAAGAAAGTAAATTGCAATAAAATAAAAGCGTACACCGGAGGGTCTTCCAGTCATCCCAATGTTGCACTTAAAACACAATTAGAATATTTAAGCAAGTTCCTAGGTAAAGCTAAGGTAAGGGTTATGGTTTTCTACCAAATTCCTAATCCTATAGCTAGTAATTTCCTATGACGTCTAGATTCCTTGTGTTTTTGTTTGAAGACGATTTTCTTCATCAAAGAACAATTGGGTTCAATTGTTCTTATAAATATCCTATCATATTGAGGAAGTGCGTAAGAAGAATCTTAAACATCTTTTCGATATTTCTAGGATTGTTTTAAGTCCAAATGAATTCGATTACACAAATGAATTAATCGTCCGAGGTTTAGTTAAGTTTTGTTATTATCTTACTCAGTGAACTAGGATATTTGAATGTCCTATAAGTGAAGTAACATTTCATTTAATATTCTGTTTAGGAGTTATGAAGCTTTTGAAGGTAAATTGGTGTTCAAATGGTTTGTGATTTAGTTTAATTTCCATTAATGGGTTTAAATTTGGAATAGTGTTCAAGTTATTTTAGATTTATTTTGAATTTTTTATGTCTTTGGTGATGTTATATTTAATTCAACTGAATTTAATTTAATTTAATTTAATTGAGTTTTAATTTAATTTAATTCAATTTAATTCAATTTAGTTTGATTTGATGTTAAATTAAATTAATTTGATTTGATTTAATTTTAATTTAATTTGATTTAATTTAATTTTAATTTAATTTAATTTAATTTAATTTAATTTTATTTTATTTTATTTTACTTAATTTAATTTGATTTTATTTATTTAATTTAATTTAATTTAATTTATTCATTCAATTTAATTTAATTTGTTTATTTAATTTAATTTAATTTAATCTTTAATTTAATTCAACTTTAAATTTTAATTTAATTTAATTTAATTTAGTTCAATTTAATTTACTTAATTTAATTTAATTTTTTAATTTTATTTTATTTTTAATTTCATTTGAAATTTTTAAAAGAGTTTAATAATTTAATTTTAGTTTAATGATTAAGTCTTTTAATATATTTTAAATTTGAGTTATCATTTTAATTAAGAATTGAATATTAATGAGATAATTAATTTAGGGATTTTTAAATTAAAGAATAAATCTCTTCCTAATAATATCCCTATTTTAATAATTCCAATTTTATTATTCTTCCAAATTTAATCAACTATTTAATTAAGGTTTAATCATTTTAAATTGCTTAATGGGTTTCTACCCATTAATTATTTAAATTTCAATCATCCAAATCAGATTAGGATCAAATATTTTACTTGTTAATTATTTATTAAACCTAAAGTTTTAATTAAGGATTAAAAATTTTAATTACCACTTTACCCTTTAAGCTTAATAATTTCATAACTCACTAAATTGAACTCAAATGAACTTGAAATTTTTATGTGACTTCATTCATATGTCAATAAAGACATGAGAGGAGAAAATGTGATTTTTCTGTATTTAATTTATCTATATAATTATTTTTGGTAGAAAATAGAGATTTCAAGGAAAATTTAATAACATGACCAAGGGAAAGCTTCTGTCCTTAAGAAAATTAGGGGACATTCCTAATGACCGAGAGGACCACTTGGACCAATTTTGGTGATTTTTTGAATTATATTATTTTTATTATAATTATTTTAAGTTTTGGAGTGTTAATTAATTTAAAAATAAAATAAATGTTGAAAAATGAATTTTATATTTTTCAAAAATCTCCCTGATATCAAGGAAATCAGAGAATCAAATTTTGTAATTTTCTGATTTTTCTATTATTTATTATAATTATTTTAGTGAAAATGCTAGTAAATACATTTTTTTTAATTTTAAAATTACCCTAGGGCTTTAAAATTTAATATCTCATAAAATATACCTAAGAAAAATATAGGGTTTGTTCCTAAGTGATTAAAATTTAAAATGTGACATTTTGGTGAATTTTATTATTTTTGTGATTTTTATTATTTTTTAATTATTAAAATATTAAAATAATATTAAAAATAAACTTTTTTAGAAAATTAAAATTTTAATTTTCTTAAATTCTCCCGATATCAGAGAGGCTCTAAAACCAATTTGGTGAATTTTTGAAAGATATTTTGAAAGTTATGAATTTTTAAAGTTTAAAATGACTAAGTGGCTTAATCAACCCATTTAGTAGGGCTAACCAAGTCCAATTGACCTCAAATTTTTATGGTGGGTTCCTCTGATCCTAAAGGTCAGTGGAGAATTGATTTCAAGTCAATTTGATGTATGGTTAGCTCTAATTAATTAGAGATCTATTTTGGGTGTTTAAGCCAATTAGGGTTGTTTTAAGTGAGTTAACTCAAAATATATTTTTCATAGGGTCGTCTGGTCATAAGGAACATCACCAAATTTTCCTAGAATTTATTTCACAACATGCTATTTATTGGAATTAAAATACTCAAAAGAGTAACATGAATTTGAAAAATCAATATCTTTTCATAGGTATGGCCTCTGACTTTGGAAAATTCGGGGAATGTTCCTAAATTCGGAGGCTTCAAAGCTCCTATGGTCTCATGCCATGGTGAATTGTATACATGCATGGAGAATTAAAAATATGCAGAGGGTAAATAAATTATTAAAAATAAAATACTTGATGAAAATAAATAATTTCTTTTCCACATTATTCTCCTGCGTTCACTCGAGCAAGAGCGTATTTTTATTTTATTTTTCGATTTTTCTACACAAAGTTATGAATTTTTGAAGTTTAGGGAATTAAATAAATCGGAAAAATCCCTAATTTTCTATTTATCCACGCGGCGCCGCGTCAACCTCGGCAGCTCCGAAACGCCGCGTGGCGTGCTCCCATTCGACGCCGCCATCTGAGTCAGCAGCCCGGGCCCCGCTGTTCTCGTACCGTCTCCTGATCTGAGGCCATCTGAGCCGTCCGTACGTGCGTGTATTGAATGGACGGCATCCGTTCATCGTCCTCGAGCGTCCTCACCCGAGAGCTGTCCACACTCAATCCCTACGATCTCACTCGATACTCAATGGATTTTCATGTTCTTATGCTCTATGGATTCGTCTTGAGAAGACGAACACATCTATATGGTTTATGTGGGATGAAATTTACGCAATAAAAATGAAGAATGTTCAGAAGCTCAGGAAGAAGAGTGAGGCCATACCTTTGCTCAGAGAAGTGTGGCTTCGATCTGAGTGTTGTCGCACCTTCGATTGGACCCCAGCAAGCTCCAGATGAAGTCTCCTGATCTGGTGGATTGCCTAGGTAGGATTTCGACCACAGCCGATCACAAAGCTTGGAGGCTGGAGCAATTGGGTGGCCTGGAGATGGGGCTTTTGCTGGTGGACTCCTTCCCTTGGTCCGGTGAAGGTGTAGAACCAATCAATTTGGGGATTGGCTCACTGTGGAGAAGTGTCCTGGTTTTGGGCCTAGATTTCAACTCTGAAATTGAGCTCACAGAGAAGAAATGGCAGGGGGATCTCAGTGGGGATCAAGTGCTCTGTGTATGGGGAGGAGTCTGGAACAATTTTGGCAGAATTTCCTTAAGGTTTATTTTCAGCACCTCTCATGGCCGAGAGGGGGTGGTGTTTAAATAGGAGAGGGTGGAGGGCCTCCCAGGGAGAGTTAGGGGATGGGGCAGCTCAGCAAGGGAGAATTCCTAGGTTGGCTCACATGTGAGCTCTCGGCCATGGTGTTTTCCGGCGGCCTGGTGGCTGGCCGGTCAGGCATGGGTCACCCTCAAGGTCAGGTGGGTCAGGGGTTGAATTTGGTGAAGTCAATTGGAGTTTGACATGTGTAAAAAAGCTTGATTAAAATGGAATAGGGGAGAGTGTATTTTGAGCTCATTTTGGTCAACTCATGCAAATGGGTTTGGTTCACCCTCCCATGACTCAGTGTGGGCCGAGAGAAAGTCATTTGGTTCAGCTTCATTGGAGTGGTGAGGTCTCCATCCATGGTGAGGTGGCTAAGCATGGTTTAGAGTGTGACATGAATATGGTTAAAAGGGCTTAATGAAGGATTAGGAAAGAATCCCCTCTTCTTGCCATTAATGGCTTGGTGAGGTGGAAAGTGGTATCCATGGCTTCCATGTGGCTTGTACATGGCTCAATGGCTCACATTTGGCTTGGAAAAAGTTTTGTCAATTTCATAAAAAAGGGTTTTAAGAATTTTGGATATTTTGGTGAAAATTTGGATGAAGCTTCATTCAGAATTATTTGATCATTGGTTCATGACTTAGGGATGATTTTAATTGAATGGATGATGTAGAGAAATATCATGTGGGCTTTGGGACCAATTATGGGCCTTTTGAAATGGTTTTAGATGGGCTTTTAAGATGGTTTAAGGAATGGGCCTTTTGAATTTTAAAATGGATTTTGGGATGAAATTTTGTAAAGAGGTTGGGCCAAATAATTGTTGGGTTTAGCTCATGGATGTATCATGAGTGACTTGAAGCAAATTGGGAGTGATTTGGGTTTGAATTGGGTTGAATTTGGGTTCTTTTGGTGAATGGGCCAATATAGGTCCAAGTGGGCCAAGTTGGGCCAATGTTGGGCTAGGGTTGAAATTGATGTAAAATTATTGTTGAGAAATGTTTATGGGAGTGTTTCAAGGAGGTTTTGACTTTGGTTGGGCTTTGATTTTGGGGTTTGGGCTCATTTGGGTTAGGTTTGGGTTTAGGTCGAAATTGGGCCTTTTAGCTTTGGGTTGAATTTGAGTGGGGTTTGGGTCTAAATTTTGGGCAAATCATGTTAGTGTTTTTCTTGTGGGAATTCTAAGGAAGATTTAGAAAAGATTTGGGGTTAATTGGAGTTGAATTGGGTGAGTTTGGGTTAGGTTTGGGTCATGGGTCCAAATTGGGCTTTAAGACCAAAAGTGAAATTGGATCGAAAAGTCAATCAAATTGGACTTGGATTTGGTCTAAATTGGTGTTGGGAATGTTGAATTGAAGTTTAGAATTGAATTGGACCATAATTTGGGTCAATTGGATAGGTTTGGCTTGACATTGTGTTCACTTTGGGTTAAAATGGGTCAAATTGGGGGTTTTGACAAAAGTGGGGTAAATTGACAAAATTAGCCCATGGTGTAGTTGAACAAAATGAAATTGGGAATATTTGGGATTGGCTGGAATTTTCTGGGAATTTTCTGAATTTTTGGATTTTTGGGTCAAGAGGGGTATTTGGGGTATTTGGAGGGTATTGGGAGGTTTTTTTGGAATTTTTGGTATTTTTGGGTATGGATGGTCAATTTGAGTGGAGATAAATGTTTAGGAATGATTTTGGAGAATTTTGGGTGATTTGGAATTTTGCAAAAATTTGAGTAATTTCAAGGGTTTTGGGTAGGCTAAGCGGGTGTAGGGTCCCGGGAGTCAAAAATTGAAAATTTGAAAAATTGAAGATTGGGTGAATATAAGTGGAATGAAATCATTTTGGTTGAGCCATGAAGCCACATCAAGCCCACATGAGCCATGAAGGGACTCATTTGAGGCATTCACCATGTTGTTCCTAACCCTCTTAGCCAAGGGCTTAGGGGTTAAGGACCATCCATGTGAATCACCTACATGAGTCAGGAGGTCAAGTTAGGTATAGGTGTGGTTTTAGAAGGTGTGTGAAAGTATAGTGTATGAGTGTAGTGTGTGTTTAAATCAGCCCCTTCACCAGACCAGGCCACCCAGGGCAGTCCTAAGGCCAAAGAGTCCTATAGGAACTCATCCTTTAAACTTCCACATTTGATTTCAACCCTCAGGTGAATAGGGGTCTACGATCGAGTTTGTGGAGTTTGCGGGGAGTTAAGAAGTGGTTTGAATTTCTAAAAGGTGGGTCCCAATTCTAATCCTCTAAGATAATCAAAGGAAAAGCCTAAGGCTAGATCCTAAGTACTAAAGAGAAGAAGAGAAGACCTCATCAAAAATGAGGTCAACAATGTGTTCCAGGCCCCACATTTTAGAATTGTTGCGGAATGAAGCTTCTTCCTCCTCAGCCTGTACTGGAGATTGGTCCCATTTTCAACCTTCTCAGGGTGATCTCATGGTTATTATTTGGGTTATTGTTTTCTCTTTGGGTATACTTTTTTGGTAGGAATGTGCAGTTTTTACAAGGATATGGTGTGGAGTTGTACTGGGTTTTGTTTTGCTCCCTTTGGGGAAGCCTTTTGTAACCCCTTTTTTTATTAACATGTAGGGAGCATTTTTTTGCTCCTTATTTTTCTACTGGGCTCTCCCGAGTATATGTGCAGGAACAATTCAAGCTTATATTTTTTGGAGAATTCAATGGCTGGGGGAATTTTGGAATATATTTCAAAAGGTTGTTTTGCCACCCAATTTTTGCTACAAATTTTTTGGAGTCGGGGCCGAATTGGTACAGTCCCTCGGTCAACCCAAAATGTTAGATTTGGGGCCAAATTTTCTACAAGTTTACAGGTCTTCAGTTAAGCATGATGGGTTATCTCCTTACTTCAGCCTTCTATTTTTCTCTCCGTTGATTTGGATGCATACATGGATTGGTTTAAATGATTTATTTTTGAATTGGGCTTTTAGATATCCTTTTCTCAAAGTTTTGTGCAAGAATCCTTTAGCCAAATCATTGCTACAGAGGATATAAGCTTGTCGAACGACGTCTGAACTTTCGCTCTTACGCCATCTAGTTTACTTTAGACACTTTTTACATCCTTTTACACTTCAAAGTCCTCCAATATCTGTTCACAAAGATGTGGTTTTACAGAGATTGGTCTCTTTGGTTTGAGGATCACTACTTGGGGTTTATCTCTTTTTTGGGTGTTTTTTGGCATCGACTATATCTACTTTGGTGTGTTTTTTCATTTTTGGGGATGCGTCGAGTTTGTACTGTGGGAGGTGGAACCTCTATGAGTGTGTTTAATTATAATATTTAGTTTCTTTACAAGTGGGGATCCACCTCCCCTCCCACTTTTGTACAAATCTTTTCTATATTAACACGTAGGGAGCCACGAGACCCTCTATCCACTACTATATATATATATATGCATATATATACATATATATATACATATATGTACACATATATATATATATATATATATACATTTTTTTTTTAGCAAAAAGACTTCTGCATGTTAATCGAAATGAAGTTACATCCAAAAGTCGGGGTTGAGGTGGCTCGACTAAATTAATAGGTTCCAGCCTCAAGACCCCAAAAGAAAGAACCTATGACCATTGGTCTACAGACAGATAGTTACATGCAAGACTCCTATACCCAAAAAAATGTGGTGTAGAACAAAGCCACCAGAACTAAATCCAATACAGGGTTGAAACACATGAAAATGGGCAAACCGTGCGAGAAAACGAGATGGCGGGAGGTGCATCATCAAAACAGTGATCGAGAGAACCCGGAGAAAATCTAATCCACAATTTGAAAATGTGGGGCCGGAAAACTTCGCTTCCGGTAGAAGCCGTAATTGGGGGGAGGCTTTTGGAGACCATGATGTTTTGGTTCGAGGATTGCATTCCTTGCTTAACCGAGTTAAGCCGGTCTGTTTCCTCCCTATAGATGAATGTGAAAGTTATAGAGTGGTACTTGGATCAGCTCATTTATTCTTTGTTTCCAAACTAGATGGTGCCGAGGAGCTTGGGGACACCTCATGCATGTAATTTATGAGCATGTCGGAATCCCCTCCACTATAAGATAGTTCCGGTTGTTGAGGACAGCAAAGAACACGACCGATAGACAGCGGATAGCTCAACCTCCAAAGGGTCGAGCAACATGGGTGGGAGAAAGGAAGTAGCAAACACACTTGCCCAAGTGGTTCCTGAAAACCCCACCAAAGCCAGCCCCTCACGGAGAAAGCACCATCTCGTGTTGACCTTGATATAAGGATAAGTAGGGGTATTCCAATATATTTTGAGAATCCTGAAATTTTTGATTGATTCTTGTGGGGGAATTTTGAGGATGTTGGGAAACTTCGAAATGCGATGAGCTTAGAAATATAGGAATGGCAATTTCCCGAACGAGTGGTTACTTTGCAAGGAAGATCATTAAATCTCACCCCATTCCTATGCATCCAAATAAACCAAGCCACAATATAAGGGATGACACCCAGCTTTAGCTTCTGCCAGGACTGCCAGCAGCTGAAGAAATTCTGCCAGTCCAAAGTAATAGTGTTGATGTTCAACATGTCAGCCAATAGAGTCCATACCTGCTGGGAGAAAGGACACATGAAGAATAGATGGGTAATTGATTCAGCTTGCTTGCCACAAAGAGAACATTTAGAAGGTCCTCTAATTCCTTTAAGTTTAAGGATATCATCAGTTGGGAATCAATGGTGGAAAATCCTCCAATTCAGAAAGGACATAGATGGGGTGAGAAATTTGTTCCACAGCTTAGATCCCCAGCCAGTGGAACACCAGTTGTTAATTTTCAGATAGAGGGTTTTGGTTAGGGTACATACGGCTTCCCATCTTGCCATATAATTTTATCGAGGCTTTGTTACGTCGAATGGGATATTGATAATTTGTTGAGGCGAGTAATCCTGGAGAAATAGCTTAAGAGCGAGGAGAATCCCATTGATCCTCATTCCAGCGATCGGACATAGGGAGCTGATTTTTGTTTGTGTTGGGTAAGCCGGTGAGCATATCTTGAGGGCACCAATGATCTGCCGGAATAAAATATCCCCTCTTCCTAACTCCCGATGATACATAGAGTCGACCGACTCTCATTCTTGATCATGTGCTTCCGATTCTTGAAGCCCTGGGTTTGATACGTACTTAAAGTTGGGGGAGTGCCTTTACAATATTTCCCAAACATATACTTAGCCCAAAGGGAATTCTATTGCCTGAAGTTGATTCAAAGTTTACAAAAATTCACCTGCTGAAGCTGTTTCAGCCCTTTGAAACCCAAACCACCAGCCAAAATGGACCTGTTTGGTTCTACCTCTAATCAGAGGTACCCCCAAATACTTCATGGGAAGGTTTTCCTTGGAGAAGCCTGTGGTCTGAGTTATCCAGTGAGATACATTAGAAGCAATGTGGTTAGGAAACACTAACTCACATTTAGCATGGTTGAATTGTAGGCACGAGTGCATTCGGAAATGATGAATGCAAGTAAGGACTTTTACGACGAGCGGAGTTTATTAGCCACGGAAAATAATATAATGTCATCTGCATACATCAAATGAGAGATGGTGATGTTAGATCTATGATGGTAGTTGGCATAATGATAAGGTGAAACATGAGCTTCCAACATTTTAGAAAAATAATCCATAGTAAGGATGAAGATAGTAGGAGATAAGGGGTCTCCTTGTTTGAGACCCACGGTTGCTCGAAAAACCCCCCAACGAGTACCATTGATGAGAAGAGAGTGGTGGTTTTGGTGAAGCCATCTGCTAATAAGTTGACAAAATTTACGGGAAAAACCTGCAGCACTGCGGCACCTCCGATACAAAATTCCGATCAATTGTGTCATATGCTTTCTTAATGTCTAACTTGTAGATAAGGTTGCCACCCCTGCAATGCCTATCGAGATCCGGCGGCAGCTCACGGCAGGCAAGACATTGTCGGCTATAGATCCGCCTTTCACAAGCAGGCGGGTAGGGTTAATGATCTTGTCCAGATGGGGTTGTAGCCTTCCCACCAAAATTTTGTTAATGATCTTACTGATGACAGAAGTGAGGCTGATGGGTCTGAACCGGTTCCAGTCCTTCGTAGCTGAAGTCTTAGGGATTAGGATCATAGTAGATGCATGGAAATAATGAGGCATATCAACTCCCTGAAAGTAGCTTTGGATGGCATTAGTAACCTCAGCTTTACAAATATTCCAGGTTTTCTTATAGAAATCGGCGAGAAAAGCCATCAGGGCCTGCTGCTTTAGAGCTATCAATGGAACTTAGAGCCACCCAAATCTCTTCCTGAGAAGGAATATCCTCCAGGATAAGAGACTGGGTGTAAGCAAACTCCTTACTAAAGAGTTGAGGATCAATGTAAGGTCTGTCAGGAGTGTTTTGTGTGAGAAGGTGCCTGTAAAACTTGACAGCATCCATAGCAATATCAACCTCATCTCTAAGCAGTTGCCCTTGTTCTTTCACAATAGAATGAATAACATTACATTTTCTCCTGTAATTGATGAAAGCATGGTAGAATCTTGTATTCCTATCCCCCTCTTTAAACTTGCTAATAGCAGCTTTCTGCCTGAGAAGCTGATCCTGCCAATCAATAAGGGTAAGGAGTTTGTCACAGGCGGACACAAAAACCCCACAACGAGAGTCATCGGCAACGGCAGCGAGTCTCGAGATCGGCCACCACCTTTTCGGCTTGGGCGACTTCCTGAAAGATGTTGCCGATGGTGTTCCAGCTCCAAGACCTAAGCTTCCTTCCCACATGTAATTGCAATTCTTTGGAGAGTTTTAAAAGGGTTGTCATGGGTCCCGGGGATCCAAAGTTCGGACACCGAGGTCGGGAAATTGGGATGAGATGACCAAAAATTAAGATATACGAAAGGGGGTGTGTGTTGGCGGGCCTTTGAGGAAGCGATGATGGTAATAAGGAGTGGTCTATGATCGGACCACTGCAAAGTTTAAATGGGATATGATAGTGTGGAGGAAGTTTTGATGCCAATTGTTATTGGCCAGAAATCTATCATGCCTTTCCCAGATTTTACCTCTTCTCCATGTAAGCTGATTCCCATGGAAATCCAAATCAAAAAGCCTAGCTCTTTGAATATTGTCATTGAACTCAATTAGTTTATTGAGTTGAGGGGTCCTCCCCCCAACTTTTTCAGCAGTGTCAGCAATGCAATTAAAGTCTCCCCCAATCAGCCAACTAGAGTTATCACCAATGATGATCCTATGGATTTCTGACCACAGCTCCCGCCTTGCACTCTTAGTGCACCCAGCATACACAAAAGTGACATCAAACTCAAAACCATTCAGGCTGAGGTGGAGATGAACAAATTGTGAATGATCAATCCTCACACTCCACTGGATCTCCTTCCTGCAAATAATCCAGATTTTATTAGAGGTGTTAGTGAAAAGGGAGCACCCAGGGAACCTGGATAGCCATCTCTTCTGGTTTTTCTGAACCATGGGTTCAAGTAAGGCAATACACCAAAGCTGGTGTTTCTTGTAAAGATGAAGCAATCTTTTGTAAGAGAGGGGTGAGAAGCCCCTCTAATGTTCCAGCAAAGGAAATTAAACATCTAATGATTTTTGGGGTGGTGGGGAGTGGTAGAGGTGGGATTGGGATCTTGTCCTGCCCCTACTTGTACCTGGGGGGAGCCTGGTTGAGCATAAAAATCATTGCTTGGATGTGGTTGGGGGGCTAATTTAATGAGCTCTGATGTAAGTTTTTTCTTCTTTTTAGCCTTTTGTGTCTGCCAAACACCTTCCAAATTATTCACCATATTGATGATTGTGTCCTGAGCAGGTCCAGGCTCCTGCTCCTGTGTTGGTATTTCTTCCTCAGTTTCTTCTATATCTTCCTCCTCTATCGTAGTTACACGGTGGGTGACCTCCTTGCCTTTTTGTTGATATTACCATTGTGTGGGAGGTCTACGGTGCGGCCCACGGGACGATTCTCCCACTAAGCTTTCCCAGCAGATTATTCGAAGAACGGCCCCGGGTTGGGGAACACTATGGGGCCCGGGGTCAATGGTAGGAGATACCACAACAACTGGCCTTATTTGGTTTTTTGATGGGGGCTTCGGTCACGCAGCACTTTTCTTTCAAGTGTCCAAACATTCTACAATGGTGGCAGAAAATGGGTTTATGCTCTAGGATCACTTCCTGCCAGAATCCATCACCTTCATCTGAGGTTGTGATCCATATTTTGTCCAATTCTAGAAGGGACACATCTCTTTCCACTAGGACTTTAGCAGCCTTAGGAATGCCCATCTCAAAGGTAGGGGAATCCACTCTCAGAGGAGTTCCCAGAGCTCTGCTAATTTGGAATAATGCATGTGTGTGGTATAATTGTATGGGGAGATTTGGAAAAGTGAACCACATGGGTTTTATGGGGGGTTCCTTTGAGGGATCAAAACCCAGGTACCACTTCATTAATTTCATATTGGTTTTAGCTATTTGTAGAACTTCCATATCAAGAAGCACGGCATAATCCTCTTCACTAGACGAGTCTAATCAAAAGATGCATGCCATCCATGATTCCCGATTACCATTGGCCAACAAAATGCGGTTGTTCGAAGAAATGTCGACCGGCTCCATTTTGGGATGCCCGAACTGGAGCCGACGATAATGGTGAATTTAATAGCCTCGGCTAAAGAAGTCATCTCTCGGGAAGTGAAGCCGACGGCGGGTCCGCCCTCTTTGGAGCTAAGGGGTCGAATAAAAGGGCGGTCGGACCTTCCGACGACGGCATCATGTAACGGCGAGGAAAGAATAAATGGTCGACCGACTTTGGTGCCCCCAAACCATTGCCGACGGCGAAGCATAAGTGGAAGAGACCCCGGTGCTTGGGTCCGCCACCAAGAAGGTGGACGGACATGGGGATAGCAACCTCCACTCAAAACCACGAGCGGGGAAAAGAAGCACCAATAGAACGATAAATGAGCGGGAGGATTTGGAAATAGAAATGCCGGGAAACTCAAAAACGAGCGGTACGATGACCGACGGCCCCTTGAGTAGGGGAGAACACCACCGAAGACCAAGAGGGGAACCACCCCCTCGGCGGTAAGGAAACGAGGAAAACCAAACGAGAGATGGCCAAGCCGATGGAACGATAGGGGAGCAAAGTAAAAGCCCGGGAGGACTCCGACTCCTAGAGGAAAGCCCAAACGATAGCAGAACCTCACCACCACCTTGCCCGACCTCCCACCGGCGCCCCGGAAAGGCGGCCGCCACACCGAATAACCCATCAAACCCTAGCGAGCTTCTCTAACCTCAGCCTCCACCATGGCACTCATATATATATATATATATATATATATATATATATATATATACATAGATATATATATATATATACATAGATATATATATATATAGACATATATATATATCTATACATACATATATATATATCTATACATACATATATATATATATGTATACATACATATATATATATATGTATACATACATATATATATGTATACATACATATATATAAAAAAATGGCGGTCGGCTCCTTTGCTCTGCTAGGGTTTGGCTGGTGATGGCTTCCCCGGGTGGCGGTCTGGGCAAGTTGACTGTTTCTCCAAGGCTGGGGGTGCTTGTTTGGTCTTCGAGTTTGCCTACACGGGTCTTGGTGGGTGGTTGGTAAGGTCCTTTCGAGAGGTTTTGATCTTTCCGGGCAAAGTTTTTTGATTTTTACTTGTTCCATTGGTTGGGCTCTGTCTGCTTGCTGCCTTTTCCTCCCGAGTATCTTCTCCCTTTGTTGTGTCCTCCGATGTTATTTCATCTCTGAAAATCTCTTGTCATGGCTGGGATCAACATATCCACCTCTTATGCGCGTGCACTAAGTAATGGCTTGCTCGTTACTAATGCTTTGCGAAAAATTGCTTTTCCCCCAAAATTTACATGATGCGAGCAATTGGAAATCAGATTGCCCCTTCATTAGACCTCTTGGCTCTAAGGAGGGCGGACCGACCATTATTTTCACTTCTAAGGAAATGGAATCTCTTGCTTGAAGCTATTAAGTTCTCCATTGTGGGTCAATTCCAATATGGCCACCCTAAGATGGAATTAGTCAGGAATTGCTTTGAACAGATTCCCTTTGTGGGTCAAGGGAAACTTGGAGTGATGGATGGAAGACACCTCCTAATCAGATTATCCAGGGAAGAAGACTATGCAAGATTAATTGGAATGCAGATTATGCGAATAGCTAACACCCGGATGAAACTCATCGAATGGTACCACGGCTTTGATCCGGCTAAAGAACCCCCACTTAAACCTATGTGGTTTAAATTTCCCAATCTACCTGATCGAACTGTTCCACACTAATGCTCTATTTCGGATTAGTAGAGCATTAGGGACTCCCTTAAAGTTGACCCCTCCACTTCTAATTTGGGGAACATTCATGGTGCTAGAGTGCTTGATTGAGAGAGATGTTTCTCTCCACGAGTTAGACAGATTGTGGATTACCACCTCGACGAGTGGTGAGGGTTTACGGCAAAATATCCAAATGGAAACTAAACCGGTGTTCCGTAAACATTGCGGAATGTTTGGCCACTTAATGGAAAATTGTTACTGATTAAAACCCCCTTCCAAAAAGCCGGTCGGACCCCGATCTTCGGTGCGACAAACCAAAGATACTATTCAGGGAACTCATTTGCGAGAACCTATTGCTCTAGACTCACCTGGTTGATGTCTCCGGATTGCATAGAGATGTGAACCCGGAGATTATCCCGGAGGATCCGATAATTCCTGCTCGAGGAGACACCTCTACATTACCCCCGAACTCACGATTAAAGCTCCAAAAGACTCGCACGGTCGAGATATCATTGAGCGAGTCATTATACCCTCCATAGATATTATATCTACATCCCGAATAATATTCAAGTCGCTTGGCGGGAACGGAAGGCAAAAAAGAAGAAAAAGGTGTTATCCGAACTTCAAAACCGACCCAAGGTGGGGAAAGTGTCACTACCTCACTGATATCGAAGTGGCGGAACTAGATCTAGATCCGGATCGGCCAGACTCACTCCCTCCCCAACCTAAACCCCCGGATGTTTAACTTCTTATGTTGGAATATTAGGGGTGTGGCCCACCCCTCATCTCTTAAAAGGCTATTGTATCTCTTTAAGAAACACCAACTACGGGGCATTGTGCTTCTTGAACCATTGGTTCACAAACACGAAATCCAAATTATTTTCCAAGTTTGCTTGGTCGTTCCATTTTTACTAACTCTTCCGATAAAATGCGGGTTCTCGGCGAGCGGGAACTCCATTGCAAAGTTATTGTGGACCATCCTCAATTGATTCATTTACAACTGTACGGTTAATGGTATTTCTTTTGCTACAACTTTTGTTTATGCGAGTTGCACTAAAGCTGCTAGAAGAGAACTGCGGCAAGAAATCCATCTTATCGGCTCTAGGGAATCTCTTAGCTTGGATTGTGGGTGGGGATTTCAACAACATTTCTTCTACTATAGAAAAATCTGGTGGCGAGGCCTCCTAATCTCAACCAACTCACCGAGTTTAATGATAACATCCGGAGAGCAAACCTTTTTGATTTGGGGTTTCAAGGGAACCCTTTTACTTGGAGGAGGGGTAAAATGCGGGAGAGACTTGATAGATTCATGGCAAATGATTCTTGGCACCATACTTTTCTTCATACTACCATTTCACATCTAAATTTTGCTGGGTCCGATCACGAGACCATTACTTATTTCCATTTCTACTCCCCAACCAAACCAGTTCTCCCCATTTCGGATTCCCGAATTTCTGGTCTTCCCACCCTCGATTTCAATCTATTATCTCTAAGCGGTGGATCGCTTGTCCCCACTCCAATCCTTTCATTAGACTTCAGAATCTTCAACCGAAATTGGTCTGTGTCCTTTCTCACCTGGAGTTGGGAGACTATTGGTGACATCACTCATAACATTGTACGAGCTGAGAAGGATCTCTCTTCTTTGGAAGTTGCTTGCCCTTGCCGATGATACTAAATCGCGGATAGTCACTTGCTCAAGAACATATGCTTACTCTTATTGATCGGCGGGACCAATTCCTTAGACGAGAAAAGTCGCTACTACTAAATTCAAAGATGGAGATAGGAACACTAAATTCTTTCATGCATGGATAAAATTCAAAAGGAAATGTAATGCTATACATTCCATCACAAATGACCAAGGCCTTCACTCGAGGAGGAAGGCTGCTATTGCCAATGATGCTTGTCAAGTATTACCGAGGAACTTCGACTTTTAAACCCAGCGACGAGATCTCCTATTGATGATAGCCTGTTTAATAAAGAGTTTAATTATACCCAGTCTCTACAATTAGCTGATATTCCCTCTCTTGAGCAAATTTGGGTGGCACTTAACTCTATTGACAGCTCTAAATCAGCTGGTCCTGATGGGTACAGTGCTAAATTCTACAAAAAAACCTGGAACAATTGCAAAGCTGAGGTCACCACTGCTATCCAAAGCTTCTTTTCAGGTAGGGACATTCCCCAATACTTCCATGCATCTACTATTGTGCTTGTGCCTAAGACCAATGCCCCTAAGTGCTTGGAACCACTATAGACCAATTAGCTCTAACCACTTGTTATCGGTAAGGTAATCGGCAAAATCTTAGTTGGCAGTTGCAACCTCATCTTGCTCATATTATCGCCCCAACCAATCGGCTTTTGTTAAAGGCGGATCTATTGCTGATAATGCCCTCCTTGCTCAAGAACTTTTGTTGGATTTGGACGGACCTTGTAGGGGTGGTAACTTGATTTACAAACTAGACATAAAAAAGGCTTATGATACTATCGATTGGAACTTTATTCTTCGAGTGCTGCATGCTTAGAGGCTTTTCCAATACCTTCGTTTACTCATTAAGAGATGGCTTCGAACAATAACCATTCTATCCTCATTAATGGCAAATGCTTGGGGTGATTTCGGAGCTACTTAGAGGGCTTAAACAAGGTGATCCACTCTCTCCCACTATCTTCATCATTGTTATGGACTATCTCTCAAGGCTGTTGGATACTCAAGTCTCCTCTCACCCTTATGCCCAATTCCACCACAGGTCAAATATTAACATCTCTCACCTTTTATATGCTGATGATTTAATGATATTCTCCGGAGCTTCTAAAGCTGCTCGTTAATAAGGTGATGCACTCGTCTCAACAAGTTTCAACGGATATCCGGCCTTCATTTCAACAAAAACAAGTGTGAATTGCTTTTCCCCAACCATATCCACCCTAACATTATCCATTGGACCACCGAATTCACCGGCTTTGTCAAAACCAACCTTCCCATAAAATACTTGGGGGTTCTTCTTATTAAAGGCGGATCTAAACAAACTCATTTTGAGGAGATCATTGCCGAGTTGAATACTCGACTCTCTAATTGGTCCAACTCCTTCCTCTCATCCGGTGGCAGAATTACACTCCTAAATAGCATATTAACCTCTTTCCTCGCTTATATCCTGCAGATGGCTTGCTTAAAGAAAAGTTCCGGGATTCGGATTGAAAGAATATTTAACTGATTTCTATGGTGCGGTCATAGAAAACGGTTTCATTGGGCTAGTCGGCAAAGAGTAGCCTTGCCTAAAGTTGCTTGGTGGTTTAGGTTTTAAAGGCTTGAAACACCTACAACAAGTAAATTTACTGTAAGTTATGGATTCATTTCGGGGAGCGAGAATTCTCTTTGGGCTCTTTTCTTGAAAGGGAAATATTGTAGAACCACTCATCCCTTAGCCTCTCATATCAAAACAGGCATTTCTAGAATCTGGAAACATATGCTCATTAACAAGGAAATAGCTGAATCTCTTATTTACTGGGAGTTAGGCAAGGGTGACATCCTGTTTTGGCAAGATAATTGGTGTCAAAAGGAACTTCTGGTTCCCCTACCTAATATTAACAAAGACCAATTCCCTATTTCCTGTTGTTGGGACAACATGAATTGGTCCATTCCTAAACCGAAACAATTACTTGGTCGATTCGTTGTTGATCGAGGTGGCTCTTATCCCTTTGATAGGTATCAACCTGATAAACTCGGATGGATAAATGGCAAGAATAGCAGACATTACCAAGCACATTTATTCCACTATCAACTCCTGGAATCGAGTCGATGTGGGACAATAGCATATGGAACAAATATCTTACCCCCTCTATGTCCTTCCTCATTTGGAGAATTTTCCATGGGCTCCTCCCTACCGATGATATTCTAAAACTCAAAGGTTTGAGAGGCCCTTCTAAATGCCTTCTCCGTGCTGTTAATTCGAAACTGCGAACCATCTTTTCTTTAAATGCCCCTTCTCTCAAGAGGTTTGGTCGAGTTCGATCGGCAAGTTGAAAATTAACCTACTTGTTGTTAGATTGGCATGATTTTAATGATTCCCGGCATTCCTGGCAGAAAGTTAAAGCTGGGGAGATCCCTTGTATTGTGGCTTGGTTCATTTGGATGCATAGAAATGGGGTTAAATATGATGGGGTGCTTCATAAAGCTAACAGAGTTGTTACCCACTGCCTTACTTTTATCTCTAAATTGATCTCTGTTAAAAATTTTCCAAACATTCTTCAGGCTTCTTTGTCTACAAATAGACCTATGCTTCACAAAGTTACTAAGATCTTTTGGAAAGCCCCTAGCCCTCCTTTTATTAAAGTCAATGCGATGGTGCTTTCAAGGATCAATTAGTCGGCATTGGAGGCATCTTCGGAGACCATACTCGGGAAAGGTTTGCTTTTCTTCCAGGCTCCCACTACTGCCGATGATCCATTGGAAGCCGAATTGGCTGCTCTGTTTTTGGGCTCTTCACATTGCTACACTCTTTCAATGGTCTTCCATCATTGTGGAGGGAGACTCTTCTACTCTAGTTCGAGTACTTTCGGAAAGACCTTCTTCCTCCTTGGCACCATTCCACTTGGGTTTACCAAATCGGATCTTTCGTTGCCTCGACTTCATCGTTCAATTTAACTTTATTTTCGGAGAAGGTAACGGACTCTGCTAATTGGATTGCTAAAAAAGCTTTATCTTCACAAGTGATTATGGTCTCCTCTACTCTACCTCCCCAGCTTCTTTATCTCATCCAGGCTGACTCATTCCAAGCCCCTCACTTCAGAATTTTGGAGTGATGTCCCTGCAATTGTTACTCTCCCTACACCTGCTTAAAGCTGTTTATAATTACTGTAGGAGCATTTTGGTGTCTTTTGGTTTCTACTTGGTTTTTTTGCTCCTTTTGGGTCTTCTCTTCAGGGCTGTTCTCTTCTTTTTCTGGGAATGGCCACTACTCTCTAGTTTATTTCATTTACTTAGTCTCTTTTCCTTTTGGTGTGGAGTTGTACTGGGATCTTCTTCCCTGGGGGATCTCCCTTTTGTAACTCGCATACTTTTTTATTAACATGTAGGGGGCCAGTGTAGCCTCTTCCCAAAAAAAAATATATATATATATATATATATATATATATATATATATATATGTATAGATACATATATATATATATATATATATATATATATATATATATATATATATATATAGAAAGAAATAGAAAGGGATGAGAGAGAAGCTCCGGAATTTTAGGAGGGATTCTTGAAGTTTGCTTTGATTTCTTCAAGTTCTTCAGGCTTTAGATTGTTTCTTGTTCCCTGAATTGGATGTTTTGCTGGTGTTCTCTGGCTTCTAATTGGATCTTTTCCAATTTTTGTTTCCGGGCTTGTTCTTTTTAAATTCGATTTGGGTGAATTCAATTCCTTTGAATTCCTTGAATCTGTTCTTGTTTTGTTTTCGGATGGCTGTACAGAATTCTGCTGGAAAGGCTTCCTTTGTGGATGTGGTGGGCTCGAATTTGGTCAATTCTGATAAGCTTGTCTTTCCCCAACTCTACCATGATGCTGTTTCAGGTAAAAGTGGATGTTCTTTCATTAAGCCAATTATCAAGAAAGGTGGAAAACCTGCTTTGATCTTCTCCGAACCGAATTGGCTTCCCTGGTCGATGCACATAAGTTTACACTTGTTGGGAAATTCCAATATGGACATCCTAAATTGGAAAGAATTAGAAAATGCTTTGAAGATTTGAAGCTTACCGGTATTTGGAAAGTAGGTCTTTTTGATGGTAGGCATATCATGATTAAACTTTCTAATGAAGAGGATTATGCAAATTTATTTTCCAAGAAGTTTATTATCGTGGAGGGTATTTACATGAAAATCTTGAAATGGTCTCCTGAATTTGATTCTAATCAGGAAGCACCTATTATTCCGAGTATGGTTTAAGATTCCTAATCTCAAACTGCAGTTCTTTAATCATCAAGTCCTTTATGCAATTGGTACTTGCTTTGGGAAAACCACTTAAATTAGATCTGCCTACCTTTAATGCGTCCGAGACCTTCCTTGGCAAGAATCCTTGTTGAAAGAGATATTACACTTCAAGATGTTGATGAAATTTGGTCAGGTCTCCACATAATGGATATTGGCAATCTATTGTAATGGAACATAGACCTTTTTATTGCAATCATTGTAAAATGTTTGGTCATACTAAGGAAGGTTGTTATAGAATTCATCCTAATCTTATGCCATCTAAATATAAAGGTCGGAACTGTTGTCGATACACAAAGAGGGCGAATCTTGATTCGTCACCCTTAATCCGGATATTGTTAAGGGGACTCCTATTGTGGTTCGAACAACTTCAAATGTGATTCAAGATTTCTCTCGTTGCTATTGAACTCGTTGAAACTTTGACTAATGCATCTGCTAAAAACAATTGTTCTACCTTGAACAACAACAACCTAGGCGATCCGGTTTCGTTGATGGTTCCGATCCTAATATTCCTGCTGAGAATCCTCTTATTGATTGTACACTCAATTACGGTTCTATCATTACAAATGTTATTGATGTATTAGATAAGGATTTGGATCTAGCTATTCCTGGAAATGCTTATTGCTTCTAATAATCTTTATTCGGTAATGTTGTTGTCTGTTAATGAAGTATACGGTAATTTAAATTCGAAAGTTCAATTACTGTTGATGGGATTGAGAATGAAGTTGTTATCGGAGCGGAATTATCTTCTTATCGAGCTAAGGAGGTTTCACTCGCTATTATTAACTATCCTATATTTCGGAATTCTTCACGAACTTGGATTCTAATTCTTCGATCAGTCGAATGTTGTCAATACGGAATTGAAAGAAGATTGGATGGTGCAAAATTCAAAGAAGAAGAAGGAATTAAAGCAATTATCGGTATCTAATATTATCCCCTCTAATATCGCTACTTTTTCTAGGCTTACTAGAGGAAGTAGATCTACTCATGATTAATTTTTTATGTTGGAATGTTAGGGGAGTGGCCAACCCCGGCTCCCTTAGCGGAATTTTAAGTCTCAACGGGGTTCATAAATTTTGGGTCATTGTTCTTCTTGAACCTTTGGTGAAAAAGAACTTTGATAGATTTTTAAGGAGGTTTTTCGGTTTTTCTTTTGCCTACAATTCTACTAATAAGATCTGGCTTTTTAGTAGGAAGGAGTTGAGAGTTGATATTCTTATTGATAATCCTCAATTCTTACATCTACATTTTGAGCTTGATCACTTCAAAGGATTTGCTACTTTTGTTTATGCTTCTTCTACTATTGCTGGTAGATCTGAACTTTGGTCTCATTTAAAGGATATTGGCCAGAATATGGTTGAAGGGCTGGATAGTGGGGGGTGACTTTAACTGCATTTTACACCCTAGTGAAAAGAAAGGAGGAAGGAATCCTAATCTTCAAGATATGCTAAATTTTACTAACCAAGTTAGTGCTGCTAATCTATTTGATATTGGGTTTGAAGGTTCTCCATTCACTTGGAGAAGAGGTTCTCTTTATGAAAGGTTGGATAGAATCTTTACTAATCAACTTTGGATTGATATGTTTAGTCTTTCCAAAGTTAAGCTCTTAGCTAGACTTGGTTCAGATCATGCTCCCTTGCTTGTTCAATTCTCTCATTTTATTAATACTAAACATCATGCTTTCAGATACTTAAATGTATGGTCTACTCACCCTACTTGTTATCAAGTTGTTAAGCATAATTGGATTCTTCCATCTAATTATTCTACTGCTAATCCTTTATTGAAGTTATGGCAACTCCATAAGTCAGTTGCTAAGGCTTTAATTAATTGGAATTGGACTGAATTTGGGAACCTTACATATAATATCAAAAAGCAGAAAATTTGGTGGCCCGAGTTGAAATTGAAGTGGAAGTCTGGGAGGAAAGCCGATAAAGATCTGCTGGATGCTAATGTTTCTTTGCGGTACTGCATTGCTTACGGGAAGAGCTCTTTCTTAAACGAAAGCGACAGTTAACCATTTACTTCATGGAGATAGGAATTCAAAATTTTTTCATGCTATTATTAAGCATAGAAGATCCATTAATACAATTCAAAGAATTAAATCTTCTAATAATTGCTGGCTTTCTACTTCTCGGGAAATTGGGGATGATGTCGTTCAATATTTTCAAAACCATTTCTCTTATCAAGATACCAACTCGATATCTTTTCTATTAATCTCATGCAAGCTGATTTGCGAGTTAGTTAGGGAATTAAATCTATCCAGAATACCTAATGAGGATGAAATTTTATCTTCCATAAATTCTTTGGACGATAACAAGACAAATTGGTCCGGATGGGTTTACTCTCGATTTCTATAAGAAATTCGCGCGATTATCAAGATGGATATTGTTGAGGCTATTAAGCTTTTCTTTCGGGGCATGGATCTCCCTAAGTATTTTGTATCCTCTTCGATTATTCTCATACCAAAGGATAAAAAGAAGGATTGTTGGCAAGACTTTAGACCTATTAGCATCACTTCATCCTTTTCAAAAATCATCAGCAAGCTTCTTGTGGCTAGAATTTAGCCTCTTATGGATACTTTAATCTCTGAAAATCAATAAGCATTTGTTAAAGGAAGAAGTATTAGTGAAAATATATTGTTAGCTCAAGAAATGCTTACTGATATTGATAAGCCTTGTAGGGGTTCTAATCTGATTTTTAAATTGGATCTTTCTAAGGCTTTTGATACTATAAGTTGGTCCTTTATTCTTAAAGTGCTTTATGCTAAAGGATTCGGTTCAGTTGCTTGTGGACTCATTTCAAGATGGTTAAGCAATAATTATTATAGTGTTCTCATTAATGGTGAGAGTAATGGGTTTTTTCAAGCGAGGTAGAGGCATTAAACAAGGAGACCCCCTTTCTCCTTATATTTTCATATTGGCTTTTGATTACCTTTCCAAGCTTCTTAATAATGTTCGGATCACTCATCCTTATACCCAGTTTCAACACGGATCCACTCAGCTGATTTCCCACCTTGCATTTCTTGATGATGTCATAGTTTTCCGGAATGGTAGTAAAAACTCCATAAGAAGTTTAATGAAGGTTTTGGGTGATTTTGAAGAGGTCTCTGGTATGACTTTTAACAAGTCCAAGTGTCATTTTTTGTTTAGTTCTAAATTCAATGTTAATACTAAAAAGTGGATAGCAGATTTCACTGGATTTAGGGAGGCTAAATATCCTCTTAAGTATTTGGGTTTTCCTTTAATCAAAGGTAAATTTAGACATTCCCACTATGATGATGTGGTATCTAAAATTTACTGCTCAAATTCAATGTTGGACAAATTCATTTCTATCAAATGGTAGTAGAATCACTCTTCTCAAGAGTATTTTAACTACTTATCCTCTCTATATTCTTCAAATGATCAAGATGAAGAAAAGCACACAAAAATTACTTGTCCATTATATTTAATAAGTTTCTTTGGGAAGGTCATCATAGACAAATGCATTGGACAAATTGGGACAAAGTTTGTAAACCTATCGCTAGTGGTGGGTTGGGTTTTAAGAGTTTTCGACAAATCGGCTTTTCCTTTTATTGCAAGCAATGGATTAACTTTAGAGCCAAGAACTCCTTATGGTCTAAGTTTTTGCATGGGAAGTACTTGTTCTAATATTCATCCTACTCAAGTACAATTGAAGAATGGGGATTCAAATCACTGGAAGCAATTATTGAAAGTTAGAGAAGCAGCTGAACAACTTTTTGTATGGGAGCTTGGGGATGGGCAAATTCATTTTTGGAGGGATAAGTGGATTTTTAATGAGTCTCTGATTGATCTTAATATTCATCATTCCATTCATCATCCCATTCAGAAAGTAGCTGATTGCTGGACCAATTCAGAATGGGATACTTGCTAAGCTTAGTAGTCGTGTTGATTCTGCAACCCAAAAAAGATTTTGAATATTCCTATTCAATCGGCCAAAAGAGATAAATTGGTTACAAAGATTCCACCTAATCAAAGCTTGTCTAATTTTCTATTTAGAGGTATCCGTTCTACTAATGATTGGGGGAAGAAGCTATGGAATAAATTCTTAACACCTTCCATATCTTTTTTACGTTGGAGACTTTTCGGGAAGTTTCTTCCAACAGATGACATTCTAAAACTTAAGGGAATTCGTGGACCTTCGATTTGTCAATTTTGTCATGCTGATGAAGAATCCATTCCTCACATATTTATAAGGTGCCTTGTTGTTCAAGAGGTATGGAAATGCTGTTTTGGATAATCTTGGGCTTTCTCCCAAATTTTTTTCATGGCTTAGTATTGAGTTATGTTGGCATGATTGGAAGGATTCTACCGATTATTACATTCCTCTTATTATCTTCTGGTTTATATGGATGGGAAGGAATGATTCTATTTTCAACAACAAGGATTGCTACTATCCAACATATTATCAGGAATTGTTTAATTTATGTTCACAAGGCTAGACAAATAATTAATTCTCAGCAAATTCCTGTTATTAACAAGGTCAAGCTTGTTATTTGGAGATTACCTAAGGCTCCTTGGGTTAAAATCAATTCTGATGGGAGTTTTTCTTCAATTGGTGCTGGAATTGGGGCCATTTGCGGGGATCATATTGGTAATTGTAATTGGTTTCTCTCTCGCTCCTGTGATGGCGGATAACGATCTTGAAGCCGAAGTTATTGCTGCTTATTGGGGTCTCAAAGTCTGCCTTTATTAATAAGCATAATTATATTCATATGGAGATGGATTCATTGCTTTTAGTAAAGATGTTGTTGAATGAAGTTGTCTGTTCCATGGCACATTCTTACTTGGGTTAATATGATCTTCAAGTTATCCTCCAGTGCTAGGCTGTTATATGGAGTCATATTAATAGAGAGGGGAACCAACCCGCAAATTGGTTAGCCAAGAGAGCTTCTTCTAGGAAGGAAACAATTTGCAACTCGAAGCTCTTCTTCAGAATTTTTGACTTCTTCTTTTTCTTTTTTTAGAACTCTTTTACATGGGGACTTATTGGCCATTCCTCATGTCGGATGTTTTAAGACCTCCATTATTCAATAAAAATATATATATTTTGCCAATATATATATATATATATATATATATATATATATATATATATATATATATATATATATATATATATATATATATATATATATATATATATATATATATATATAAGGGATGGAGGAGAGGGAAGCTCCGAATTTTAGGGGGGGTTCTTGAAGTTCAAATTCATTTGATTTGTTCGTTCAATTGTTAAAAATTGATTCCTTGATCTTTGAATTCTTGTTCTTCCGGGGTGAATTCAATTCCTTTGAATTCCTTGGATTGGTTATTTCTTGTTTTGTTTGGATGGCTGTATAGAATTCTTCTGGGAAGGCTTCCTTTGTGGATGTGGTGGGCTCGAATTTGGTTGATTCTGATAAGCTTGTCTTCCCCCACTCTACCATGATGATGTTTCAGGTAAAAGTGGATGTTCTTTCATTAAGCCAATTATCAAGAAAGGTGGGAAACCTGCTCTGAACTTTCGCTCTTATGCCATCTAGTCTACTTTAGACACTTTTTACATCCTTTTACACTTCAAAGTCCTCCAATATTTGTTCACAAAGATATGGTTTTACAGAGATTAGTCTCTTCTGTTTGAGGATCACTACTTGGGGTTTATCTCTTTTTTGGGTGTTTTTTGGCATTGACTATATCTACTTTGGAGTGTTTTTTTTGTTTTCTGGGATGCGTCGAGTTTGTACTGTGGGAGGTGGAACCTCTATGAGTGTGTTTAATTATAATATTTGGTTTCTTTACAAGTGAGGATCCACCTCCCCACCCACTTTTGTACAAATATTTTCTATATTAACACGTAGGGAGCCACGAGACCCTCTATCCCCTACTATATATATATATATATATATATATATATATACATACATATATACATATATATACACACACACACACACACATATATATATATACATATATATATATATAAGGGATGGAGGAGAGGGAAGCTCCGAATTTTAGGGGGGGTTCTTAAAGTTCAAATTCTTTTGATTTGTTTGTTCAATTGTTAAGGATTGATTCCTTGATCTTTGAATTCTTGTTCTTCCCAGATGAATTCAATTCCTTTGAATTCCTTGGATTGGTTTTTTCTTGTTTTGTTTGGATGGCTGTATAGAATTCTTCTGGGAAGGCTTCCTTTGTGGATGTGGTGGGCTCGAATTTGGTTGATTCTGATAAGCTTGTCTTCCCCCAACTCTACCATGATGCTGTTTCAGGTAAAAGTGGATGTTCTTTCATCAAGCCAATTATCAAGAATGGTGGGAAACCTGCTTTAATTTTTTCTGAATCTGAATTGGCTTCTTTAGCTGATGAGCATAAGTTTACACTTGTCTGGAAATTCCAATATGGACATCCTAAATTGCAAAAAATTAGAAATTGCTTTGAAGATTTGAAGCTTACTGGTATTTGGAAAGTGGGTCTTTCTGATGGTAGGCATGTCATGATTAAGCTTTCCAATGAAGAGGATTATGCTAATTTATTTTTCAAGAAGTTCCTTATGGTGGAGGGTATTTACATGAAAATCTTGAATTGGTCTTCTGAATTTGATTCTAATCAGGAAGCACCTATTATTCCTGTTTGGTTTAAGATTCCTAATCTCAAATTGCAGTTCTTTAATCATCAATTTCTTTATGCAATTGGCACTGCTTTGGGAAAACCACTTAAATTTGATCTGCCTACCTTTAATCTGTCCAGAACTTCCTTGGCAAGAATCCTTGTTGAAAGAGATATTACACTTCAAGATGTTGATGAAATTTGGTTGGGGTGGCAATCTATTGTAATGGAACATAGACCATTTTATTGCAATAATTGTAAAATGTTTGGTCATACTAAGGAAGGTTATTATAGAATTCATCCTAATCATATGCCATCTAAATATAAGGCTGGAGCTGCAGCTTATACACAAGGAGGGAAGAATCTTGATTCTGTCACCCTTAATCCTGATAAAGTTAAGGGGACTCCTGTTGTGGTTCAGATAACTCCAAATGTGACTCGAGATTTCACTGCTGCTATTGAACCTGCTGAAACAGTGATTAATGCATCTTCTCAAAATAATTGTAGTACCTTGAACAACCTTGCTGATCCAGTTTCTGTTGATGTTTCTGATCCTAATATTCTTGCTGAGAATCCTCTTATTGATTGTACACTCAATTCTGGTTCTATTATTACAAATGCTAACAATGAATTAGATAAGGATTTGGATTCGACCTATTCCCGGAACTATTCATCGCTTCTACTAATCTTATTTACGGTAATGTTGCTTCTTCGTTACGGAAGTATCGGGTAATTTAAATTCGATAGTTCACTTAATGTTGATGGGAAGGAGGATGATGCTTGTTATTAGAACAGATTTATCTTTTTATCGAGGCTAAGGAAGTTTCACTCGCTTATCATTAACTATCCTATATTTCAAAATTCTTCACAGAACTTGGATTCTAATCCTTCAGATCAGCTGAATGTTGTCAATATAGAATTGAAAGAAGATTGGATGGTGCAAAATTCTAAGACGAAGAAGGAATTAAAGAAATTATCAGTATCTAATATTATCCCCTCTAATACTGCTACTTTTTCTAGGCTTACTAGAGGAAGTAGATCCACTCAAGATTATTTTTTTATGTTGGAATGTTAGGGGAGTGGCCAACCCTGACTACCTTAACAGAATTCTAAGTCTCAACAGGGTTCATAAATTTTGGGTGATTGTTCTTCTTGAACTTTTGGTGAAAAAGAATTTTGATAGATTTTTAAGGAGGTTTTCTGGTTTTTATTTTGCCTCCAATTCTACTAATAAGATCTGGCTTTTTACTAGGAAGGAGTTGAGAGTTGATATTCTTATTGGTCATCCTCAATTCTCACATCTGCATTTTGAGCTTGATCAGTTTAAAGGATTTGCTACCTTTGTTTATGCTTCTTCTACTATTGCTGGTAGATTTGAACTTTGGTCTCACTTGAAGGATATTGGTCAGAATATGGTTGAGGGCTGGATAGTGGGTGGAGATTTTAATTGCATTTTACACCCTGGTGAGAATAAAGGAGGAAGGAATCCTAATCTTCAAGATATGCTAAATTTTACTAACCAAGTTAGTGCTGCTAATCTATTTGATATTGGGTTTGAAGGTTCTCCATTCACTTGGAGAAGAGGTTCTCTTTATGAAAGGTTGGATAGAATCTTTACTAATCAACTTTGGATTGATATGTTTAGTCTTTCCAAAGTTAAGCTCTTAGCTAGACTTGGTTCGAGATCATGCTCCCTTGCTTGTTCAATTCTCTCATTTTATTAATACTAAACATCATGCTTTCGGATACTTAAATGTATGGTCTACTCACCCTACTTGTTATCAAGTTGTTAAGCATAATTGGATTCTTCCATCTAATTATTCTACTTGCTAATCCTTTATTGAAGTTATGGCAACTCCATAAGTCAGTTGCTAAGGCTTTAATTAATTGGAATTGGACTGAATTTGGGAATCTTACATATAATATTCAAAAAGCAGAAACTTTGGTGGCCCAGGTTGAAATTGAAGTGGAAGCTGGGAGGAAAACTGATAAAGATCTGCTGGAAGCTAATGATTTGCTACAGTCTGCATTGCTACAGGAAGAGCTCCTTCTTAAACGAAAGCGACAGTTAACCATTTACTTCATGGAGATAGGAATTCAAAATTTTTTCATGCTATAATTAAGCATAGAAGATCCATTAATACTATTTAAAGAATTAAATCTACTAATAATTGCTGGCTTTCTACTTCTCAGGAAATTAGGGATGATGTTGTTCATTACTTTCAAAATCTTTTCTCTTATCAGGATACCAACTCTGATATCATCTCTAATAACCTTATGCAAGCTGATTTGCAGTTGGCTAGGGAATGACATCTATCCAGAATACCTAATGAGGATGAAATATTATCTGCTATTAATTCTTTGGACAGTAACAAGACAATTGGTCCGGATGGGTTTACTCCGATTTCTACAAGAAATTTTGGCAAATTATCGGGATGGATACTGTTGAGGCTGTTAAGGTTTTCTTTCAGGGTGTGGATCTTCCTAAGTATTTTGTATCCTCTTCTATTATTCTCATACCGAAGGATAAAAAGAAGGATTGTTGGCAGGACTTCAGACCTATTAGCATCACTTCAACCTTTTCAAAAATCATCAGCAAGCTTCTTGTGGCTAGAATTCAGCCTTTTATGGATACATTGATTTCAGAAAATCAATCAGCATTTGTTAAAGGAAGAAGTATTACTGAAAATATATTGTTAGCTCAAGAAATGCTTACTGATATTGATAAGCCTTGTAGGGGTTCTAATTTGATTTTTAAACTGGATCTTTCTAAAGCTTTTGATACTATAAGTTGGTCCTTTATTCTCAAAGTGCTTTATCCTAAAGGGTTCAGTTCTGGTTGCTGTGGACTCATTTCAAGGTAGTTAAGCAATAATTACTATAGTGTTCTCATTAATGGTGAGAGCAATGGGTTTTTTCAAGCAGGTAGAGGCATTAAACAAGGAGACCCCCATTCTCCTTATATCTTCATATTGCCTTTTGACTATCTTTCCAAGCTTCTTAATAATGTTCAGATCACTCACCCTTATACCCAGTTTCAACACAGATCCACTCAACTGATTTCCGATCTTGCATTTCCTGATGATGTCATTGTTTTCTGGAATGGTAGTAAGAATTCCATAAGATGTTTAGTGAAGGTTTTGGATGAATTCGAAGAAGTCTCTGGTATGACTTTTAACAAGTCCAAATGTCATTTTTTACTCAGTTCTAACTTTAATGTTAATACTAAAAAGTGGATAGCAGATTTCATTGGGTTTAGGGAGGTTAAATATCCTCTCAAGTATTTGGGTTTTCCTTTAATCAAAGGTAGACTTAGACATTCCCACTATGATGATGTGGTATCTAAAATTTCTGCTCAAATCCAATGTTGGACAAATTCATTTCTATCAAATGGTGATAGAATCACTCTTCTCAAGAGAATTTTAACTACTTATCCTCTCTATATTCTTCCAATGATCAAGATGAAGGAAAACACACAAAAATTACTGTCCATTATATTTAATAAGTTTCTTTGAAAAGGTCATCATAGGCAAATGCATTGGACCAATTGGGATAAAGTTTGTAAACCTATTGCTAGTGGTGGTTTGGGTTTTAAGAGTTTTCAGCAAATCAGCTTTTCCTTTTACTGCAAATAATGGATTAACTTTAGACCCAAGAACTCCTTATGGTCTAAGTTTTTGCATGGGAAGTATTGTTCTAATATTCATCCTACTCAAGTTCAATTGAAGAATGGGGATTCAAATCACTGGAAGCAATTGCTGAAAGTTAGAGATGCAGCTGAACAACTTTTTGTATGGGAGCTTGGGGATGGGCAAATTCATTTTTGGAGGGATAAGTGGTTTTTTAATGAGTCACTGATTAATCATAATATTCATCATTCCATTCATCATCCCATTCAGAAAGTAGCTGATTGCTGGATCAATTCAGAATGGGATACTGCTAAGCGTAGTAGCTGTATTGATTCTACAACTCAAAAAAAGATTTTGAACATTCCTATTCACCCAGCCAGAAGAGATAAATTGGTCACAAAGATTCCACCAAATCAAAGCTTGTCTAAATTTCTATTTAGAGGTACCTGTTCTACTAATGATTGGGGGAAGAAGCTTTGGAACAAATTCTTAACACCTTCCATATCTTTTTTCTGTTGGAGACTTTTTAGGAAGTTTCTTCCAACAGATGACATTCTAAAACTTAAGGGAATTCATGGACCTTTGATTTATCAATTCTACCATGCTGATGAAGAATCCATTTCTCACATATTTATAAGGTGCATTGTTGTTCAAGAGATATGGAAATCTGTTTTGGATAATCTTGGGCTATCTTCTTTTTTTTCATGGCTTAGTTTTGAATTATGTTGGCAAGATTGGAAAGATTCAACTGATTATTACATTCCTCTTATTATCTTCTGGTTTATATGGATGGGAAGGAATGATGCTATTTTCAACAGCAAGGTTTGCTCTACCCAGCATATTATCAGGAATTGTCTAATTTATATTCATAAGGCTAGACAAATAATGAATTCCCAGCAGACTCCTGTTATTAACAAGGTCAAACTTGTTATTTGGAGACTACCTATGGCTCCTTGGGTTAAAATAAATTCTGATTGGAGTTTTTCTTCAAATGGTGCTAGAATTGGGGATATTTGCAGGGATCATCTTGGTAATTGTAATTGGTTTCTCTCTGCTCCTGTTATGGCAGAAAACAACCTTGAAACTGAAGTAATAGCTGCTTATTGGGTTCTCAAAGCTGCCTTCCATAATAGGCATAATTATATTCATATGGAGATGGATTCATTGCTCTTAGTAAAGATGTTATTGAATGAAGTTGTTGTTCCATGGCACATTCTTATTTGGGTTAATATGATCCTTAAGTTATCCTCCAAGCTAGTTGTTATATGGAGTCATATTCATAGAGAGGGGAATCAACCTGCAAATTGGTTGGCCAAGAGAGCTTCTTCTAGGAAGGAAATAATTTGTAACTCAAGCTCTTCTTCAGAATTTTTATTTTCTTCTTTTTCTTTTTTTAGAACTCTTTTACATGGGGACTCATTAGCCATTCCTCATGTCAGACGTAATAAAACCACAATTATTCAATAAAAACTAACATTTTTTGGTGAAATATATATATATATGTATAATGTTATCATTAAATTATATTTGTATAATAATAATTTAATTATATAGATATATATATAAAAATTAAATATTTGTTATAATTATTATTACATATTTATAATTAAAGAAATTTATACAAATATATAACTTATATTAATTAGATATATATATAGAAATGTTTAAAAAAATTAATTTATATATAGTATATTGTAATTAATTGTTAAATTATAAATTATTAATTAATAAAAAAATTAATCATTAATAAGAATTATTTAAATATTTTATAATCTTTATATTATTTTAAAATATAATTACAGACACAGATATATATATGATCATGTTATATATGGGGGATGAGAGAGAAGTTCCAGAATTTTAGGGAGGTTTCTTGAGGCGATTTTCAAATTTCCTCAGGTATTCTGATTGGTTTTTCTGTTGCTTGATCCTGGTTTCCTATGATTTCCTTTGGTTTGAAGTTCTCTGTTGCTGTTGATTGTCCCTTGCAGTGGTTTTCTGCTTCCCGGATATTTGTTTTTCAAATTCTGGGTTCTGGTAGTTCCTTCTTTTCTTTCAGAATTCTAGGTTATTGATTTCTATATTTCCTGGGTTTCCTCTTTGGTTCTGCTGTTCTAGTTCTTGTTTCGTGGTTCTTTCTTATCTTATGGCTGAAATGAAAACTGGTAAGGCTTCTTTTCTTGAAGATGTTGGTATGGGCATTATTGAACAGCATGACAAACTAACCTTCCCTCAATATTATCATGACACAGCTGCAAAAAAGGGAGGTTATCAATTTATTAAGCAAGTGGTCATGAATGGTGGCAAACCTGCCCTTATTTTCTCTTATTCTGAATTGTCTTCACTTGTGGATGTTCAAAAATTTACTTTAATTGGTAAATTTCAGTATGGTCATCCAAAAACGGATAACATCAGAAAGATTTTTGAAGAACTGAAATTGGCTGGGAATTGGAAGGTTGGCCTCTTTGATGGTAGGCACATTATGATCCATTTTTCAAAGGAAGAGGATTATGCTAATCTTTTTTCCAGGAAATTCATCATGATTGAAGGAAGATATATGAAGATCTTGAAATGATCCCCTAATTTTGACCCAAATCAAGAAGCTCCTATTGTTCCTATTTGGTACAGGCTTCCCAATTTAAAACTTCATTTTTTCAGTCATCAGGTTATTTATGCTATAGGGACTGCTATAGGAAGACCTTTAAAATTGGATATGTCTACTTTCAACCTCTCTAGGCCATCCTTGGCCATAATTCTTGTTGAAAGAGACATGAATCTTCCAGAGATTGATGAAATTTGGCTTGGTTCTCCTCATAATGGCTATTGGCAGCCTATAGTTTTGGAACGTAAGCCTGCTTATTGCTATCACTGTAGAATGTTTGGACATTCTAAAGAAGGCTGTTATAGATTAAAGCCTCATCTTAAACCGATTAATATTAAAAGTGTCAATTCTTCTCTATTAGCTAAAGATGGATCGCACTCGAGGGGTCCTTAGCTGTTGAAAATCGAATCTACAACCTGTTGGGACTAAAGATCCTGTTATGAATAATATTAATCCTATACAAAATCCTACTCAAATTCAGAATATTAATTCTGATGTTGCTATTATGGTTAAAAGTTCTGTTATTAATGTCATTGATTCTGGGGCACTTTCTGATGTTTTTCCTTCAGCTGTGTTACCTGATGTTATTCCTTCAGCTGTATTACCTATTGTGTTACCTGCTGTTATTCAGAATGTTACTAAAGGGGATGTTCACATTCAAGCTGAATTTATAATATTGATCCTCACTTTCATATCAACCCTGATAATACTTCTTGTACTCAGGGTTTGGAGCCTGAATTAGCTAATGAAGTTATTTCAGATCCTTCTGATAATGTTGATACTGATCATTATTTATCCAAGGAAGTGTTACCTCCAACCATGCACTATCCTGTTTTTAACCTTAAGCCACAGGAGAATACTGTTATCAATAGTAATATGGCTATTGTTAATAGTGATTTTAATGAAGATTGGGTGGTGAAAAGAGTAAGAAAAAGAAGTCTGATGATCATCTATCTACTGAGAACATCATTCCATCTAGTCCTTCTGCATCTTCCTTCTCTAGATTGACTAGAGGAGGCAGATCTACCCATCATGATTAATTTTCTCTGTTGGAACATTAGGGGAGTGGCAAACCTTGGCTCCCTTAATAGATTATTAAGACTTAACATGGTTTATAAATGTTGGGTGGTGGTTCTTCTTGAACCAATGGTTAAATCAAACTTGGATAGATTTATTAGAAAGTTCTCTTGTTACAATCTAGTTTTTAATTCTTCCAATAAAATTTGGATTTTCTATAGAAAAGAGATAAAGGTTGATATCCTGGTGGATCATTCTCAATTTTTACATATTCATTTTGGACTTGATTTGTTTAAAGGATATGCTTCTTTTGTTTATGCTTCATCTTCTAAAGCTGATAGAGAAGATTTTGTGTCTCATTTACATATGATTGGTCAAAATATCAATGAGGGATGGATGGTTGGAGGTGATTTTAATTGTATTACACATCCTAGTGAAAAGAAGGGGGAAGAAATCCTAATCTCAATGATATGCTGGTTTTTACTGATCAAAATAAAAATGCTGGATTGTTTGATATTGGCTTTGAAGGTTCTCCCTTTACCTGGAAAAGGGGATGCATCTATGAAAGATAGGATATAATCCTTGTTAATAAGGCTTGGCTAGATTTGTTTCCTATTTCCAAAGTCCAACACCTTGCTAGATTGGGGTCTGATCATTCCCCTCTACTTATTAAACTTGTTGTTACCAATACTGTTCATAAAGCCTGCTTCAGATATTTGAATGTATGGTCTTCTCATCCTAATTACAGTAAGTTAATTGAGCTTAATTGGTGCATTCCACAGGATTTTTAAAATGTAAATCCTCTTATTCAATTATGGCAAATTCAGAAAAAATTGGCTAAGGCTTTGATTAGCTGGAATTGGAATGAGTTTTGTAATATTAATTCCAATATCAGATATGCTGAAGATTTGGTCTCTAAGCTTGAAAAAGATGTTGAAAATGGTATTTGTTCTGAACATGAGTTACTGCTGGCAAATGAAAGATTGAATTCAACCATTCTTCAAGAGGAATTTTTTCTTCAACAAAAAGCTTCAGCCAATCATTTTCTTTATGGAGATAGGAATTCTAAGTTCTTCCATGATGTTATCAAAAATAGGAGATGTCTCAACACTATTATGAAAATTAACTCCTCTACTAAAGGATGGTTATATAATTCCCAAGAAATTGCTGATGATGCTGTTTTGTATTTCCAGAATCAGTTTTCTTTTCAGCCTATTAATTCTTCATTATTTTCTGCTCAGCTGCTGCAATATGGAATGTTTAAAGGAAATGGTGATCTGTTAACTAATTCACCTACTGAAGAGGAAGTTTTTTCTGCCATTAATTCAATGGATAGTAACAAAACAGCTGGGCCAGATGGTTATTCTTCTGATTTCTACAAAAAGTCTTGGAATATTATTAAGCAAAATGTGATTGCTGCTATTCATGCATTTTTTCAAGGTTTTAATCTGCCTAAATATTTTGCATCCTCTTCTATCATTCTTATACCTAAAGATAAGCATAAAAACTGCTAGAAAAACTTTAGACCAATTGGTATTACATCTACTTTCTCCAAGATCATAAGCAAGGTTCTTGTGGACAGGCTTCAACCTTTTCTAGTGGATTTAATTTCAGAAAACTAATCTGCATTTATTAAAGGTAGATGCATTAGTGAAAATATTTTTCTTGCCCAAGAACTTCTTTCTGATATTGACAATCCATTTAGGGGATCAATTAATATTCTCAAGTTGGATCTTTCTAAAGCTTTTGATTCTTTTAATTGGTCTTTTATACTGGATGTCTTAGCTGCTAGAGGTTTCAATTCAGATTTTTGTAATTTAAACTCTAGATGGCTGAAAAATAACTTTTATAGTGTTTTGATTAATGGAAGTACTCATGGTTTCTTCCAAGCTGGCAGGGGAATCAAATAAGGAGATCCTTTATCTCCTTATATATTCATTTTGGCTTTTGAATACTTCTCTAACTTGTTAAATCAAGTTCAACAGGATAATCCTTATGTCCAATATCAGCACAAGTCCAATCTCTTGATTAGTCATCTTGCTTATGCAGATGATGTTATTATTTTTTGTAATGGGAGCAAGCAATCTATTAAATGCATAATGAAAGCTCTTTCTTGTTTTGAAGCTATTTCTGGAATGGAATTTAACAAGGCCAAATGTTCATTTCTTGCTAGCTCATTGATTAAAGTACAGATTGAAAAGTAGATTTCTGAATATACTGAATTCAAAGAAGCCATTTATCCTCTTGTTTACTTGGGTTTCCCTTTGTTAAAAGGAAGAAGAAGGTTATCTCATTATGATGAAGTGGTTACTAAAATTTCTTCCAAGATTCAATGTCTGGCAAATTCTTTCCTGTCAAATGGTGGTAGAATTACTCTTTTGAAAAGTGTTTTAACAACTTTCCCTTTATATATTCTACAAATGGTTAATATGAAGATAAGTTCTCAAAAACTTTATCCCTTACCTTTAACAAATTTATATGGGAAGGACAACATAAACAAATGCATTGGTCAAATTGGGATAAATTGTGTAAACCTCTTGCTAGTGGTGGGCTTGGTTTTAAAAGTTTCCAACATCTCAGCTTTTCTTATTATTGTAAACAATGGGTTAAGTTTAGATCAAAGTCTTCCCTTTGGTCTAAATTTCTTCATGGGAAATATTGCAAAACTGCTCATCCTTCTCAGGTTCAAGCAAATATGGGTGATTCAAAAAATTGGAAGAGGCTTTGAAAAGTAAGAGAGTTTGTTGAAAAATTATTTATCTGGGAAATTGGAGATGGTCAAATTGATTTTTGGCTAGACAATTGTTTATATAATGATTACTTAAAAGATCAACAGGTGATGTCTTCTTCTATACACAGAGTTTCTGATTGTTGGACCAATTTAAAATGGGATGAATCCAAGCTTAAAGCTGCTGTCAACACAGACCTATTAAATAAAATTCTGTCTATTCCATTACAGCCTAATCAAAAGGATAGATTGATTACCAAAAATCCATCTACACAAAGCCTATCTAAGTTCATTTATCTCTCTAGTAATAATTGGACTTATAATGATTGGGTGAAGCTTATTTGGAATAAGTTCATATCTCCTTCAATGTCATTTTTTTGTTGGAAACTTTTTAGAAATTTTCTGCCAACTGATGATATTCTGAAGCTAAGGGGAATTTGGGGACCTTCTATTTGTCATTTTTGTCACTCCAATGAAGAATAAATTTATCATTTATTCATCAACTGCCTTGCTGTACAGGAAGTATGGAAAACTGTTCTTAAGCATAAGGGGATGCTTCATAGGCATCACTTATGGATTAATCTTATTGATTGCTGGCAGGACTGGAAGGAGACAACAGAATTTAATATTCCTTTTATTATTTTTTGGTTTACATGGATGGAAAGGAATGATATTATTTACAACAATAAGACATTTTCAGCCCAGGTTATCATTAAAAATTGTTTGAATTATCTTCACAAGATAATCACGCTCTTCAAATTAAGTGACAAACTTTCTCATGTTAAGGCTCAGTTAATCAGTTGGAGAACTCCTAAGTTTCCATGGGTAAAAAAAATACTGATGGTAGTTTCAAACCTTCCAATGTTGGTATTGGTGTTCTATGTAGAAATCATATGGGATCATGCTTATGGATTATGTCTGCTCCTATTACTGCCATTAATGCACTTGAAGCAGAAACTATTGCTGTTTTCTGGGGTCTTAAGACAGCCATTCTGAAACACCATTATCTAATTCATATTGAGATGGACTCATTACTCTTACATAATATTCTTCAACATAAAGCAACTACTCCTTGGTATCTTCGAATATGGATCAGCAAAATATCTATATTGGCACTTAATAGAGCTATTGTTTGAAGCCATATCCATAAAGAGGGCAATCATCCTGCAAATTGGCTTGCTACTAGAGCCTCTTCTTCTAATGACATTTAATGTTATCCTTACTCTTCTATGGATCATAGATCTCCTTTATTCAAGGAGTTTAGACTTCTTTTACATGGGGATTTGCTTTTAATTCCTCATATCAGATGTACTAGACTCTTTCAAGATTAATATATTAGTTGTTTTTTTTAATATATATATATATATATATATATATATATATATATATATATATAAAGACGGAGGTGGCGGCTGTTTGGGCTCTGCTAGGGTTTCAATGGAGTTGGTAGCTTTTCTGGTGGCGGCGCTGCCTACTAGGGTGGAGAAGGTATCTGGGAGGAAGAAGGAAGCCTACATTCCTTTCAAGTTTCTCTGGTGATGGTTTGAGAGTGATTTTTTTCATTCCCGGGCATTTCTTTTATTGAATTTTTGGAGTGGTACTATTCTATTGAATCATGGCAACTGATCTTACTAGAGCTGATCATAACTTTGTTGGGAGGGGCACATTTGCTGAAGTAATAGTTAGAAAGGACGGAGGAACCACACTTGGGGACAAACTGGTTTTTCCCCAGTTATTCCATGATGTTATGGATGGTAAGGTCGAATGTGAATTCATTAGAAAATGTACTAAGAAGGCTGGGAAGCTAGCACTAATTTTTACTAAGGAGGAACTTGCTAAACTATCTGAGCCTTATAGATTCACATTAGTTAAGAAGTTTCAGTTTGGACACCCCAAGCTGGAAATTCTTCGAAAAGTTGTGGATGACTTCAAACTAGTGGGTAGCTGGAAAATAGGAGTCTTTGATAGCAGGCATATTATGCTGCAGCTCGCCTTGGAGGAGGATTATGCCCAAGTTTTTCCAAGAAGTTCATTATGATAGATGGGAAACCTATGAAGCTACTGAAATGGACATTGGACTTTGACACTACCAAAGAACCACCAATTGTTCCCGTGTGGTTCAGCCTACCTAACCTTAAGCTTCCTTTCAATAATCACGGATTATTTATGATATTACTAACTCAATGGGGAGGCCACTAAAGCTTGACATACCATCTGCTAATGTTACAAGGATTTCCAATGCTAGATTTCTGGTGGAAAAGGATATTACTCAGCCTTATATTGATGGTGTTCAGCTAGGCACTGCAAACAATGGGTATTGGCAACTCATTGTCATGGAGTACCAACCATTATATTGTAAGGATTGCCATTTATTTGGTCATACTTTGGAGCAATGTTTCAAACTACATCCAGAACTCAGACCTTACAATGTGGTTATTAAAGGCACAAAGACTACTGAGCAAACATCAGCCCCTCAGGTTATTCCACTACGCCCAGTTCAGGTGGGTCTATCAACTATTCCCAAAACAGTAGAGTTATTGGCTGATACTATTCAGGATGAACAGTCATTACCACAACAAGATAAATTATTGAATTTAGTCCCATCTAGAACTGGTGAGGATGCTGTTGGGCAGTATGCTGATCAGGCTAATGATATTAGAAATCCTTTTGATGAGGTTGCACAAATCCAACACAGTTCCTTAGAGCTCCACTCCCCTGAAGAAGAAGTTGTACCTTTCAGTTCTGATGCATAAGGAGTATGGTCTCAACAGAAAAGCAGGAGAAGGAGAAAAGACACTATGGAGCTACAAAATTTGTCTAAATTAAACATAATTGGTATGGAAAACTCTTCAGCCACTCCCCCTAGGATAACTAGGGCTAGTAAGGATTTTCACCATGATTAATCTTATTTGTTGGAATGTTAGGGGTGTTGCTAGTCCTGGTACCCTTAATAGACTCCTACACTTGAACAGGACTCACAAACTTTGGATTTTTTGCTTTGCTGGATCCTTTGGTGCATACTAATATCCCTAAGATTGCCAAAAAAATTCCCTGAATTCCATTTTCAGTCTAATTGTAACATTAAGATATGGGTTTTTACTAGCAAGTAATTGAGTAGTAATATTGTGATGGATAGCTATCAGTTTTTACACCTTCATTTTGGATTGGATCGACTAATGGCTTTGCAACTTTTGTTTATGCTGGATGTACTAACACTGACAGGTCTTCTTTATGGGCTGAGCTGATTAATATCAGTGCTCATAACCCTTCTAACTGGATTGTTGGAGGAGACTTTAATTGCATTAGAGATCCTAGTGAAAAAAAGGGTGGAAGAACTCCTATTTTACAATCCATGCTACAATTCTCACATAATATAACTATAACTGGTCTTTTTTATATGGGTTTCGTTGGGTCTCCTTTTACCTAGCAGAGGGGAAAACTTCTGGAGAGAATTGACAGAATCATATCAAATGACTCTTGGTTGAATACATTTCCTATCACTCAGGTTCATCACATTCATAGATCAACTTCTGACCATTCACCTCTTTTGATTCAAATTTCCTTTTGCCCCTATAAAGGTTATTCCCCCTTCAGATTCCTTAATGTGTGGTGTGAACGCTCTAACTTCTTAGAGGAAGTGAAAATAGCTTGGACAGTTCCAGATTATCCTATCTACAATCTAATTATTAAATTTTGGAGGTGACAAAAAAATGTGGCATATCATTTAAGGAACTGGAATAAACACAGCTATGGAAATGTGTTTCAATAAGTAAGGGATGCTAATATTAAAGTACAATTACTAGAAGCTAATCAAGACTAGGGTTGGGATCGTACTCAGGAGCAGATCACTGCACAAACTCAATTTTTACAAGCTTTGGAAAGGGAAGAATTAATTTTTTTAAAAAAAGTTGCTGTCAATAAACATCTATTTGGGGATAGAAATACTAAGTATTTCCATGCAATGATTAAACACAGGAGGAAGATTAATGCAATTCTTAGAATCAAGAAACCTGGTGGTAATTGGGTAACTGATCAATAGGCTATCTCACAAAGTGTTGTGCAGTACTTTCAATCTTAGTTAGCTGCCCACCCCACCTCCCCCTCTTCCTTTATTGCTGAGGTATTTTCTGGAAATTTTGCATATGTACAACAACTTAATTTAACCTTACTGCCTGATGAAGCTGAAATTCTACAAGCATTGAAAAGTATTGATGGAAATAAGACTGCTGGACCAGATGGATTCACCTCTACTTTTTACATTAAAGCTTGGGACATTGTGAGCACTGATCTTATTAAGGCAGTTCAATCCTTTTTCTCTGGAACAGAACTACCAAAGTACTTTGCTGCTACTAGCATTGCTCTTATTCCTAAAGACACCCAAAAATCAAGTCGGACTGATTTCAGACCTATCAGTCTCACTTCTACTTTTTCTAAAGTTATAAGCAAGATCATTGTTGGGAGATTATAACCTCACCTTAATCATTTGATTAGTTCTAACCAATCTGCTTTTGTGCAGGGGAGAAATATCACTGATAATTATTTACTTGCTCAGGAATTGCTACTTGATATTGATAAAGGCTGTAGGGGGCAGAACATCATCTTTAAATTAGATCTCAAAAAAGCTTATGACTCTATTAGTTGGAAATTCATTGATCAGGTGTTAAAAACTCAAGGTTTTCACCCCTCTTTTTGCAACTTAATTCAGAGATGGCATGCTAGTGCTTATTATAGTGTCTTAGTGAATGGCAACAGCAATGGGTTCTTTAATGCAGGTAGGGGTTTAAAGCAAGGAGATCCTCTTTCCCCTACCATTTTCATTTTGGCCTTTGATTATCTTTCCAGGATTCTTAATGCAGCTCATAACAACTATCCCTATCTTAATTATAAGCATAGCTCCTCCCAAATTATAAGTCATCTTGCTTATGTAGATGATGTAATCCTTTTTACCAATGGTAGTAATTAGGCCATCAGAAAAACATTACAGATGCTAAATCATCTTTCACAAGTGGCTGGTCTTGAGCTAAATAGGAGGAAATGCTAGTTTTTAGTTGGTAAACAGTACAAACATCAAAATTTGTTGAAAGAGTTTACTGACTTTGTAGTTGCTGTGCTTCCTTTAAAACATCTAGGGGTGCAGTTGATTAAAGGTAGGAGAAAACAATCACAGTATGATGAGGTGGTTCACAAAATTTCTTCAGCTCTTAACTGCTGGACCAATACTTTTCTATCTATTGGAGGTAGATTAACTTTGCTAAAGAGTATTTTATCAACCTACCCTCTCTATACCATGAAAATGATTAGAATGAAAAGGAGTACTCAAAAAATGATTGAAGCTATCTTTAATAAATTTCTTTGGGAAGGGCAGTACAAGCAACCCCATTGGACTGTTTGTAACAAATTATGTAAACCTACAAAAGCTGGGGGATTAGGAATCAAAAGCTTCCAGCAGATGAGCTACCTTTATTACTGTAAATAGTGGATCGAATTTAGACAACAAGATACTATGTGGGCTAGATACTTAAAGGAGAAATATTGCAGGAAATTACATCCTAATGCTGTTCTGCCAAAGCTGGGAGACTCTAAATACTGGAAAGTTTTGCTGAAGGTGAGGTAAGCTGCTAATCAGCTTTTTAGCTGGGAGGTTGGAGCTGGGAGCATTAATTTTTATTATGATCATTGGCTTCCTGATGGTCACTTCCCTTTTACCAATGATTTCAATCATCAACTAATTGTCTCAGATTTCTGGGTAGAGGACCAATGGGATGTGAACTTACTCAGAGGTGTACTGGATGAGGATAGTTTTCAACATATTCTTGCCATCCCTATTGACTCCACTAGACCTGATAAAATTTTGCTAAAGCAATCCATCAAAATTTTTTTTAATAGTTTGATACACAAATCCTTTACCTCATTGCCTGACACTACTTGGGGGGAGAAGATTTGGACCAGGCATTTGTCTCCCTCAATGTCCTTCTTCTATTGGAGATTATTCCATAAGTATCTTCCTTTGGATGATATTTTCAAATTAAAAGGGTTCAGAACCACATCTAGATGCTGGTAATGTCACTCTCCTGAAGAAACTTTTTCTCATTTATTCCTTCATTGCTCATTAACCAACCAAGTGTGGAATGCTGTCTTACACCAACTAAAGATCTCTCAATTTAGACACAATTGGATATCATTTGAAGCTTGCTGGGAGGACTGGAAGGAGAAGCATTGGTACCATATTCATGTAGTCATCTGTTGGTTTGTATGGATGACCAGAAACCAGGCTAAATATGAGAACAAACCTTGTTTGATCAATATTGTTGTGGTGAATTGTTGTAGCTTCATAAGCAAAAACTCTATGTTGGATAACCCCAATAAAAGAAAAGCTGTTTTGCTGAATTGGTCTCTGCCTTCCATGCCATGGATTAAAATCAATATTGATGGCAATTTCACCTCATCATCTGCTGGGATTGGTGTTGTATGCAGAAAGTCTCTTGGTCAAGTATTGTGGTTTTTTCAAGTACCCATTTTCTCTTCTTCAGCCTTGGAATCCGAGCTTTAGGCTGTAAATTGGGCTTTCTTAACTACTAAAGCTCTCAATTATCATTATGTTTGGATAGAGCCTGACTCCCAACAAGTGATTAATATTCTACAAGGGCTCTCTCCTCCTCCGTAGAATTTGGTTAATTTACTCGGGAATATTCTCTCTACTTTTGGTTCTTTTACACTCAAATGGACTCATATACTTAGAGAGGGTAACCAACCTGCCAATTAGTTGGCCAAAACTGCTGCAACAACTAGCAATATTGTTTTTTTGTTACACCTTTTGAGCCTCTAAGGCTTTTACTTTTGGGGGATTTTGTTAAACTTCCCTTCATCAGATGTATTTAACCTCTTCTATTGAATGAGTTTTTCCTTTTCCTAAAAAAAATATTTTTTTTTTGAAAGAAAAGAGCTACAGCTCCTTACATGTTGCAATCAGTATTACAAACAAGGATTAGGGTGTGGTTCCACAACAAAGAAGAGCCAATCCCCTGACAACACAGCAAGACACCACAATAGGACTTAAGGCTTGAAATACAGACACATGAAACTGATGTAAAAAATATCATAAAATAAACAGGATAGTAATAGCAGATGTCCAAACAGCAGCATATAGCAGCAGAAATCAGCTCTGTGCATGGAAATCCAGTTTGAGGTGGGGAAGCCTCAAAATATCCCCAGCAATTAGAAACTTTAGCTCAGATGAGGGGGACTTGGAAACCAAAGTTTCCTGGGTAGCAGCACCGGTACAAGCCAGCCAATGTGCAGGTTTATTCCCCTCTCTAACAATAGAAGATAATTTTGTGTTGGGGGGTCTAATATGATTAATTTGATTTAACCAGTAGTTGTGAAGCCAGTTTGTATGTGTGTCATTTTCAAGACGGTTCAGTAATACAGTAGAGTCAACTTCAATCTAAGTGTTACACCAATCGACAGTCCTAGCTAATTACAGTGCCCACACCGCTGCAATTAACTCAGCTTCAAGAGCATCTTGGGCAAACATAGGGGCATGGAAAATCAGGAGACACTTACCAAGATGATTTCTGAAAATTTCCCCCACCCCAGAACGATCATTATAGAAGCTTCCATCAGTATTTATTTTAATGATGTGGCTAATGGAGGTTCCCATCTAACAGTTTTGACAAAGGTACCAGCTGTTGTTGGAAGAGTAATGTGAAGAACATTTTGAAACTTTTTATGTGTAATGAGCTTGGTCAGATAGGCTTTACAGTTTCTAGTAACATTGGCAACAGTAGCAGTGATACCATCAAATTTAGATTGGTTTCTAGCCATCCAGATGAACCAGATAGCAATGAGATGGACAATATGAATTTTTTGTTTCTTCCAGTCTGTCCAGCAATTGTGGAACGTTTCCCATTGTAAATTAAGTCTCTCCATACATGAATTTAATTTTGACCTGACAGCTTGGGAGAAGGAGCAACTGAAGAAAAGATGTGGTATTGATTCTTCCTGATGATGACACAGCACACATTTTGAAGGTCCCCTTTGTCCTTTCAATTTCAGAATATCATCCGTGGGAATTATGCTATGGAAGGTTCTCCAACATAGGAAAGACATAGATGGGGACAGATAGTTGCCCCAAATAATTTGCCCCCAAGGTACAGGAGTCCAATTATATAACTTCTTATAAATGGCTTTAGTAATACTTCGAAGATGATGTATTTGCCAGTTAATTTTATCAGGTTTCCCATAGTTGAATTTGATAGTGGAGATCTGATGGGCAGATTGGTCCTGTAGAAAAGCTTTAAGATGTGGGAGTGACAAATTTTGACCATCCCATAAATCAGCAACTTTAATAGCATGATCAACAGGGACCCCTCTGGGAGCAACCAGTCCTTTGGGCACCAGTTATCGAACAAGAAGTTAATTTCTCCTTCCCCCAATTCCCAGATAAAAAGATCTTCCGTAGTTTATCTAATTCTGAGCAGCTTTACCCTTTGTTTTGAATCTCCCAGTTTCCTGACAGCAAGAGAAGGATGGGTAGTTCTATAGTACTTGCCCTTCATAAATTTGTCCCACAGGGAGTTCTGTGCTCTGAAATGGATCCAAAGTTAACTCAATTTTACCTGCTGAATGTGAGGGATGCCTTTGAAACCCAGTCCACCTGCCAAAGCTGGTTTTGTTACTTTTTGCCATGAAGTCCAATGCATTTGCTGTCTCTGACCTGACCAAAGAAATCTATTGAAAGCCCTTTCAATCTGTAGTTGTGTACTTTTTTTCATAGTTGACATTTGAAAGAGGTAGGTGGGGATTCTACCTCCATTTGAGAGGAAGGAGTTTGTCCAGCAATTAAGTTGGGAGTTAATCTTGGTAAGGATATCATCAAATTGAATTTGCTTAGCCATCCCAAAGTAAGCTAGGCCCCAAGATATTTAATGGGAGGAGTGCAACAGGTGAAGCCAGTATGTGCCTGAATCCAATGCTTAATATGTGTTGGTGTCTGTTTAGAGAAGACCAACTGACATTTGTCAGGGTTAAACATCATACCTGATTGACTTTGGAAGGAGTTTAAACATTGTTTCATCTTTTTCACAGCAGTTTTGCAAGCACTAGAGAAGAGCATAATGCATCTGTATAGTTAAGGTGAGTGATAACAATGTTAGATCTATGGTGGTACCTGGCTTAGCTCTTATTCAGAAAGGATTTATCAATCATTCTGGAGAAATAATCCACTGCCAGGATGAAGATAGTTGGTGACAAAGGATCTCCTTGTTTAAAACCTCTAGTTGCATTAAAACTGCCCCTGGCTTGACCATTAATCAAGATGGAGTGTTCATTAGAAGCCGACGACCTACTGATGAGATTATAGCTCTGGAGATTAAACCCTCTAGCAGTTAGAACATCAATAATAAAATCCCAATTCATAGTATCATAAGCCTTTTGGATGTCCAATTTGTAGATCAAATTACCTCCCCTATGGGCCTTCTCCAAATCCAACATCAGCTCCTGGGCAAGGAGGACATTATCAATAATGGATCTACCTTTGATAAAGGCAGATTGATTTAGGCTAATCAGTCTATCTAAATGAGGTTGAAGTCTCCCCACAATGATTTTACTGATAGTCTTGCTCATCACAGAGGTGAGGCAAATGGGTCTGAAAGGATCCCATCTTTGCAAGATGGCATTTTTTGGTACCAGCACAAAATTAGAAGCACAGAAATATCTGGGAAGAGGTTGACCTTTGAAAAAAATTTTAATGGCAGCAACTACATCCCCACCAATCAGGTTCCAAGTTTTTTTATAAAAATCTGCAGTGTAGCCATCAGGCCCAGCAGTCTTTGAACTGTCCACTGAATTTAAAGCATTCCAGATTTCCTGATGAGAAGGAATATCAGTAAGGCTCAGCTTTGATCCATAAAAAAATACCCATTTTTATGCTTTGAATTTTATCAAATTTTTAAGGATATTATGCTTTAATGAAAGGTATTTTTTTGTTTTTGGATATAGGTGATGGAAAAATGTTTAAGAAGAAAAAAAGTGAAAAAGGAGCAAAAATGAGCAAAAATAGAGCCAAAATGCAAAATTGTCAAAATTATTGGTCTGGCGCCTACGCGCCAGAATCCGGCGCCTAAGCGCCCGGTCAATACGGGATCTATCAAGATTTTTCATGACTTTTGGATGGTTATTTTGACGTTGTTAGCGGTTATTGGACCTTCTAGAATACTAGAAGTTGTTCCTGGTTTATAGGACATGTGATACAATATATTTGGACGCTTAGAAATGGTTTTAATCTTGAAGAGGTGCGATCCAAAGTGAAGTGGTGTGAAGAACTGGATGCAGAGTCCGGTGCCTAGGCGCCAGATTCCGGTGCCTAGGCGCCAGACACACCTTCTAGAAGATTCATTGAATGTGGACACATTTTGAAGAGGTGCCTCAAGGCAACCCTTGAAGCCTATAAATAGGAGGGCACTCCTTCAGAGAAAAACGCCCCCATACGCCCCTATCTAGAGCCCCATCTAGAGGGAGAATTAGAGAAATACTTTAGGGCCACTTTTATTCATTAGTGAGTTTATTTAGAGTGTGTATTGAGAGTTTAAAGAGTTGGTGCTTTTGAAGTTTATTTGCTTTGGAGTCAAAAGAATTCAGAGGTTCAGTAGGAGAAACATTTGAGATAAGTATTTGTAATTTTATTCAAAGTTTTATTATCATGTTTTGTTGTTTAAATTCATTGTGTTATGAGTAGTTAGTTTACTTTCTCCTTTCAATTATGAAAAGATAAATAAGATAATATAAAATTCGATGGAGAATTAAAAACTATTTATATTTTAAAACATTGTGATGATATTAATACCGGATCTTCATTTACTTTACAAGTTAATCACTTGTATTGTTAAAATCTGTTGAAGAGTTTTGATACCTAGAAGGAGAGAATTCTTAACTAGTAGATATCACATGAATCCTTGGGTAGTCGAAGGCCTTGTGCGGGTTATTCAAGGTGAAGAGCAAATAAATAGGAAGTTATTATTTAATGGGCAAAGAATTAATAAGTTTTTAGTGTGACAGACTAAATTCTTGTGATTTAGTTTATAGAGAAGGAAAGGGTCACCAGTATGGCCGACCATAGCCACCCTTGGACATCTAGTAGTGTGAGCCTAGATTAACCCTTTCTACTAACAATACATCCGGACCTGATCTATAGGCTAGCCAATGTTCGTTACACCTGGATCAAAGGGTAAAGAATATGAATGCTTCTATTTGGTACAATACCATAAATTTATATTCTCCACAAATATTATCATTATCTTAGAAAATCTTGGATTAATTGAAAGGAAGAAAGTTGTGTTCTTTTTGCTATTTACATCAATCATTTCATTACATTTTTATTATTGCATCTAGTAAATTAAAATATCAATTTTATAAACTATAAAAGAAATACACAAAAATAAAATTAAAATATTTAAAAATCCATAACTCACCCCTCGTGGGATCGATTCTGGGGTCTTTGTTTCAAAGCCCTATATTACTTGATACGATACGTATACTTGCGTAGTACCCCTAGTGTGTAAAATATTTTCAATAAAATTATATTTGTATACACTAGTTGCTATTATTATCTATTACATATATTTAAAAGCATTAATTATTATATTTTTCATCAGCAGATTGCGGGTCAAGTTTTTGGCGCCGTTGCGGGGGATTGAATTTTTAGTACGCATATATATAGTATTGGGTCAAGCTCACTGGTATACTAAAATTATCTAGGAAATGGGACCCATCAATAAGCATTCTATGCATGGGAGAGTGGTTGAGTAATTTATCAAAATGTTTAACAGCATCTTGGGTAATATCAGTAATACCCAGAAGTTTTCTGCCCTCATCAGTGTAAATAGAATGTGTATTATTGAATTTTTTTTTGTATTTAATATAAGCATGATAAAATTGAGTGTTCCTGTCACCATTGATGAAGTGATTTAAAGCAGCTTTCTGTTTGAGGTACTGTTCCAGTTTTTCAGTGGCAAGCAGAAGGTTAGTTTGTGCAGAAGAAAGTTGCTCCTCAGTAGCAGTGCCAGCTTGGACTTTGGCTTCCATAGTAGTAACTTCACTATCAGCCAACTGTACAGCAAGAGAGAAATCACCAAGAGAGTTCCAACTCCAATGTCTGAGAGCTTTGCTAAGTTTAGTCTGCAGAAGACTTAACTTAATTAGGGGATCAGGGTGGGCAATATTACACCAATTCTTTTGAACAATACATTGAAACTCATCATATGTAGACCAAACATTAAGATATCTGAAAGGAGGGGGAGAATCTGAAAGTTTGGGGGATGTAATGGAAATGAGGAGGGGCCTGTGATCAGAACTAGCTAGGCTAAGATGTGTCACATAAGTGAGAAGCCAGTTTGAGATCCAGCAATTGTTAACCAAAATCCTGTCCAGCCTTTCCCAAATTTTTCCTCTTCTCCAAGTGAAAGCTGGACCTTTGAAACAAATATCAAACAGATTGGCCGCTTGGATGTTATAAATGAATGTAGTTATATTAGTAATATTAGAAGCCCTGCCCCCTAATTTTTCTGTAGTGGAACCAATGCTGTTGAAATCACCACCCACCAACCAAGGAGAAGTCAGCTGATCACCTATACTGTGTAGCTTAGCCCAAAGGAGCTGTTTTTCATCTTTGCTACAACCAACATAAACAAAGGTTACAACGCCACTCTTACCATTAATTTGGAAAGAAGAATGTATAAACTATTTATTGTCTATAAGGATAGACCAAGAGATATCTCTTCTACAGGAAATCCAAATCTTGTTATTGCAATTGGAATAATGTGTAAATCCATGCAGTTTACTGTTGATTGTTTGTGGATATTTATGGACCAGAGGTTCCAAAATAGTAATGCACCTAAACTTTTGTTTCTTGTTGAGAATTAAGAGTCTTTTTAGGGATAAGTGGTTATCAATACCAATCATGTTCCAGCATAGGAAATTAATCATTTATTTGGGGGGTGAGGAAAAGAGGACTGAGATCTTGATTTAGACCTGCCCCTAGTCTTTGATGTACCAGACAACTCCCCTTCAGACAAAGGGGTCCCTAGCTTCTGCACTTCTGAATTGATTTTTTTCTTCTTTCTGGATGTTTGGGTATTCCATTTCCCTTCAAGTTCATGTTGCATATCATTGATCACTGGGGTAGATGGAACCTGTGTATCTATTAACTGATCAGATGATTTGGAGGGAGATATGATTCTAATCTCCTCAATTTCTCTTCTACACCAATTTTGGTGGTCCACATTATCACTAGAGAGAGACCCCAGTCCAGAAGGAGAAACATCATACCCCCAACAGTAACTAGGGAGCTAGTCTTCCTTGGGGAAACATATATCACATGTACAACAGGTCTGATCTCCTGTAGTGGCTGTTTAGAAAGATTTATTTGCTGCATTACAGCTGAACCAGTTTCACCATCAGCTTGCAAAGGTGAGTTATCTTTAATTATAGTTGTAGTTCTTCTAGTTGGAGGGTGGATTCTATAACATCTCTCAATAGTGTGTCCAAAAATTTTACAGTGATTACAAAAGTATGGTTTTTGTTGCATGATAGCTTCTTGCGACTGTCCATCCTTAGCAGACCCAATATATATATTTTTTATATCAGGGAGGGATATATCCCTTTCTATTTGAATTCTGGCTATTTTAGGTTTAGCCTTGTTAATGGTTGCAGCATCAAGTTTGAGAGGGGTTCCAATGGATCTCCCAATTTGAAAAAGGGCATTTTGGTTGAAATATCTGTAGGGGAGATTTGGGAATTTGAACCAGATTGGCACTATGGGAGGATCTCTGCTAGGATCAAAATCAGGTGTCCATTTTATTATCTTCATCTCCACTCCAGCAATGCTAACTAACTGTTTAGCAAAGAGCAATGCATAGTCCTCTTCTGATGTAAAATTGATGACCAGATGCCTACCATCCAGAAGACCAATCTTCCAGCTGCCCTTAATGTTTAGGGATTCAAAGTACTTTCTCACAAAATCCATTTCTGGGTGGCCCAAGATAAACTTACCAATTAGATTAAGTTTAACTTCATCATCCAGTTCATCCAATTCCTTTTTAGTGAAAATAACTGCAGGGCATCCCTCTTTCTCCTCAATGGGTCTGATAAAGGGGCATGATATCCTACCAGCTACTGCATCATGCAGTCTTAGGGGGAAAATAAGTTTGGAAGATTCAGTGATGGAAGGGGCATTGCCCACCACACCAGCATAAGTGGCTTTAGCCAGCTCAATGTTGGTTGCCAAATTAATCGGGCTGGCCATGAGAGGAGCCAGCCCAAAAGAAGTGAGAAACACACGGAGAAGAAACTAGGAGCCACAAAAGGTTGCAGCCTCAAGCCAGAAGCTAGGAGACCAGATTCCAGACCAAGGAGAAAAAAGCCAAAAATGAAATCTAATGGAACAGTAAAGTTTGAAAAAGGAAAACCCGGGAAAGTCCTTTTTACCAGAAACTAAGCAGTAAACTAGTAAAACTCCAAAAGAATCCTAAAGCAAGCCCACACCAGTCACCTTCTTACCTGAGCCACCACTTACAGGACAGCCACCAGCAAACTCATGCTAGAAACCCTAGCAGAGCAAGAACAGCCGCCAACTCCATTTTATATCCCTACACACATATATATATATATATATATATATATATATATATATATATATATATATACATATATATATATATATATATATACATATATATATATATATATATATATACATATAAATATATATTAAATATAGTTAAATTATTAATTATTAATTATTAATTAAATTTTAATAATTGAATAATGTATTATAATTATAATTTTATAAATATTTAATAAAAATATTTAATAAATATATTTATATAATAGTAAATTTTTATACTTATTTAATTTTAAATTATATTTATTTAATATTATTATTATATTAAATTATTATAATAAAAATTTTAATTATATAAATTTATATATATATATATATATATATATATATTTAGGGAAAGGAGCTACATAGGCTCCCTACATGTTAATTTAAAGGAGTGAAGTTACAAAATATCCCAAATGGGAACAAACATGACTCAATACAACTTCACAAAAAATGGGAAAAGTAACTAACCTAAGTGTAAAATAAACCTATCCCAAAAAAATGTGCCCAATAAACACTTAATCCAACGACACTCCCCAAGGAGTAATGGGCTGATTAAAGGAGATTACCAGCCTCCAACCTGCCAGAGAACCGCAACCAGTGAGAAAAAACCGAAGGCCAAAATACCAACCATGCCGAATTATTTCCTCCCAGCCTAAGTTGGGGAGGCTCGGCTTTGTCCCCAAAGCAATGAGCAAGTTTAACTCATAAGTTGGGGTAGTGGATACCCTCACTCGCCGAGAGGAAGCACCCTTACTTGCCGCCCAAGTAGGCAACTTTGTTTCCTTCCCTAAAATTGCGCAGAAGGTAGTCCGAGGGGATGAGAGCTGTTGAATCCGGTGGATCCAAAGAGTTGTGCCTCCAACGGGAACCACACTCCAGATGTAAGTTATGAACAAGAGCAGTGGAATACTCTTCAATCCAGAGGTTAGACCAGTGAACAGATTGTGCTAGCTGAAGGGCATAAAGGACTGCAATGTATTCAGCTTCCAGTGCATCCAAAGCTAGTACAGGAGCATAGAAATAAAGAAGACAGTGACCATAATGATTTCTGAAAATGCCCCCAACACTAGCTCTCCAATTTGAGAAACTGCCATCAGTGTTAATTTTAATAGTTGGTCTAATGGGGGGAAGCCAACTAACCAATAAGACCTTGGGGGCAGGAGTAGAGGTAGTATGTAAATCAATGTTTAACAGGTTAGTGAAGCCTTTGTGACAGATGATTTTGTGTAGATAGGCTTTGCAGTTTTTGGCCACTTTGGTAGAAGAGGCAAGCAATACCATTAAATTTGCCGGTGTTCCCGGCCATCCACGAAACCAGATGACAATGAGATGGATAGTTTGAATATGCCGGCTATTCCCTCTAACCGGAGATTATCGAATTCTTCCCAGATGACAATTCTTAATCGCCCGCTATCGATAACCGATGCCAAACCGAACCGGAAAAATTGCAGTTGAAATACAAATATATATATATATATATATATATATATATATATATATATATATATATATATATTCAATATTTGTTATAATTATTATTATATAATTTGAATTAAAGAAAATTATACTAATATATACTTAAATTAATAAAATAATTATATAACCATAGGATCTAACCATAGGACTTTCCTGATGACTATCTTAGAAGACTAGTAATGGAACTCTGACTCTATATAAACTCAAAAATACTTCTTTGCCTTACTTAGAGTTTTCAAATGCTTAAAGTTTAACCTCTAAATACTTAGGAAGATGAGACCAAGCACTAGGAAGCTCAAGAGGAGTTCCCTATAATATGGTCAAACCTTAGGACTTACATGGGGAGGCTTGGTCTGGGTGAGGCTCACACACACGATCACACCCACTTTACACTTACACTCATTATCTCAAACCCTGAACCAAACATATCAAACTTCTTCACACTTGATCCCCTACTCTTTTGGAAACTCATGTGGGTGGTTCCTTAAGCCCTTGGCTCGAAGCTATGGTTTTGGTTAGAACAAACACATGGAGGATCCAAATGGGATTTCACTTGGTCCATGACTCAAATTGGTTATCATCCTCATTCAACCCCAGTTTTTCTAAAAATTCAAACCTTTGACACCTTATCCCTAAACTCCACCAAATTACCAAATTGCTCTCAAAACATAATTTTGACAAAAAAAATCTCAAAATTATCCAAACTCATAAATTCTCTCAAAAAATCATCCCAAAACATTCCTTACCACTCAAAATACACAATACACCTCAAATTTATTAAAATTCTCAAAATACCCCAAAAATACCCAAAAAGACCAAAATATCTCTCAAAATCCAAAAATTCCAAAAATTTTCAAAAATTCCAAAATCATCCCAAATGTCTCCAAAATCAACTTAAACCACTTCACTTGACACAATTTGACCAAATTAACCCATTTTGACCAAAAACCCCAAATTGCCCTTTAAAGCCTAAAAAGCCTAAATCACCCCCAATGTCCACTCAATTGACCTAATTCTCCCCCAATTTCAATTCTAAACTCAAATTCACCATGTTTAAACTCAATTTCACCATGCCTAAATTAAATTAAATCCAAATACAAGTCCAATTTAACCCATTTTTAAGCTGAATTTCAATCCAAATAAAAATGCTTCAATTTTTGCCATCTTACCTAAATCCGTCAAATTGAACCTCATAGCCAAGGCATTTTACCCAAAATTTAATCCTAAACTCCTCATAACATTTATACTAACCAAATTGATCCACAATTTAACCTAAATTTAACCCTAAACCTCACCCAAATCCAAAAAAAATAAAAATCCTTAAATTTGTCCCAAACGTGCCATATTCCCAAACTCCATCAAATTGAATGCTTTAAGCCTAAAATATCCACCCAATTTTTGTTGAAAACACCTCATGACATTCCCCTAGACAAATTTGAGCCATCAATTGAGATAACCCCACACTAGCCTAACCCAAACCCAAGCTAACCTAAATATCCTAAAATTGACCAAATTAAAAAATCTCACCAAATTCACCACCCAAATCAATTCAAAATCACTCCGAATCTTTTCCAAACTCTTCATAACAATCATACACACAATGTTGCTCAAACCCAAGCTAAAACCCAAGCTAGCGCAACATCGACTCAAGTTACCTTGAATTTAACCCATGAGCCAATGTGACCAAACCTAACCCAATTTGACCTAGCCAACCACTTCACAGCCACCAACTGAACCCTAGGAGCCATCCTAGATCAACCTGGCTCAATCTAGTTGAGCTATGGACCAAGGGTCTTGTAATAGAGTATATATTTCCTTAAATGGCCAAATCATATATTTCTTTATCTAAAGCTTTCCCCAAACTCATTAATTGATACACCAAAAATATATAGTATTTTTATGCACATTTTTATACCTATTTTTAATGATATTGCACTTTAATGGAAGGTATTTTGTGTTTTTCTTGCAGGTATGATGAAAATCGATGGTCATAATGAAAGGAGCAAAATTGGATCAAATTTGGAGCAAAAAAAGATGAACAATAAAAATTTGGCATAGGCAGCTAAGCACCAATGGGCCAGCACTTAGTCACCACAGTTAATAATCAAAATTCAAATAAATTTGGTGCCAATTTCAAACTGGATGGGATGCAACTCTTGGTCGTAACTTTCATAACTTCCTTTGGGCAGCAAGTTTGAATGAAGGGGTGCATTCTTTGGTGGATACATTGAATCTGGACACATTTTGAAGAGACACCAAAGCACCTTTTGGTTTACTATTTAAGGAGAGTCTTAGGAAAGATTAAGGGGCTCTTCCTTTGCATTTTGAAGGGAGTTTTTATTCGGACTATGAATAGAGAGTAGAGAAGGAGCCCTTCCTTTGCCTTTTGAAGGGTTCTTTCACTTGCAAGTTTATACATTATTTTACTTTTATTTTGCGAGAGTTTTTATTAAGAGTACGAGTAGAGAGTAGAAAAGAGAAAAAAGGTCGGAGTTAAGTCTTCTTCTTCCCACTTCTTTTCTTCCTTTTAAGTTTAGTTTTTTTTTGAGGTCTGAAGTTATTCTGAGTCATTCGAGTTGGGAGATCCTCTCTAAGGACTAGTTTAGTGAAGAGTTAAAGTTTCAGAGTAACTTCATGAGTCTTGTGGAGAGCATTTTCAAATAAGTGTTTACTTTTGTTCTTACATTTAGTTTTTTTTAATTAATACTTCTTTTACTTTGTTGTTTTTCTTATGGCTTTTAATTTTAAATCAATGTATTTTTGTATTTTCTCAATGCATTCTGAGTAGTTTACTTTATCATTTTCTTTCTTAAATGAAGAAGTAATTAATTTATAGAGAATTGTTGTGGAAAGTATAAGTGTTTAAAAGTTGGAAGAAGTTGTGAAGATTGATTCTGAAAACTTTGTTGACTTCTTAATTTGGCCTGTTAAGTTGTAGAATTTCTTGAGATTATGTAAGATCCAATGTGGTATTGTCTCATAAAAGTTAGTAAGAATCACATGCAATTATATGGGTGAGAATTGTAGTCCATATAATTGAATGTAATATTAGAAGATATTTTTATGGAAGGGAGTAAAATTAGAGGATTTTAGAGTGACAGGCTAAGACCCCCCCTAATTTGGTTTGAAGTTTTGAGTTTTGTTATGAGAAGTTAGCCCCTAGTTGGTGGGAATCGAGGGAACTCTAGAGTGAGAGACTGGTATCTTCCCTACCTAACCATGTTCAAAATGATAAAAATTTCAAATTAACTTATGTTCTTTATAGAACCAAGTAAGGGTAAAGAACACATTTGCTTCTATTTGTCATAACAAATTTAAATACTTCAACAACAATACTTTAATAATTATTACTACTTTATAAAAGGAAAGAAAATGATATTCTAGTTAATAGTATTTTACATACAGTGTTATTAGTTATTATAATTTTAATTTCTTGCTTAACATTTTATTAAGGAAATTTCAAAAGACAAATCAACTTTCAAAACTTTTCAAATCAACACATACTTTCAAAAGCCATAAAAAAAAGTAAAAAGATAATTTTTATGATTCATTTAAAGATTTTCAAATTTTCCCTGTGGGTTCGATATCTTGAGGCCTAATCAGAAAGTCTTATATTACTTGATAAACGATATGTATACTTGCGTAGTATCCCATATTATAAAATCATAAATTTCATATCTAAATCATCAGCACATATATTCGGTGTTGAGTCATGTTTTTGGCACATACATATATTCCTCGCGGCCCATGTTTTTGGCACCGTTGCCGGGGAAAATAATTAAATTGCATTTTAAAGAGAATTAAGAAATTTTAAATTTTTTACTTTTCTTTGTTTTTTGTTAGCGTGTTGTGTTTTGTTTTGTTTTATCATTGTATGCGTAGTTTAGGTTCTGAGGGACTTGTGTCTTACGATTCTGAATTAGAAAGAACTATCAGAAAAATAAAAAAAATTAAAAATACTAAAAATGATAAAAATATTTAAGAAATGGAAAATAATCAAAATCAAAATGTAGGCATCCATCAAGAATTAAGACCTTTAAGAGATTATGTTAACCCTACAGTAGATGAATTTCATGGTAGCATTCAAAACCCTGCTGTAGCTGCTAATTCTTTTGAGCTTAAACCTGCTATTATCTAAATAATGTCTAATAATCAGTTTTGGGGAGCAACAACTGAAAGTCCTAATTTGCTTATGTTGACCTCATTTTTGATGAGGTCTCTTCTCTTCTCTCTCTTTAGTACTTAGGAACAGCCTTAGGCTTTTCCTTTGACTAATCTTAGAGGACTAGAAATGGAACCCACCATTTAGAAGTTCAAACACCTCTTGACTCCATGCAAACCCCACATGCCTGATTGTAGACCCCTAATCACCTAGAGGGTTGAAATCAAATGTGGAGGTTTAAAGGATGAGTTCCCTATAAGACTTCTTGGCCTTAGGTACACCCTGGGTGGCCTGGTATGGTGAGGGTTGACTTGCACATACACTACACTCTCACACACATTCCAAGCCCTAAAACCACAATCTCACCCAACTTGACTTCCTGACTCATGTAGGTAATTCACACGAATGGTCCTTAACCCCTAAGCCCCTGGCTAAGAGGGTTAGGAACAACATAGTGAATGCCTTAAATGAGTCCTCTCATGGCTCATATGGGCTTAATATGGCTTCATGGCTCATATGGGCTTAATATAGCTTCATGGCTCAACCAAAGTGATTCTATTCTACTCAAATTTGATCAATCTTCATTTTTCCAAAATTTCAATTTTTGACCCCCGGGGCCCTACACCCACTAAACCTACCAAAAACCCTTGAAACTACCCAAAATCTACAAAATCACCTAAATTACCCAAAATTCCACAAAATTAATCCTAAACATTTCCCCCACTCAAATTAATCATCCATAGCCAAAAAATACCAAAAATTCCAAAAGTACCCCCCAATACCCTCCAAATACCCAATATGCCCTTCTTACCTAAAAAATCCAAAAAATTCAGAAAATTCACAAAAAAATTCTAGAAAATCTCAAATATTCCCATTTTCATTTTGTTCAACTACACCATGGGCCAATTTTTCCAATTTTTCCCACTTTTACCAAAACCCCCAATTTGGGCTCATTTTAAACCCAAGTGAACCCAATGTCAAACCAAACCACCCCAATTGACCTCAATTTTTGTCCTATTCAATTCTAAACTTCAATTCAACATCCCCAATATCAATTTAGACCAAATATAATTCCAATTTGATTGACATTTGAGCCCAATTTTAATTTGAGGCATAAGGCCCAATTTTGGCCCATGACCTAAACCTAGCTCAAACTCACCCAATTCAACGTCAATTGGGCCCAAATCTTTTCTAAAACCATAATAACACCCCCATAAACAAAACAATAACTTGATTTTCCCAAAATTTGAACCTAAACTCCACCCAAACCTAACCTAAAACTAAAATCCCTTAAATTGACCTAAGCCCAAACCTAACCCAAATGGGCCCAAATCCCAATATTAGAGCCCAACCAAAGTTGGAAACTCTTTGTGACACTCCCATCCCATGAACATTTCTCAACATTAATTTTACATCAAATCCAACTTTAGTCCAACCTTAACCCAAGTTAGCCCAATTTGAACCACTTTGGCCACTTTACCAAAACAACGACATTAAACCCAAATCAATTCAAAATCACTTTAAACTTGTTCCAAACCACTCATGACACCTCCCTAAACTAAACCCAACATTTATTTGGCATGGTCCTTCACAAAATTTTCACCCAAAAGCCCATCCTAAAATCCAAAAGCCCACTTCCCTAAATCACTTTAAAAGCCCATCTAAAACCATTTCAAAGAGCCCAAAATCTATCCTAAAGCCCATATGACATTTTCATTTACCATCCATTTAATCAAAGTCATTCCCTAAGTTCCAATCCCATCATCAAATGATTCCAAATCAAGCCTCATGCCAAATCACCCCTAAATGCCAAAAATCCCAAAATCCCTTTCTCATGCAAGTAAGCCAAGCCATTCCCAAACCATGAGCAAGCTTTGAAGCCATGTACAAGCCACATGAAGCCATGGGAATCACTTTACACATCATCATACAATTAATTGTAAAAGGAGTAGCCTCTTTTAAACCCCCTTAAAAAGGTTTTAACCCTTTTAATGCTTCACCTTAATCCATGATTAATCCAAATATTCATGGATGGTGACTTCACTACCCTTTCCTAGCTGACTCATCTGACCTCCCTCAGCCCAAATCAGTCCCTTGGTGGGTGCACCAAATCCAAATACATGAGTTGACCAAAATCAAGCCAAAATGACCCTTACCCCATGCTATTTTAATCAAACCTCCTTACACATAGCAATAGCCAATTACTTGCACCAAACCCCAGCCCTGACCTCACTGCTCAAGATGGTGACCAATGCCTGGCCGGCCAGCCACTACAGTCGCTGAAAAATGCCATGTCCGAAAGCACCATGTGAGCCAAACTTTCGAATTCTCCCTTGCTGACTTGTCTCAACCCAAATGGACATCATAGCTATTCTTCTCCTCCCCTGAGGAGCTGATCCCAACCTCCAATTGCCCCTTGGAAGCCCTACAGCCATGCCTATTTAAACACCACCACCTCTCGGCCAAACAAGGAGTTGAACCAGAACTTAAGGAAACTCTGCCAAAATTGCTCCAGGACCTTCTCCTAACCTGCGAGCAGTTGATCCCCAGTGCTCCTTTGCCCTAATCCCCATTAACAGAGCTCAATTTTTGAGTTGAAAATCCAACCAAAAAATAAGACACTTTAAGACAGTGAGCCAATCTTCAAATTAATTGGTCCTACATCTTCACCAGACCAAGATGAGAAGTTCCCCAGCAAAAGCCCCCTCACCAGGCCAGCCATTGCTTCCAGCCTCCAAGCTTGTGATCGGTGTTGATCACTTTCATACCTAGATAATTCCCCAGAGCCAGGAACTTCATCTGGAGCTTGCTTGGACTCAATCGAAGGTGACACAACTCTCAGATCGAAGCTTCACTTCTCTGAGCAAAGGTATGAACTCACTCTTCCTCCCGAGCTTCCAGCGATTCTCAATTTTGTTTAAGTTAATTTCATAGCCTATAAACCATATGGATGTGTTCGTCTCTTCAAGACTAATCCATAGAGCATAAGAACACGAAAATCCATTGAGAATTGAGTGAGATCTTTGGGTTTTAGTGTGGACGGTCAAGGGTGCACACCAGTCGTAGACGATGACCGGGAGCTTTTGGATCTCGCATGTATCGAGTGGATGGTTCAGATTGCGCCGGACCAGAGAATGGTACATGAACCGTGGGCCCCCGGAGCGCTGAGTTGGATGGCAGCGTCGAATAGGAATGCGCCGCGTGGGCTGCCGGAGCTGCCGATGTTGCGCTGGCGCCGCGTGGATAAGTAGATAAATAGGGTATTTCTGATTTATTTAAATTTCGAGAACTTCAAAAATCCATATCTTTGCATAGAAAAATCACAAAAATAAAATAAAAATACCCTCTTGCTCAGTGAACAGAGGAGAACAATGTGGAAAAGAAATCAAATTAATTGGATGAGTATTTTACTTTTAATAATTTATTTACTGATTTCAGTATTTTTATTTTTCATTTGCATAGACAATTCACCATGGCATGAGACCACAGGGCTTTTGAAGCCTCTGATCTTGTGAACATTCCCTGAATTTTTCAAGGTCAGAGTCCATCTCTGTGAAAAGTTATTGAATTTTCAATTTCATGTCACTGTTTTAGGTATTTTAATTTCAATAATTAGCTTGTTATGAAATAAATTCTAGGAAAATTTGGTGATGTTCTTTAGGACTAGGGGACCCTATGAAAATATATTTTGAGTTAATTCATTCATAATAACCTTAATTGGCCTAAACAACTAAAATTGAATTTGAATTAATTAGTGATAACCATAAACCAAATTAACTTGAAAATAATTCTCCACTAATCTTTAGGATCAGAGAGAACTCACATAAAAATTTGAAATCAATTGGACTTGATTAACCCTATCATATGTATTAATTAAGCCTCATAAGCAAAAAGGAACTTTGAAAATTCATAACTCCAAAAATACTCTTCAAAAATTAACAAAAATGATTTTGGGGCTTCTCTGATATCAGGGGAGTTTAGGAAAATTAAACTTGGAATTTTCTAAAAAAGTTGATTTTGCAAAATATTTTAATAATTACAAAATAATAGAAATCATAAAATATTAAAAATCATAAAAATGTCACATTATGATTGCTAATCAATTAGGAACAAGCCAAATATTTTTCCTAAGTCCCTAGGGTGAGATATTAAATTTTAAAGGCTTAATGTAATTTTTTAATATTAAAAATGAGTTTTTATCCTTTTTCACTAAAATAATTCAAATAAATCAAAGAAAAATCAGAAAATTATAAAATTTATTTCTCTGAACTCTTTGAGGTCAGAGTGATTTAAGAAAAATATAAAATCTATTTTTCAACTTTTATTTCATTTTAAAATTAATTAATACTCTAAAACTTAAAATAATTATAATAAATAAAATATAATTAAAAAAATCAATAAAATTGGTCTAAGTGGTTCTCTGGTCATTAGGAACATACCATAATTTTCTTAAGGATAGAAACCTTTCCTTGGTCATGTTGTTGAATTTTCTTTGAAAACCCCTATTTTCTACTAAAAATAATCATATAAATAAATTAAATTCAGAAAAATCATATTTTTCTCCTCTAATGTCTTAATTAACATATGAGTGAGGTGACATAAAAATTTCAAATTCATTTGAGCTCAATTTAGTGAGTTATGAAATAAATAAGCTTAAAAGGGCATAAAGGTAATTAAAAATTTTAACCCTTAATTAAAACTTTAGGTTTAATCAAAATGTGGGGGGGGGGGTAAAATATTTGATTTTAACTTTCTCTTGGAGATTGAAACTTAGGAAAATTAAGGGGTAGAAACCCATTGAACATTTTGAAAATATCAAAAATGAAACTTTAATTAAATAAATAATTTAAATTTTGGAAAGAATATATTTAAATTTGGATCATTAAAATAGGGATATTATTAAGAGGATATTTATTCTTTAATTTAAAAATCCCTAAATAAGTCACTTTAACAATACTTAATTCCTAATTTAAAATTAAAATAATAATTCAAATTGATAATTAAAATTAACAATTAAAACTAAAATTAAAACTAAAATTAAATTAAATTAAATTAAATTAAATTAAAACTAAAATTAAATTAAATTAAAACTAAAATTAAATTAAACTAAAATTAAATTAAATTAAATTAAATTAAATTAAATTAAAATTAAAATTAAATTAAATTAAATTAAATTAAAATTAAATTAAATTAAATTAAATTAAATTAAAATTAAATTGAATTAAAAATTAAACAAATCTAAATTAAATTAAAATTAAAAATTAAATTAAATTAAAATTAAATTAAATTAAAATTAAATTAAAATAAAATTGGATTAAAATCATTTAACAACAAACCTAAATGAAATCATTAAGAATTAAATCTAAAATAATTTGAACACAATTCCAAAAATAAAATTATTAATTAAAACCTCATTATTAAATTAAAACTACTTTAAACCATTAGTTCAAACTTTAAATTAAGAATGATTAAAAATCTCGATAAACCAATTTGCCCTTAAAGGCTTTAATTGTTATAACTCCTAAATAGAGTATTAAGTGAGATGTCACTTCATTCATCAGGTAATCAAATACCTAAGTTCACTGAGCAAGAGACAAAATTTAACTAAACTCTTGGATGATTAATTCACCTGTACAACTAAATTTACTTGGACTCAAAACAATCCCAGAAATATTGAAAAGATGTTTAGGACTTGTCCTAAGCACTTCCTCAATATGATGGGATGTTTTAGAAGAACAACTAAATTTAATTGTTCTTTGATGAAGAAAATCATCCTTAAACAAAACACAAGAACGTAGACGTCATAGGAGATGACTAGTTATAAGATTAGGAATTTGGTAGACATCCAAAACCCTTCCCTTAGCTTTACCTAAGTACTTGTTGAAATATTTAAATGATTTAACATGTGTTTTAAGTGCAGCTTGGGATTACGGTAAGACCCTCCAGGTATGCTTTTATTTTATTACAATTTACTGCAATTTACTTACATGCATTGTACTTTACTTTTCTTGTATGATAAACAAGACTGTTGCATGAAAACCAAAACCTTTAGGGTAGTCCCTGAACTGAAACCAAAGCTAAATTAAAAGTCATTGCAATATAAAATTCACCGCCATAACATTTCAAAATATAAAAAAACTCAAAATTTAATCACAAATAGAACAATAAAACTACAATTGCAACTAAATTAAAACGTCTCGTTTATTGATCGGGAATACCTCGGATGATGTAACCCACATGTTGCTAAAGGGATTTCCAACAGTCTAAATGAAAGTGTGGAACTCATTCAGTTGAGTTTAGCAAATTCATCTGGACTAAGTGAATTCGATGAAAATAACGGTGTCGAGATGACGGAACCGTGTGATCTTAATCGTTTCTGTTTAATCAACTTTAAGATTTATTTTAATTAAAACACTAAAAAAAACACTTGGATTTTAAGATTTTCTCTAAACCAAAACACTTCTCTCATCTCTTGATTTATGACTTCTAAAACTAAACCTCTGCAACAATAAGAAGCTCGGAGCATGGTGGCCAGCAGGCCATCGTCATCAGCAAAACTCGGATCTATATCAGCAAAACTTTCCTTAGAATTAAATAACCAAGCCATAGGATTTAGAGGTAGTTTGCTTAGTACAACATAAATCCTCAACCTCTTCGTTAGGCATTTGCATGATCATGTCATGTAAATTAAGCCCTAACCGGTCTTAGGACTCCGAGGTAGTCGTTTGGTACGACATAAACCCTCACATCTTTAAGGCTATTTGTATGATCATGTCATACGAATATAAGTCCTAATTAAATAAAATTGGCAGAATTGCAACATTAAATAATTTCCTCAAACTCGAAGCCAAACAATAGGATAGTTTGGGAAGTTGCCAAGATTCTTCTTGGATCCTCAGCTTCTCCTACTTTTCTTCCTTTGAACTCCTGAAATAAACTGTTTCAAATTTGATCCATTCCCTATTGAAATCTCCAAAACTCAAATCCTTTGAAAACCTTAAACTTTAAAATTCTTAAGAGCAAAACCACTAATCATTATCGAGAGTTTTCTTAAATGATTCTCGACATTTAAGATGCAATTAATTATAGGGGCTTGCCCTTATAGGGAACTTTAAGAACCCAGGTAATATAAACCTTGCTTAATTCCTTTATATTAAGCAGGGGAACTTATCGGCTTATAAAATATGTTTGCAAACCAAATGGATGTCACAAATCTTCTAGTTTATTTAATCGAGCCCCATCATCAAGTAGTGTGTCTATTCTCCGGGATAGATATATAGTTTGTGGTGCGGTGCTCGTTTATATAAACTATTCGGGATGTGAGATCAATTTGATTTCATATTTTAAATTTTTCAAACTTAAAATTATTTTCAAAATCAAATGTTACTTTCAAAATTATATATATATTTAAATCAAATTTAAAATCTAAAATTCGCCGACAATTTCTGTAGGCGACCCCTTTTTTAAAATACAACATTTAACCTAAAAATATGCCAACACCTTCTTGTTAATTTTCTAGAGTTGTGTGCTACTTTTAAATATGATGGTGTTTCAGATGATGTTATTGGACTTAGACTTTTTCCTTTCTCACTAAGGGATAATGCTAAAATATGGTTACATTCATTATCACCTGGATCAATAAGAACTTGGGGTGAACTATCACAGAAGTTCCTTGCTAAATATTTTCCACCAACTAAGACTGTTAAATTGAGAAATAATATAACATCTTTTTGTCAGTTTTAAGGGGAATCAAAATATGAAGCATGGAAAAGATTTAAAGATCTCCTAAGGAAATGTCCACTTCGTGTGATACTAGAATGGTTAATAATTCAAACTTTTTATAATGGATTAGTTGGATCTCTTAGATCAATCATCGATGCTGCTGCTGGTGGATCATTAATGTCTAAACCAATTTTTGATGCTTATGCTTTAATTGATGAAATGACTACTAATAATTTTCAATGGCCTTCTGAAAGGTTAAATCCTAAAAAGGTAGCAGTGTTTATGAGAATGATGCTTTTACAATGTTAGCAGATCAAGGTGCTGCTGCATTAAGGAAGATAGTCCAATTTGGGATGAATTTTTCTCAGTCAAATCTCATGATTGAAGAATATTCATTAGGCCAAATGGTTGATTCTTATTCTTTACCAGAAACTGTGAATTCCATAAGTAAACCTAACAACCCAAATTCCAATTATTATAACCCAGGTTGGAAGAATCATCCAAATTTTAAATGTTATAATAATAATCAGGGTGGTTTTAATCAACAATGGGAGAAATAACTAGTAATCCCATTGGGGAATTGGAAGAACCAAGGTAATAATAATAATAGATTAACTTATCCTTCAGGTTATAACAATGCTTTACAATTAAAGGCAAAGAAGTTGTCTATAGAAGAAGTAGTATCACATATGGGATATCAATTACAAATTCATGGAGCAACAATCAGAAATATTGAAAATCAATTGGGACAATTTGCAAATGCCTTAAGTAATAGATCCTAAGGAATGCTTCCAAGTAATACTGAAGTGAATCCAAGAGAAAATAATAAAAAACAAGTAAAATAAATTCAACTGAGAAGCGGAAAAGAATTGGATGGTAGAGTTCAAAAAGAAACTGAAGTAGAAAAAAAAAGAGATTGAAAGACCTAAAGAGGATGCTCCAAAAGGTTTTGAAAGACCTATTTCTCCACCTAAGGTTGATTTAGAAAAACCACCACCTTCATTTCCTCAAAGATTTCGTCAACAAAAGTTAGATAAACAATTTTCAAAATTCTTGGAGATATTAAAGAAGCTTACCATTAATATTCCATTTGCTGAAGCCTTAGAAAAAATGCCAAGCTATGCAAAATTTATGAAGGATATTCTTAATAAAAAGAGGAAGTTTGAAGAAAATGAGACTGTTGCATTTAGTGAGGAGTTCAGTGCGATAATTCATAGAAAGCTTCCTGAAAAACTTATAAAGATCCTGGAAGTTTCACAATTCCATGTGCAATCAGAGAAAGATTTTGTGGAAAAGCTTTATGTGATTTGGGTGCAAGCATTAACCTTCTACCTCTATCAATATTCAAAAGACTGAGACTAGGAGAAATAACCCCATTTATTGTAACGCTGCAATTAGCAGATTGTTCGATCACATATCCTCAAGGAGTTATAGAAGATGTTTTGGTAAAAGTGGATCAATTTATTTTTCCTGTGGATTTTATTATATTAGATATGGAGGAAGATAAAGAGATACCCATAATTTTGGGGAGACCTTTTCTGGCTGCAAGCAGAGCCATGATAGATGTACAAAAAAGGGAATTAACGATGAGGGTTAATGATCAGAATGTTACATTTATTATTTAAAAATCGATGAAATATCCTGCTAGAGGTAAAGAAGATGAGTGTTATAAGATGGATGTTATTGAATATTTACGTGAATGTCATTTCAAATCAACTTATGAAGAGAAAGCTGAAAGAGAAGAATTGGAATATAAACAAGAAGAGGAGTTATTTGATTCTGAAGATTTTCAAGAATAAGATTTAAAGTATGTTCATGAAAGTTTTGAATTGTTGGATATGACTGAAAAAGATGAATCTTATGGTCCATCAAATGAAAAACCTCCTAAACTTGAGCTAAACATGCTTCCTGATCATTTGAAGTATGTTTTTCTAGGTGAATCCTCAAACTTACATGTTATAATTTCTTCTCAATTAACTAAAAAAGAAGAAGAGAGTTTCCTTGAAATTTTGAAGAAGCACAAGAAAGCCTTTAGATGGACAATTGCTAATATTAAAGGAATTAGTCCTTCAATTTGTATGCACAGAATTCTTATAGAAGATAATTGCAAACCGCGTGCTGATCCCTAAAGGAGAATAAATCATATTATGAAAGACATTGTTAAGAAAGAAATTTTAAAATAGTTGGATGTTGGAATTATCTACCCTATTTTAGATAGTGCATGGGTTAGTCCTATTCACTGTGTTCCTAAGAAAGGAGGAGTAACTGTGACTGTTAATGAGAAAAATAAAATGATACCAACAAGACAAGTTACAGGGTGGCAAATATGCATTTATTATTAAAAATTAAACATTGCCACAAGGAAAGATCATTTTCCACTCCCTTTTCTAAATCAAATGTTGGATAGACTGGCTTGGCATAAATACTTTTAGTTTCTAGATGGATATACTAGTTACCACCAAATTTAAATTTCTTCTGAGGATCAAGAGAAAACTACGTTTACCAGTCCATATGGTACATTTGCTTTTAGAAGAATGCCATTTGGTTTATGTAATGCCCCTGCTACATTTCATAGATGTATGATGGCTATTTTTGGTGACTTAATTGAAAAAGAGATTGAAGTTTTTATGGATGAATTTTTAGTGTTTGGAATTTCAATTGAATCATGTTTAGAACATCTATCTAAAGTTCTAAAAAGCTGTGAAGAAACTAATTTGGCCCTTAATTGGGAAAAATGTCAATTTATGGTAGCAGGAGGAATTGTTTTGGGACATCGGATTTCAGAAAAAGGTTTGGAGGAAGATCCTGCAAAAATTCAAGTTATATCTAATTTACCTTGCCCAACCAATGTAAGGGGAATTAGAAGTTTTTGAGGACATGTTGGATTCTACAGGCGTTTCATCAAAGACTTTTCAAAGATTACAAAACCTTTATGTCGTTTACTTGAAAAGGATGCAATTTTTAATTTTGATGATGATTGCCTCAAAGCCTTTGAAACATTAAAAGCAAAATTAATCACTGCACCTGTAATAATATAACCAAATTGGGAAAAACCTTTTGAATTAATGTGTGATGCTAGTGATTATGTATTAGTGTTGTTGAAGGTCAGAAATATGAGAAAATTTTCAAAATAATTTTTTATGATAGTAAAACTCTTAATGAAGCTCAAATTAATTGTACCACTACTGAGAAAGAGTTATTAGCTATAGTATTTACCTTTGATAAATTTCAATCATATTTAATTGAAACAAAATGTGTGGTGCATACTGATCATTCTGCTATTAAATATTTAATGAAGAAAAGAAATGCAAAACTGAGACTGATAAAATGGATTCTTCTTTTGCAAGAATTTGATTTTGAGATAGTAGATAGGGAGGGTTCTGATAATTAAATTGCTGATCATTTGTCCAGGCTTGAAATTGAAAAATCTCTCTGTGATATTGAAGAAATTAATGAACATTTTCCTGATGAAAAACTGTTCACTGTTAAAAAATTGCGTGTTCCGTGGTATGCAGACATAGTAAACTTTATTGTTAGTAATATTATACCCTATGGTTTGACATACCAAGAAAATAAGAAACTTATGTATGATGCTAAGACTTATTTTTGGGATGACCCATTTTTATATAAATAAGGAAAGGATCTTATAATTCGAAGATGTGTACCTTTGGAAGAGACATATAAAACTATTCAAAAATGTCATGATTCTGATTATGGGGGACATTTTGGAAGTGATAAAACTGCATATAGAATATTACATTCAGAATTTTATTTCCCTACAATTATTAAGGATGCAAATATTTATATTAAAAATTGTGATAGATGTCAGCGTGTAGGCAATATTTCTAGAAGAAATGGGATGCCCAAAAATTATATGTTGGAAGTTGAAATATTTGATATTTAGGGACTAGATTTTATGGGACCATTTACACTATCTTTCGGAAATGTTTATATTTTGATAGCAGTAGACTATGTTTCCAAATGGATTGAAGTTATTGCTTTACCTTGATGTGATGCTCAATGTGTTGCAATGTTTTTAGAAAAGAATATATTTTGCAGATTTGGATTACCAAGAGTAATCATAACTTATGGGGGAAGTAATTTTAGAAATGCGATTATTGGGAAGTTAGCAAAGAAATATCATATTAATCATCGCATTTCTATTGCTTATTATACGCAGATAAGTGGTTTGGTTGAATTATCCAATCGTGAAATTAAAAGAATATTGGAAAAAACTGTTAATCCAAATAGAAAGGATTGGTCAATCAAATTGGATTATGCTTTGTAGGCCTATAGGACTGCTTATAGAACACCTGTAGCAATGTCCCCATATAGGCTGAATTTTGGAAAAGCTTGTCATTTACCTTTTGAACTTGAGCATAAAGCATATTGGGCTATTAAAGAGTTCAATTATAATTTGAAAGATGCTACTAAAAGGAGATTATTGCAATTGAATGAGCTTTAATAAATAAGGAATGAATCTTATGAAACTACTAAGAGTTATAAGGAAAAGATGAAGATATGGCATGATCAGAAGATTCTTACTAAAAATCTTATACTAGGACAAAAATTTTTACTTTATAATGCTAGATTGTGAATATTTTCTAGAAAACTTAAGTCCAAGTGGATGGGTCCATTTATTGTGATAAAAGTTCATTCTTATGGAGCTATAGATATTCAAGATCATAAGACTGAAAAAATATTTAAAGTTAACGGACATAGACTTAAACCATATTTTTCAGTCAATAAATCTAAATCTGATAATAATTTGATGTTGGATCCCTCAGAATGAGTTCTGGGTATGTCAGGCTGAAGACATTAAAACAAGCGCTTTGTGGGAGGCAACCCATAATTATCGGTGTGTTTTGCTTTATGTTTGTTTTGTGTTCTTAGTTTGCTTTGTTTGGTCTATTTTTATATTTTTAGTGGTAGTAATTTGGAGTTTTTAAACTATAGTACAATTTATTTGACCTTAATTGATGACTTAGAGTAGTCAGAATGAAAATTTGGACACCTAGCAGACCTATGCTAAATTGACCACTAGCGGCTAAGCGCCGCCTAGTCGACGCTTAGGCGCCGCAGTTATAAAAAACGTGAAAAATGAGGTTCTAGAAGCCAAGATTGTGGGGAAGAAGTTTTGAAAGTTATTTTGGAGTTTTAAAATGTCTTGGGGCGAATTTATCACTTCCCAAGTCTATAAAAAGGACCTGATTTAAGAGAAACACTTGCCCCAAGTCCCATATTCATTTCTGTGTCTTAAGAAGAGAGTTTCGAGTGCATCATGTCTTCCTCGGAGAATGAGATGAAGAAGAAGCAAGATTCTGACAAAAGTAAGTTCATTAGTGATAGTGCTAAAGAATTATTCAATAGTTATCTCGCTGTTAGTACTCAAGGTATTGCAGAAATGATTGAAAATATTGAAGCCCGAGTGACTTAAATGGAAGTAAAGATCAATGAAACTAACTTACATTTGGAGCACATGGGATGGAAAATCAAGATGAAATTAAGTCATTCAAGGTACTTTGAAGAAGCAGATAAGGCGATGTTTGTGATGAACAAATGGATAGAAGAAGAAGATGTAAGAATGAACAATTATCGCCCGTTCTATCAGATTTATATTCCAGAAGGGTCAAATAAGAATAATAATGGTCCTGGATATAATCTGCCTAATGGAGAATGGAATTAGGAGTGCTTCGTTCTTATGTGTTTAGTGTTCTTTTGTGTTATGTTTAGTGTTCATGGGTGTTAAGTTTGGTGTGTTTAGTGTTTATATTTAAGTATTAACTAAGCCTGATGATGTGATAGTTACATCCTAGAGTTGTATACTTATCAGTTTGAGATTAAAGTCTCTTCTCTTTAGAGAATTTCATCCTTTTTGTGTGGATAGAAATTCTAGAGTTGTATCAAGTGTTAATTTTATTTTAATATAAGTTTGTGTTTTTGTGAAATTTGTGTGGAATTAATGGATATTAAATTTTGATTTGGAATATTGGAAAATTTATGTGGGGAGAAATAATTATTCTAGACTAATTAAGGGTGATTAACCAAGTGATTTAGTGCATATGCCTTAATTGTAAAAATTTAGGTATTGGCGGCTAAGCGCCAAAGTGCCGCGCTTAAGCGCCAGATTTCGCGGCTAAGCACCGAGAGTTGGCGCTTAGACCCCAGTTCATGAAAATTGGTTCCCAGCAGTTAAAAACCCAAAAATTGCCATTTTTAAACAACCCCATTGTCTTCAACCTTCAGTTTATCGCGAAAGAGGAGCCTAGGGAATCATATTGTGGATCATTTAAGAGTGGATCTAAAAAAAATTGTTAGATTTGAATTCCTTAAGGTAAGAGCACTACTCGTAAGTAAAAATTTTTTATTTTCACCATGTATTTTGAGTACATTTTGGAAAATCTTAAAATCACTATTCATGGTGAAAATTTGAGGAAAAACTTGAGAAATTGCTTGGATTTAGTGAAAATATCTTTTGGAAGATATTTTAGCAAGTTTAGTTTGATTTTAGAATTTATGGTGAATTTTTTATGAATTTTTAGAGATGGCTCCAAAGTCAAAGCATGCACGAGAAAAGACAAGATTTGATTCTGACAATTTTTTTAGTATGAGGGCTGAGGAACGATACGTCGATGCATTGTAGTCACGTAATTTGATTCCTGAGCGTGTGATTAGTAAACCTGTAGAGGTGATTGAAGATATGATTGCTAGAAGGAACTGGGAAAATAACTGTTGCTTCTCCGCTGTTGCTGTTGTTCCAGTGGTTAGAGAATTTTATGCAAATTTGCTCGTCGCGTAAGAGAATCAAGTGATGGTTAGGAGGCATGAGGTCAACTTTTCTTCTGGGGCAATCAATAGTTTTTATGGACTACCTCCTGACATGTTCGGTTTTTTTTCTAAATATCATCCTACGGAAGGATAATTAGATGAGATCATGGAATTTCTGACTGATGAAAGAGGATTATGGAAAATAACAAATGATAGAAGAGTGAACTTTCCTGCTTCCAAATTGATTGTCATATCAAAGGCTGGCATTATTTTATCTCATCTAAGTTGTTACCTTCGAGTCATACTAGTGAAGTAACGAGAGAAAGAGCTGTGTTGAACCATTGTATTCAGCAAGGGAAGCCTATTCACAATGGAGGTATAATTTATGATTATGTTTTGAACTGTGCTAGATCAACCACTACTGCTGGTATGGGATTTCCTTCCATGATTCATACATTATGTTAAAGATTTGGAGTGAAGTTTGAAACCTGAAAAGAGGTACTTCAGCCATTAAGACCAATTACCAGTGTCAATGTTGGTGCTTACACTGTACATTCAGAGTTTGGTTGGAGAGGAGGATTTGGTAGGGCTTCTACTGCTTCTGCTTCTGCTTCTGCTGTATCTACTTCTCGTGCTTCTACTTCACGTGCATCATCATCTACTGATTCACAGACTGGTTTATTAGAAAAATTTTTGAAAAAAGTGAGTCTTACTCGAGAGCATCTGAAAGATATGGTGGCAAGATGGATAATGTGGAACGATATATTGTCAAACATGATGAGTATGAGGAGAGTTATAAGCAATATTTGGATAGACTGATTGGAGGTGATCAGAGTGCTGAGATGCCCCCTCATCCATTCTACATACCTTATGTGCCATCTAGGGATTGGAACGAGCAGGATGATGATGATGATGATGAAGATCATGAGTAGATTTGTGTTATTTTTTTTCATTGTGGTGTTGCTATTGATGTACCGATGTTTGATTTGTTTAGTATTTAGTTTGATCATTGTATTGTGATATGAACCGTGATAGTATGTAAAACTGTAGTTTATATTATTTTTTTCTTTCTGTTATGCATATTCAGATGTGTCGTTGTTGTTGTATTGATGTTTTATATGTTTTGTGATAGTGATGTGTATTAGTAAATGTTTTAATGTGTATGTTATGTCAGAGTTTTTAGTACTGTGTACTTTAATTCCAAAAACTGTTAGGAGATTATAAACCGCCATTGGGAACTTACTTAGGAAACTACATGTTTAAATTTTTTCAAATTCCACTATCATCTGTTATCTGTATCAGTGTGTTATTTTAGTTGGTGTGTATTAGCTTTGAAAACCTCCACTACTGTAGAAGTCTTTTTGAAATTTTTACTTTTCTTTGTATAAAAAAATATATTTTGAAAAACTAATTTTGAATTCATTTTACTCCTATCAATTAAATTGTTATACTTGCATAATGTGATATTAAAAATTGTTGCAAGCATGATAAGTCAGTTTTTATTTCTCACCCATGTATCATTTTTTATGCTTAAATGTTTTATCTTAACTAAAAATTAATGTTTTGGGTGGATTTTAAAAACAATGATTTTCAAAAACCTAAAATTTTATTTGATTCTCAAGAATACTTAAAATAAATCTTATTTTTGATTGAGAACAATTATGTACATGAAGTTATATTAGGGGAACAAAAATTTTGAATATAGAAATAAATAAAATAATTTAGTTAAAATTTATAATAATCATGAAAAACTTAAAGTTAAAATTTTCTTAAAAAAGAGATGTTAAATAAAGTTAAACTATCTTTAGTAAGAAGTTTTATATTTTTGGATAAATAAAATATTTGACTTTTATTCTTCAAAGCTTAAATTACTTTTATTAAAGAGTAATTTTCAAATATTATTATTATGATTTTTAAGTGAAAGATGTATATCTGACCTTTATTTTAAATGGAAGGGTGGAATTCAAAATCATTAAAGGTCTATCCAGATATAGTAATCCTTACCTTATATAAAAAAAAGAAAGAAAAAAAAAACTGAAAAATAGTATATGAAAAGGGAGGAGAAGCTTGAGGATTTAAGGGCGTAATCAAAAATTGGTTTCATACCTAAACTTTAAGATATAAGTTCAGAGAAAATCTAAAGAAGGTTATTATATAATAAGTAAAATTATTTTCAAATAAAAATTTTTAAGTAAGAAAAATAAGTGTTTGAATCCTATATTTTGAAGAATCTACAAATATTTCTGAATTAGATAGAAACTTATATTTGTCATTTTCCTTTACTAAAGAACTTTCTAAACTTTAAGTTGGTTTTAATTACTAAAATTTTTTCTAAATTAGACTATTCTATTTCTAGAACAAAATTTTGTTATCTTCCTAAGAAACTCATTACATAATTTGCATGCTAAATTGTTCTATGAGATTAATTGTCACTTGAGGACAAGTAACATTTTAAGTTTGGGGTATTTTGATACACCTAAAATATATAGTATTTTTATGCACATTTTTATACCTATTTTTAATGATATTGCACTTTAATGGAAGGTATCTTGTGTTTTTCTTGCAGGTATGATGAAAATGGATGGTCGTGATGAAAAGAGAAAAATTGGATCAAATTTGGAGCAAAAAAAGATGAAAAATCGAAATTCAAATGAATTTAGCGCCAATTTCAAAGGGGATAGGATGCAACTCTTGGTGGTAACTTCCATAACTTCCTTTGGGCGGCAAGTTTGAAGGAAGGGGTGCATTCTTTGGTGGATACATTGAATCTGAACACATTTTAAAGAGACACCAAGGCACCTTTTGGTTTACTATTTAAGTAGAGTCTTAGGAAAGATTAAGGGGCTCTTTCTTTGCATTTTGAAGAGAGTTTTCATTAGGAGTAGGAGTAGAGAGTATAAAAGGAGCTCTTCCATTGCCTTTTGAAGGGTTCTTTCACTTGCAAGTTTATACATTATTTTACTTTTATTTTGCGAGAGTTTTTAATAAGAGTAGGAGTAGAGAGTAGAAAAGAGAAAAGGGTTGGAGTGAAGTCTTCTTCTTCCCACTTCTTTTTCTTTCTTTTAAGTTTAGTTTTTATTGGAGTCTAAAGTTATTCTGAGTCATCGGAGTTGGTAGATCCGCTCTGAGGAGTAGTTTAGTGAAGAGTTAAAGTTTCAGAGGAACTTTCTGAGTATTGTGGAGAGAATTTTCAGATAAGTGTTTACTTTTGTTCTTACATTTAGTTTTTTTTATTTAAAACTTGTTTTTGTTTATTGTTTTTCTAATCGTTTTTAATTTCAAATCAATGTGTTTTTGTATTTTTTCAATGCATTCTGAGTAGTTTATTTTATCTTTTTCTTTCTTAAATGGAGAAGTAATTAATTTTTAGAGAATTGTTGTGGAAAGTATAAGTGTCTAAATTTGGAGGAGGTTGTGAAGATTGATTCTGAAAACTTTGTTTACTTCTTAATTTGGCCTGTTAAGTTGTAGAGTTTCTTGAGATTATGTAAGATCACATGCGGTATTGTCTCATAAATGTGAGTAAGAATCACATGCAGTTATATGGGTGAGAGTTATAGTCCATATAATTGAATGTAATATTAGAAGATATTTTTATGAAAGGGAGTAAAATTAGACGATTTTAGAGAGACAGGCTAAAACCCTCCCTATTTTGGTTTGAAGTTTTGAGTTTTGTTATGAGAAGTTAGCCCTCAGTTGGTTGGAATCGAGGAAACTCTAGAGTGAGAGACTGGTATCTTCCCTGCCTAACCATGTTCAAAATGATAAAAATTTCAATTTAAACTATGTTCTTTATAGAACCAAGTAAGGGTAAAGAACAAATTTGCTTCTATCTGTCACAACAAATTTAAATAATTCCATAACAAAACTTTAATAATTATTACTACTTCATAAAAGGAAAGAAAAGGACATTCTAGTTAATAGTATTGTACATACAGTGTTATTAGTTATTATAATTTTAATTTCTTGCTTAACATTTTATTAAGGAAATTTCAAAAGACAAATCAACTTTTAAAACTTTTCAAATCAACACATACATTCAAAAGCCATAAAAAAAGTAAAAAGGTAATTTTTCTGATTCCTTTAAAGATTTTCTAATTTTCCCTGTGGGTTCGACATCTTGGGGCTTAATCAGAAAGTTCTATATTACTTGATAAACGATACGTATACTTACGTAGCATCCCATATTATAAAATCATAGGTTTCATATCTAAATCATCAGCACATTTGTTCGGTGTGGAGTCAAGTTTTTGGTGCACATATAATTATCGGGGATCATTAATCGCCATTAAGACTCCCCTCCGGCTCACCTGACCACCTGACCACCAGCTCAGGCCAGGCTGACCAGCCGGTTTAGTCGCAAGTGGAGACAAAAATCAACAGTCACCCATCTAATTCTAAACCCAATTTGGTTTGTCCAATGTGTCAAGTCGTAATTGCTCATTGAAGCTACTAAGCACTCCACATAAGCAGCTTAATGCACCCACCACCAAGCTTTAAGCTCAGTTCCAACCATGTTTTTTTAAAACCCTCCTCCTCATGGCTAAAAGAAGAGAGACATAATTACCTCGGGAAGACTCTGACCAATTGCTATTGAGCTTCTCCAAGATCTACTGAGTGCCAGCCCATCATCCTTAGCCATTCAAACCCACTACCTGAGCTCAAAATTCACTCTAGAATAGGACACCTCTCAAAACTCCACAGAACTCAAAATTAAACTTACCCACATCATCACCAGAGCAAGAGAAGAAGATACCCCATCAAAGCCTCAACACAAATCCCCTCCAACCTTGAATTTGATCAACATCTGAAATCAGGTCTGGTCGAACTTGGGTCTAGGAATTTCACCAAAGCAAAAGACTTCGTCTGTGAGCTCATTGGACGTCCCTGAAGAGTCTGCAACAATCTAATTGAGTCTTCTCCTCTCAGACCAAATTATTAAACTTCACCTTCTTCTCGAGCTTATTTTGATTCTCCAAGCACATTGAGTTAATTACAAGCTGGGTTAGCCATATAGATTGGTTCGTCTAGGTCAGCTGAGTCCATAGAAACAACCCCGAAGTGATTTAGTTGAGTCTAGGCTGAGATCTTAGGGTTAGAAGGTGGACGACTTACGGTTTAGATCATTTGGAGATAATGATTAGGAGATGTTGGATCGCGTGTGTATCAGATGGATGGCCAGGATCATGCCGGATGCACTCTTATTACATAAAGCGTGGAGCTCACTCAAATGACAACATCTAGTACTGCAGCAACGCATGGAGTTTCAAAGTGTCATAGGTTGAGCTGGCGGCCCGTGATTAATTATAAAATACAGATTTAATAAATTATTTTAAATCAGTAAACTTTGAAAAATCATAAATTAGAGAAGAAAAATCATAAAAATAAAATAAAAATACCCTTTCGCCCAGTGAACAGAGGAGAACCATGTGGAATTACTTTCATTCTTTTTAATACATATTTGATTTTTTATTAATTTAACACTGTATTTAGTCCTTTGATTCTTTATGAGCATACATATTTCACCATGAGCATACATAATTCTTTATGAAATTTAGGCCTTTCCAAATTTTTTTCAAGGTCAGGGGAGATCTCCATGAGGTGATCCATATTTTTCAAGATTATTGTGTCTGTTTTAATAAAATAATTATAATAATTACTATGTTCATCAGAAAAATATGAAAATATTTTGGTAGGTTCCTTGTGACTAGAGGACCAAAGGAAAAAGGTAAACTTGATTTAAACCATTAAAACTCACACTAACTTTAATCAACTCATTAATCCTAAGGAAAATTAAATTGGATAAAATATAAAATTAAATGGCATAAAATTAATTCTACATTGTATTTTAAGGTTAAGGGAACCCCCGTAGAAGCTAATTGGAGTTAATTTGGCCACTAAATTTAATTTCTTAAGTAAAATGACATTTTTTCGACATTAAAATAATTATAATAATTAAAGTATAATTTAAAAAAACACCACGTAAAATGTTCACTCTCAAAGCAATTTTTAATTTTAATTCCTAAAAATCATTAAAACTAATTATAAAAAAATAAAAATCACTAAAAATAGAAAAATCCACGAAAATGTTATATTTAATCTCCAGATCATTTAAGAACAATTAAAATAGTTTTCCTAATTTTCTAAATTGAGATATTAATTTTAAAAGGGTTGATAATAATTTTTTAACTTAAAAATGGAATTTTCTTAATTTCTCACTAAAATAATTCTAAACACTAAAATATTAATAAAAAAAATAAAATCTATCTCTTTAGGTCCCCTGACTTCAGAGAGATTTAATAAAAATATAAAATTTAAGTTTCCACATAATTAATATTTTATATTTAATTAATACTATAAAATTAAAGATAATTATGATAATTAAATTAAATTTCAGAAAATCAGGAAATTTGATCCAAGTGGTTCACTGGTCTTGATGAACCTCCAATAATTTTCTTAAGAATAAATAATTTGTCTTGATTAAGTTATTGAATTATCTTTGAAAATCCTATTTTTGAATTAAAATAATTATATAAATTAAACTAAATTTTGAAAAATCAATTTTTGTCCTCTAGTGTTTTAATTAGCCCACGGATAGGCTACCATAAAAATTTTAGAGTCATTTGCTTTATATTTGATAAATTCTGAAGTGTTAAGGTCCTTAGGGGCAAAATTGTAATTTTGAAGATATGGCCTTAATCAATATTTAGACTTAACTAAAGTGGGAAATTGACAATGAATGATATTAATTGATATGATTAAATGATTGAAACATAAAGGGGTAAATGATATTCTCACCTTCGTCACATTAAAAGATAAATTGACAATTTTCCAATGAATTATTACAATTTGGAATATAATAAAAATTAAATCATCCTTAAGGTTTGGGGTGAGCTTGGAGGTGAGTAATTCACTAAGTCAGTACCTCTAAGTGGTGTTCAAATTATAATTTTATACTTCGATAAGAATCACACTCACATGTTTAATTTTCTTAAAATTTCAAATATACCCACTAGTCTTAAGGGCTTGGTTGGGAGCTAGGCTTCATCAAATATGATTAATGAGGTTTAGAAGAAAACTTAATTAATTTCTCACATTTTTTAAAACACTACAAGTCCATTTCAAAATCAAGAAAAGATATGTCTTATAATGAACAAATTTGCCCCACAAAAGACCTTCATGAATATTATTTACCGAATGAAATGTAATAATTACCCTGTTCTTAGGGATAATTGAAACATCAATATTCATTGGGCATAAGGTTATGATAGAGATGAGTTATCAAGAAACATAATAAGTTTGAATGAACTCAAGGCTTTTCAAGAGATGGTGAGATGTTCGGGGCCCGGTCCTTGGACCATTCTCATAACTTATTGGATATCTTGAAGGACGACTAAGCTTATTATGACTTGCTTGAAGAAATCATCTATACTCTTGAAACTCACCAAGTCATGAAATAGGATTTGTTAGGCCTATGTTGAACCTATCTAAAGGCTTTACTTTCCTGCAAAGTATAAATGTTTACTGCAAAAGATACTAAAGTTTTAGGTGGAGGAATGAGAAGAACCGACATGTACGCTTTCATAGTTTACAATACATTCTTTTGCTACACTTTCTTTGTTGTACTTTTCTTGGTTATAAGCTTGCATGTTAAATAACAATTTCACACTGCATATCGAAACCGAAACCTTTAGGATATTCACAAAACAAAAACCAAAACTACAATTAAAACAAAACAAAGATAAAATTCACTTCCAAGATAATTAAAATATAAGGCAACTCAAAATTTAATGACAAACAAAATAAAAATCACAATTGCAACTAAATTAAAACGTCTATATTTGATGATCGGGAATCCCTCAGTGGAGGCAACCTATGGCTGCTAACGAGATTTCCCATGATCTGAATGAAAGTACTGAATTCATTTAGTTGAATTTGGTAAATTCATCTGGACTAAGCGAATCCAAAGAAAAAGGTGGTACCATAAAGAGGGAACTATGGGATCCTAACCGATTATCGGCATTCGTAGTCGTGTCAGATATTTTCTCGGTGTTGATGTTGATATCATTTTGGAGTCGCCACTTTGTTTATCTATAAGATTGCCCTAATCCTAAATAAATTTTATTTATTTAGATCTTGTAAGACGATCCTTAGATAAAAGATTTCAAGAAAATAAGGGCTAATAAGATAGAAAACAGTAGAAAAAGAGATATCGGTGATAATCCTTATTAAAAAAGATTCTAGAATGTCTTTTCATAGAAGTTCTTTATAAGGATAATAAAATTTTGGTAACTAGAGATTTTTACATGTAGTATTTATCTTGAGTTCTTTAAATCTACTATAGAAGCAAGCTCCTATAGTTAATTACATCTTAGACAATTATGATTGTCTAAGAAAACATCTGATTAATGTTAATCACTTGTTTCCTAAGAAGTTTTAATGAAAGAAATATCAACTTTCAATCTTATGGGTAATATGTCTTATTACCCTAAAAGTTTGATTTTGTCAATTTTTGTTTTATTTTTGTTTTGTTGTTTTTCATTTTCAACTGTTTTGTCAATGTTACCATTTTATTGTCTTGTAATCTATTGTTTATTATGGTATCTATTTTAAAAATTATGGTTTCGTTTTGTCTTGGTTTTGTTATTGTAATGTTGTTTGTTTTATTCTGTTTTGTCAATGTAGTTTTGATTTTGTTTTGTTTTGTTGATGGACCTATTTTCTAGAATGTCGTCCTGCAAAACAGAGTTAGCACACCTTATAACATGCAATGGAAATCTAAAACGAAACTAATGTCATCATTTTGTCTTGATCATCCTGCAAAACAGAGTCAGCACACCCTATAATATGCAAAGAAAATTTAACACTTATCCTTAACCTGTAAGAAAAAGTGTGTTAGTTGGATTTAAGTAGATTTATGTTAAGTTTTATTGTCAAAAAGTTAGATTTTTAGATTCGATGTGACCCACTTAAAAAATATATGCTTTTTGCTATATGATTTTACTCATTTTTGGTGATATTACACTTTAAAAAGAAGGTATTTTATATGTTTTTTAGTTTTAGGTACAAGAAATGGTGATTGGAGCAAAAGGAAGCAAAAATGGTGCAATTTGGAGCAAAAACGAGCAAGAAATGAAATTTTACCCTGACACCTTTTGATAAGTCTTTCTATGCTTAATTACTTTTACAATTCTTACATATTTTTTAATGAGATTACACTTTAACTAAAGGTTTTTAATGCTTATTTTGTAGGGTTATCTGTTAGGAACTCAACACAACTGAAATGGGGCGAAACGGAGCCAAACGGAGTGAAACGGTGGAGCTGCGCAGCTTTCTACTCACCGATGGCGTCCTCAAGCTCGTCAACGATGAGATTTTCCCGAGAAGGCTGAAAAATGACCGAAAAGCTCGCCAACAGCCCCCTCGAACCCACCGATGGTGCCCCGGATGACTATGAACCAACTTTTTACATTTTTGGGCCGAAATTCAATGTATTTGGACACGTTTTCGAATGGGTGCTTAAAGGAATTCTTAGAAATTCATCCATACTCTTTAAAATGGCGAATTTAAGTTAGAAATGTGGGGAAAATAGGAGAGGAAGGTTAGAGAAAAAGAGAGAAATGTTAGAAAAAACTTGGAGAATGTTTAGGGTTCTTAGATTAGGAGTAGAAATGTAGATTTCTACCCTTTTGGAGTGATTGAAGAGAAGATTTTGAGAGAATTTGTAAGGGATTGCACTAGCATTGCATGGATCGATGGGAGACTTTGTGGAGAGATCTTCTTCTTTCTTTCAAAGGGAAAAAGCTAAGTATTGTTCTTCATAATCTTATGATTTTGTAAACACTTACATAGTGGATTTGCTTTGACTAAATGAAGTTTCCATTGTGTTTTCTACATGCTTTGCGACGTATCTCTCTTACACTTTCTAATTCTTTTGAAATAGTGGCATGAGAAGATTATGCCATTCTTTTCCTTTTACTTTTCTTTTGTAATGAGTAGAATTTATGTGTAGGATGTTGAGATACATGCTAGAAGAAGTTTTATATATAAATGTGATGGTTTTTACTTGCACTTCATTTACATTGCAATTAAGGCCTGTTGTAATGTTAAAATTTGTTGTGAAAACATATGATCTGAGAGGGTTATGCTTTCTACAACTATGTTTGAACCACATTCAAATTCCATAGATGGTGAAGTTCATGAGGATTGAATGCAAATAAATAGGAAAATATAATTATTGGACGCAGAAGTGGAGATTTTAGAGTGACATACTAAAATCCCGAATTTGGTCCTATTGTTTGAGTACTGAAGCAGAGTTGTTAGCCCTCAAGTGAGGGGAACGTGGGAGCTCCAAAATGAGAGCCGATATTCTCCCAGCCTCCCCACAGATTCAGTATACAAGCATAGGATTATTCAATGTTCTTTCTGTCTCTACCAAACGGTAAAGAATAGGATTGCTCCTATTAAGCACATACAAGATTTTATGCATCTCATTCCTATACATTATCCATTTCATTACATAAGAATAGTATACTACAGTATCTCAACATTTTCCAAACCAATTCGTCTATAAAGGGTTATCTTTAGAATTGATATTTGCATATAGTTATAGTTACTATTTTTACATTTAACACTTGCATTTAGGTGTAGTTGCTAGATAAAACATTATTTTAATTGACATTCTAAACTAAAGAGTAATTGTAGTAGACTAAAATTTAACTACAGACCTTGATAACCAGGACTCCACTAGAGCCCTGTATTACTTGAGCTATATGTATACTTGCGTTGATATAAGTGACTTTATTATTAATCAATTGCACTAATTTTTATCACCACAAAAAGTCACGATCAAGTTTTTGGCGCTGTTGCCAGGGAAGCTTCGGTAAGAACTTTAGGAGAATTTTAGTTGAAGTAATTAAGCTTAGACTTGGAAAACTGTAGTGTCTTAAAAATGGTTTGTGTGAAAAATAAGGTGTTTGTGAAAATGTTTTGTTGTATTGATTATATTTTGTGTTTTATTTGTTTTATTGTTAATGCATTGTTTGATATGTTACATATGTGAAACAAAGGATCTACAGGACTTGTGCCTTATGATTCAGAGTTTGAAAAACATAAAAAAATAAAAATAAAGAAAGGACTTAAAAAACTAGAAATGGAAATGATTAAATTTCAAGATAATAACCTGGAAAATCATCATACTTCATTAAGGGATTACGTGAATCCTACATAAAATGAAATTCACTCAAGCATACAAAATCCTGTCATAGAAGCTGACTCGTTTGAAATAAATCTTGAGATTATCCAACTGGTGCAGAACAATTAGTTTGGGGGAACTCCTTCGGAGGATCCTTATATACACTTATCAAATTTTATAGAACTTTGTGCTATATTTCGTTATAACTGTATGTCAGACGATGTTGTTACACTAAGTCTTTTTTCTTTCTCACTAAGGGATAAGGCAAAAATGTTGTTATACTCATTAGCACCTGGCTCTATTAAAAATTGGGAAAAGTTAACTTAGAAATTCTTAGCTAAGTATTTTCCACCTTCAATGACTGCTCAACTTAGAAATGATGTTATCTCGTTTTGTTAGTATGAAGGGGAATCAATATACGAAGCCTGGGAAAGATTTAAGGAACTCCGAAGAAAGTTTCCACACCATGCTCTGCCATATTGGTTAATCATTCAAACTTTTTTTAATGGGCTGGTAGGATCCCTTAGGTCTATAATTGATGCTGCCACTTGTGGATCATTAATTTCAAAACCATTTGATGAATCGTATGAGTTAATTGATAAAACGATTACAAATGAAATTAAATGGCCCTCTGCTAGGGTAAATCATAAAAATGTATCTAGTGTTCATGATACAGATGCGATTAGAATTCGTGCATCTCAGGTTGTTGCTATATCAAGGAAGTTGGACCAATTTGGAATGAATCAACCTCAATTTACTCCTGTAGGTGAGAAAGGTTCATTAGGGCATATAATTCATTCTAACTTATTATATGAGAATTTAAATACCATAAACAACCCGTACTCTAACTTTTACAACCTAGGTTGAGAGAATCATCCTAAATTTTACTGGAATCATACTACTGATGGTGGAAACCAAAAATGGGAAAATAATCATGCAAATCCTAATGAAAGTTGGAATAATCAGGGGAACACATACTATAGACCTTCATATCCAGCGTATTCTAACAATGATCAACAATTTGAGAATACGAAGATGTCTATGGAAGAAGTGGTATTGCAAATGGGAAATCAGTTGCAAAGTCAAAATGTTGTGAAAAGAAACATAGAGAATCAACAGGGACAAATTGTTAATTCACTTAGCAATAGAACCCAAGGAACTCTTCCTAACAACATTGAAATCAACCCTAAAGAGAACACTAATGAATAAATAGAAGCTGTCCAATTAAAAAGTGGAAGAGAGATAGAGGATGTGGTTAGAAAAGAGAAAGATGTTGTGAGAGAAACAAAGGAAACTAAAATACATGAAGAACATGTTTCTAAGGATCTAAAAAAATTAATATCTCCAACTAAAATCAATTTGGAAAGACCACCACCTCCCTTTCCTCAAAGACTTAGATAACATGAGTTGGATAAAAAAGTTTCAAATTTCATGAAAGTACTTAAGAAGTTAACGATAAATATTTCATTCACTGAAGTATTGGAATAGATGCTAAGTTATGCAAAGTTTATGAAGGAGATATTAAACAAGAAAAGGAAATTTGGGGATTACGAGACAGTTACACTACATGAAGAGTGTAGCGCTATACATCAGAAAAATTTTCCTCAGAAACGTAAAAATCCTTGTAGCTTTACAATTCCTTAGTCAATTGAAGAAAGATTATGTGGAAAAGCTTTATGTGGTTTAGGAGTGAGAATTAATGTAATGCCTCTCTCTATATTTAGAAGGTTAGGTTTAGTCGATATTTCTCTCACTACTGTAACCCGTCTGTTAGCTGATTGATCTATCATTTATCCAAAAGGAGTTATAGAAGACGTGCTTATTAAAGTGGATAAATTTATCTTTCCTTTGGACTTTTTTGTATTAGATATGGAGGAAGATAAAGAAATTCTAATTATTTTAGGGACACAATTCCTTGTTACTGGACAAACTATGATAGATGTGCAAAAAGGAGAGTTGTCTATGAATATTAATGATTATACTGCTTATTTTTAGGTTGAGTGTTGTATTTTTGAAATGATGTCGCCTACTGAAATTGTCGGCGAATTTTTAATTTAATTTAAATAAATAATTTGAAAAGTAGTATTTGATTTTGAAAATAATTTTAAATTTGAAAATTTTAAGATATGAAATCAAACTGATCTCACATCCCGAATAGTTTATATAAACGAGCACCGCATCACAAACCATGTATCTACCCCGAAGAATAGACACACTGCTTGATGATAGGGCTCAATTAAATAAACTAGGAGATTTGTGACATCTGTTTGGTCTCGCGAACCAATTTTATAAGCCGACAAATTCTCCTCGCTTAATATAAATGAATTAAGCGGGGTTTATATTACCTGGGTTTTTAAAATTCCCTATAAGGGCAAGCCCCTATAGTTAATTACATCTTAAGTGACGGGAATCACCTAAGAAAACTCTCGATAATAATCAGTTGTTCTGCTCTCAAGAATTTCAAAGTTTAAGTTCTCAAAGGAATGAATTTTGGAATTTCAATAGGGAATGGATCAAATTTGGAACATTTTGTTTTGGGAATTCAAAGGAAGAAAAGTAGGAGAAATTACAGATTCGAAGCGAACTTCGGTAATTTCCCGACTATCCTATTGTTTGGCTTGGATTTAGGAAAGTCCTAATGTTTATTTAATGTTTTGATCTTGCCAATTTAAATTAATTAGGACTTATATTCGTATGACAAAATCATACAAATAGCCTTGAAGATGTGAGGATATATGTTGTATCAGACAACTACCTCGAAAATCCTAAGACCGGTTAGGGCTTAATTTACATAATATGATCATGCAAATGCCTAACAAAGAGTTGAGGATTTATGTTGCACTAGGCAAACTACCTCGAAGTCCTATGGCTTGGTTATTTAATTCTAAGAAAGTTTTGCTGAAGTAGACTCAGGTTTTGCTGATGATGATGGCCTTGCTGCCCACCATGCTCCGAGCTCCTTGTTGTTGCAGAGGTTTAGTTTTAGAAGTCATAAATCGGGAGATGAGAAAAGTGTTTTGGTTTAGAGAAATTCTTAATTTCCAAATGTTTTTTATGTTTTAATTAAAACAAATCTTAAAGTTGATTATAACAACACCGGTTAAGATCCCACGGTTCCATCCTTCCGGCATCGTTATTTTTATCGGATTCACTTAGTCCAGATGAATTTGCTAAACTCAACTAAATGAGTTCCACACTTTCATTTAGACCGTGGGAAATCCCGTTAGCAACACGTAGGTTACATCATCCGAGGTATTCCCGATCATCCAACAAGACGTTTTAATTTAGTTGTAATTGCTTGTTTTGTGTTCTCGTTTGTGATTAAATTTTGAGTTGTTTTATATTTTGAAATGTTGTGGCGGTGAATTTTATCTTGTAATGACTTTTAATTTAGTTTTGGTTTCAGTTTTAGGGACTATCCTAAAAGTGTGGGTTTTCATGCAACAGTTGTTTATCATGCAAGAAAAGTAAGTGCGATGTGATTAAATAAATTGCAATAAGGTAAATTGCAACGAAATAAAAGCGTACCTGGAGGGTCTTCCTGTCATCCCAAGCTGCACTTAAACACAATTTAGAATTTTTAAGCATTTAGAACAAGTTCCTAGGTAAAACTAAGGGAATGGTTATGGTTTTCTACCAAGTTCCTAATCCTATAGCAAGTCATCTCCTATGACGTCTAGGTTCTTGTGTTTTGGTTTGAGGACGATTTTCTTCATCAAAGAACAATTAAGTTCAGTTGTTCTTATAAACATCCTATCATATTGAGAAAGTGTTTAAGAAGAATCTTAAACATCTTTTCAATATTGCTAGAATTGTTTTAAGTCCAAATGAATTTAATCATACAAATGAATTAATCGTTTGGGAATTCAAGTTTTTTTGTTATCTTACTCAATGAATTAGGACATTTGAATATCCTATGCGGGAAGTAACATTTCATATAACATTCTGTTTAGGAGTTATGACAACAAAAGATTTCGAGGGCAAATTGATGTTCAAATGGTTTATGATTTAATTTCAGTTAATGGGTTTAAGTTTGGAATAGTGTTCAAGTTGTTTTATTTTCGAATTTCTTTATGTCTTAGGTGATGTTATTTTTAATTCAATTTAATTTAATTTAATTTGGTTTAGTTTTAATTTTAATTTAATTTATTCTAATTTTAATTTTAACTTGATTCTATTATTTAATTTAATTTAATTTAATTTAATTTGATTTGATATGATTTCATTTAATTTAATTTAATTTAATTTAATTTAATTTAATTTAATTTAATTTAATTTAATTTAATTTAATTTAATTTAATTTTATTTGATTTAATTTAATTTAACTTAATTTAAATTTTAATTTATTTTTTTTTAATTTTAATTTAATATTTTATATTTTTTTATGTTTTAAAGATGATTTAATTTTAATTATTAAAGTATTAATTTAATTGAAATTTTAAAAGGATTTAATTTAAATAATTTAACTTTAATTTAATTTAATTATTAAGTCTTTTAGTATTTTAAATCTTAAATTTGGATTATCATTTTAATTAGGAATTAAATATTATTGAGATGATTAATTTAGGGATTCTTAAATTAAAGAACAAATCTCTTCCTAATAATATCCCTATTTTAATAATTCCAATTTTATTATTCTTCCAAATTCAATTAATTATTTGATTAAGGTTTATTTTAATTATTTTTAAATTGTTTAATAGGTTTCTACCCTTATTATTCAAATTTCAATCATCCAAATCAGATTAAGATAAAATATTTTACTTTTTAATTTTATTAAGCCTGAAGTTTTAATTTAAGGTTAAAATTTTAATTACCATTTTGCCCTTCAAGCTTAATAATTTCATAACTCACTAAATTCAGCTTAAATGAACTTGAAATTTTTATGTGACTTCACTCATATGTCAATGAAGGCATTAGAGGAGAAAATGTGATTTTTCTGTATTTAATTTATTTATGTAATTATTTTTGGTGGAAAATAAGGATTTCCAAGGAAAATTTAATAATATGACCAAGGGAAAGTTTCTGTTCTTAAGAAAATTATGGGACATTCCTAAGTACCAGAGGACCACTTGGACCAAGTTTGGTGATTTTTTTAATTATATTCTTTTTATTATAATTATTTTGAGTTTTGGAGTATTAATTAATTTAAAAATAAAATAAAGGTTAAAAAATGAATTATATATTTTTCAAAAATCTCTCTAATATCAAGGAAATCAGAGAATCCATTTTTACAATTTTCTGATTTTTCTTTGATTTATTAGAATTATTTTAGTGGAAATGCTAAAAAAATACATTTTTTTTAATTTTAAAATTACCTTAGGGCTTTAAAATTTAATCTCATTATAGAGACTTAAGAAAAATATGCGGTTTGTTCCTAAGTGATTAAAATTCAAAATGTGACATTTTGGTGAATTTTATTATTTTTGTGATTTTATTATTTTTTAATTATTAAAAATATTAAAATAATGCAAAAAATCAACTTTTTTAGAAAATTACAATTTTAATTTTCTTAAATTCCTCTGATATCAGAGAGGCTCCTAAACCAATTTGGTGAATTTTTGAAAAGTATTTTGAAAGTTATGAATTTTTAAAGTTCAAATTGGCTAAATGGTTTAATCAACCCATTTGGTAGGGCTAACCAAGTCCAATTGACTTCAAATTTTTATGGTGGGTTCCTCTGATCCTAAAGGTTAGTGGAGAATTAATTTCAAGTCAATTTGATGTATGATTAGCTCTAATTAATTAAGGAGCTATTTTGGGTGTTTAAGCCAATTATGGTTATTCCAAGTGGATTAATTCAAAACCTATTTTTCCTAGAGTCCTCTTGTCATAAGAAACATCCTCAAATTTTCCTAGAATTTATTTCACAACATGCTAATTAATGTAATTAAAATATTCAGAATAGTGACCTAGAATTGAAAAATCAATAACTCTCCATAGGGGTGGCCTCTGACTTTGGAATATTCAGGGAATGTCCCCAAATTCAGAGGCTTCAAAAGCTCTATGGTCTCATGCCATGGTGAATTGTATACATGCATGGAGAATTAAAAATGTGCATAGAGTAATTAAATCATTAAAAATAAAATACTTGATGAAATTAAGTGATTTCTTTTCCACATTATTCTCCTCCGTTCACTGAGCAAGAGGGTATTTTTATTTTATTTTTCCGATTTTCCTACACAAAGTTATGCATTTTCCAAGTTCTGGTAATTAAATAAATAGGAAAAATAACCTAATTTCCTACTTATCCACGCGGCGCCCTGTCATCCTCGGCATCTCCGAACGGCCACGCGGCGCGCTCCCATTCGACGCCGCCTTCTGACTCAGCGCCACGCGGCCCGCGGTTCACATATCATCTCCTGGTCCGACGCCATCTGAGCCGTCCGTCCCCGCGTGTATTGAATGAACGACATCTGTTCATCGTCCCCAAGCCTCCTAGCCCGAGAACCGTCCATCTTCTAGGCCTAAGATCTCACTCGATACTTGACCAAATTTAACGTTCTTATGCTCTATGGATTCGTCTCGAGAAGAAGAACACATCCATACGGTTTATGTGGCATGAAATTGACTCAATAAAAATGGAGAATGTTCAGAAGCTCGGGAAGAAGAATGAGACCATACCTTTGCTCAGAGAAGTGTGGCTTCGATCTGAGGGTTGTGTCACCTTCGATTGCGTCCAAGCAAGCTCCAGATGAAGTCTCCTGGCCTGGTGAATTGTCTAGGTAGGATTTCGACCACAACCGATTACAAAGCTTGGAGTTTGGAACAGATGGGTGGCCCGGAGAGGGGGCTTTTGCTGGTGGACTTCTTCCCTTTGTCTGGTGAAGGTGTAGGATATATCAATTTGGGGATTGGTCCACTGTGAAGAAGTGTCTTGGTTTTTGTGCTTGAAGTTCGAACTCAAAATCGAGCTCGACCTGGAGGAATTAGGCTGGAATCCAGTGGGAATCAAGTGCTTTATGTGTAGAGAGTGGTCTGGAATGATTTTGGTAGAGTTTCCTTAAGGTTAGTTCAACACCTCCTCCATGGCTGAGAGAGGTGGGGTTTAAATAGAGCTGACTGGAGGCTCTCCCAGGGGGAGTTAGGGCTTGGGATCAGCTGCTCTGTTGAGGAGAAGAACAGCCATGGTAGCCATTGGGCATGGGGCAACTCAGCAGGTGAGAATTCCAAGCTTGGGCTCACATGATGCTCTCGGGTGTGGTGTTTTCCGGCGGCCCAGGTGGCTGGCCGGCAGGCAAGGGTCACCATCTTGACCAGGGAGGACAGGGCTTGGCAATGGTGAAGTCAATTGGGCTTGGACATGTATAAAGTTCTTGGATTAAAATGGTATGGGGGAGAGGCCACTTTGGCTTGATTTGGGTCAACCCATCCTTTTGGGCTAGGTGTACCACCCAAGGCCTGGTTTTGGGCTAAAAAGAGTCACTTGGGTCAGCTGCCATGGAGTGGTGAATTCTCCATCCATGGTGAGGTGGCTAAGTATGGTTTAGTGTGTGAAATGCTTATGGTTAAAAAGGCTTAATGAAGGATTAGGAAAGGGGGCCCTCCTTTTGCCATTAAAGGCTTGGTCACATGTCAAACCTTCCATGGCTTCATATGGCTTGTCCATGGCTTGCATGTGGCTTCATTTGGCTCATCCTTGACTTAGGAGAAGTGGATCCATTTATATGAAAAAGGAATTTGGAGATTTTGGTAATTTAGTGAAAAATTTAGATGGTGCTTGATTTAGGTTGATTTGATGATTGATTTGGGACTTAGGAATTGATCCCAATTAAAGGGATGATGAGAAGGGATTGTCATGTGGGCTTTGGGCTTTTGGATTTCACTTTGGATGGGCTTTCAAGATGGTTTAGAGAGTGGGCTTTTAGATTTCCAAACAAATTTTAAGATGAAAATTTTGCAAAGGATTGGATCCAATAAATGTTGAATTTAATTTAGGAATGTTTCATGAATTATTTGGAATAAATTTGAAGTGGTTTGGGCTTGATTTGGGTTGGATTTGGACCTCTTTGGTAAATGGGCCAATGTAGGTCAAATTGGACTAACTTGAGCCAATGTTGGGCTAGGGTTGAAATTGATGTAAGATAAATGTTGGGAAATGTTTATGGGAGTGTTTCAAAGAGGTTTTGGCTTTGGTTGGGTTTTGATTTTGGGGTTTAGGCTTATTTGGGCTAGGTTTGGGTTTAGGTCAAAATTGGGCCTTTTAGCTTTGGGTTGAATTTGAGTGGGGTTTGGGTCTAAATTTTGGGTAAATCATGTTAGTATTTTGTTTGTTGGGATGTTAAGTAAGGTTTATAAAAGGTTTGGGGTTAATTGGAGTTGAATTGGGTTAGTTTGGGCTAAGTTTGGGTCATGGGTCCAAATTGGGCTAAAAAGGGGCTTTAATGCCAAAAGTGAAATTGGATTCAAATGTCAATCAAATTAGACTTGTATCTGGTCTAAAATGGTGTTGGGAATGTTAAATTGAAGTTTAGAATTGAATTGAACCAGAATTTGGGTCAATTGGATAGGTTTGGTTTTACATTGGGTTCACTTTGGGTTAAAATTGGTCAAATTGGGGGTTTTGACAAAAGTGGGGTAAATTGACAAAATTGGCACATAGTGTAGTTGAACAAAATGAAATTGGGAATATTTGAGATTTTCTTGAATTTTCTGGGAATTTTCTGAATTTTTTGGATTTTTTGGTCAAGAGGGGTATTTTGGGTATTTGGAGGGTATTGGGAGGTGTTTTTGGAATTTTTGGTATTTTTGGCTATGAATGATCAATTTGGGTAATGTGGGAATTTTTGGGATTAGTCTTTAGGAATTTTGGGTGATTTGGAAATTTTGGAGGATTTGGGTAATTTCAAGGGTTTTGGGCAGGCTAGGCGGGTGTAGGGTCCCGGGGTCAAAGATTAGCCAAGGGCTTAGGGGTTAAGGATCATCCATGTGAATCACCTTCTTGAGTCTGGAGGTTAAGTTGGGTATGTGTGTGGTTTTAGGAGGTGTGTGAAAGTGTAGTTTATAAGTGTAGTGTGTGTGTAGGTCAGCCCTTCACTGCACTGAGCCACCTGTAGGCGGTCCTAAGGCCAAAGAGTCCCGTAGGAACTCATCCTTTAAACTTCCACATTTGATTTCAACCCTCTAGATGATTAGGGGTTTACAATAAAGTTTGTGGAGTTTGCAGGGAGTTTAGAAGTGGTTTGAATTTCTAAGTGGTGGGTCCCAATTCTAATCCTCTAGGATAGTCAAAGGAAAAGCCTAAGGCTAGATCCTAAGTACTAAAGAGAAGAAGAGAAGACCTCATCAAAAATGAGGTCAACAATGACCATGAAGTCACTTTTGATGTTTTAAAGACTATGAAATATCCAACTTAGAGAAAAAATGATGATTGTTTTTGGATAGATGAAATTGATTATCTTTGTAAAGACCATTTCCAAAAAAGTTTTGAGAGTAAGTTAACAGATGAGATTGAAATAGACTTTCATGATGATTCAAAAATGTTATTTAAAGAAAACTGTATTTATGTTCAGGAGAGGTGTGAAATGATGGACGCTACCAAAAATAGTAAACTTTTAATTCCATCTGTTGAAAAATCTCATGAATTTAAGATGGATGTACCCCAGACAATTTTAAAGCCTATCTATTTAGGGAATTCATCTACACAAGCAGTCTTTATATCTTTTGATGCGAATCAATCATAAGAAAAACCTGAATTGAACGATGAATAATTTAAAGTTATTGAACTAGCACTTGGAAGATAATTTGAGGATAAATTTCAAAAGAGCTTTGAGTTGAGAAAAGAGGGAAAGGATATTGGAAGACCACTGAAAGAAATTCCTAAGAAAATAGAAAGATGTATTTCCTCAACTAAGATAGATCGTCCATCATTTAATAATTATAAAAGGGCAGAATTGGAAGATAATTTAAAACAAAAGAGTAACATAGAAGATATTGATCTAGAATTTGAATTATATAAAGAGAATCTGATCCAAAATTTGAGATATTGAATTATCTTATAGAGATCCATTTCATATAAATTTCAAGGATGATATTAATATGCAATTTCAAAAAAATTAATAGAAGAATATTGGATCTAGAAAGAAATATGAGGAACAATGATATAAATCCCTCTAAAAAGGAAGAGCTGAATGAAAAATTTAAAATTAAGGATTTTATAGGAATCCCTGGATCTGAAAATGATTGGGCGATTAATCGAGGATTACTTAATTGGAATTTTGATCCAGGATAAATCATTTGTCAGGCCCGCGATGTTAAAATCAAGCGCTTTATGGGTGGAAACCTATAGTTATCAGCATGCTTTGATTTATTGTGCTTGAGAGTCATGAATTTTAGTGTTGTATGGTGTTTGCTTTAGAGTGGATTGACTTGATCTTTATGTGTCATTATGGATTGATAAGTTTGATTGTTATTGGTAGATGTTTGGATTGTTAGTAGTTTAATCTTTGCGTGTCATGAGGGATGTGGTTCCTTAACTTCTTATTATGGCTAGACTTGATCTCTTGTAATAGTTGGATTAACGAGTCCACTATGACTTGGGTCTCCCCCAGACTTGAGTTTTACAAGAGAAATCATGAATTTCATACATTAATAGTTCCATCTTAATTTGTTACTTTTATTCTGCAACTTTATTTTCAATTGGTAGGAGTCACGAACCTATTTGATGAATACCATGTGGATGATCGTACACTATCTTTATAACATTTAGAGGTGCTTAATTATAAGAATTAGAAGATGCCTGAGATTGGTGCCTAGGAGCCAATATATTAGGGGTAATCTTATCTTTCAGATTATATTCTATAAAATCATTTTAAAATCTACCTAATTTAATAGTGTATTGATTCCGTTAGAAATTGGAAGTACATCAGTGAGATGCGATGAGTTAAAGGAAGAATTGACCTCGTTTATCTTATGTGTGTTTGTGCTAGTGTTACAATTTTATATAATAATTGAAGAACATTTTTATATTCCCTTACTGATATATGCTATGCTTGTTAGACTTTGGTTTAGTTAATTTCATTCTGGCATGTTTAGTTTAGATTTACTTTCTGCTACATGATTTCTATCCTGATTAATAAATGAAGATCTTTCTGATAGACACTTTTGGTAGATAGAATTTCCAAACTATTTTTCTTCCTTCTTATACTTTCTGTACTGAATGATATACATGATAAAAATTAAGTTTGGGGGTAAAAATAAAATAAAATTTTGACGTAAAAATTCTTCCTTCTAGTGTAATTTTATTACAGGCTTGTTTTAGGTTAGATTTATTTTCTCTTACAGCCATTCTATTCTGATTATGCATGTATATGAATTTGATAAGATGTTGTAGTAGTCCAAAAATTCAACCTTTACTTTTTCTTCCTGCAACATTTTATGGAATTAATTGCAAATTATTTTAAAATTTAAGTTTGGGGGGAAGAAAAATTTTTAGAATGTAACTTTATTTGTCCTCAGTAGCCTGTATTTAATTTGATATCCCTTTTAAAATGAGTTGTGGTATGTGATGTTACCTTTAGGTTACTATAATTTCGATTTTAGGAATGCTAGAAAAATAACTGAGATGAAATCCTATGTGAAGAAACTGTTCTAGAGTTAAGATATTTTGTAGGAAACATTGGAAAAATAATTTTTCTAATAATTGTAGAAAGGAGTTGAATATTTGAAAAGCTAAAATTCGTAGATTTATACTTAATGAGAATTGAGCCTTTATTGAAAACCTTTTTCGAACTAATATTTACAATTATAAACAGTGACGGAAAGTTTTGAGTTTTGGATTTTAGAGAGAGAATAGTGACATTCAACATTATTAAAAGCCTATACATATATAGTAATCCTCACATAAAAAAAAGAGTGAAAAAAGGGGGATTAAAAATGATCCCAAAAAAAAAGTGAAAAAAAGGAATTAAAAATGATCCCAAAAGAAAAAAAAAATAAAATAAAATAAGTGAGGAGAAGCTTGAGGAGAAGCCTAATTAAAAATTAGTTTCACTTGAATCTTTTTAAATGAAAAGACTTAGAAATAATCCTAAGCTTTGACCTTGATCCGCGAACGACGCAGAAATTTATGCTTTCAAAAATATGTTATAGCCAATACTTTGACCCAAATAATAATAGATGCTAGTGTAAATAAATATAATTTTATGGAAAATATTTTACACACTAGAGGTGCTAAGTAAGTATATGTATCGTTTCAAGTAATATAGGGCTTTAAATAAAGACCCCAGTATCGATCCCACGACGACGTTTATAGATTTTTAAATATTTTAATTTTATTTTTATGTATTTCTTTTAAAGTTATAAATTTAATATTTAATTTACTAAATGCAGAATTAAAGCAATAATAAAATAATGAGTGATGTAAATAATAATAAGCAAACAACTTTCTTCCTTTTAATTAATCCAAGAATTTTTAGAAAATATAATATTCATGGAGAATATAAATTTATGGTATTGTGCCAAATAGAAGCATTCCTATTCTTTACCTTCGCTCGATAGTATAAAGAACATTGGCTAATCTATAGATCAGGTCTGGATGTATTGTTAGTAGAATGGGTTAATCTAGGCTCACACTACTACATGTCCAAGCGTGGCTATGGTTGGACCTACTAGTGACCCATTCCCTCTCTATAAACCAAATTATAAGAATTTAGTCTGTCACTCTAAAAACTTATCAATTCTATGCCCATTGAATAATATTTTCCTATTTATTTGCACTTCACCTTGAATAACCAGCACAAGGTCTTTGACTACCCAAGGATTCATGTGATATCTACTAGTTAAGAATTCATATCCTTCTAGGTCCCAAAATTCTTCAACAGATTTTAACAATTTAAATGGCCAATTTAAATAGTAAATTAAGATCCGGTATTAATATTATCACAATATTTAAACATATTTATTTTTTAATTCTCCAACGAATTATATATTATCTTATTTATCTTTTCATAATTGAAAGGAGAAAGTAAAGTAACTGCTCAGAACACATTGAATTTAAATAACAAAACATAAAAATAAAACATTGAATCAAATTACAAATACTTATCTCAAGTGTTTCTCCAACTGAACCTCTGATTCCTTCTGACTCCAAAGCAAAATAGACTTCAAAAGCACCAATTCGTTCAAACTCTCAATACAAACTCTAAATAAAATAAACTCACTAATTTATGAAAGAAAGTAAACTAAATGTGTGTCCCTATATTTAAAATTATCTCTCTAATTGGGGGCTTCTGTAGAAATGGCCTCCTATTTATAGGCTTCAAGGGTTGCCTAAAGCATCTCTTCAAAATGTGTCCAAGTTCAATGAATCTTCTAGAAAGTGTGTCTAACGCCTAGGCGCCGGCATCTGGCGCCTAAGCACCGGACTCTGCGTCTAGTTCGTCACACCTCTTCACTTTGGATCGTACAAATTCGTGATCCAAACTGTTTCTAAGCGTCTAAATACAATGTATCACATGTGCTATAATCCAAGAATAACTGCCAATCTTCTAGATGGTCCAATAACCGCTCTAACCGTCAAAATAACTGCCCAAAGTAGTTGCAAAAATCATCATAGATTTGGTATTGAGCTGGCGCTTAGGCGCCAGATTCTAGCGCGTAGGCGCGAGGCCCATTATTTTGGCAATTTTGCATTTTGGCTCCATTTTAGCTCCTTTTTGCTCCATTTACATCCTTTTTCCTTTTTGAACATTTTTGCATCACTTACATCCAAAAACACAAAAATACCTTTCATTAAAGCATAATATTTTTAAAATTTTGATAAAAATCAAGACATAAAAATAAGTATTTTTTTCATGGATCAAAATTCCCCAAACTTAAACGTTACTTGTCGTCAAGTAACCCTTTTTACTATATAAAATGTATATATAACATTTGGAATAAAAGGTAAATATTTAATATTCCTTGTAATTTTTGATTTTCTAAAGGCTTTAGTAAATCATTAACCAAATTTCACTAAATAAGATTACCAAATTGTAAGATTTCAAAAAATTTTTATTCATTTCGAAAATAGTTGTAGTTTATTAAATTAAGATCACATAAATTATTTACAAGAAAAAGATCTTCATGAAAATCTTTTCTAATAATGATGCATGTATAAAAATTAAGTAAAATATGTAATTTATTTTCTTCTTATAAGATAATTCAAGTGAAGCCAATTTTTAATTAGGCATCTCCTCAAGTTTCTCCTCTCTTCTTTCTTCGTTTTTTTTTAACAGTGAGGATTACTGTATCTGGATAGCTTTTTAATGGTTTTGAACTTCACTATCCTTAACTTATATTTTCAAACTTATATATTTTAACTTAATTACTATAACATGAATAGTTTTCAAAAAGACTTTCAATCTTTTTCTTTTTAAAGATATAATTCTTGATTTCTTAATAGTTCTAAAATTCAATTATCTCTTTCATGAATAGAAAAATTCTTAATCTTACTCTTCTTTAAGTTGACTAATTCTATTCTTAAAATAAATCAAAGTTATTAAAATTTTGGTTTAGTCTACTAAATTATTTATAATTTCAAAAATTTAAGTGATCTTAAATAGAATTTTCATTCCTTATGTTATGTTAATATTTTTTTATTAAAGAAAATATTAGCACTTAAGGACAAATAAAATTTAAATTTGCATGTATTTTCCCTTCCCCCAAACTTAAGTTTTGATATATCATGAAAAATTTTAAAGTATGAGAGAAAGAAAGGCATAATTTTAAAAAGGAATTTTTATAAGTATGTAAAAACAATCTACAAAGAAAAATTTACTTCTACACATGCTTTTTATGAATATTACTGAAATAATGAAGCATATATAAAAGTAAGCAGGCTCAATTTTTATATCATTAGCTAAATTAAATGACTATACTAATCACAATAACAAAAACAAAACAACATCACTAACTATTCAAGAATACTAAACAGTTGGCTGAAACAAAAATAAACATTTATCATAGAAAATGAAAAAAAATTCATCCATATTTCAGTCTTAAACACATATCACACTAGATACTCTAAAAATAGTCTCAACATCAAAAAAATCCACACAAAGCTACTTAAACAAATCGACACTGACTAACAACAAACTAATCAGTACTAACAAACAAGAAGTAAACTAAAAACAGAATCAACTCATATCAATAGGTAAATCAAGCTACTAATCACTATCTGTAGCCTCGTCATCGTCATCACCAAAAGAACATTCCACATCCTTTGGATCAACATACGGTGAAAATCTAAGACAGGTAGGGAACTGAATATCATGCTCACCCTTCAAGAATCTAATTAAAGACTTTGAATAGTCAGCATCATAATCACTCTTCCTTTGGGTATATTAAGATAGATGATCAATCTTCTTGTCCATAGTATCTACTCTGTAATGAGTTAGAAATAACTCATTCTGCTGCTCCAGAAATTGATCATGCATGGATTCCCAGAAACTAGATGGTGGCTCAACAGAGAGAAGTAGAAGTTCTAGAAGTAGAAGCTCTACCTGGAGTAGGTACAGAAGTAGAAGCAGTAGTAGATCTCTTCCCGCGAAGACGATCATAAATACTAACACTCTCCTGCCCAATAGGCTTTGTAGTCTTCAGCTTCTCCTCTGAAATAATAGCAATAACTCCACTGCTCATGCATAAAGAATATATCAAGGATGGGAATCCTAATCCCACAAAAGTGCTGGATCGTGCAATCGATTCCACAGAATCATAGATAATGCTATCAACATCTATCAGCTTCCTCTCCTGAATGCAGTAATTCAAGATAGCTCTATCTATGGTAACTTCACTCAGGTGGTTGGAAGGAAGTAGTCTAGCAAAAATAAAATAGTGCCAAGCCTTTAAAATACCATTCAGCTTAGAAGATTTAAAGTTTACCCATTTATCGTTCCGGATCTTCCAAGTTCCAGTGCCGTCAGTCAGATATGTAATAATCATCTCCAGATCTCCTTCAGATGGAGATAGACCATAATAGTAGCACTCGACGGTAGGTGGTAGGCCGTAGAAAATATTGATCCTTTCCAGAGTGAATCCCACTCTGACACCGCTAACGAAGATTTCGTACTCTTCTTCTACATCTATAAAGTTGGCATAAAACTCTCGTACAACAAGAATAATAGCAAAAACAGTGAAATAACAGAATTGCTGCCAGCTATGTGCAACGATCGTGTTCACATCATCTCTCCAGGATTGTAAAAACTGCGCTCCGAGATAAATTTCCTTGATGATGCAAATTCGTGATAACGAAAGTGCGCTACTGCAGTAGCGAACTTGCTGCTGTCGAAATTTTCTTGTGCTTTTTCACGCTTAGAATTAGGTGCCATCTAAACTTGAAAGAAAACACAAATAAATTAAGGAATCAAATATCTAAACTCTTTTAAGCTTGAGAAACTTAAATGAGTTAAGAAAATCCATGGAGAATTTCTAAAAATCAAGATTTTTCTCTAAAATTTTAGTTTTTAGTAGAAATAGAAAAATCCATGGTAGAAATAAAAAATAAATGAATTAGAAGGTAGATCTGACCTTAAGATAAAGAAATCAAGTAATTTAGGGCTAAAAAACGCGACATTTTGACCTCAAGATGGATCTAGGGGGTGTATTTTCGTGAAAATGAGGAAGGAGTTGAAGCTTAGGCGTCGGCGATGACTTTTAGGGGTTTAAATCTCAATTTTAGGGTTAGCAGGCCGAACCGGCGCTCAAGTGCCGAATTCTGGCGCCTAGGTGCCAGACTCGCCTTTTACAAAAATCATTTTAAAAATTTTATTTTCCACCAAAACTCACAAATTCAACTTCGAATTACTCATGTGAGACTATTGCTTCAGTTTCCAACTTCCAAAATATTGTCCAAAAATTTTAAAAATTATAAATTAAATCCATTAATTAAACACAAGTTTAAGTCAAACTCTTCTAATTTCATTCATAATATTCAATTTGGCTCAATACAATACAGATAAGTATAATAATAAGATTCAAGTCCTAACAAACAATAAAACAACACAATCTTAAAGCAAATACAACACACATTGAACAATAAAACAAACACACAAACAATATTTGATTTACTAAATCGATGCAATGACACATTAGATAAAGTCTTGATCAAACCACATTTACTATCTAATCTTCAAATTAGAAATTTCCATTCTTATCGCAATGAAGATTATTCGGTCGACTTGGGAATAACACTAACGCCCTTGGAAAATTCGTAGCCTTCTTCTCGTCGATCTATTTGTTCTTCACATACATCTCCACTTGAGCTTCTTGATAGGCTGATAGATGATCGAATTGAAGCTTTCGCTCGCCATTCCAGTATGTTCAATTTGATGATACATCTCATGGAGGCGATCTCCAATACTTTTGAATTCCGCTTCAAATTTATCTAGTCGACTCAAAAATTTCTCCAAACTTACAGCAATAAAACCATTAAAGAAAGGTTGAGAATCCTTAGAACACTTATCTCTAGCCTCCTCATCGAAATCTTCTCTCATCTCCTCAAGAATGAAGTGTAAAGGTTGTAACTATGGTTGTTTAGGGATTGGGAATGAAGATGGGGTAGTTTATAGGAGAAAATCGTGTCAAAAACTGAAAATTTTGGTTTTTACACGACCCAGTAACTGTGGCGCTTAGGCGCCTAGGCGCCGGACCCATCGATACACAGTCTACTCTGGCGCTTAGGCGCCGGATTTTGGCACCTAGGCGCCGTAACCATGTTCGACTCCGTTTTGCCTAACATCAAATTGCAAAGTTTCAATCTCCAAAATAGGTAAATGATAAGATCCATATAGACTTAATAATAAAAATTATCTGAAATAATAAATAATCATAATGAAGGTTAACTTGATCTCTTTTTTACTCACATACGAAATGGAGTGATCCAAAGTCCAAACTTTATATACTTCGAGATCATCTTTTGCTTAAGTCAATTAAGACTTGTTAGCATCCAATTTTCTAAAGTTATATAAAATTAGTCAAGACCGAGGAATAACCTTACATTAAAAATGTAAAAACACACAAAAATAACTATGGGTTGTCTCCCACAAAGCGCTTGGTTTAAAGTCGTCAGCCCGACCTAATTATGTCTTTAATCAGGTAGACTCAACTCGTAAGCCTCCTTATAAATCATTTTTATTTCTCCCAAATAAGGCTTCAGTCTTAATCCGTTAACTTTAAAAATTTTTCCCGTTTTGGGGTCTTTAATATCCACAGCTCCATAATGGTATACTTTCTCAATTATATATGGTCACATCAATTTTGATCTTAATTTTCCAGGAAAAAGTCTTAAACGAGTATTAAATAATAATACTTCTTGTCCAGGCTCGAATATTTTCCTAAAATCTTTTTATCATAAAATATCATAATTTTCTCTTTATAAATCTTTGCATTTTCTTATGACTCATTTCTTATTTCATCCATCTCATTTAATTGTAATAATCGTTTTTCTCCTGCAGTATTCAAATAAAAATTAAACTCCTTTATTGCCCAATAAGCTTTATGTTCTAGTTCAACAGGTAAGTGACAATGTTTACCATAAAATAACCGGTAAGGTGACATTCCGATCAGTGTCTTATAAGCTGTTCTATAAGCCCATAATGCAGAATCAAGTCTATCAACCCAATCAGTTCTTTTAGTATTAACACTCTTCTCTAAAATTATTTTAATTTCTCTGTTTGATACTTCGGTCATTCCACTTGTTTGTGGGTGATAAGCCGTTGCAATTTTGTGTTTGATTCCAAATTTTTCCAGTAATGATTGAATTCTTATATTTCTGAAATGACTTCCACCATCTGTGATAATTACCTTAGGCATTCCAAATCTTGAAAAAATCATTTTATTTAAAAATTTCGAAACACCTTTGGAATCACAGTTAGGTAAAGCTACAGCATCAATCCACTTTGAAACATAATCAACTGCCAATAAAATATAAATCTTTCCAGATGATGGTACAAATTGTCCCATAAACTCTAAACCCCATATATCAAAAATTTCAACTTCCAATATATAGTTTAAATGCATTTCATCTTTCGTATATGTATTTCCCATCCTTTGACATTGATCACATGTTTTAACATAATGTCTCACATCTTTGAACAAGGTAGGCCAATAAAATCCTGAATTTAAAATTTTAAATGCAGTTTTATCTACTCCAAAGTGTCCTCCAAATTCGGAATCATGACATTTTTGAATAATAGCAAAAGTTTCTTCATAAGGTACACATCTTCGAATTACAGAATCTCTTCCCAATTTAAATGAATGAGGATCTTCCCAAATATAAGATTTAGCATCATTTTTAAATTTCTTAATATATTTTTTAATCAATCCATAAGGTAGAATATTGCTAACTAAATAGTTAACTATATCTGCATACCAAGGTGTTTGGCATCCTTGAATAACATATAATTGTTCATTAGGAAACTTCTCATTTATATTTTCTTTAATAATAATATCATTCTTAATTCTAGATAAATGGTCAGTAATTTGGTTGTTAGTTCCTTTTCTATCCACTATTTGAAAATCAAATTCTTGCAGAACTAAAACCCATCTTATCACTCTAGGTTTAACATATTTTTTTGACATTAAATATTTAATAGCGGAATGATCAGTATGAACTATGCATTTGGTACCAAGAAGATAAGGTCTAAATTTATCAAAGGCATAGACTATAGCTAAAAGCATTTTCTCAGTAATACTGTAATTTCTTTGAGTTTCAGTAAGATTTTTTACTAGCATAATATATATCTTTGAAAATTTTCCCATATTTTTGTCCCAATACAGCTCCAATTACAAAATCACTTGCATCCCACATTAATTCAAATGGTTTATTCCAATTAGGTGCAATAAATATAGGTTCAGCTATTAATTTTTCTTTTAAAATATTGAAAGCATTAACACAATTTTCATTAAATTCAAATTTTTCTTTTTTTTCTAATAAATGACTAAGAGGTTTAGCAATTTTAGAAAAATCCTTTTATTTATCTTTTATAAAATCCAAGCATGTCCCGTAAAAACTTCTCACATCGACAATGTAGTAGGTGGTTGTAGTTCAACAATAATTTTCACTTTTGCTTGATCAACTCCCATCCCTTTTTGTGAAATTTTGTGACCAAGTACAATGCCTTCTGTGATCATAAATTGACATTTTTCCTAGTTAAGAACTAAGTTTGTTTCTTCACATCTTTTCAGAACTTTGGAAATATTTTCCAAACAAGATTCAAAAGAAGTTCCAAAAACTGAAAAATAGTCCATAATTATTTCAATTCCTTTATCAATCAAATCACAAAATATTGACATCATACATCTTCGAAAAGTTGCAAGTGCATTACATAAACCGAAAGACATTCTTCTAAACGCAAATGTTTTATAAGGGCTTGTAAATGTTGTTTTCTCTTGGTCCTCGGGAGCGACAGGTAATTGATGATAACCAAAATATCCATCCAGAAAATAGAAATACAAGTGTCCAACTAATTTATCAAGCATTTGATCCAAGAAAGGTAAAGGAAAATGATATTTTCTAGTGGCATTATTTAATTTCCTATAATCAATGCAAATTTGCCATCCAGTAACTTGTCTTGTAGGAATTACTTCATTTTTATCATTGACAATGACAGTTACTCCTCCTTTCTTCGAAACACAATGAACAGGACTCACCCATTGACTATCCGAACTAGGGTAAATAATTCCATCATCTAACCATTTTAGAATTTCTTTTTTAACAACGTCTTTCATGATAGGATTTAATCTTCTTTGAGGTTCTATAGTAGGTTTAAAATCTTCTTCCACTAAAATCCTATGCATACAGTTCAACCAAAAGCTTTCTTATAATTCTTTAACACTCATATTAATTTTCTTCTTGATCTAAGCTTAGTTTAGAAGAAATAATAATAGGTAAAGTTAATGAATTTCCAAAAAAAGCATAATTTAAATGTGCAGGTAACATTTTTAAATACAGTTCAGGGGCTTTTTTGATCGAGGGTAAAAATATAACATTTTTAGTTATGTCCAAAATTTCCCAGTTATCTTTAATATAATGAGTTTCCTTAAATAATTCTTCTTGTTTTACTTCTTTATTTTTGTCAGTTAATAATTCAATTTTTTCTTCACAAATGACTTTACATTTTTCTTGATAATGTTTTTCAATTATATAATCAATAATATCCATTCAATAGCATTTTTCTTTATCAGGGTACTTCATTGATTTAAGGACATTGAATTTAAACTCTTGATCATTAACTCTCATAGTTAATTCTCCTTTTTGCACATCAATCATAGCCCATCCGGTAGCTAGAAAAGGTCTCCCTAAAATAATTGGTATTTCTTTATCTTCTTCTATATCAAGTACAATGAAATCCACAGGGAAAATAAATTTATCCACTTTAATAAGAACATCCTCTATAACTCCTTTAGGCTAAGTGATAGATCTAATAGCTAACTAAAGGGTTACAGTGGTGGGAGTAATCTATCCTAAATTCAACCTTCGGAAAATAGAAAATGGCATGAGATTAATACTTGCTCTTTAATCACATAAAGCTTTTCCACAAAATTTTTCTCCAATAGCACAAGGTATAGTGAAACTTCCAGGATCTTTAAGTTTCTAAGGTAATTTCTTTTGAATTATTGCACTACATTCTTCACTTAACGCAACAGTTTCAAAAGCTTCAAATTTTAATTTCTTACTTAAAATATCCTTCATAAATTTTGCATAAGTTGGCATTTGTTTCAAAGCTTCAATGAAAGGTATGTTTATAGTAAGTTTCTAAAAAATTTCAAAGAACTTAGAAAATTGATGATCAAGCTTTTGTTGTTTTAATCTTTGAGGAAAAGGTGGTGGTGGTTTTTCAACTTCCACTTTAATAGGAATAACAGTCTGATCTTTACTATGAGAAGGAGTTTCTTTAGGTTTTTCAATCTCTTCAACCTCAATCTCATTTTCAATTTCATTCTGAATTCTTTCTTTTAATTCCTTTCCACTTCTAAGTTGCACAGCCTTAGCATGTTCATGTTCTTTTCCAGTTTCTTTTGGATTGATTTCAACATTACTAGGAAGTGTTCCTGGAGGTCTGTAATTAATTAAATTAGCGATTTGTCCCATTTGATTCTCAATATTACGAATAATATTGTTTTAATTTTCTAATTGATTACTCAGTTGTAAAATTAATTCTTCTAAATATAACTTTTTCTGTTGATTATTAAATCCAGGAGGTTTATAGTTTGAATTTACTAGATTGTTCCAATTTCTAGTTGGATGAGATTGATTATCAGCCCATTGTTGTTGTGAATTATTCCAGTTAAAATTAGGGTGATTTTTCCATCCAGGATTATAATAATTTGAATAAGGGTTATTTTTACTAGCAATAGCTTGTAAAGTTTCAATAGTTTGAGAATCTTCCCTTTTAGCAGAGTTGTTATGTGAAACATTGATAGCAAAATTATCTAATTTCTTAGATATTGCAGCTACTTGAGAAGCTAAGATAGAAAAGGTTTCGTTATCATGAATACTTGCCATTCTTTTAGGATTAATCCTTTCAGAAGGCCATTGAAAATTATTGTTAGCCATTTCTTCAATGAAAGTATTAGCTTCTTCAAATGATTTATCCATTAAAGAACCTCCAGCAGCAGCATCAATAATTGATTTCAGTGATCCAATAAGTCTGTTATAAAATTTTTGAATAATTAACTAATTAGGTAAAGCATAATGAGGACACTTTCTTAATAGTTCTTTAAATCTTTTCCATGTTTCATAAATTGTCTCCCCGTCAAATTGACTAAATGAAGTAATGTCATTTCTTAATTTAGCAGTTTTAGAAGGAGGAAAATAATTAGCAAGGAATTTTTGTGCCATTTCAGCTCATATTTTAATAGAACCTATTGCTAATGAGTTCAACAACATCTTTGCTTTATCTATTAAAGAGATAAGAAAGTTCTAAAAAACTAGCAAGGTGTAAATTTGGATACTCATTTGGTGTTCTCCCAAATTGATTATTTTGAAACATTTAAATAATAGACAGTTTAAGCTCAAAAGAATTAGCATCTACAGCAGGTATTTGAATACTATTATGAAGTTCATCAACTGTAGGGTTAACATAATCTCATAATGTTTGTAAACATTTTGCTCATTAATTTCAATTGGATTTTGTAAATTGTTATGTAAATTTGCCATCTATTGATATTTTTGAATTTGTTTTCCTTTTTTAATTCTTCTAACAGTTTTTTCTAATTCAGAGTCAAAAGGTAATAATCCTTCAGAACCAGAACTACGCATAAAAAGTAAATGTAAAAAAAAATAGCAAGAAATAAAATCTCTACTTACTTTTTTTTATTTATTTTTGTTATTTTTGTGTTTTTTTATTTTTTTTTTATAAATGTTTTTGTATTTTATATTTTTGTATTTTGACAATAAAAGAAATAAATAAAATAAAAATAAAATAAATATTTAAAATCTAAAAGTTTGCCTCCCCGGCAACGACGCCAAAATCTTGACCTCGATCCGCGAATAATGCAGTAATTTATGCTTTCAAAAATATGTTATAGCCAATACTTTGACCCAGATAATAATAGCGGCTAGTGTATATAAATATAATTTTATGGAAAATATTTTACGCACTAGAGGTACTACGCAAGTATACGTATCGCTTCAAGTAATATAGGGCTTTAAATAAAGACCCCAGTATCGATCCCACGAGGAGGTTTATAGATTTTTAAATATTTTAATTTTATTTTTATGTATTTCTTATAAAGTTATAAATTTAATATTTAATTTACTAAATTCAGAATTAAAGCAATAATGAAATAATGAGTGATATAAATAATAATAAGCAAACAACTTTCTTCCTTTCAATTAATCCAGACTTTTTAGATAATATAATATTTGTGGAGATTATAAATTTATGGTATTCTCCAAATAGAAGCATTACTATTATTTACTTTCGCGCGATAGTATAAAGAACATTGACTAATCTATAGATCAGTTCTGAATGTATTGTCAGTAGAATGGGTTAATCTAGGCTCACACTATTAGATGTCCAGTTCTTCGCCCCTCTTCACTTTGGATCACACCACTTCGCGATCCAAACCATTTCCAAGCGTCTAAATAGAATATATCGCATGTCCTATAATATAAGAATAATGGCTAATCTTCTAGATGGTCCAATAAGCGCTCTAACCGTCAAAATAATCGCCCAAAGTAGTTACAAAAACTGTCACAGATTTGGTATCGAGCTGGTGCTTAGGCGCCGAATTCTGGCGCCTAGGCGCCAGGCCCATTATTTTGGCAATTTGGCATTTTGGCTCCATTTTTGCTCCTTTTACATCCTTTTTCCTTTTTGAACATTTTTTCATCACCTACATCGAAAAACACAAAAATACCTTTCATTAAAGCATAATATCCTTAATAATTTGATAAAAATCAAGGCATAAAAATAGGTATTTTTTCATTGATCAAGCTTATTCTTGTTTAAAAAGGTATTAGTTAAATTGGTATAGATAAGGTGCTAAAATTCTATTTTTATACTTTCTTTGAATTTTTAGTTTGCCAAGTTTCAATAACTTTTATATTAAATAGAAAATTAGGATTCCTAAGTTGAATATGAGATATTCTTACGCTCTAGTCCTAGGTTGATTTGCTAGAATTTCTCCTATATTATACTATAATATTTCTATGACAAAATTATATAAAATTCTATTGAAACCCACAGTCACAAGTCAATATATTTGGTTTTTAAAGTTATAGTGTTACTTGAGGACAAGTAACAGTTGTTTATGAGATTTTGACCCGCCTAAAAAATATATGTTTTTGCTATATGATTTTACTCGTTTTTGGTGATATTAAACTTTAAAGGAAGGTATTTTTTATGTTTTTTGGTTTTATGTACAAAAAATGGTGATTGGAGTAAAATGAAGCAAAAATGGTGATTGGAACAAAAGGAAGCAAAAATGGTGCAATTTGGAGCAAAAACGAGCAAGAAATTAAATTTTGCCCTGACACCTTTTGATAAGTCTTTCTATGCTTAATCTCTTTTACACTTCTTGCATATTATTGAATGAAATTACACTTTAAACAAAGGTTATTTTTATGCTTATTTTGTAGGGCTATCTTTTAAGAATGCAACCCAACTGAAACGGAGCTAAAACGGAGCTAAAACGGAGCTAAAGCGGAGCGAAATGGTTGAGCTACGCAGTAGTCTACTCACTGATGGTAGCCTGAGCTTGCCAACAGTGAGATTTTCCTGAGAAGGCCAAAAAATGATGGAAAAGCTCGCCAACAGCGTCCTTGAACCTACCGACAGCGTCCCAAACGACTATGAACTGACTTTTAGCAATTTTAGGCCGAAATTCAACGTGTTTGGATGCTTTTTTGAAGAAGTTCTTAAAAGAACTCTTAAAAATTCATCCATAATCTTTAAATTGGAGAATTTAGGTTATAAAAATGGAGAAAAATAGGAGAGGAAGGTTAGAAAATAAGAGAGGAATGCTAGGAAAAACTTGGAGAATGTTTAGGGTTCTTAGATTAGGAGTACAAATGTATATTTCTACCCATTTGGAGAGATTGGAGAGGAGATTTTGAGAGAATTTGTAAGGGATTGAACTAGCCTTGCATGGATCGACTAAAGACTTTGTGGGAGAGATCTTCATCTTTTTTCAAAGGGAAAAAGCTAAGTATTGTTCTTCATTATCTTATGATTTTGTAAACACTTACATAGTGGATTTGCTTTGGTTAAATGATGTTTCCATTGTGTTTTTTTCATTCTTTGTGACGTATCTCTCTTACTCTTTCTTCTTCTTTGGAAATAGTGGCATGAGAAGATTATGCCATTCTTTTCCTCTTACTTTTCTTTTATAATGAGTGGAATCATGTGTAGGATGTTGAGATAGATGCTAGAAGAAGTTTTAAATGTAAATGTGATGGTTTTTACTTGCACTTCATTTACATTGCAATTAAGCCTGTTGTAATGTTAAAATTCATTGTGAAAACATAATATCTGAGAGGGTTATGCTTTCTACAACTAAGTTTGAACCACATTCAAATTCCATAGATGGTGAAGTTCATGGGGATTTAATGCAACTAAATAGGGAAATATAATTATTAGACGCAGGAGTGGAGATTTTAGAGTGACAGACTAAAATCCCCAATTCAGTCCTATTATTTAAGTACTTAAGTGGAGATGTTAGCCCTCAAGGGAGGGGAACGTGGGAGCTCCAAAGTAAGAGCCGGTATCATCCCAGCCTAGCCACGGATTCAATAAACAAGTATAGGATTTGTCAATATTCTTTATGCCTGGAACAAAAGGTAAAGAATAAGATTGCTCCTATTTGGCAAATACAATATTTAATGCATCTCATTCCTATACATTATCAATTTCATTCCATAAGAATACTAGTCTTTAGTATCTCAAAATTTTCCAAACCAATTCATCCAAAAAGGGTTATCTTTAGAATTAATATTTGCATTTAGTTGCAGTTACTATCTTTACATTTAACACTTGCATTTAGGAGTAGTTGCTAGATAAAACATCATTTTATTTGACATTACAAATTAAGGAGTAATTTTAGTAGACTTGAATTTTACTAAGGACCTTTTATCTCGCTTCCTTGTGGGATCGATAACCAGGACTCCACTAGAGCCCCGTATTACTTGAGTGATACGTATACTTACATTGATATAAGTGACTTTATTATTAATCAATTACACTGATTTTTATCACCACAAAAAGTCACGGTCACGATGTCATTTGAATCCAAAAATGTTATGTTTAATATTGATTTAGACTTAAAATATAATCAAAAAATTAGATTTTAATATTTTAGTTTCTATGTCGTTTGAATCTAAAATGTTAAGTCTAATGTTGATTAGCCTTAAAATTTAACAAAAAGTTAGATTTTATTATTTTAGATTCAATATCATTTGAATCTAAACATGTTATGTCATTTGTTGATTAGACTTAGAATATAACAAAAAGTTAGGTTTTATACTTTTAGATTCAATGTCATTTCGATCTAAATATATTAAGTCTAATGTTGATTTGACTTAAAATCAAACAAGAAGTTAGATTTTGATATTTTAGATTCAATTTTGTTTGAATCTAAAATTATTAAGTCTAAAATCTAACAAAAGTAGATTTTAATATTTTAGATTTGATATCATTTGAAGCTAAAAGTCTTTAGTTCATTAGAAATCTGATAATTAGACTCAATGTCATTTGAATCTAATATTCTTTATTTAATCATGTTGGTTAACTTGGATTCAATTTAGATTGAACCTAAGTTAGGTTAGGTTCAATATGGGTTGAACCAAAAATTTTTTTGAGTTTGACTTAGGTTTAAGTTAGATTAATCCTAAGGTTTGGTTTTGACTTAAGTTCAATATGAGTTGAACTTATGTTATAGCTTGGATTTAATTTAGGTTTATGTCAGATTGATCCAAAGTTTAAATTAAGTCCAATGTGAGTTAAACTTAAGTTAGTTTTGACTTAAGTTCAATATGGGTTAGACTTAAGTTAGGTTTATTTTGACTTAGATTCATGTCATGTTGAAACTAAGTTAGTTTTGACTTAAGTCCAATAAGGGTTGGACCTAAGTTAGGTTTAATATAACTTAGATTCATATCATGTTTGAACCTAAGTTAGGTTTGACTGAAGTCAAATATGGGTTGGACCTAAGTTAAGTTTTAGTTAACCTAGTTTCATGTGATATTAAACCTAAGTTAGGTTTAGCTTAAGTTCGATATGGGTTAGACTTAAGTTAGGTTTAGTTTTTAACTTAGATTCATATCATGTTGAAACTAAGTAAGGTTTAACTTAATTTTAATATGGGTTAGACCCAAGTTAAGTTTTAGTTAACTTAGGTTCATGTCATATTGTACCTAAGTTAGGTTTAGCTTAAGTCTGATATGGGTTAGACTTAAGTTAAATTTGGGTTAACTTAGGCTCATGTCATGTTGGACCTAAGATAGGTTCTGACTTAAGTTATGATTTGATCTAGGGTTAAGGTTTAATAGTTTAATTAAGTCTAATGTATTAGACTTAACTATGGCTTAGGTGTGATTAAACCTTAGTTAAAGTTTAATAGTTTCATTAAGTTTAATGTGTTAGACTTAATTATGGTTTAAGTTTGATTAAACTTGAGTTGGTTAAGGTGTAATAGTTTAATTAAGTCTAATGTGTTAGACTTAGTTATGGTTTAAGTTTGAAAAACCATAGTTAGTTAAGATTCAAAGTTTAATTAAGTCTAATGTGTTAGACTTAATTATGGTTTAAGTTTAATTAAACCTTACTTGGTTAAGGCATAATAGTTTAATTAAGTCTAATGTGTTAGACTTAATTATGGTTTATGTTTGATTAAACCTTAGTTGGTTAAGATTTAATAGTTTAATTAAGTCTATTGTGTTAGACTTAATTATGGTTTAAGTTTGATTAAATCTTAGTTAGTTATAGTTTAATAGTTTAATTAATTCTAATGTGATAGACTTAATATTGGTTTATATTTGATTAAACCTTATTTGGTTAAGGTTTAAAAGCTTAATTTAGTCTAATTTATTAGACCTAATTAGGGTTTAAGTTTGATTAAACCTTATTTAGTTAAGGTTTAATAATTTAATTTAGTCTAATGTGATAGGCTTAATTATGGTTTAAGTTTGCTTAAACCTTAATTGGTTAAGATTTAATAGTTTAATTAAGTCTAATGTATTAGACCTAATTAGGGTTTAAGTTTGACTATCCTTAGTTAGTTAAGGTTTAATAGTTTAATTAATTCCAATGTGTTAAACTTAATTAGTGTTTAGGTTTAATTAAACCTTAATTGGTTAAGGTTTAATAGTTTATTTATGTCTAATGTGTTAGAATTTATTAACCTTAGTTAGTTAAGGTTTAATAGTTTAATTAGGTTTAGTTTGTAGACCTAATTAGGGTTTAGGTTTTATTAAACCATAATTAGTTAAGGTTTAATTGTTTAATTAAATCTAATGTGTTAGACCTAAATAAGGATTAGGTTTACTTAAACCTTATTGGTTAATGTTTAATAGTTTAGTTAAGTTTAACGTGTTAGACTTAATTAGGGTTTAATTGTTACTTACACCTAATATAGGTAAGGTTTTAGTTAATTAATTAGATTTTAATATGGTTTAAACCTAATTAAGGTTTAATAGTTACGTAAACCTAATGTATTTAAGGTTTAAGTTAATTAATTATGCTTAATGTGGGTTAAACCTAATTAGTGTTTAATGGTTACTTAAACCTAATGTATGTACGATTTAAGTTGATTAATTAAATTTAATGTGGGTTAAACCTAATTTGTGTTTAATATTTACTTAAACCTAATGTAAGTAAAGTTTAAGTTAATTAATTAGGTTTAATATGAGTTAAACCTAATTAGGGTTTAGTAGTTACTTAAACCTAATGTATGTAAGGTTTAAGTTGATTAATCTAGTCTAATGTGGGTTAAATATAATTAGGGTTTAATATTTACTTAAACCTAATGTAAGTAAGGTTTAGGTTAATTAATTAGGTTTAATATAGGTTGAACCTAATGTAATTAATATTTAATAAATTAATTAAGTTTAATATATCCTTAAACTTAATTCAAGTTTAATTTTAGATTAAACATAATATAATTAATTTTAATAAAATAATTAAGTTTAATATGTCTTTACACTTATTTAAAGATTGATTTTGTATTTAACCTATTGTAATTAAGGATTAATAGATCAATTAAGTTTAATATGTCTTTAAACTTAATTAAAGTTTGATTTTGTATTAAACCTAATGTAATTAAGGTTTAATGGGTTAATTAAGGCTTTAATTAGGTATACTTTGTTCTTTTAAACCAAATTAAGGCTTATCTTAAGTTTATTTTGGGTTAGACTCAACTTTAACTTAGTCCATTGTGAAATGGTGCTATGTTGGGTTAGGAGATGATTTTGAGGGTTTTAAATTATTAATTTATAATTAATAATTTTTAACCTTAATTTTAACATGTCATTTAAAATTGTCTAAGGGCTTAAAAATTGTCATTTTAAGATTATTGTCTGTCATCTTAAACTTCCTAAACATTTTCCAATTTTATTTTTCCTTAATTTTCATTTTTATACTTACTGTTAAAAATAATTACAAAGTGTCTTAAAAATTAAGAAATTATCTCCTAGAAGATAATCCTAGCTTAGGAAAGATCAGGGGATATTCTTAAGGGCTTAGAGATAATTCACCACAATTTTTAGATTTTTCTGTTTTGTAAATAATTTTTAATAATTAAAATACTCTTGAGAGTATTTAATTATTTAAAAACTAAATATAGAGAATAAAATTATGATTTTGTTCTCATAATTTTCTTCTCTTCATGATGAGTTCAGGGGTATTTTTGTCCTATTTTTTTTAATTCTCTATGTCAAGATATATAATTTTGAAGTTTTTAAGGTCAATCTGGATTTATTTAAATCCAAATTAGCTTAAAATGTTCTGGGGGATATTCATGTCCTCGTATTCTTAAAACGTGGCTGATCAGCTATGGGAATTCGAACAATGGATCAGGTTTATTTTAATCAGGCGGTTCGTTTCCAAAACACTGGAACAGACCGTCTAGGTTCATTGTCTTCTTCTCTTCTAATCCCGCAGACTGTCCATGATCTAGGAACAAGTTCTCTCTCGATTCTTGATGAAATCAAGTGAAATTTGTTTCTATAGGATCATTTTGAGACGACGAACTCTTCCTTACAGCGATGTATAGGTTTTGAAATAGTTTCGTTCACAAAGTGTGAAACCTAAATGACATTAAAGTGGAAAGTCCATAGCTTGGCCACAGTCGATTTGAGCTCAATTTGGTTGATTTGGAAGCTTCCCGTGGTCTTAAGAAAGCTTTTCCCCAACTCAATTTGGTGTTAAATTGAGTTCATGTATGATTTTGATTAAGAGGAACTTGGTTAGATGGGCTTGATCAATCAATGGCTCAGAGGCTACGGGGATGGCCAATTTTTATTGGGCTTCTCATCACATAGTCACTTGATGGATTTAGGATGATTGATTTGAAGATTTGGAGTGGTTGGCTTCACACCCTCGAAATGTTCAGTTTTTTAAGGTTTTGGGCTCTCTCGGGTTAGCCAAATTAGAATCACTCACAGGGTTTCAAGGTATGATTTCATTGGGGATCAATTGTTGAGGTCCTAAGGAGGGTTTTTTTGTGTTGAGAGTCAAAGGAATTGAGTTGAGTTTGACTATATATGGTTTCTCTCCTCTCATCATAGGCTTCTCAGGTAGGGTCCTTATATAGCCAAGGATTGCTATGGGAGAAGCTTGGGCTAGCTGTGGTTTATCTAGGGGAGTTGTTAGCTTTGCAATTAATGCTTTGGAATAGGATTTTAGGCTATGGAATGATGAATTTGTATTTTCCAAGGGTAAACCATGTGTGGTTTACCCATGGTTTATGTTTTATTCATGCATTGGCTTGCCTTTATTGGTACGCTTGGGAGGTGGATATGGCTGAATTTCTTTCTTGATTAGGTGATAGTAGAGGTGCATGGTGACTCACCCAAATCATCTCCCTTGGACATTATATTTGATTGCCGCCTTTGAAGCCCTCTCATCATGATCATGATGAATTTCTATTTTGGTTAACCATGGTAAAAAAAATTGAAGGTGGTGTTTTCTTCTCATTGGATGTTCCATGAGGCATGGCTTATCATCCTTAAGATAACTTGCCACCTCATTGTCAAGGAGAGGTGAGTCATGGCTTTGAAATGAAGAGGAGATGCCACTTCATTTTTTTTGTAATGATGACCCTTAATCCAAGGTTAATCAAGATGGTTAATTGATTTATGCCATGGTTAATTTATGTCATAATGGGTCTTAATGAGTCATGGGTGACTCACTAATATTTCTGCATAATTTAATTTTGATTTTAAAAAAAATTATGGGACTTTTATATCACACATGATGACATGTGTCATAATGCCATTTTATTACTTTTAAAATTATATTTCTAATTTTTATTAATTATATCATTAATTAAAAATATTAGAAATCATATTATTAGCCAATAAATTACTCCAAATAATTTTGGTATTAATTATTTGATTAATTTCATTATCTTTGGTTCAAAATTGGGTATTTTGACCAATTTGATAAATTTTAACAAGGGTTGACCAATTTTAACCTAGGTTGACCCAAGTTGACCAATTCTAGTCTAAGGGTATCCAATATTACCTGCTCAACCTTGTCATGGTTGGTTTAGTTATCAGTTTATGTGTTTTGTCATTAAAGGTTTAAATTGAACATGTTGACTAATTTTTGATGTTTAGGTCAATCCAAGGGTTAATGTGGTGTTTTTTGGATTAAATTTTGGTCATTTTGATCAATGTCAAGTTGATCATGTCAACGTCTATCTTTGAAGTGAGTTTTATGGTCAAGGGACATGGGTTAATCATTTTAGCCAATTTTTAACCCTTTTAGATCAAGAGTTGACTAATGGGGTTAGGGCGGTTGTTTTTATGTCATGTATGAATTGTTTTGATCAAATTTCAATTACTTATGTCAAAGAATGACCAATAAGGCCAATGCAAAAAATTTTGGGTCATGGTTTAACCATTTTGACCTAATTTGTCTATTTGGGTCATGAGGTGATCAATGAGGTCATTATGGTGGTTTTTAGGTCATGGGTTGTTGATACACCTAAAATATATAGTATTTTTATGCACATTTTTATACCTATTTTTAATGATATTGCACTTTAATGGAAGGTATTTTGTATTTTTCCTGCAGGTATGATAAAAATAGATGGTCATGATGAAAGGAGCAAAATTGGATCAAATTTGGAGCAAAAAAATGAAAAATAAAAAATTTGGCACTGGCGGCTAAGCACCGCTGGGCCGGCGCTTAGCCGCCACAGTTATAAATTGAACTTTAATTAGATTTGGAGTCAAATTCAAAAGGGAATGGATGCAACTCTTGGTAGTAACGTTCATAACTTCCTTTGGGAGGCAAATTTGAATGAAGGGGTGCGTTCCTTGGTAGATACATCGAATCTGGACACATTTTGAAGAGACACCAAGGCACCTTTTTGTTCACTATTTAAAGAGAGTCTTAAAAGTGAAGAAGTGAAGAATTGAAGAGGCTTTTAACTGTATTTCGAAGAGAGGAATTTAGGAGATTCTTCCACTGCATTTTAAGTTTTTTATTTAGAGTAGGAGTAGAGAGTAGAAAGGAGAAGAGGGTCGGAGTTAAGAGTTCTTCTCCCACTTCTTTTATTTCTTTTAGTTTAATTTTTGTTGAAATCTGAAGTATGTTTTTCGAGTCATCGGAGTTTGGAGACTTGCTCTGAGGAGTAGTTTAGCAAAGAGTCAAATTTTCAGAGGAACTTCCTTAGTCTTGTGGAAAGGATTTTCAGATAAGTGTTTACTTTTATTTTGTTTATCATTACTTGCTTTCGTTTATTATTTTTCTTATCATTTTTAATTTCAAATCAATGTGTTTTTATATTTTCCCTATGCGTTCTAAGTAGTTTACTTTATCTTTTTCTTTCTTAAAATGGAGAAGTAATTAATTTAAAAAGAATTGTTGTGGAAAGTATCAGTGTTTAAAAGTTGGAAGAAGTAGTGAAGATGCATCCTGAGTAGTTTATTTTATCTTTTTCTTTCTTAAATGGAGAAGTAATTAATTTTTAGAGAATTGTTGTGGAAAGTATAAGTGTCTAAATTTGGAAGAGGTTGTGAAGATTGATTCTGAGAACTTTGTTTACTTCTTAATTAGGCCTGTTAAGTTGTAAAATTTCTTGAGATTATGTAAGATCCAATGCGGTATTATCTCATTAAAGTTAGTAGGAATCACATGCAATTATATGGGTGAGAGCTGTAGTCCATATAAGTGAATGTAAAATTAGAAGATATTTTTTTAGAAGGGAGTAAAATTAGAGGATTTTAGAGTGACAGGCTAAAACCCCCTAACTTGGTTTGAAGTTTTGAGTTTTGTTATGAGAAGTTAGCCCCCAGGTGGTGGGAATCAAGGGAACTCTAGAGTGAGAGACTGGTATCTTCCCTGCCTAACCATGTTCACAATAATATAAATTTCAAATTAACCTATGTTCTTTATAGAACCAAGTAAGGGTAAAAAACACATTTTCTTCTATCTGTCATAACAAAATTTAAATACTTCCACAACAATACTTTAAGAATTATTACTAGTTCATGAAAGGAAAGAAAAAGATATTTTAGTTAATAGTATTTTTACATCCAGTGTTATTAGTTATTGAAACCTTTACTTTCATTGCTTAGCATTTTGTTAAGAAAATTTCAAAAAGACAAATCAACTTTCTAAAACTTTTCAAAATCAATACATACTATTTCAAAAACAATTAAAGAAAGTAAAAAAGATAATTTTCTAAATTCCTTTAAAGATTTTCAACTTTTCCCTGTGGGTTCGATATCTCGGGGCTTAATCTAAAAGTCTTATATTACTTGATAAACAATACGTATACTTGCGTAGTATCCCATATTATAAAATCATTATTTTCATATCTTAAATCATCAGTGCGTATATTCCTAGCGACCCATGTTTTTGGTGTTGTTTGCCAGGAATCAAGTTTTTAGCGTCATTACATTTACAAGGCAGTATCAAGTTTTTGGCATCCGTTGCACTTATATCTATCCGGGATCAAATTTTTGGCGTCGTTGCAGGGAAAAATTAATTAAATTGCATTTTAAAGAGAATTAAAAAATTTAAAATTTTTACTTTTCTTTGTTTTCGTTAGTGTGTTGTGTTTTGTTTTGTTTTATTGTTGTATACGTAGTTCAGGTTCTGAAGGACTTGTGCCGTACGATTCTGAATTAAAATGAACTATCAGAAAAATAAAAAAAATTAAAAATACAGTAAAAGAAAAAAATATTCAAGAAATGACAAATCATCAAGATCAAAAGGTTGGCATCCATCAAAAATTAAGACCTTTAAGAGATTATGTTAAGCCTACAATAGATGAACTTCGTGGTAGTATTCAAAACCCTGCTGTAGGTACTAATTCTTTTCAACTTAAACTTGCTATTATCCAAATGGTGTCAAATAATCAGTTTGGGGGAGCAACAACTGAAGATCCTTATTTGCATCTTGCTAATTTTCTAGAGTTGTGTGCTACTTTTAAATATGATGGTGTTTCGGATGAGGCTATTGGACTTAGTCTTTTTCCTTTCTAACTAAGGGATAATGCTAAAATGTGGTTACATTCGTTAGCACCTGGATCAATTAGAACTTGGGGTGAACTGTCACAAAAATTCCTTGCTAAATATTTTCCACCATCTAAGATTGCTAAGTTGAGAAATGATATGACATCTTTTTGTCAGCTTGAAGTGGAATCAATATATGAAGCATGGGAAAGATTTAAAGATATCCTCAAGAAATGTCCACATCATGCGATACCAGATTGGTTAATAATTCAAACTTTTTATATTGGATTAGTTGGATCTCTTAGATCAATCATCGATCTTCGTCGTCGGTGGATCATTAATGTCTAAACCATTTACTGATGCTTATGCTTTAATTGAAGAAATGACTACTAATAATTTTCAATGGCCTTCTGAAAGGTTAAATCCTAAAAAGGTAGCCAGTGTTTATGAAAATGATGCTTTTACAATGCTAGCAAATCAAGTTGCTGCTGTATCAAGGATGATAGACCAATTTGGGATGAATTTTTCTCAGCCAAATCTCATGATTGAAGAAAATTCATTAGGCCAAATGGTTGATTCTTATTCTTCTCCAGAAGCTATGAATGCTATTATCAAACCTAACAACCCATATTGCAATTATTATAATCCAGGTTGGAAGAATCATCCAAATTATAACTGGAATAACAATAATCAGGGTGGTGTTAATCAACAATTGTTGGCCAATTAAAAAATTTAATTTTAAAAATTACCTTTTTATTATTGGTTTGAGATTTTAAGATTCAATTTAATAAATATATTAGTTTTGAAAAAAAATTTTAAATTTGAAAAATGAGAACAAGAATGGACGGATCTAATTCGTTTAGCAGTTTGAATGAACGAGCATCATATCGTGAGTAACGCATCTATTCGGAGGAATAGACACACTACTTGACAATATCGCTCGATCAAATAAACTACAGAATTTATGACATCCGTTCTGGTCTATGAACCTTTGTGTGGACCGACAAATTTCCCTATTTAATACAAAAAAATTAAATAGGGTTTATATTACCTGGGTTCATAAAGCTCCCTATAGAGGCAAGCCCCTATAGTCAATTACCCCTCAAATGACCGAAGTCACCTGAGAGAACTCTCGATTTAGATCAGGGTTTCTATCTTCATGAATTCAAAGGTAGGGTTTTCAAAGAAGTGTGGTAGTAGAAAGTCCAATAGGTGAAAGGCGCAATGTGGAACAGTTATTTTCAGAGTCAAAGAAAAGAGAGGTAGGGGATGTTACAGATCTCGAGGAGAACCTCGATGACATCCCAGACTATCCTAATGTTGGGCTTTAAATTTTGTAAATGAATTTATTTAAGTTTCAATTTTGCCAATTAATTATAGGAATTACATTTACAAAATCACCTAATTATGCAAATAACCTGAAAGATAGGAAGGTTTACGCCGTATCGGACGACGACCTAGGAATCCTAAGCGAGTTAGGGCTTATATTGCAAACAAGACTGTGCAAATGCCTAAAAGAACAGGTAAGGATTTATGTCGCACAAGGCGAACTACCTCGAAGTCCTATGGCTTGTTATTTAGAATAAGGAGTGGTTTTGCAGACGTCGACACAGGTTTTATTGTTGAAGATGGTCGTGCTGCCCTCGAAGTCCTGCTCCGTGCTCCACGTCGTTGCAGAGGTTCAGTTTTAGAAGGTGAAAATCAGGAGATGAGAGAAGTGTTTTAGTTTAGAAAATTCTTAGAATCCAAGTGTTTTAGTGTTTTAATTAAAACAAATCTTAAAGTTGATTAAATAGAACCGATTAAGATCCCACGGTTCCGTCATTCGGGCACCGTTATTTTCATCGGATTCACTTAGTCCAAATGAATTTGCTAAACTCAACTGAATGAGTTCCACACTTTCATTTAGACTGTAGGAAATCCCGTTAGCAACACGTGGGTTACATCATCCGATGTATTCCCGATCATCCAATGAGACCTTTTAATTTAGTTGCAACTGTAGGTTTTGTTGTTCTGTTTGTGATTAAATTTTAAGTTGTTTTATATTTTGAATGTTGTGGCGGTGAATTTTATCTTGTGTCAATTTTAATTTAGTTTTGGGTTTCAGTTTTGTGATTATCCTAAAGGTTTTCAGTTTTCATGCAGGGTGACAATCTTGTTTAACGTGCAAGAAAAGTAAAGTACAGTACAGGGAAAATAAATCGTAATAAAATAAAAGTGTACCTGGTAGGGTCTTCTCGTCATTCCCAGCTGAAACATTAGTATTGCATTGCATGTATGTGTTTATAATTTTACAGAAATTAAAGCATGCCAGAAAACAGGAAGAAGTAGGACTAACAAGCAGTAACTACTCAATCCTATGATGTCCATGTAAAAATCCTGGTTGTCAACCAAGTCCTGTGATGTTTATGTGAATTTCTATGTTGTGTTTCAATGAACTTTGTTAATTTAATTGAGGATGGTTTCGTTAAGCAAACATATTAAGTTTAATAGACCTCTGAGGTATCGAAAAGGTCAGAGAAGGATGCAGGTCAAAGCTTCCCTCTCACAGCCTGGTGAAAAGTCTCGAGCTCATTTAGACTTATTATGTTGCTTAAGAACTCATCCTACGTATACCCTTATGCTTAATGAACACAGGTGTTCGGGGTAGGTTGGGGCAGATCGGTTTAGGTGTGGTTTGGATTTGGATTGGTGGCAATTAGTAGTTTGATTTGGACTTATGGGAGTGCTGTGAAAAGTTTGTGATTTTATTTGTGGAAGATTTGATTGAGTTTGTGTTTGAATTTGGTTTTTGGTTTTGGTTTGGGTTTGGTTTTTGTTTATGTTTAAATTTGGTTTGTGTTTGGATTTGGTTTGTGTTAGGTTTTGAAACTAGGGATTTTGAGTTTGGAATGTGAATTGGGAAGGTTATGTGGACATCGGGTAAAATTTGGATTACTCCTTGCATTCACTAAACATAAGGGTATTCTTATTATTATTTTGTTTAATTTCTTTTTTACACCAAGATGTGATTTCCTAGGGGTCTTTAAAAAGGAATAAAACTAACCATGCCTCAGGAGGCCTATCCTAGGTTTGATTGTTATCGTGTTGGTATTGTATTGTGGTCGGGATTGTTGTTGTATGTTGTGATTGTTGTGATTGTTGTGATTTGTGATGGTTGTGTTGTGTTATGATTGTATGTGATTGAATGTTATTTATTTGTCATTATTGGTATTTATTATTTTATTCTTGTTTATTTTGTTATGTATTATCATTTTATGTTATTATCGTTAATTATTATTTATGTGTCGTTTGTTTTATTATGTGTTATTTAAAGTCATTATCTTTTATTTGTAATTGAAATTATTTATTTAATTTATTATCTTACTTAAATCATTGTGACTTACTTTATTATCATTTATTTATTTAACTAATTGTTATTAATTTAATTTAATTTTACTTTAATTTATGATTACTTAATATTTATTTAATTAAATTAGTATTTTTGGTTTTCATTTAATTATTAGTATTTAATTTAGTTAATTTAATTTAGTATAAATTATTATTTATTTACATTATTGCTTAACTTAATTTAATTTAACTTATTTTATTTAATTTATTTTATTATTTATTTACATTATTATTTAATTTTAATTTAGCTTGATTTAATTAATTTAATTTAATTTAATTTATTGTTTATTTACTTTATTATTTAATTTAATTTAATTTAATTTAATTTAATTTAATTTAATTTAATTTAATTTTTCAGTTTTCATTTATTTATTTCATTTATAATTATTTAATTTTCAATTATTATTTATTATTATTTAATTTAATATAATTAATTTAATTTAACTTAATTTATTTAATTTATTTTAGTTTAATTTAATTTAATTTATCATTTATTTATATTATTATTAAATTCAATTTAATTAATTTAATTTAATTTAATTTATTATTATTCACAATTACTATTTAATTTAATTTAATTTTTATTTATTTTCAGTTTTATGTAATTTAAATTTATTATTTATTTACATTATTATTTAGTTTAATTTAATTTAATTTTTTATTTTTACTAATTAAATTTAGTTGATTTAATTTAATTTATGTATTTATTGTTTAATTTAATATAGTTTAATTTATTTTATTTTATTTTGTTTTATTTATTATTTATTTATATTATTTAAATTATTTTCAATATATGTATATATAGATATATATGTGTGTGTGTGTGTGTGTGTGTGTGTATTATTTATTTTTATTATCCCGTATATTCTTATCATTTAATATATTTAAATTATAAGTTCTTTTTCTTGTAATTTATTATTGTTATTATTTAGATGTATAATTAAGTTTATTATTTATATTATTTATTTATCATTTATATTATTATTTACTTAATTATAAAGCTTTTCATTTTCTCTCTCCTTGATTATTCTTAAAGTTATTATCATTTATATTAGGTTATTATATATTAAATTATTATTTACATATATATATATTTACATTTACATTATTTCAAAAAGAATGACATTTTTATTTACTTATTTTTGTTATTTATTTATATTTACAGTTATTATTTTAGCTATTATTATTATCATTTTTTTATATTTTCATTATCTATTTAAGTTTATAGTTATTTATTTTATTCTTATCACATTATTTTCTATTATTATCATATTGTTAATATTCATATATCATTATTACTCATTTAATTATTTATATTTTAGTAGTATAGTATTTATTTAAATTTAATATAGTGTAGTTATATTATTTGAATTTACTGTAGTTCTTTTATTTAGTAAAGTTATTAAATTTTGTATGGTTAAATTATTTACATTTAGTTAGTTATTTTAGTAGTTAAATTTAATATAATTATTTTAAATTTAGTATAGTTTATTTTAGTTAAAATTTAGTAAAGATATTATTTAATTTATTTAAATTTACAATTATATCTCTTATGTTTTTACATTTTGTTATTTATTATTTTATTTACATTATTATAAACATTATTTATTTAGTGTATAAAATTTATTTACAATGTATTTAACATTAATTTATATATTATTTAGTACATATAATTTTCCTTACATTTATATTATTAATTTACATTCATGTAATTTATGTAATTATTTTAGTAGTATATTTGTTCATTATTATTTTCATTATGTCATTTTAAAATTTATTTCATTTTCTTTCTTCTTAATTTTATTTTATCATTATGTTTATTTCTCTTTTCTCTTTTATTTTATTTCCTTTATGTTATATTATTTCTTTTTTAAATTTTTAAATTTATTTTTCAAGTTAGTTAAAAACTAGGTGGTAAATTTGTAAATATTTAAAGCTAGTTAACCTAATTAGATAATTTTCATGAAAAAGAAATCCTAAGGCTAAACATGAAAATATTTATAAACTAAATAGCTAAATAACCTTGCATAAAAAAGGAATTCCTAATCCTAAGCAAGGAAACATTTAAAAAGCATTCATGAAGATTTAAAAAAAAAAAATTAAATGACTTGTATGTAAATTTAAAAAATCTTTGTAATGGAAGAAGTATTTTAATGAAAATTCTTGTTGGTGTGAAATATTTAGGCTAAACATGAAGATGGAATCTAAAAAGAATTTTTGAAACAAAAATTTCCATAAAAAAAGAAAGAATGAATGAGAGGGGAAGAAAATTACCTTAGCTTTGGAGGAGATGATGGAAGAATTTGAAGAGGGGATGCCTTTGTTGAAGCTCACAGCTAGGAGAGGTTGGGGGTGTTGTGGTGAAGTGTGGCTAGATTGGAAGAAGGAGGATAAGGGGAAGGGAGGCTCACGGCTAGGAGAGGAATTTGGGGGGGGGGGGAGGGGGGGTGGAATGAGGAAGTGAGTGAAGTGAGTAAGTGAGTGTGTAAGTGTGTAAATATGGGATGGTGAGGGATTTTGTTGGAGGGGCTCACGATTTTGTGGAGTGGGGGAGATAAGGAGGAGGTGAGGAGGAGATATGGTGAAGGTAAGGAGGAGGTGAGGTGGAGATATGGTGAAGGTAAGGAGGAGGTCAGGGGAGAAGTGAGGGAGAGGTGTGGGGGAGATGAGGGAGAGATATTTTTTTTATTTTATTTATTTATTATTTTTATTATATATATATATATATGTATATATATATATATATATATATATATATATATATATATATATATATATATATATATATATATATATATATATATATATATATTTATATATTTATTTATTTTAGGGATGCCATGAGGTTAATTTGGTTAATTTTGGTTTAATTTAGTTTGATTTGAATTATTAGTTCAATTAGGTTCATTTGGGTTTGGGTTGACTTAACTCGAGTTAGAGCTTGAATGAAGCCCAAGTGCCTTGATCAATATTGTCCATATGATTGTAATGAAGATCTTTCATGAAGACACAAAGAGGTTTTGAGCTCATTTGGAGGTTTAATTTTGGTATGGATAGGATTTTTTATTATTTTGGACCATATTGGATTTGGGACAAGTTATCTTGAGTTTGAGTTGGAATGTGGTCCAGAGGTCTTCAACAATAGTGTAGATATGGCTGTCTTAAAGATTTTACATGAAGATATAAAATGGTTTTGACAAAGTTTGGAGGGTCAATTTGGTGGATTTAGGACATGTGTTCAATTTGGGTCAAAATTGGGGGTTTTGGTCAAAAATGGATTTGGGTAAGACTTGAGCTCATATTGTGGACAATTGATAATCAAATTAAGTTTAAGGAGGTGTTATAAAGAGTTTGGGATTGAAATTTGGGAGGAATTGGTTGACATTGGGTTTATTTAGGGGATTCTGGATTATTTAGGCAAAATTAGGGATTTTGGATTTCAAGTGGAATTGGATTCAAATGTGGGTCACATTGGGCTTGAATATAGTTTATATTGATATTGGGGATGTCAAATTGAAGTTTGGAATTGAAATTGGGCAAGATTTTGGTCAATTGGGTCAAGATTGGGTTTGATTTGGGCACTTTTGGGCTACATAGGCCAAATTGGTGTTTTTTTTATTTAAATTAGGTTATATTGACAAAATTGGCTTATGGTGTAGTTGAACAAAATGAAATTGGGAATTTTTAGGATTTTCTACAATTTTTGGAGAATTTTTTGGATTTTTTTTTGGTTTTTTTGTCTAAAAGGGTATTTAGGGTATTTTGAGGGTATTGAGGGTATTTTTGGAAATTTTGGAATTTTTGGTCATGGATGATCAATTTGAGTGGTAAGGAATATCTTGGAATTATTTTTTGGGGAATTTTGGTGATTTTGAAGAATTTTGGGTAATTTAGGGCATTTTGTGAGGTCAGCGGCCAAATGTTTGAAATTTTGGAAAATTAAAGCTTAGTTTGAGATGAATGTCATGAGATGGTTTGAATTGAGCTATGGACCAAGGGTCACTCACTTTTGGTCTTCTATGTATTGGTACTAGTCAAACCCTAGCCTGATGACAAGAGATGAGAAGAACCATCTACATGAGTTTCTAGAGGTTTAGTGGAATGTGTGCATGTGAGTGGTGAAGTCCAGACCTCCCTCAGGGCAAATCCTAAGATCTGACTACCTATAGGAAACTTCCTCTAGGATTCCTTATGCTTGCCTTTTTCCTACCAAAAGGTGGAGGTTAGGCTTTAAGCATATGAAAATCCCTAATGAAGCAAGAAGAGTTTTGAATTTCCATGGGGGGGTCCATGACTAGTCTTCTAAGAAAGTCACCAGGAGAGTCTTACGACTAGACCCTAGGCTATTCTAAAGAGAGACTAGACCTCAACCAAAAGTAAGGTTAACAAATGGACCCCCAATAGGTGTGGTGCGCCAGATAGGCACACCGCGCGTATTGGTAATGACCGAAGAAGATCAACAAACCAACACAAAGTCGCCTAAGTAAAATACCTAGGGCAAAATGCAGAATTGAGAGAGAGTTGTTTCCGCTGGGGAAGCAAGAGGAGGAATTTTCAATTTAAGAGTTGCAACTTTAATTTTTTATTTTCAAGTTTTAAATTTGGATTTTATTTACTTTGCTTTTCGTTCAACTTCAATTTCAATTTGATTTTAATTTCAATTTCAATTTAAATTTTAATTTCAATTTTGGATTTGAATTTTGATTTAGGATTTCGATTTCAAGGGAAATTCAAATTTAGAGAAGTGTGAAAACTCGGTTGAGATGGAAAGCGAAAGGACTCACATCTAACTCAACGACTGATCGAGAAAATTTAAGGCATTGGAAAGGAAAGCGTAAGGACTCACATCTAACCCAAAAATGATAGAAAAGGAATGACAAAAAGGAATCGGACAACCCTGCACCGACCCTAGGAAACCTTACTACATTGGGAAGGAAAGTGCAAGGACTCATATCCAGCCCAAGAGGTAGCAGGGGTGTCACATTAGGAAGGAAAGCACATGGACTTACATCCAACCTAAGAGGTGACGAAAAAGAACGCAATAGGGGGCGGCCCCTAAAGCGATGACAAAGAACGCGATAGGGGGCGGCCCCTAAAGCTACAACAAAGAGCGCGATAAGGGGCGACCCCTAAAGCGATGGCGAGGAATGCAATAGGGAGCAGCCCCAAAAGTGAAGGGCAAGGAACGCAATAGGGGGCGGCCCCTAAAGCGACGACAGAGAATGCAATAAGGACGGCCCCTAAAGCGACGACAGAAAATGCAACAGGGGGCGGCCCCTAAAGCGACGAATAAATAACACAATAGGGGACGGCCCCTAAAATGACAAATAAATAACGCAATAGGAGGCGACCTCTAAAGTGACAAACGGCAAAGAGCACAATAGGGGGCGGCCCCTAAAGCGACGGTAAAAAGCGCCATAGGGGGTGGCCCCTAAAGCGACGACAAAGAGCGCCATAGGGGCGGCCCCTAAAGAGACAGTAAAGAGTGCAATAGGGGCGGCCCCTAAAGTGACGACAAAGAGCACCATAGAGGGTGGCCCCTAAAGCGACGGCAAAGAGCGCAATAGGGGGTGGCCCCTAAAGTAACGACAAAGAGCGCAATAGGGAGCGGCCCCTAAAGCGTTGGCAAAGAATGCAGTAGTGGGTGGCCTCTAAAGCACCGGAAAGGTATGTAAGAGGGGGAAGGCCCCTAAAGTGACGACAAGGATGCGGTAGAGGGAGTAGTAGAGGGCGGCCTCTAAAGCACCGAAAAGGTATGTAAGAAGGGGACGACCCCTTAAAGTAATGGCAAGGATGCAGTAGAGGGCGGCCTCTAAAGTGACAGAAAGGAATGCAATAGGGGGCGGCCCCTAAAGCGATAAAGGGTAATGCAAAAGGGGGACGACCCATAAAGTAACGGAAAGTAATGCAAAAGTGAGTGAGGTACTCGGGATTGAGAAGGAAATGCTTTCATTCTTTCCTTTTTTTTCTTGATGTAGAGTTTTATTTCATTGCATTTGTTTTAGGATTTGGACAAGGTTTTAGACAAGCGCAAAGACCGGTGTTTCGTAGGACAAAACTTTATCTTTGAAACATCGAGATGCGCAGTACTTTTTGAGGTATCGTACGCTGACTGAAGGTGACTGTAGATAATAACTCCTTTTATGGTGCTATCGAAATTATATCCTTTCAAGAACCTATAAAGATGTGTTATTTCTAAGGACGTCACAGCTGAGGAGGCTGGAACTTCCTAGCTTCTCTTGTAGTAGTCATCATTTGCTTTGTCATCGATTCTGTAGAAGTTGTCCACACTGTCTTTGAGAAATTACTCTGACGTTCTTCGAATTGACGTTGAAGTTGTAATTGCTGGGCATTGAATGATAAGGCTTCAGGGTTGAATTTCTGTTAATTGCTAATAACGTGGCCCTCTTTAATTCTTTCTTCCTGGGCCTAAGTAAATCCTAAATTTTTTGTTCATGTGCCTAAAATATTTTTCACTGTCCAAAGATATTTCTGAGCCAATTAATGACTGGCCAAAACACATAAAATCACTTGACTTTTTCCAAAGCATAATATTGAAAGAATCTTCTTAAGGTAGTCTTTCAAGTTTCATTAATCAGGGGAGGATTAAGACACTAATTTTTGATTATATGTTTACCTCAAGCTTCTTCTCAGAGAGCCTTCTTTCCTTTTTTTTATTCTTGCTCCACTTTTTATTGAGAATTACTATATCTAGTGAAGCATACTTTAAAGATTTTGAATGTTTGAATTCGAACACCAATTTTTGATTGTATGTCCACCTCAAGCTTCTTCTGAGGGAGCACTTTTTGTTTCTTTTTTTTTCTTTTCTTTTTTTATTGAGGATTACTATATCTAGTGGAGCGCATGTTAAAGATTTTGAATGCCTGAATTGGGGCACCAATTTTTGATTTTGTGCTCACCTCAAGCTTCTCCTCGGTTGAATCTTCATAAACAAAAGTTTCACTCTTTTTTTTCTTTTGCCCCTTTTGTTTTCTGAGAATTACTATATCTGACACGACATATTTTATTTAAAGATTTTAAATATCAAAACTCCCCTAATTAATAATTCTGAAAAGTTTCTTAACGTGAATCCTGGGATATTATAACTTTTTCAAAAGTCCTAACCCAGCCACATGGCACGAAGTTAAAAGGCTCGTGATATCCCGAGTCAATTACTTGTATTTCAACCACACTATTTCATTTTGAAATTTACTCAGGAACCAGTCCGAATTCCTTAAAATGAAGGACCCAGTCATTAAGTCATTAATTTCATTCTTTCCTGAAGTTGAAGTCTTAGTAAAATATCAAATTTTGAGTTTTCCAAATATCGAACAATTCTTGACAAAAAAATATCATTTTTCTTCATTGCAGTAGGAGGAACGGTACAGACCATCACTGATCATAATAAGCAACAAAAGTAGTACAATAGTAATAAAAAAGTGCCTCTCATGTTGTCAATCGCGTAGGAATCAACTGAAGCAAACAAATCCCTGAAATCATATCGATGGAACCTCTTTAAGTTCCTTTCAAATATTCATCGGGGATTGTTACGCTTCCATTCTTGAAGTTCTCCTCAAGCCAGTATTTGAAGCTGAAGCACTCCTTTATAGTGTGTCCAATGAACCTGTGGTGAGGGCAAAAGTTGGGGTGGTCCTCCTTGTTCATTTCCTCCAGCTTCTTCGGCTCAGGCAACCTGAACTCTGGTTTCTTGATCAGATTCTTGAAGATCTTCACCACAACATCTTCCTTGAAGGAACAGTTTCTATGTAACCGATATGACGTTGTTGGAACCTGTCTTCCACCCGCTTTGTGTGATCTCTACTGAGACGGCTGCTGACTAGGCTGACTGTACTGCTGTGGAAACAGACTGTACTGAGGAAGCTGTTGCTGCTGACTGTATCGAGGTGAATGCCCGGTTTATATCTGCACGGGCTGCTTTCCTCTATCTTTTGTTGCTACTATTCCAGATCTTTTCTCAAAACTTTCACTGGTTCGGGCTTTTCAATCTTCTCTTCCGCCTCTGGATGCTCGATCTCTTCTTGCAAACTACTGGCTTTGTTGAGTAACTTTTCAAACGACTTGATGGTAAGTCATTTAAGGATGAAAGCTATCGGCCCATGAATGCTCTTGAGTAAGATCTCAATCGCATGCTATTACAGCAATTGGGGCTCGCACTTCATACTTAAGTTCCTCCATCGTAGAATGTACTCCACCAAAGACTCTGTGGGCTTCAGGCGTTCCATTATAAGATCTCCAATAGTAATGTGATGGTGTACCCTGGAAAACCATTTGTTCCAATTCTGTAAACATCTTGATCGACCCATTAGGCAATTCTACATACCAATCGAATGCAGTTCCTGAAAGACTGCTTACGAACTGGCGGAAAAGTAATACCTCACTACCCCCCGCGTTGCAGCAACTTGCTCGGAAGTGTTCAACGTGCTGACGGGGGTTACCTGTTCCATCGAAAGTCTTAAAGGTTGGTGGCACAAAAACCTTAGGATATGGGACAACATCGAATTCTTCCGGGTAGGGTCTACCCTTGGAAACTGATGCGCCCCCTTTCGATTAGGCTAAGGCTTCCTTTACCTGTTGTTCGACCAGCTGCTTAATGTCTTTTTCTGACACCATATTCTAAGTTGAATCTTTCTATGGCGGGTCATCTTGGTTTGCAGAAACGCCTTCCCTTCTTCCATCAATAATATCGACAATCTCTGGCTGGTTCATCTCCGGAGATGCCACCTGCTGTGAGTGCGATTGTCCTTGCATTATAGCCATAGGAGTCGTCATTTCTTCAATTTTCTTCTCGAGACGGATAATATATTCATCTCTTTACTGGGAGGCCCTTTGCCACTCATCCGTAGTGTCCTCCTCACGAAGAGGAGTGTCACTCGCAACTAACATGGCTCGAGTCTCGATGATGTTTATTTCCGTGAATTCGCCCTCCATGTAATATGTTAGGTTGTAATCCTCTTCTTCAACATCTTCTTTTTTATCTTTAGACAGTTGTGCAACGTCAGCTCAAAGCTTTTCCAAGGCAGGCTCAATTGATTTTCTTTTGATAACTTTAAGATCAGCTGAAGATTTTCAAGAAACATCACTTATTCCCTCGACCAGCGGCGTCGTCGTGTAGACGTCAGTCGAATCACACAAAATCGTATTTAAAGAACCTTTTTCGAATTTTTTTAAGTACTCATTAGGGATTCTCACATTTTCACTTCTGAAATTCTTCTCGAGCCAGTCCTTGAAGCTAAAGCAGTTTTCTTTGGTATGGTCGAGCATTCGGTGGTATGGGTATGACTGGGGATGATTTTTCTTACCGGCCTCCTCTGGTTTCTTTTGCTCCAGTAGTCTGAATTCTGGCTTCTTTATCAAGTAATGGAATATCTGTGACACTGACTCCTCTTTGAATGGGTACACCTTGCTTAATCATTGATTCATTGTCGGACCTTGTCTCCCATCTATCTGTTGACCTCATTTTTGATGAGGTCTTCTCTTCTTCTCTTTAGTACTTAGGATCTAGCCTTAGGCTTTTCCTTTGACTGTCTTAGAGGACTAGAATTGGGACCCACCTTTTAGAAATTCAAACCACTTCTTAACTCCCTGGAAACTCTACAAACTTGACTGTAGACCCCTAATCACCTAGAGGGTTGAAATCAAATGTGGAAATTTAAAGGATGAGTTCCTATAGGACTCTTTGGCCTTAGGACTGCCCTGGGTGGCCTGTTCTGGTAAAGGGGCTGACTTACACACACACTACACTTATACACTACACCTATACACTACACTTTCACACACCCATACTTAACTTGACCTCCTGACTCATGTGGGTGGTTCACATGGATGGTCCTTAACCCCTAAGCCCTCGGCAAGAGGGTTAGGAACAACGTAGTGAATGCCTCAAATGGGTCCCTTCATGGCTCAAATGGGCTTGATATGGCTTCATGGCTCAACCAAAATGACTTCTTTCCACTTACATCCACCCAATCTTCAATTTTCCAAATTTTCAATTTTTGACCCCGGGACCCTACACCCGCTTAGCCTACCCAAAACCCCCGAAATTACCCAAATTTCTCAAAATTTCCAAATTATCCAAAATTCTCCAAAATCATTCCCAAACATTTCCACATCACTTAAATTGATCATCCATACCCAAAAATACCAAAAATTCCAAGAAAACCTCCCAATACCCTCCAAATACCCAAAATACCCCTCTTGGCCAAAAAATCCAAAAATTCAGAAAATTCCCAGAAAATTCCAGCAAAATCCCAAATATTCCCAATTTCATTTTGTCCAACTACACCATGGGCCAATTTTGTCAATTTACCCTACTTTTGTCAAAACCCCCAATTTGACTCATTTTAACCTTAAGTGAACCCAATGTCAAACCAAACCTACCCAATTGACCCCAATTTTGGTCCAATTCAATTCTAAACTTCAATTCAATATCCCCAATTCCAATCTAGACCAAATCCAAGTCCAATTTGATTGACATTTGGATCCAATCTCACTTTTGGCCTTAAAGCCCAATTTGGACCCATGACCCAAACCTAACCCAAACTCACCCAATTCAATTCCAATTAACCCCAAATCTTTTCTAAATCTTCCTTAACATTCCCACAAACAAAATACTAACATGATTTTCCCAAAATTTGGACCCAAACCCCACTCAAACTCAACCCAAAGTTAAAAGGCCCTATTTTGACCTAAACCCAAACCTAACCCAAATGAGCCTAAACCCCAAAATCAAAGCCCAACCAAAGTCAAAACCTTTATGAAACACTCCCATAAACATTTCTCAATATTGATTTTATATCAATTTCAACCCTAGCCCAACATTAGCCCAAGTTAGCCCAATTTAACCTACATAGGCCCACTTACCAAATAAATCCAAATTCAAACCAATTCAACTCCAAATCACACCAAATTGATTCCAAGCCCTTCATAGAACATCCCTAAACCAATTATGACATTTATTTGACAAATTTCTTCACAAAATCTTTACCCAAATGCCCATCCTAAAATAAAAAAGCCCGTTCCCCTTAAACTTTCCTAAAATCCCACTTCACCACATCCAAAGGCCCAAAATCTACCCTAAAGCCCACATGACATCTCCATTTGTCATCCACTAAATTAAAGCCATTACCTAAGTCCTAAATTCACCATCAAATTATTCCAAATCAAGCTTCATGCAAATTTTCACCAAAATATCCAAAATTCTTAAAACCCATTTCCATGAAATTGACCAAACCTTTTTCCAAGCCAAAGGTGAGCCATTCACAAGCCATATGAAGCCATGAAAATTTGGCATGTGACCATGCCATTAATGGCAAAAGGAGGAGGTCCTTTAACCATCTTCTAAAAGTCATTAGCCTTAAGCATGTTTCCCCTTAACCATGATTTAATCCAAATATTCTTGGATAAGGACATCACCACCTCTTGACCGAGCTAGCCTAACTCGATCTTCTCGGCCCAAGACCAGCCATGGGGAGGTGAACCCAACCCAAACCAATGGATTGACCAATTTCGAAGCCAAAGTGGCCTCTCCCCCATTCCATTTTAATCCAAACACTTTACACATTTCCAAGCCCAATTGACTTCACCATTGCCAAGCCCCGACCTCCCCGGTCGAGATGGTGACCCATGCCCTGCCGGCACCGCCCGGATCGCCGGAAAACACCACACCCGAGAGCTCACATGTGAGCCAACTTTGAAATTCCACCTTGCTTGAGCTGCCCCATGCCCGATGGCCACCATGGCTGTTCTTCCCATGACCGGCAGCAGTCGATCCCAACCCTTGGCCATCCCTGGGAGGCTCTCCAGCCACCTCTATTTAAACCCGACCCCCTCACGGCCATGAGAGGAGAGTTGCACAAACCTTGCCGAAACTCTGCCGAAATTGTTCCAAACCCTTCTCCACCCTTAGAGCAGTTGATCCCCAGTGTCAATTTGCCCTAATCCCCACTGATAAAATCCAATTTCCCAACTGAAATTCCACCCAAAACCAGGACACTTCTTCACAGTGAGCCAATTCCCAAATTGATTGGTTCTACACCTTCACCGGCACGAGGGAAGGTGTCCACCAACAAAAGCCCCATCTCCGGGCCACCCGGTTGCTCCGGCCTCCAAGCTTTGTGATCGGGCTTGGTCGAAATCACACCTAGACAATTCACCGGACCGGGAGACTTCATGCTGGAGCTTGCTGGGATCCAATCGAAGGTGCGACAACTCTCGGATTGAAGCCACACTTCTCCGAGCAAAGGTATGAGCTAATTTTTCATCCCGAGCTTCGGAGATTCTCCATTTCAAATGCCTTAGTTTCAATGCATGATAACCGTATAGATGTGTTCGTCTCTTCAGAGACGAATCCATAGAGCATAAGAACATGAAAATCCATTGAGTATCGAGTGAGATCTTAGGGATTTAGTGTGGACGGCTCTCGGGTGAGGACGCTCGGGGACGATGAACGGATGCCGTCCATTCAATACACGCGCGGAGAAACGGCTCAGATGGCGTCGGACCAGGAGACGGTACGAGAACCGCGGGGCCCGGGCTGCTGACTCAAGTGGCGGCGTCGAATGGGAGTGCAACACGCGGCGTTTCGGAGATGCCGAGGATGAGTTGGCGCCGCGTGGATAAATAGAAAATTAGGGTATTTTTTGATTTATTTAATTCCCTAAACTTCAAAAATTCATATCTCCGTGTAGGAAAATCGGAAAAATAAAATAAAAATACCCCCTTGCTCAGTGAACAGAGGAGAATAATGTGGAAAAGAAATCATTTAATTTTATCAAGTATTTTATTTTTTATAATTTATTTACTCTCTGCATAATTTTAATTCCCCATGCATGTATACAATTCACCATGGCATGAGACCATAGGGCTTTTGAACATCCATTTGGTCTCCAGGAACCAATTTTATAAGCTGATGTCTCGTTTAATATAAAGAAATTAAGCAGGTTTATATTACTTCCGGTTCTTAAAGTTCCTTATAAAGTGGCAAGCCCCTATACCTTAAATGACGGAATAATTTAAGAAAACTCTCAATAATGATCAAGTGGTTTTTCTCTCAAGAATTTCAAAAGTTTAAGGTTTTCAAAGGATTTAATTTTCGAGATTTACTGTGGAATATCAAATTTGGAACGCTATTTCGTGAGTCCAGCCAGTTATAAGCATTAAGAAGTCGAGGATCCAAGATGAATTCGCAACTTCTCAAACTATCCTATTGTTTAGCTTCATTTCGAGAGAATTATTCAATGTTTCCATCCCGCCGATTTTAATTAATTAGACTTATATTCGTACACATTACTCATACAAATACTTTAAGATACAGGTTTATGTCGTACCAACAACTACTCCTGGATCCTAAGATCTACAGGCTTAATTGCATAATATGATTATGCAAATGCCTAACTAAAAGGCCGAGGATTTATGTCAGACTAAGTAAACTACCTGCAATCTTATGGCCTTTGCCATTTAACAAGGAAAGTTTTCACGTTGCATCATATTGGATGACATTTTTTTTACTGTGGCCGCCCCACTATGCTCCAAGCTCCTCATTATTACAGAGGCTGAAGCGAAGTCATAAATCAGAGATTTATATGTTTTGGTTTAGAGAAAATCTTAAAATCTAAGTGTTTTTAATATTTTAATTAAAACAAATCTTAAAGTTGCTTAAACAATTAAGATCCTACTGCTCCGTCATCTCGCACCATTATTTTCTACTGGACCACTTACCCGTATGAATCTGCGAACTCAACCGACGAGTTCCACACTTACTTGCACCGCGAGAAATCCCGTTAGCAACACGCAAGCGCATCATCCGAGGTATTCCCGATCATTCAATCTGTACGTTTTAATTTAACAGAATAGAAGCTTTGTTGCCTGCTTTCATGACAATTTAAGTTGTCTTATATTTGAATGTTGTACGCGAATTTTATCTTGCAATGACTTTTAATTTAGTTTTGGTTTCAAGCCAGCACTATCCTAAAGGTTTTGGTTTTCATGCAACAGCCTTATTTATCATGCAAGAAAAGTAAAGTACATCGCATGTAGTAAATCGCAATAAAGTAAATTACAATAAAATAAAAGCGTACCCGCAGTCTTCCGTCATCCCAAGCCACACTTAAAACACATGTTAAGGCATTTAAACAAAATAAGTATACTTTTGTGTAAAGCTGCGGAAGGGTTTCGTCGTTTACCAAATTCCTAATCCTATAACTAGTCATTTCCTAAGATGTCTGTGTTCGGTTCGATTTAAGGATGATTTTCTTCATCAAAAAATTAAATTCATTGCTCTTCTAAACATCCCGTCATATCGAGGAAGTAGCTAGACGAGTCCTAAACATCTTTTCAATATTTTCCTGATCAAGCTACCCGCAAATTTAACAGCATTTGCGTGAATTAATCATCCAGAGTTTAATTAAACTTTGTTTCTTTGCTTAAATTAATCCAGGTAGATTCGATTACTCCACATTAATGAAGTGACATCTCACTTAATACTCTATTTAAAAGTTATAATAATTAAAAACCTTTAAGTATAAGTATGTTTATCGAGAATTTTAATCATTCTTAATTTAAGGTTTAAGTTAATATTTTGATCTAATTTTTAATGATTTCATTAGTTTGTCATTAAACAGATTTTAATTTAATTTAATTCAATTTGATTTTAATTTAATTATAATTTAATTTAATTTAATTTTAATTTAATTTTAATTTAATTTAATTTTAATTTAATTTTAACTTTAATTTAATTTAATTTTAATTTAATTTAATTTTAGTTTAATTTTAATTTAATTTAATTTTAATTTTATTTTATTTTAATTTAATTTGATTTTAGTTTAATTTTAATTTAATTTAATTTAATTTAATTTTAATTTTAGTTTAATTTTAATTTTAATTCTAATTGTTAATTTTCGAGTTTAACTTTAATTTTAATTTAATACACTTAATTTAATTTAATTTTAGTTTTAATTTTAAGCTTTTAATTGATAATTGATAATTATTTTAATTTTTAATTATGAACTAAATATTGTTAAAGTGATTTATTTTTAGTATTCTTTAAATTGTTAATAAATATCCTCTTAATAATATCCCTATTTTAATATTCCAAATTTAAATATATTCTTTCCAAAATTTAAATCATTTAATTAATTAAAGTTTCATTTTAATATTTTCAAAGTGTTTAATGTGTTTTCACTCTTAATTTCCCCTAAGTTTCAATCATCCAAGAGAGTTAAAATCAAATATTTTACCCTCCATTTTGATTAAACCAAAGTTTTAATTAAGAGTTAAATTTTTAATTACTTATGCCCTTTCAAGCTTATTTATTTCATAACTCACTGAAATTAAATGAATTTGAAATTTTTATGTCACTCACTCACATGTCAATTATGATGATGAGAGAAATGTAATTTTTCTTCACTTAATTTATTTATATAATTATTTTTAGTAAAAATAGGGCTTTCCAAGAAATTCACCAATACGACCAAGGAAAACAAGCTTCGTCCTTAAGAAAACACATGATGTTCCTAATGCTGATGGACCACTCGTCAATTTTTATGATTTTTTGAATTATATTTTATTTATTATAATTATTTTGAATTTATATTAATTAATTATAAAATAAAATTAAAGTTGAAAAATGGATTTTATATTTTTCTTAAATTTTCCGACTCAAGGAGTTCAAAGAAAAATTTTATAATTTTCTAATTTTTTATTTGATTTATTATAATTATTTTAGTGAAAAAGGTTAAACATTTTTTAATATTAAAAATTACATTAAGCCTTAAAATTCAATATCTTGATTCTAAAGGGACTTCGTGAAAAATATTTGGTTTATTCCTTTGCCGATTAGACTCAAAATGTGACATTTTTATGATTTTTAATATTTTTGTAATTTTAATTATTTTTTTAATTATTAAAATATTAAAATATCGCGAAAAAAAAATCAACTTTTTTGGCAAAATTCTAATTTTAATTTTCCTGAACTCCCCTAATATCTGTGAGAAGCTCCAAAATCATTTATGTGAATTTTTGAAAAGTATTTTTTTGGAGTTATTAATTTTTAAAATTCTATTTCATGGCGAGGCTTAATCAACCCATTTGGTGGGGTTAATCGTGTCCAATTAATTTCAAAATTTTATGCGAGATTCCTTCCACCCTAAAGAGTAATGGAGAATTATTTTTAAGTCAATTTAATGTGTGGATAACCCTAATTAAATCAAATTCAATTTTAGGGGTTTAAGCCAATTAAGGTTATTGTGAATGAATTAATCGAAATATATTTTTCATAGGGTCCTCTCGGGTCCTAAGGAACATCACCAAATTTTTCTAGAATTTATTTTACAACATGCTAATTATTGGAATTAAATTACCTAAATAATGACATGAATTTCAAAATTCAATAACTTTTCACAGGATGGCCTCCGACTCAAAATTCAGGGAAAGTTTCAAAGATCGAGGCTTCAAAAGCCTTATGGTCTCATGCCATGGTGAGTTATCTAAAAGAAATGGAGAATCAAAACATCAAAATAGTAAATAAATTATTAAAAATAAAATACTTATTCAATTAACTTAATTTCTTTCCACATTATTCTCCTTTGCTCACTAAGCATAAGAGTATTTTTATTTTATTTTTGTGATTTTTATAATAAAAGATATGAATTTTTCAAGTTCGCATTTAAATAATTCAAAAATACCCTAATTTTCAATATCTACTACGGCCAAGGCCAACCTCCGCAGCCTCCGAAAGCTCACGCGTCGCGCAACGGGCGCCGCCATCTCACTCGCCTCTAGGCCCACGCTCATGTACCATCGCGCTCATCCGACTCGATCTCGACCGTCCGCTCAATGTACGCGCAATCCAACTAGCCCCGTCATCGTCTAAGACGGCTACAGACCAGAATACCGTCCATACTAAAACCTCTAAGATCTCACTCGATTCTCAATGGATTTTTGTGTTCTTATGCTTCTATGATTCGCTTCCTCAAGAGACGAACACATCCATACGGTTTATAGGCTATGAAATTAACCCAAACAAAATGGAGAATCGTCGGAAGCTCGCAATGAGTTCGTACCTTTGCTCGCAGAAGTGAAGCTTCGATCCGAGAGTTGTGTCACTCAACAGTCCGTGCAAGCTCCGCATGAAGTCTCTCGCTCTCGGAATTGTCTAAAGATGAAAGTGACCAAGGCCGATCACAAAGCTTCGGAGGCTTCAAGCACACTGGGCTCCGGCTTTTGCCGGGAACTTCTCCTCTCGTCCGGGTGAAGGTGTAGGATCAATCAATTCGAGATCGTCTCCACCGTGGTGAAGTGTCCTATTTTTCGGCGTATCCAGAAATCGCGTAACCGAGCTCGCTGCAGAGGGTTTTAGGGCCGGATTTCAAAGGTGGGATCAAGTTCTCTATGTCTCGGGAGAGGTGTCCGGAATGATTTCTACAGAGTTTTGGTAAGGTTTTGGTTCATCCCCCATTCGTCGAGAGGAGTGTGGCCACATGTACGTGGTCGGGAGGGCTTCCTGTGGGGTTTGATGTCGGGATCGCTCTATGCAAAGAGAAGCACCAATCGATCGGGACAACGGGCGTCAGAAATTGCCATTTCTTAGAAGCTGGGCACTCCAAGCACACCACAAGAGGCGTCATCGGGCTCAACTGGGCTGGACAGGACGATTTAAATGGAATGGTAACGACACTAAATGGAGTACTCTGCGATGGCTCAACAGAAAGCCACGGACCATGGGCTGTCGCTGGGTCAGCTAGTAAGGTCACAGGGGACATGACCAGACGGGCGAGTGCTTGGGCCTCACTTCTCAGGGTGTTGACAATCCTAAGATTTTCATGGTTTCATGTGGTCAGGCATCGGCTCCAAGGCTCGCTCTACCCGCCAGAATGGTCACTACTCGTACGAGCGGATTTCGATTTTCAACTTGTGGTATTTACACGAGGCTTGATTTAGATTTATTTGATGATGAAATTGAACTTAGTGGAATGATTTGATTAAATGGATGACAAATGAAATTGTCATATAGCTTTGCAGTCAATTTTGGCTTTTGAAATCGGCTTCAAGGATGTCAGTTTTTAAAGTGGTTCAAGGAAGTGGCTTTTTAGATTTAAAATAAATTTGGGATAAAAATTTTGTAAAGGATCGTGCCAAATAATTTTGCAATTGGTTTAGGCATGAGGATTTGGAACAAGTTTAAACTAATTTTTAATTCAATCGTCAATTTCGCTTTTTTCGCAGAAAGGGGCTAAGGTGGCCAAATCAAGCACTCTGGGCTAAGGTTGGGCTAAAGTTGGGCTAAAGTTGGATTTGATGTAAAATTAATGTTAAGAAATGTTCATGGGAGGCCAAAAATGAGTTTTTAACTTTGCCTAAGTTGATTGGGGATCGTACCTAGCCCGTTGTGCTCGCTTAGGTCAATTTAAGAGATTTTGGTTTTCGTTAGGGTTTTGGCTTAGGTTCAAATTTTGGGCAAATCAAGTTAGTTTTTTGTTTATGGGGATGTTGCGAAGGCTTTAGAAAAAGATTTGGGGCCAACGTCAAATGGACGAGTTTGAAGGTTAAAGTCATAGCCAAACTCGGCCTTAGGCTTCAAATTGAAATCGGGCCCAAATGTCAATCAAATCGACTCGATTTGGTCTAAATTTATATTGGTGATAATGATTTGAAGTTTATAATTGAATCGACCAAATCGCGTCAATCGCGGTGGTTTGCTCGAATATCGTCTACTCGGGTTTAAAATGCGCCAAATCGGGGGTTTTGCAAAGTGGAGTAAATTGGCAACATTAGCTACGGGTGTAGTTGAACAAAATGAAATTGGAAATATTTAGGATTTTCTCGAATTTTCTCGAGAATTTTCTCAATTTTTGATTTTCAGGTAAAAGCATTTCGCAATTTCAGTTTAGGGTATTTTGAAATTTTAGTATTTTTTGGCCAAAGATGATCAATTCAATGGCGGGAAATGTTTAGGATTGATTTTAAGGAATTTTGGGTTATTTAGGTACTGGGCTTGCCCGGTGGCATTTCCAGTTTAATGAACCGGCCCCGGGTCAAAAAATCGAAATTTTAGAAAAATGAAGATTGATCAAATTCGTGCATAATGGAATCACTTTGGTTGAGCCATGAAGCCATATTAAGCCCATATGCCATGAGAGGACTCATTTCGAGGAATTAACTATGTTGTTCCTAACCCTTTTACCGCGTACTGCGTTAAGGACCATCCATACGAATTACCTACATGAGTCGAATTGGGCGAGAGTGTGGTTTTGTGGACTTGGAATGTGTGTGAAAGCGTAGTGTGGATGTGTTAACCTCACTGCATCGTGCCACACAAAATGGTATTCTTACTACCAAAGCATCCCATAGGAACTCATCTCAAACCTCCGCATTCGATTTCAACCCCTCTAGGTGATTGTGGCCCACAATCAAGCTTGTGGGCCTGGCAGGAGTCAAGAGGTGCTCACTTCTAAAGGGTGGGTTCCACTTCTAGTCCCTTAAGATTACCAAAGGAAAAGCCTACGGCTAGATCCCAAGTACTAAAGAGAGGAAGCAAAAAGACCTCATCAAAAATGAGGTCAACAAATGGACCCTCATCAGGTGTGGTGTGCTAACCAAGCACACCGCGTATCAAGGCCGACCGAAGAGATCAACAAGACCAACACAGATGTCTAAGCGACAAACCAGACGAAGTAAGAATTTCCGCCGGGAGTATCATGTATTTCCAAGACCTGAGACTCTCAACTCGTCTAGGAAATGAAAAAGGAGGTGAACTCCAAATCACAAGATCCGGAATTTGATTTAGATTTTATTTTACTTTTAAATTTCAAGTTTCAATGTGCGAGCTAGATTTCGACTAAGTTTAATTTAAAATCGACTTAAGGAAATTTCTAATTTGAAAATTGGATTTGAAATGAGAATCTCCTCAAACCTAGATTTCAACTCCGGATTTGCGAAGAGAACTGAATTTAGGTACTGAGCGAGAATTGTAGGCTTAAGTATCAATGTAAAAAGGATGAATCAGACCAGTATCGTATCTCAAAATGAGAGCCGGAATTTAAAATTTCACCTCACAAAGGATGACAATCATAATTTAGGTGAATGATCTCAGAATGAGATTTGAAATTTAAGTATCAAACCCGAAAGAGAATCGACATTTGCATCGATCTCGAATGAGTAGCCTGGACTTAGCATCGGACTCGAAGGGAGAGAATCGGAATTTAAAAATTCGCCCCAAATTTAGAATTAAATTTTGGCATCAATTCGAGAGAGAATCAAAATATAGGCCGATCACTTAATGAGAGTCGAATTTGTGTACCGACCCTCGAAGAAAGAGAACTCAAATTTGTAGCATCAACACTTAGAATTGAATTTAGGTATCAATTCGAAAGAGAATCAAAATTTTCAGTATCGATCTCGAATGAGAGTCGAATTTAGGTACCGACTCAAGGAAGAGAACTGAATTTAGGTACCAAATTTCGAAATTAGAATTGAAATTTAAAGTATCAATTCGAAAGAGAATTGGAATTTTGAAATGGTATCGATCTCGAACGAGAGCTCAATTTGCACGAATTCTCAAGGAAGAGAACTGAATTTAGGTACTAAATTTCGAATTTAGAATTGAAATTTAGGTATCAATTCGAAAGAGAATCAAAATTTAGGTATCGATCTCAAACGAGAGTCGAATTTAGGTACCGACCTCAAAGGAAGAGAAATGGAATTTTAGCACTACTGAATTTAGAATTGAAATTTAGGTATCAATTCGAAAGAGAATCGAAATTTAGGTATCGATCTAGAATGAGAGTTCGACCTAGGTACCAACTCGAAGGAAGAGAACCGGAATCTTCAGTACCAATGACTAAAGAGGATTCGGTTAGCTCTAGCCTCAAAGATGACCGACAAGAGGGACCCGCACCATGCCATCGTAACCAAATTGAACAAAGTTTGTTGCTCCGTGTCAATAGAACTAGTCGATCCTCTAAGACACAGAAGAAAGAAAACTAAAAGGAGCTAGTAAGTGTACCAAGTCAGAAAAGACTCGACTTAGCAATAAGTCGAGGAAAATATTCAAATTTCAAAGGAAGTTTCAAACAAATTCTCGTATCGAGAGAAGAATCGAAAGGTTCGAATCAGAGGATTCAAACATCAATTCAATTTGAGATTTAGATTCATTTTGTTTGTCCTTTAACGATCCCATTTTTTTTATTTTTGTTATTTATTTAGTGTTCATGTGAATTTGAAGTTCATTTTAATATTCCGCCTTTTAGAAAATTCTCATTTATTTCTTTTTCTTTTATTTCTTCATTCAAAGTTCATTTAACTCTAATGGCGTTCCTATCAATTTGCACAAAAAGAGGTGAGGGTAAATATGAAGTCATTTTCATTCCAACTTGCCGAAAGTATATCACAACTCGATCTAGTCATGATGACATTTTCTCGAAATTTAATGTCTTATACAATACATGTAAATCTAAAACTTGACTGTGTAAGATTCTTGTTGATCCATCCAAAAGCGTTCGTCAAAAATTCATGTCCGAATAGTAAGAAACATTAGTAATAACATCACCTTCAAGCCACTGGCAGAATGCCGCATGGATGTGCACGTGAGGTGTGCTATTTCCCATGTAACTCACAACAGTAGGTCGAGACTTCCACCCCGATCCGTCGAAAGTGGTAAGGCATTTTTCTGCCGTCCATCCTTCTAAAAAATCGAGATCCGCTCCATCACACTCGAATGTACCGCCGCAACCTCTCGCTCCGTTTCCTTTTAACACTGCATCGAAACCTACCTGGTAGCAGACGACCGCCGAATCACCGGCCCCTAATCCGGAGGTCGCATCCGAACATGATGCTGTATCAGTTGAGGAATGACACCTGCAAAAGGGTCTAACAAAGTCAAGGATGGTCTATATGCCGAGGTATGCAACATTTCTCCCCGTAGATGTTAATAATGTGCAATTATTAGTATGCAACTGGCAGCAATACCCTCCATGTTATCATCCTTTTCACCATTCTCTCGATGACTCTTGGCATTGGATCCACCTCAATCGCGACGGAGTATCCCCGGTGGATTTCTTCTCGTCCGTGGCACCAGTAGCAACATCCGCATCGGATCGTAACTCTCCCCCTTCCCCGCATCCATCTTCGGATTCCGAATATGTCTTTCCTCTCGTGCGTACGTATCGACCCATTTTCTCGCAATTCAATTTGTTGTTGCTCATAATCTAAGAAAACATCCGTATGCAGCTCGAGGCCTTCCAAGATGCTTCACCATCTCTGCTTCCAATTCTTTCAAAGTATTCAAAGGTTTTCTTCTCAACTATTATTTTTCCAAATTTCGTATTCCGGATTATCCGAAGTCCTCGTGCTCCGCAACATACCGTGATGTATGGCTCAACCCCAAGATGTTCTTCCGCATGCCTCGTTCCCTCTAGGATACCCAGGACATCCTCCGGATCGCAACAAGACCTTCGATCCAAGACGGCGTTCCGCATCGAGGTACCGACACTATTTCTCGCTTTTCTTGATATTTCTTTTATTTTTTCCGACCTTCTGGAATTGCCTTTCTTCTTTGTGGTTCCTAACGAACCGGTCTCCTCGAGCATTCGCACTAACAAGATCCACGTACCGTTCATGCCGATCTTTCGCTAACTCGGGTCAACATTTCGCGAATGCGACCGTTCTTATTTCTTTGCCGGGCAGCGTTGAGAGTAGCTCTCCTTACCCTGAATTTCTACGGTGCGGCGTAACAAGCCTACCCTTCGCCGGCAACCACTTCGACTTAATTTTCCTATCTCTCCGGCTGCATGCGCTGCTCGGGCTTTTCGTCATCGGATCGTGCTCCCGCATTTTCATCACCGTCCGTCGCGAAGTTCTTCGATCAACCGGGATCCAATCATCTTCTTCGTATCGTGTCGGCCAAGGTAAAGTCCGAGCCAATCTCTATCACCGCTCCATCCGTCTCCCTTTTACATCAAGCGCGACTCACGCCATTTCTAAAGTTTAGGAACGAACCGCCCATTCGACATTTCCTTGCGAAAATAAGGAAAGGATCGGGGGTCGTACTAAGAACAAGAACACAAGAAAAACACTTAAAAATCTCTTATTCACTTCTTTAAATTTAAAGGAAGAAGGAAGAGATTTATGAAAATATCAAGAACACGGATTTAAAAGGAAAGACCTGACATTTTATTTTTATGATTTCCCCGTTTTCTTTTAACATTTTCGTCGATGAGATTTTTTTTATCATCCAATTTATTTTGTTTTGGGTTCTAACCTACTACAAAGTGATTACTTCACCCGCATTTCTAGCATAAGATTATATTTTGCAGGCCACCCTTCAAACATCAGTTGCGTAATACTTCTTTAAAAACCGTCCATCGATTGAAGCATAGTCATTCTCCACGCGCAATTCACCAAACTTGGTAGGAACCTCCCGAGTAGACCGTTCCCGACCACGAATCCGCCCTTCCCATGTTGGTTCAAATTTACCGCTTACATTCACATGTGCAAGAATAAAGTCTTCCGAGAACAAGAACTAAGTCAACGACTTTTAATGTCCTGGATTCGACTCGCCATTATGTCCCGGATCTTCCCGTTCGATAAGGTTCCAAATTTCCGCCGTGCGGAATGTCTTTTCCTTCCAAGCTTTCCAATTCTTCCACTATACCGCATTTTCTTCTTTATCGATCTTTTTCAGAATCGTACCCGGAGGATGGCCGAACTTCCAGGGCAAGACCCGCCTCGACCCGTACACCAAAGCGTAAGGCGTAGATCGAGTGAGTCCTAAAAGTCGTCTCCGTAGCCCATAGCTTCTAACAACTTCTCGTGCCAATTTCTTCGTTGTAAATTCAAAGTCTTTTTTAAAAATTCGAACGAGAGTTTATTAAAAGCCTCGCCAAGCCGTTTGCTCTTAGGTAGTAGATAGTCGAGTAATCGATCCCGTGTCTTCTAATAAAATTATCGTATCTGAGATTTCGAATGTACCATTATCTAAAATGATCTTGCGCGTAACCCAAAAATGGTAGACGCGCTAATTCATGAAAACCGTAGCACGTGTGCCTTCTACTTCTCCGAGTGGTATAGCTTCTTCCCATTTAGAAAAGTAATTTGTAGCCGCAAGAATGAAGCAATGTCGTTCGTTAGCGCGGTTCTATCGGGACCAATTATATATGTGCCCCAACACCTCGTACCGCCACGACGCGATCAGGCTCTGATGGAAGACATTCGGAGGTTGGTGTAAAACCACTCCGTGCACTTAAGATCGGTGACAACTTTTGGCAACTTTCATACGTCACTATCAAGGCCGGTAGTACCCTAGTCTTTTAATCTTCATTTTCATTTTCGTACCCGACTGATGAGCGCCACAAAGTCCTGAATTTTTAACGATTTCACGAGCCTCGACCAGTATCTTAGCCACATCTAATCACATCTTTCCGTATAATGTATTATTTATTAATGCGTAACACAGAAGCTTTCGATTCGATGGGCTAACGAATTCATTGTCGTGTGTTTCCCGTCCGCAAGTGGGGCCTATTAATGGATGCCGCCAATCGTATTTTCTCGTCACCGCTCGTAGTTATTTCTTCGATCTTTTCCCGATTTGTGTATCGTGTCCATGTCAAGTCGTGATAGGAACCGGCTGCCCGAATCGACACTAACCGACTCATCCCGCAAGTAGGCAAATTCCTTTTCGATGCGTACTAACGTACTGCGAAAGCATTTTATTTTCTAGAATCTGTAGATTGTTACGTTTGGAATTTGTTCCAACAATTTCATGGCGTACCGAAAGTACCGCTTCGAGTCTTGGCTTTAGAATTCTATATTGTCCTACGACCCGTTGAATGATCAACCGAGAATCTCCTTACCGATGCCGGCCATTCCCATCCGAACGGTTAATTCCAATCCGGTTATAAGGGCTTCGTATTCTCGCCGTTGTTTGTACGCTTCCGTTAAGTGGTAGGAGTATTGTAACTTCCCCGCTCCGTGTTATAAAAGATTAGTCCGATTGCTGCCCACGCGCACTATCATTCGCAATTCTTTGTTCTTCCGTGTCGAGGATGTCTGCCAAAGTACGCTTCCCAACGTCGATCATCGGGTCTTCTAGGCTCATTATTCCGCTCGTCGTGTAACTGGCTGCCGAGAGGCGAATCCGCCTTGCAAGGGTGTGCCGCAAGGAAGTCTCCACAGACTTGTCCCTTCACTCGTCGAAGAGGAATCAAAGTTATATCAAATCGCAATACATCATCAACCACCCGGGCAAGTCCGTCGAAAGCGTCATTGGTCATCAAGTATCAGAACGATTAACTCTCGAAATAAGGTCACCACAGAAAGCATGTAATTCCTTAGCTTCGTGCGGCGAAGATCGGGGGCCAAGCAAAGGCTTCTCAATAGGAGGGATTACTTTACTTCCGTCGAATTTTACGACCGCTTAAGCAAGCAGAGCATTCTTCTTTTCCCCCATCACGGGGACCAAGTGCCAAGCAGGCTCTGCGGAGCTTGCCTAAAGCCGCGGTGAAGTATCAACGGTCTACTCCGAGACCTGGGTCGCTAAGATAGGAGGTGTCATTAAATATTGCTTAACATCCTCAAAATCCCAATCGGCATTTCTCATCCCAAACAAATTCGCGTCCTTTAACTAATGCCGAGAAGGGCCGACACCTACTCGACAAGTTCGAGATAAAGCGTCGAAGATATGCCAACTTCCCCTCGAAAGGATCGTCGTTTCAAAGTTGTGGGAGGAGGAATTTCTAAAATAGCTTTAATCTGGGATCGATCTTAATCCCCCGCGATGCCTGACAACAAATCCTAAGAATTTCAAGCAGCCGACGCCGAAGTCACATTTGGGTGGATTCATCTTAAGGTTAAATTGCCTTTAGTCGCTCTAAAATAATTCTCAAATCATAATGGCGATCTTCCTTCGCCTTGATTTCGATGACCACATCATCCACGTAAAGACTCGACTCGATCGTGAACGGCATCTAACAAAATCCCACCGTCATCGCTCTTCGGTATGTCGTCTACGGTTCTTTAGTCCAAATGGCATTACCGTGTGCGCAATACACTCCGACGCATTTCCGAAGGCCGTGAGCTTTTCGTCTTCTCGTGCCATCTTTATTCCGTTGTATCCGATGATCCATCCATAAATGAGAAGATTTCATGCGTCGAAGCGATGTCGATCATAAATTTCGGAATTGGTAATGGGAATTCATCCTTCGACATGCTTTATTTAAATTCGAAATCCACGCAACATTTTGATCGACCATTCTTCTTTTCGATCGGTACCATGTCAAGCAACCAAGTCGTACGTTTTCACGTACAAATTTAGCGTCTATTAGCTTCTTAACATCCCGCTATTACTTGTTGCTCAATTTCTAGATGCATTCTTCTCGTGAGCTTCGTCCGATCGGAAATCGTATGTAGGATCTACTCCTAACTCATGAACTACAACTTCGGAGCTAACTTTACCATCATATAACCCAAGCAAAGTCAGCCTCGAATTTTATTAGTAGCTCGATTATTTCTTTAGATTCTTCCTTATCGAGTAAGGACCTAACAAAGGTGAAGCGAGGTTCTTCATACATCAAGTTAACTTCAACTCGTCTATCGTAGATTTGATTTTCCGAATTCCGCGTGAGCATCGCCGATCGGTAGATCCTCAAGATCTTACGAAGCTTCCAAGCAACATTAGGTTCGCAAGTGACAACCAAGCAAAATCATCATCAATCGATCCGACCGTGCCGAATCCGAGACCATACTAATTGGGGGAGGGGCCGACCCGCATTATTCCATAATTTTTCAAAGTGTTGTGATCTACTTTTCATCAGAAGGTAAGACACCACGTCGAATTAAATTAACACGGGTGAGAATTAATTAAAAGTAATTCCATTAATTCGAAGAAGTAACATCTTCAAATCGTTTCATCTTTTTCATTATTGAAGAAGAAGCACCACGCAGAAACCTGACGGGCGAAGACCACCACTACGCACTTCCGACCACCATACCCTCGATCTTATTAGAAACTGGACGGGTCGTGGTCGTAGTATGTACATGTGCTGCTAATCTTCTCGTACATCGATCGTATTTTTCATTCTTTTCATCTTCGAGAGAAATCTTAATCCGGGGTTTCTTTGATGATTTGGTTGTACGTCTTTCTTGATTTCTTCTTCTTCGCAGTTATTCTCCCAAACAACATCGATGACCTGCTTCTTTCCGTCCAATCGTTCCAACGTTTCTTCCACGTCCTCGTCTCGTCTCGACCTCTAGTGCGAGTTCTGTAAATCTTCACCACTCGTCGCAAGGGAGTGGTGAGTAATTGTTACCAACCCCGGTTCTTCATCGTAAAATTTCGCTTCATTCGTATGGTATTTCGGAAAAGATTGTTTTCTGGAGGCGCTGGTGAATAGTCGCATCTAATAACACGGGATGCCGATCGCATGTCGTCCATCTAGTTACCGCACGGCCATGGATACTTTTATAGGATACGCATGTTGTTTCGGTTGTGGTTCACACTTCATGCGTAAGTTTTCCATCGAAGTACGTAATCTAATAAAGTCTCGTTCGCTTGCTGTTTTACCACTAGATCAACGATGGCATGCAGGCCGAGCCCCAACAAATCGTTTAACGAAGAGATTCTCTAATTCGAAAACGTCTTACCGAACCGTCTCGCAATTATGCGTACTAGTCGGCAATCTCGATAAGCCGCTAACAAACCGTTAGAAGAGTAAAAGCGTCACTCCCACCTATCAAGAAGAATCCAAAGATGAAAAAATGCAACATGTCGTCTGGGTTTCGTTCCATCAAAAGTCTTAAACAGGTGGCTCTTCGGTATCGACCCATCGAACTCGTGGCAAGGTCTACCCGTCCGACTGCATGCCCGCCTCTCGATCGTGCCAGGCCTCTCGCACCTCGCCGGCTCTACCACGCTCTTAATGTCCTTTTCTCGGAATCCATGCTTACAGATTTTTCTTGGTTTTTCGTCTCCGTTGACGATGTGATCTCTTTTCCTCCATATGCAATATGGATAATTTCTAGGGGTGTCTCTTCGAGGTTGCACTCGACTCTAGAGAGTGGCTAAGGCAACAGCCCATCTCATCTATCCTCTTTGCCATCCGGGAAATCAGGTCATCTCTTTTCCGAAGTCGTGCTCTCATCACTTTCTAAGCCATCTCCTTCCGCAATTGCCGGAAAGCACCTTGCGAAGCCGATGATGCTCGTGTCTCAACCATGTTGATCTCGCATACCCTCATCCACGAACTCCTCGATGAGTCAACTTCATCTCCTAAGGTTCTTCTTCTCTTTCTTTTGCTAACCGTCGATGTTGTCCCAACTCGTCCATGGTATTCTAATGGCCTTTTCGGTGACGGTTTTGCAACAGTTTCGTGGATCTGCTGTTGAACTTCCTTCCCGGAAACCCTTTATCAAGTAAAGAGTACTTCTTCTCGATTCAAGTCTCCTCATGAAACTTTTCTTCTCGGTGACATTTGTTGTCTTAACTTCGCGCAAGAAGTTGCCATACCATCCTTTGCACGGGCCTAGGACCTGGATGATCCGTTCTGCTTATATGCTTCAAGGTGGTATCCTCCTAATTTGTACCCGATACAACAACGGTGAACTGGCTTTTATTTTCTTTCTTTTGTTTCTTCCGTGGCAAGAATGTGCTCAATTCGCGGTCTAGAGAGATTTAGCCGGCACTGTCCTATCCTTCTTAAGATTTCCACACATGGCATCTTTCTTTCATTGCCAATCTTTCTATCACAAATTATACCAAGTCAATGGCGTAGTCTTATCCGTTTCTCTCGTAATTGTCATGAACATTTGTGCCCAGGTAAGCAAATGGTGATCCTATGGACATTCTCTTCATCTAATGCCGCAGAGAGGGTGAAACCGCTCCCTTCCAACAGAGGTATATATCAGCAGCTTCTTCTCAGAATTTCTTCTTAAAGCAACTTCACTAGTTTAATTCTAGCAATCTTTCGCTTCTATTTCTCCTTCGAGTCCGAGTTAGGGTGCAACTTTAACCGGACCCAATCTCAAAATAGATGGCATTGTAGCAACTGCACCTCCACTATGACAAGCTCATCACAGACTGATTTCCTTCCCCCGCCGTTAAGCCTGTAGGTGCGCAGATGACCGGACCTAAGGCAGTAGAGACCACGTCCTAAGAATAAGTAGTGACTTTTCACCAGAACTTTTCACAGGGGAGTGCGAGTCGATTTTAGATCGAACTCAATCACGGCTTTTTAGTTTCCGACACTTTGTCCATTAGTGTGAAGAGAGTGATATCGAAACTATATCCGTGTCGTCGAATCCGTCCTAACCCGACGATTCCATCACGCCCCGCCATCCTTATAAACTACACGTCCATTCCATCGGGCGAAGGAGAAGATTAGCTTTGCGCTCATTTTCTCGCAGTAGATTCCGCATGTGAGCCCCGAATATGCATCTTTTCGTCGTAAAGTTTAGACGAAAAAGAAAGAGTCCGAACACATTTTCGTTTATCTTAAGTATTGACTTTTAAAAGAGATTTTTTATTAAGAGGTTCGTTTGTTAGAAACAAAACGATTAAAGGAAATAAAGGTTATAGAAAAGGTAAAGGGCCCGATTTAGAACGGAAAGGAAGAGAAAGTCTTAGCGCAAGACTTCTCAACTCGATGACCATTCCCAAATTAACACCTATCGGGGCATTCACCCCACCCTGCAGTTATGCGCAAAAGGATCTCAACCTCCGCTAGTGATGTCTAAACAAAGGGGTTCCCAACCGGAGGAGTCGGCTATACTGTCACATTTAAATGAATGATCTATTCCAATCCAAGAATGTGTTTCTGGGTCCACTGTGTGATATGGACTCACTACCGATTTAAGAAAGCAAAACCATCTAATAAAACGAGGAGAGGAACTTGGGCCCTCACGGAGTCGCCAAAATTTGCTTCGGCATATTTTTAAAGTTAAGTTGCATTGGAAGGGGTCGCCTACGTAAATCGTCTAAGTGAATTTTTAGATTTTAATTTTAATTTAAATATATATAATTTGGAAAGTACATTCGATTTCGAAATAATTTTAAGTTCAAAAATTTTAAGATATGAAATCAAACCGACCTCACATTCCAAATAAGCTTATATAAATCAGAACCACACCACAAACCGTGTATTTATCCCGAGGAATACACACCGTCACGACGGGCTCGATTAAATAAACTAGCATTTCCGTGACATCCGTCTTGGCCTCGCGAACCAATTTTATAAGCCGACAAGTTCTCGCTTAATATAAAGAAATTAAGCAAAGGTTTATATTACCCGTTCTTCAAGTTCTCTATAAGGGCAAGCCCCTATAGTTAATTAGATCTTAAACGACGGAATCATTTAAGAAAACTCTCGATAATGACTGCTTCGGCTTTCAAGAATTTCAAAGTTTAAGGTTTTCAAAGGATCGAATTTTCGAGATTTCAATAAAAATTTGATCAAATTTGAACAAATATTTTCGTGAGTCCAAAGGAAGAGAATCGCAGAAGTCGATCCAAGAAGAATCTTAACAACTTCTCAAACTATCCTATTGTTCAAGCCATTTTCAGAGAATTATTCAATGTTTCCATCCCGCTAATTTAATGACAGATTCTCTATATTCGTAATTTATTACGATCATACAAATAAATTTCGAAGATATGAGGGTTGAGGAACAAAATAAAACAACTACCTCGTAATCCTAAGACCGGTTATGGCTTAATTTCGCATAATATGATTATGCAAATGCCTAACGAAAATGTCGAGGATTTATAAGCCGTACTCAAGCAAACTATCTCAAACACAGTCATATTAATTCTAAGGAAAGTTTTTGTCAAGTAGACTCAAGTTTTCATTGCATGATGATGGATGTGTCGCCCACTATGCTCCAAGCTCCTCGTCGTCATAGAGGTTTAGTTTTAGAAGTCATAAATCGTGAGATTGTATAGTTGCTTGCTTAGAGAAAATCTTAAAATCCAAGTGTTTTTAATATTTTAATTAAAACAAATCTTAAAGTTGTTTTCAAATGTAATCCCCATTAAGATCCCACGGCTCCGTCATCCCTACATCGTTATTTTCATCGAATTCACTTACCGTATGAATTGGCTAAACTCAATCGAATGAGTTCCACACTTTCATTTAGACCGGGCAACTTCGTTATAACACGCGGGTTACATCATCCGAGGTATTCCCGATAATTCAATGAGTATTTAATTTACCGTAGTCAGAATATTGCTCGCTCGCGATTAAATTCTCGAAATGTTTTATATTTTCAAATGTCAGGTGGTGAGTTTTATTCGCAATGACTTTTTAATTTAGTTTTGGTTTCGCTCAGCACTATCCTTAAGGTTTGGTTTTCATGCAAATGCCTTATTTATCATGCAAGAAAAGTAAAGTACGTTGCATTAAGTAATCAGTAATAAAATAAAGCGTTATTCCTGAATGGCCTTCCCGTCATCCCAAGCCGCACTTAAAATACATGTTAAGACATTTAAATGTTTCATCACGCATACCTGTGCAAAACTAAGTAAGGGTTTTCGTCAGTTTACCAAATTCCTAATCCTATAACTAGTCATTTCCTACGACGTCTGTGTTCTTGGCTCGATTTAAGGATGATCAAAGAACAATTAAATTCAAGCTTGTTCTTCTAAAACATCTCGTCATATTGAGGAAGTGCTTAGACAGTCCTAAACATCTTTTCAATATTTCCTGATCGTTTTCGAGTCTAAGTAAATTTAGCCGCACAGTGAATTAATCATCCACAGAGTTTAATTAAACTTCGTTTCTCGTCGCTGAACTTGTATTGGATGTTCGATGAATGAAGTGACATCTCACTTAATACTCTATTTAAGAGTTATAATAATTAAACCTTTTAAGAGCAAGTCGTTTATCGAGAATTTTAATCATTCTTAATTTAAGGCTTAGTTTATTATTTTAAGTGTTTTAATTTAATTATGAGGTTTTTAATTAATAATTTTAAGTTTGAATAAGAACAAATTATTTCAGATTTAAATCTTTATATTTTCAATTATCTTGGTATTTCAAGTCGATGTTCATGTTTTAAATTTACTTCAGACAGTAGCATATTAAATTATTGATATATTTCGATCTAATTCTTAACGATTTCATTTGGTGTCATTACAACGATTTTAATTTAACTTAATTCAATTGATTTAATCTAATTTAAATTTAATTTAGTTTTATTTTATTTTATTTTATTTTAATTTTAATTTAATTTTAATTTAATTTAATCTTTAATTTAATTTTAATCCTTTAATTTAATTTAATTTAATTTAATTTAATTTTAGTTTAATTTTAATTTAATTTAATTTTAATTTAATTTTATTTAATTTTAATTTTAATTTCCGATTGTAGTTTAATTTTAATTTAATTTAATTTTTAATTTTAGTTTAATTTTTAATTTTTAATTTTAATTGTTAATTTTAGTTTAACTTTAATTTTAATATTAATTTTATCTAATTTAATTTAATTTAGTTTTAATTCGTTAATTGATTATTATTTTAATTTTAATTAAGGACCAATATTGGTTACGTTGATTTATTTAAGGATTTTAAAATTAAAGAATAAATATCCTCTTAATAATATCCCTATTGTAATAATCCAAATTTAAATATATTCTTTCCAAAATTTAAATCATTTAATTAATTAAAGTTTCATTTCGATAATTTCAAAGTGTTTAATGTTTCTACCTCATAATTTTCCTATCTCAATCATCCAAGAGAAAGTTAAAAATCAAATATTTTAATTTTCCATTTTGATTAAACCTATAGTTTTAATTAAGGGTTAAAATTTTTAATTACCTCGTCTCTTTCACTCTTATTTATTTCATAACTCACTAAAATCGAGTTCAAATGAATTGGAAATTTTTATGTCACCTCATCACATGTCAATTAAGACATTAGAGAAGAAAAATGTATTTTTCTCGATTTTTAATTTATTACATATTTATTTTTAGTAGAAAATAATGTGTTTTCCAAGAAAATTCAACAACATGAACAAGGAAAGGTTTCCATTCTTAAGAAAATTATGGGATGTTCCTAATGTCTAGAGGACCACTTGGACCAATTTTTGTGATTTTTTGAATTATATTTTATTTATTATGATTATTTTTGAGTTTTAGAGTATTAATTAATTAAAAAATAAAATTAAAACAAAACGATTTTATATTTTTCTTAAATCTCTCTCGACCTCGTGGAGTTCAAAGAAACAAATTTTATAATTTTCTGATTTTTTGTTTGATTTATTAGAATTATTTTAGTGAAAAAGGTTAAAACTTATTTTTTAATATTAAAATTTACATTAAGCCTTTCAAATTCAATATCTTAATTGTGTGACTCGGGGAAAAATATCGTGTCTGTTCCTAAGGACAGAGTCAAGATGTGACATTTTAATGATTTTTAATATTTTTGTGATTTTTATTATTTTTTTAATTATTAAAATATTAAAATATTGTGAAAAATTAATTTTTTAGAAAATTCCAATTTAATTTTCCCGAACTCCCCGATATCGCAGAAGCTCCAACTCATTTTCATGAATTTTTGAAAAGTATTTTTGGAGTTATGAATTTTAAAAGTTTCATTTTGCTTATGAGGCTTAATCAACCCATTTCCGAAGGGTTAATCAAGTCCAATCGATTTTAAAAATTTTATGTAAGATTCCTCTCGACCCTAAAGAGTAAAGGAGAATTATTTTCTGGTTAATTGATGTATGGATAACCCTAATTAAATCAAATCCAATTTTATGGGTTTAGGCCAATTAAGGTTATTATTAATGAATTAATCGAAAATATATTTTTCATAAAATCCTCTCGGTCCTAAGGAACATCACCAAATTTTCCGAATTTATTTTACAAATACGCTAATTACTGAATTAAATTACCTAAAATAATTAAGATGAACTCGAAATTCAATAACTTCTTATAGATGGCCTCTCGACCTTGAAAAATTCAGAAATGTTCCCAAGATTGTGAGGCTTCAAAAGTCATACGGTCTCATGCCATGGTGAATTATCTATGCAAATGAGAATAAAACATTGAAAATAGTAAATAATTTATTAAAAAAAATACTCATCTAACTTAATTTCTTTTCCACGCTATTCTCCTCCGTTCACCGAGCAAGAGGGTATTTTTATTTAATTTTTGTGATTTTTCTATGAAAAGATATAAATTTTAAGTTCTGTGGCATTTAAATAATTCAAAAATACCCTAATTTCTACTTATCCACGCGCTCACGGCCAACCTCGACGCCCGAAAGCCCACACGAGCGCCGCGATTCTGCCGCCATCTCGACTCGCTCTCCAGGGGCCCGCGTTCACGTACTTCGTCATGCCGTCCGACTTCGATTCGACCGGGGTCCGCTCGATACACGCGCGATCCACCGCCTCCCGGTCATCTTCTACGACCGGTGTGCACCTATGGCCTTCCACACTAAAAAAAAAAACCCTAAGATCTCAATTATCTCATTAGGTTTTTGTGTTCTTATGCTCTATGGATTCATCTTCAAGAGACAAACACATCCACACACATAGGTTATGAAATTAACCCAAACAAAATGGAGAATTGCTAAGCTCGGGAAGAATGAGTTCATACCTGATTTCGAGTCCGGTGCAAGCTCCAGATGAAGTCTTGCCCGGGAATACCTAGGCATGAAAGACCAAGGACAATCAAAAAGCTCGAGGCCGGGAAGCAATGGCCGGGCCCGGGCTTACTGGGAACTTCTCCTCTGGGCCTCAGAAGTAGGATCAGAATCAATTCGAGATCGGCATTTATCGCGGTGAAGTGTCCCATTTTTCAGCGGATTTTCAACTTAGAAATCGAGCTCACAGAGAGGGTTTGGCCGGATTTCAAGTGGGGATCAAGTTCTCTACGTCTTCGAGAGGAGTCCGGAATGATTTCGCGCAGTTTTTAGCAAGGTTTCGGTTCATCCTCTCATTCGTGCATAAATGTATTACCACGTAGGGCTTCCTGTGGGTTTCATGCTTCGGATAAGATGCTCTATGCAAGAGAAGAACAACCATGGTGTTCAATGGACGGACAACTCAAAGAAGGGAAGACCGAAAATTTCGCTAACATGAGCTTCCTACTACTAAGAGCTACGACCCAAAGTACTGGGCCTGGCCATGCAATGGTCACCATCTTGGACTGGGGCCGAGGTCAGATCGGGTTTGCCGAGTTCAATCGCTTTGGACATGTAAAGGATTCGATTTAAATGGATCGGAGGGAGAATTCATTTTCGTTTAATTTGGTTCAATGCATGGATTAAGCTAGGAGCTCCTCCCTACGATGGTTTCAGCCGAAGAGAAAGTCATTCTGGACGTTCGATTAGTGGGGTCAAGTCACAATCCAAGTACAATCAGTTTAAACATGAGTTAAGGGAGACATGGGAATGGTTAATGACTCTTAAGGAGTGCTTAAAGGCCTTCCACCTTTTTCCAAGTGATGTCGACAATCTTAAGATTCTCATGGCTCATGTGGTCATGTATTTACTCCAAGGTCATTGGGCTTAAAGAATGGCTCGGCTCACTCGTACGAGAAAGGATTTTAGAATTTTGAAATTTAGGGGTATTTTTAGTATGAGACTTGGATTTAGATTTATTCGATGATGAAATTGGAACTTAGTGGAATGATTTTGATTAAATGGTCGACAAATGAAAATGTCATACGAGCTTTAGAGTCAATTTTTGGGGCTTTTAATTTATTCTGGATTGCTTTTAAAGTGGTTTAAGGAAGTGGGCTTTTTGATTTAAAATAAATTTGGATCAAAATTTTGTAGAGGATTGTGCCAAATGTTTCAATCGTTTAAAGTATGTGTCATGAGTTGTTTGGAACAAGTTTAAAGTGATTGGACTAATCGGCCAATTTTGCTTGCAAAAGCGGTCAAGGTGGGCCAAATCGCTAACTTGGGCTAAGGTTAGGCTAAAGTTGGGCTAAAGTTGGATTCGATGTAAATCTTAATGTCGAGGAATGTTAATTTTGTTGTCACAAAGAGTTTTCAACTGGGTCAAGTTTGACTTCGGGATTCGGGGCCCATCGGCTAGGCCGCTCGGCCAATTTAAGAGATTTTGGTTTTTGGGGTTAGGTTCGGGTGGAGTTTAGGTTCAAATTTTGGGCAAATCAAGTTAGTGTTTTGTTTGGCTGGGATGTTAAAGGCTTTAGAAAAAGATTCGGGGCCAATCGAGTCAACGATGGGCTCAACTAAAGCAGTCAAGCACCAAAATCGCCTTACTTTCAAATTGAAATCGGGCCCAAAATGTCAATCAAATTGTACTTGATTTTGTCTAAATTGACACGGGGATATTTATTCAAGTTTAGAATTGAATTGACCAAAATTAAGGTCAATTCAAAGGTTGTCACACGGGTTCACTGCTTAAAATCAAATAAATCGGGGTTTTGCAAAAGTGGGGGTAACTGCCAAATCGGGCCCATGATGTAGTAAAACAAATGAAATCGGGAATATTTCCGGGATTTTTTGGAATTTTCTAATTTTTCGACATTTTGGATTTTTTGCAAATTCGGCATTTTTATAATTTCGTAGGTTTAGGGGTATTTTTCGAAATTTTGTTATTTTTGGCCAAAGATGATCAATTTGAATTTGCGGAAAATTTTAGATTGATTTCGGTGAGGATTTTTGCAAATTTTCGTGTGGCTTGTGTTCCATTCAGAAAAGTATAAAAAAATAAAAATCGGAATTTTAGAAAAAAGATCGACAAATCGGCGGTCGGAATAACTTTTGGTCATTACGAAGCTATATTAAGCATATGAGCCATGATAAGATTATCAATTATGTTGCTCCTAACCCTTCTAAATAAAAATATGGGTTATGACCATCCATAATTACCTACACGGCGAAACAAGTCATGCAGAGTGCTTTTAGACGAATGTGTGTGCGCGTGTATGTGCAAGTCAACCCTCACTGCATCAAAAGCCACCCACGGCGTCAGTGTTCTATAGAACTCATCCTTTAAAATTCACTGATTTCAACCTCCAGCACAGGTCTACAATCAAGCTTCGTGGGCTTCAGCAGGAGTCAAGAGGTGCCTGAATTTCTAAACCCACTTCCAAGATCAGTCAAGGAAAAGCCTACGGCTGGACCAAGGGTTATTTAAGCAAAGACCATCAAAAACGAGGTCACCGTACAGCAAAGAATGTAGCACGCCGACCACTCCGCCCACCTACCGCACCTTTTCAGAAATATATATAATATATTTTAATCATCAATCCTAGCAGATGACGCTCAAGTATCGTACGCCTAACGCGAGTTCAGATATCGTTCCCCACAAGTGAATTATGAGGCTATGCACCAGATTACAGAAACCACCCGCACTCCAACTTGAAATTGAAACTACCTGATCAAGTTTCAATACGCAACAGAAAGTAATAATATGAAAATTTAATAAACTACCCTACTAACATAACTAATTTTACTAATAGTAAAAATAAATCTATAAGCAAGAATCTTTCCTCCTTTGCACTTATGATCAGATACCGAATAGTAGTCATATTAAATCGTATTACGTTCCACTTTCATTTTTCATTGGTCCAGCTATTTATTGTTCTTCCGACTTGATCCCATGCCGTCACTGTCGGCAGACGCTCACTGAGCCCTACGTCTCCGCTCGAGCTAACATCTGCCGTCACCCCCAACGAGAGATCGACCGAGTCCGTTCAATTTCCAAAATATCTAATTTGCTTTTGCCCGGATTCTCCTATATTTTCAATTTTTTCCAAGGATAATCTCCCCAAATTTTCGTGATGTAATCTTACTTAGTTGCAAATCGAAATACAGTCCCGAAAACAATGTGTCAGATCAAAGTAAATTAAGATTTGAGTGAAATATTATCACAACTTTTTATACTTTTCGCACGCTGGTTAAATCACCATTTCAATAAAACAGTCAAAACAAGAGAAAAGGTGCAAAACTACTCGTAATTATTTGAGATAAAACTCGACTATGTTAGTTCTACAACTAAAATTCAATAACAGTTAACTTATCTACCTCTTCTCCTCAAGCAATCCTTCGGTTCCTCTCGAATCTCTCCTTTCTTTGCTAAAGACATAGATTTCCTTCTCAAACGGCAATGAGGAAGACCACTTCCCCTTCCACTCTGGTACAACTCGAAGAATCATCACACTCAACTCACTAACTAACACCTATTTCTCTCGGACTCACTACCACGCACCTGACCCCCAGTGACTGGCATGACACATGCTGGTCACAAATGTAAGCTGCTGCACTCTTGGCTCCGCCTTTAAATGGGTATAAGAGTTTCCAAACATCCCCTTCAAAATCATCCACATTCAATGCACCCGTGAGAGAACCGCCGACCACCATCGGCTGCTGTCGGCTGCCTCTAGACATGCCTGGCATTCTCCGCATAAGGCTCCATCACCATATCTCACCGCCCCTAATAATTTAAATTTTCACGAAAATTTTCTGCTGCCGTTGTTGTTCGTCGGCCGCTTCTAGATCAAATTCTTCTGGTTCAGTCCTCTCTCTTTGCATTTTGCCCCTCTCGCCTATAAATTCACATCTACAACAAATCATCAAAAAATACCCTTCTATGTAATATCATCGTAATATGTAATAAGCATGAACATCTTTTCATTTGGTCAAAACTCAAACCCTACTATTACTTCGTCCTCAACCTTAATACCACATAAAGTTATGACTATCAGTAAAGTTTTAATTCAAAAATACTATTATTTCGATTTAAATAGTCATCATAAGAAGAATTTGATTTCAAGTACTGTATCAACTTCCGCAGACAAGGTTATCTACCACAAGTCTAAGAGTTCTGTTCCACTACTAAGAATGACTATATGTCACAAGATTAATTGTGATGATAAAATCATGTGAATATTAGTTTTCAGTAAAAGAAAAATAAATATAAATATAAGTTCAAAATGTTTTTAGTTAATTTCTAGGTTATCCAAGTGAAGTCAATTTGATACAGCATCTCCTCAAGTCATCATTTTCTTTCTTTTTGATTTTTCAATCCTCTTTTCTTTCTTTTCAAGTGAGTATTACTATAATTCGGATACTGCTAATAATTTCAAGATTTCAACTTTTCTTCTAAATGTTCTTTACCTTATATGTAATTCATAAATTTACATCATCAGTCCTTTTTCAACTAAATTCCTAAGATTCTTAATATTTCGCTTTTTACTTTAAATAGTTAACTATAGTCTTGTCCTCTTATACTAAATATTCAACTGCTGCTCAATTTTCATTGTCATAAATCAACGTTCAAGTATTTAGATAAAATCTAAATATAGTTATCCGAATAAAGTTTTATCATAAAATATGTTGAGTAAATTTGAAAAATGTTTTCGGACAGAACACATAATAGTTAATATTCTCTCTCAATAAAAAAGTTTCAAATAATACAGTAGGAAAGAAATTTCAATATAAAATTCGAATCTCAGTATTGTCTTTTGAAATTTTGTAAATTTCTTTATGAAAAATTTTAATCTCAATCGTCCTCAATATTAGGACCATATGGCTACAGAGGCTGGGTACCTTAAAATTAGTATATAAACTAAAATATTTAACAACAAATACTAATTGGTTAATGATAATACAAAATAACATTTGCATTTCAACTAACAAATACCTATTATTTTTAATCTCTACGTTCACAATTACAATTAAATCACAATCCATTATAATCATCCGTAAATTAAAATAAAACTACAAAACAAAACATATCTCGGTAATAAAATAGTTCACAAAATATACACAAAATGAAAGTACTACAATAAAGTAAACATACCACATCACATCACAAGATAAGACATCAAAACTCTATTTCATGTCTTCATCTCATTGATCGGGTTGATAATGACAACTAGGTCTGCATAAAACATCATAATAGCAATTGTAAATGTAATGTCGTCGAAGATACCACAACTTCAATTTTAACCTTCAATCTTCACTTTTCTAGTTTTCACTACGTAAAGTTCATCGCATTATCAAATCATAGCTGTATGTGAGAGCAGTAATGTGTGTCATAAGGTAGGATATCTCACAATAGAAGGTGCTTGCTCTCCAGAGCATTACTCACGGATTCATAGTCTTCAACTAACTTGTGTTTCATAGATATACCCATTCTTCACACATTGATTTAATTTGATAGTTGGTACCAAATATCCATTGACTCTTCGGCCATAATATAATATTCCCCGTAAATTATCCATACTCTATCACCAATGTCTGCACGTTCTATCTCTCTCGATACTTCACTCATGGTGACAGTGGTGAACAAAATAATGTCATGTTCTTTACCAAGGCATTCAAATATAAAAGAGGGAGACCAAGCTCACGATTCTTAATTTCAGTCCCTTTCCAATCAACAGAAAGTCAATAACATCATCTAACGGACCTTCCATGTCTGTTGCTCATACTGCGAAAAATCGTGCTGCAGCACTAATTCGGTAAGATAACGACAGAAATCTATCGACAGTTCGTCCTCTGGGAAGTCGTAATTGTATCAGAACTCACATTTTTCAATTGCCTTTATCAACAGTTCTCCCATCCTCTTCGATAATTTTCCACTTTCCCCGTCTGCACAAAACTCGATCTTGAATAATAATTTCCCTGAAAGATTGTGCGTATCAAGCCCCCACATTTATAGTCACAAATTTCATCACCCGTCCTTCTGACATCGTTCATATCAAAATTATAAAACTAAACTAAACCGTGTTATAATACAATGAAGCGAAAGTGAGTTAAAGTAATCTAGTTGATGAATTTTTTCCAAGTTCACATTACTAGGCCTCCAACGTGAAGAAATTCATGACAAAATAAAAATTTGATATTGCATAAAGCTCTGGCGTAGAATCGGCGTTGTGTCGACGAAATTCTTCAAACTACATCTATCAGCTCCCAGCTCATGTTAGTCAAAGGAACATACTACGGCCGACCTGTAATCTGAAGCAAAAAATAAATTTCAGATCCGGGCTTAAAACATTCATTGTCGGCCACCCACAGATCAATCGGCCGAGCCCGCCGAGCAGGTCACGAACACTCAACATGATCACCAAAATCTTCCCATCGAGCCCAAGTCTGCTAATATCCGTCTTTCGATTATTTTAATCATATATTAAGTGATTTAGTGATCACAAATAAATCAACGTAAACTTCACAATTATATATTAAATCCAAGTGTTATAACATTAATATTACAACACACATAAACAGTATTTTCTAAACCTAACAAGATTCAGTTCAATAAATACGGAACGTCGAAAAAACTTCAACATAATTCAACTATTAAAAATAAAAACTAAGAAAGAAAGTTCAATCAAATTCAACATAAAGAAACAAATATATAAAGCACATTCTTCAAAGGTTTCTCCTTCGGAGAACATTGCTTTAACATGGATGAATGTAGATTATGTGTTGTGTTGTATTTTCAGTGAATTTTCTTCAATCCATCCCATCCTCTTAGCCAAACTTCGCAAATGCTTCAAGAGTTTATCAAAATGGATTTTTCTGTTCAATTGATATGATCAAAGAAATCATAATATATTTTTTTAATGGGTACTGCTAGCTCTTTATACCTAATTTCCGTATTCTGATTCTATGTAACATTGGTACCATCCGCTACTGTATGTCGGTCAAGAATGGAAGCTTCATGATTGATCCATATCCACCTATATCATTTTATCATCTTGCCCGGGTTGGGTCTGGCAATCTGTGGTTGTTGAGCTTTTCCAAATCTCATATGATACTTGAAATAGATCGTATATTCGCAAATGTCATATGTCTGGGCTCTTCGGATATGATCCATGAAAAGATGCCAAACACACTTCACAATAATCGATCCAATATCACTACCATCCCATTGAATGCAAAGAGAATATAACACTTACCGAATTTTCATTGTCTATTATAATTCTGTAGATATGAAAGTGCCAATGTCTTGTACATAGAAAAATCGACGTACTCCATTTTCTAACTTCCGAGTTCAATTAACCATCAAATATCAAAATTTGTCAATCTTGAATTTGTTTACATTTGTGGTCTGAATAATGGTACTCAAGCATACACCATTACTCATCCACCAATGTTATAGACGCTTCGCAACTCACTATTCGAATCATCTTAATGTTAGTGTATAGTGTTTGAGCTTGTCATTCCACAGATGATTGTTTCTTCAATTGTTGGCACGAAGAATTGTTTAATCCTCGATTCATAAAACCTCTTCTTTTGATTAGCCTCCCTTCTTTCGACTTTTCAACAAGGCAATGTCAAAGAGGAGGCTAATCAAAGAAAGAGGTTTTATAATCGAGGATTAAACAATTCTTCGACAACATAATTGAAGAAAATGATCATGCGGCAAAGATGTGACAAGATGCTGCTGACTCACTGTCAGCAGCAGCGTCGTTCTAGCCAGAAGGAGTTCTACACCAATTCCGCATGGAATCAACCAAGGAAGCGTCTATGTGCAAGGTGTGGATAACATTTAATTCTGATGAATTAATGACCAGACATGCTTGAGAATTTGTTCCTGTCTACCATTATTCAAATTTCATGCCGACGAGAGATAAGATTATCGAAATTTACCAATATTCGATGGATGAAATCAAGACCTCGAAGCTGTATAGGCATGGCACGCCGCTTTTCCAGAAACTTTTTAACCTATTTTGAACATTGGCACTTTTTCAGAGATATCTACAAAATTATAACCGATAATGAAAATCTTCAAGAAAGTTACGAAAGAGAGTGTTATATTAAACTACCGCATTCAAATGGGATGGCTAATTGATATTGGATCAATTATTGTGAAGTCTATGTTTGGCCTGATCTTTCATGGATCATATCAAGGGCTTGGACATCCTTCAACAATTTTCTCAATATGCAGTCTATTTCAAGTATCATATGAGATTTGGGAAAAAGTACTACTCCCCTGGAAACCTTTAGACCCAACCCGAATGTTCCCAGTCAAAGATGATAAGAATGATATGGTGGATTATGGATCAAGCATCACAAAATTCCTGTCTATTCGACCTTTAGTAGCGGATAAGACACCAATGTTCTTACATTAGAATCAAGAATCTGGAGAATTAGGTATAAAATTTAACGAGTAAGGTGCTTAAAAATATGTATGATTTCTTTCGATCATATCAATTGGAGGATGAAAAAACATTTTGATCATACTGGGCAATTTGAAGCAAGTTTGATACGCTTAATGAGAAGGATGGGATGGATTGAAGAAAATTCACCTGAAGAATTCCCATTACAACCTTTTTATAATCTGTTCATCCATGTTCAAGCAATGGGTGATATCAGAGGAGAAACTAGCACTGATTCAGAAGAGTAGTGAAATTGCTTTACTATATTTATTTCTTTATGTTGAATTTGATTTGAACTATCTTTGTGTGTTTTCTTTCTTAGTTTTATTTTTAATAGTTGAGATTATGTTTGGAAAGTTTTTTTCAGCGTTTAGAGTGTTGTGGTTTGGATTGTGATGCTGATTAGATGAATTTAGGTTTAGAAAATACCTGTTTATGTGTGTTATGTAATGTGTATTATAACACTTGGATTTAATATATAATTGTGAAGTTTCGTTATGTGTATGTTTATTTGTGTTAATACATCACTAAATCACTTAAAATATATGATTAAAATAATCGAACGGATGATGACGAGGCTTAAAATTGATCGAAATTGCAAAAATTTTAAAAATGATCTATATTTGAGAATCTTACCGACGACATGCTCGAGGCCCTGACGGCGTGATTTTCCCGAGGCTATTGGAATTAAATCCTATGGAGCCAACCGATAGCGTGAATGACCTCGCCAATGGCGGGATCCCAAAATTTATTTTTTAACTGCAATTTTTACCGGTCAACCGCCACTATTAATAATCTTCTTCCTTTATTTACCGCAAATTTTGACCTAGGGCTTGATAGATCTTGGATTTGAAGAAATTTCAATGCATTTTAACACCAGATTTCATCTTCCTTGGTAAGAGCTTTCCTCCTATGTAAAATTTTTTTATTTTCACCATGAATTTCTTCCACGTTGGAGAATTTCAAAAAAAATGAAAATGTGGAGAAAAGACTTGGAAGAAATTCATGGAACTTGATTTAGATTACTTTAACTCACCTTTAGAAGCCATTGTATTACTATTTTGGAGTTTAGTTTGGATTTTTATAATTTTGATATATCGAACAATGGCTCCACGTCAGAAGAAGAGACTTGAATTTGATAAGGCTGTATTTATAAATGTAAAGGCCCAATCAAGATACACTTTAATCTTTCAAGGAAAGAAGTGTATTCAAGATCGAGTTTTTGATAATCCTGGAGGAGAAGTGGAAAGAGTTATCAGAGAAAGGAGATGGGAGAACTTTTGTTACATTACCAATAAAGCTGCTATTGAAAATGTGAGAGAGTTCTATTCTAATCTGACTCAACTTGAGGACGAGCCTGTCCGAGTAAGAGGATTTCCTGTCGATTTTAATGCTACCCGAATTAATTCTTTTTACGAGCTTCACGATTTTTATTCTAGCGAGTATGAAACATTTGGAACTATGGAAGGTCCGTTAGATGATGTTATTGACTTTCTCACTGATTGGAAAGGGATTTGGAAAATTAAGAATCGTGAACGGATTAACTTCCCTCTTTCTATGTTGAATGCCACAGCTAAGGCATGACATTATTTTATTTGTTCTATTATGCTACCCACCTATCACCATAGTGAAGTATCGAGAGATGTAGCCGTTCGAATTTCTCGTATTCGTAACAATAGAAGTATAAATGTGGAGAATAATTCTGTTATGTGAATATTATGGCCATGACGAAGAGTGAATCAAGTAGATATTTAGGACATCCTGGCCTAATTTATGCAATTTGCCAACTATCTAGAGTAGAAGCTAATGATAATGAAGAATGGGTATATCCTATGAAACCCATTAGTAAAGTTAATTTGAAGACTTATGAATCCCATGAGGAATGGATATCTGGGAGTAGAAGTAAAGCACCTTCTATTAGTAGAGATATCCCCTCTACTAGTTATGACCCTATTGCCTCTAGCTCTCCTACTCTGTATGATTTGATGAATGCAATGAGCCTACAAGGAAAAAGTTTTGAAAAGTTAGATGAAAAACTAGAAAGAATTGATCAAAAGATTGAAGGTTTAGAGTGGAGACATGATCACGATAGTGAATATCTTCAAATACATTCGATTTTGAGATTGCTTATTATGATGCCGAGGCTGGGACACTACGTAGTGGGGTGAGCCGGATGTCACTTTTCCTGAACCCTCGTTATACTCATTATCAACCCAATCCACCTGCTGACCAAGGAGATGAAGACATAGTATAGGATTTTGATGTCTTATCTTTGTGATGTGATGTGAAGTATGTGTTTACTTTATTGTAGTACTTTCATTTTGTTATTTGTATTTTGTGAACTATTTTATTTTCTGAGATGTATGTTTTGTTTTGTAGTTTTTATTTTAATTTCTGGATGATTATAATGGATTGTGATTTTAATTGTAATTGTGAACATTAAGTTAAAAATAGTAAATTGTTTGTTCTGAGTTGTGAAATGCAAATGTTATTTTGTATTGTATCCCATGTAACACCGTTGTCGTTAAATGTTTTAGTTTATATACTTGTTTTAGAATTTCATCACCCCAAAGAACTCCCAACCGTTATATGTGTAGAAAAGTTTCTAATATTACAGGACAGTTGAAGTTAAAATTTTCATAAAGAATTTACAAAATTTCAAAAAGACAAAAATGCCTAAAGTTCGAAGGTATGATTTATATTCAAAATTTTTCTTTCCACCCTGTATTATTTCTATTATTGAAAACTTTAAGTTTGTGCAAAATATTAACTAACTATTATGTGTTCTCAATCAAAACATTTTCAAAAATTTATAACATGATTTTTATGATAAAACTTTATTCGGATAACTATATTTAGATTTTATCTAAATATAGTAGATGATTTAAGGAAATATTTTTGGTAATGAAAATTAATTTTGTAGGTTAAGATATTTAGTATAAGAGGACAAGACTATAGTTAACTATTTAAAGTAAAGAAAACTATATTTTGAAATATTAAGAATCTTAGGAATTTAGTTGAGAAAGAAAAGATTGGGACTCAATGATGTAAAAACTATGAATTACATATAAGGTAAAGAATGTTTTAAGGTTTCAAATTTAGGAAAAGAAGAGTTAAGTGCAAAATTATTAACAGGCTATCCAGATATAGTAATACTCACTTGAAAAAGAAAAAGAAAAAGAAAGGATTGAAAAAAAATCCAAAAGAAAAAAAGAAAAGAAAAAGTATGTGAGGAGAAGCTTGAGGAGATGCCTTATCAAAAATTGGCTTCACTTGGATTAACCTAAAGTGAAAACTAAAAAACATTTTTGAACTTATATTTATGACTATTTTCTTTACTAGTAGTATTCACATGATTTTTTTATCATCTGAATATTCTAAGTGAATTAATACTGTAACATATAGTCATTCTTGAAATGAATAGAAGACAAGAACTCTTAGACTTAATGACTAGATAACCTTACATCTGCAGAGTTATTCTAATTACTTGAAAATCTTTCTAAGAATTCTTACTATGATATTTATTTAAATCAAAATAATAGTATTTTTGAATTAAAACTTTACCACAATGAATCATAACTTTTATGTAGTATTAAAGATTACTTGAGGACAAGTAATAGTAAAGTTTGGGGGATTTTGACCAAATGAAAAAATGTTAAGATTTTCATGCTTATTTTATATTGATTTTGATGATATTGCACTTTAAAGAAGGGTATTTTTGATGATTTGTTGTAGATGTGAAGATTTATAGGCAGAGGAGCAAAAAATGCAAAGTTAGAGAAAATTTGGAGCAAAAAAACCAAAAATATGAAAATTTGATCTAGGGCGCCGACGGCTAGCTCAACGACGCCGATGACGAATTTTTCGTGAGAATTTAGAAAATATTACCAGGAAGCTCGCCGACGGTGAGATCGAAGCCACTGACAATGGAGCCTTATGCAAGAGGGTGCAAGGCTAAGTATTCTAGAAGGCCGCCGACGGCGAGCTCGAGGCCGCCGATGGTGAGATCGACGGTTCTCTCACAAGGTGCATTGAATGTGGATGATTTTTGAAGGGATGTTTGGAAAACTCTTATAAAATCTTCAACTACTTTAAAAGAAACAATTTGGGGCCAAAAAAAGAGTCTGCTAGCTTCTATTTGTGACCACCATGTGTCATATAGTCCACTAGAGAGTCAAGTGCGTGAGTCTAGTGAGTCCAAAGAGAAATAGAGTGTTAGTTAGTGAGTTCAAATTAGTGATATTTGCCGTACCTTTCGAGAGATTGTAAGAGTGGGAAGGGAAGTGAGAGATTTCTCTCATCATTTCGAAGGAGAATCCTATGTAATCGTAAAGAAAGGAAGAGATTCGCAGGAACTTCAGAGTCATTGGGAGAAATTTAAGATAAGTCGTATTTATTAATTTTAGTTTGTAGAACTTTGCTTTTTATATATGAAATCCAAGTTTTATCGTATCCTCTCCATGAAATCTCGAGTAGTTTTTCTCGCCTTTCTCCTTGTTTTGATATTTTTGTGAAATGGTGATTTGAATTAGTTATGTCAAGAAAATTATAAAAGAAGTTGTGATAATATTTCACTCAAATCTTAATTTACTTTCAATCACAATTATCAGTTAAAATATGTTCCGCTTACAACTAAAGTAAAGATTACATCCGAGATTGTGGAGGTCAAAGTCCTTGAAGCGTAGTGAAAATAAATAGTGGAAATCATATTTATCGTGCATAGAATTAGATATTTTAGAGTACGTAATTAAAATCCTCAATTCGGTCCTCTCGTTTAGGGAATACGCAGAAGTGTTAGCCCTCAAGCGAGGGAACGTAGGAGCTCTGAAGTGAGAGCCGATATCCTCTCAGCCTAGCGCAAATTCAGTAACCAAGCATAGGATAAGTCAATGTTCTTCATGCTTGGACCAATGGGTAATGAATAGGTATGCTCCAATTTGGCACAACACAGTTTTAGACTAATTCTAATTATCCAATCACTTAAATTTCTTAACAAAGGAGAAAAGATTCTTGCTTATAGATTTGAACTACACTTTATTAGTAAAATTAGTTATATGTTAGTAGAATTAGTTTATTAAATTTTCATATTATTTTCTATTGCGTATTAGTGACAGATAGGCAATTTCAATTTCCAAGTTGTGATTATGAATTGGTTTCTATAATCCTAGTCCATAGCCTCTATAATATTCCCTGTGGGAACGATATACAAGACTCCATTAGAGCCATACATTACTTGAGCGATACGTATACTTACGTTGAGTAGTACCTCTGCGATTAGAATATATTATATACTTGCTACAAAAATTAAAAATTACGCTAAGTGGGCGGGAGTGGTTCGGAAGACACCGTCTAATTGCCGCCAGGTCAGCTTGTTGACCTCATTTTTGATGAGGTCTTTTGCCTTCTCTCTTAGTACTTGTGGATCTAAACATGCCAGCTTTTCCTTTGACTAATCTTAGAGGACTAGAAGTGGAACCCACCCTTGTGAAATTCAAAGACCTCTCGACTCCCCGCAAACCCCACAAGCTCGTTGAATGTAGACCCTCAATCACCTGCAGGTTGAAATCAAATGCGAGGTTTAAAGGATGAGTTCCCCTATGTGACCTTTCGCCTTAGGAATACTCCCCGTGGCCCGGGTCTCAGGTGAGGGTTGACTTGCACATACACTACACTCTCACACACATTCCAAGTCCTAAAAGCACACTCTCACCCAACTTGACTTCCCTTACTCATGTAGGTAATTCATATGGATGGTCCTTAACCCCTAAGCCCCTAGCTAAGAGGGTATGAGCTAACATGTTGAATGCCTCAAATGAGTCCTATCATGGCTCATATGGGCTTAATATAGCTTCATGGCTCAACCAAAGTTATTCCATTCTACTCAAATTTGATCAATCTTTTTTTTTCTAAAATTTCAATTTTTTGACCTTCTGTGGCCCTGGACTCACTAAACCTACCAAATGCACTCTGAACTACCCAAAATTTGCAAAATCACCCAAATTACCTAAAATTCCTCAAAATCAATCCTAAAATTTTCCACCATTCAAATTGATCATCTTTGGCCAAAAATAACAAAATTTCCAAAAATACCCCTAAAATCCCCCAAAATTACCAAAATACCCATTTACACCAAAAAATCCAAAATGTCGAAAATTCCGAGAAAATTCCAAAAAATCCCAAATATTCCCAATTTCATTTTGTTTTACTACATCATGGGCCAATTTGGCCAATTTACCCCACTTTTTACCAAACCCCCACTCGCTCCATTTTAAACCCAAGGAACTCCAAATGTCAAACCAAACCACCCCAATTGACCTTAATTTTGGTCCAATTCAATTCTAAACTTCAAATAAATATCCTCAATATCAATTTAGACAAAATCCAAGTACAATTTGATTGACATTTGGGCCCAATTTCAATTTGAAGACTAAGGCCCAATTTTGGTCCATGACCTAAACCTAGTTCAAACCCATCCATTTCAACTCCAATTGGCCCCAAATCTTTTCTAAAGCCTTCCTAACATCCCCATAAACAAAACACTAACTTGATTTGCCCAAAATTTGAACCTAAACTCCACCCAAACCTAACCCAAAACCAAAATCTCTTAAATTGACCGAAGCCCAAGCCTAACCCAAATGGGCCCAAATCCCAAAGTCAAAGCCCAACCAAAGTTGAAAACTCTTGTGACACTCCCATTAACATTCCTCAACATTAAATTTACATCAAATCCAACTTTAGCCCAATCCTTAGCCTAACCTTAGCCCAAGTTAGCCCAATTTGGCCCACCTTGACCCCTTTACCAAAAACCAAATTCAACCCAATTCAATTCAAAATCACTTTAAACTTGTTCCAAACAACTCATGACACATGCCTAAACCAATTGGAAACATTTATTTGGCACAATCCTCTACAAAATTTTGATCCAAATTTATTTTAAATCAAAAAGCCCACTTCCTTAAACCACTTTAAAAGCCCATCCCAAGATAAATTCAAAAGCCCAAAATTGACTCTAAAGCTCATACATTTTCATTTGTCAACCATTTAATCAAAATCATTCCCTAAGTTCCAATTTCATCATCAAATAAATCTAAATCAAGTCTCATGCCAAAATACCCCTAAATTTGGTCCGAGGCGAGTGTTACCTTTAGAGGTTCGGCCTTCCTTCACTCGAATTGCAGCTTGCAAACAAGATCATGACAGAAGAGAACGCCAAATTACGACTCGAAGAATTAGAAAGCTTGGAAGGAAAAAGACTTGCAGTGCAACAGAATTTAGAGCTATACCAAGCTAAGATGGTTCAAGCCCATGAAAAATTGGTCCGCCCAAGAACCTTCAAAGTTAGTGACTTAGTTCTCGTTCTCAAGAGACCTATCCTCGCACATCGCAAGATAGAGGAAAATTCGAGCCCACTCGGGAAGGACCGTTCGTGGTTGAAGCAAGATACTCGAGAGGTTCCTACCGCCTAGTGAATTGCCGTGGAGAACGACATATGCTTCCGATCAACGGACGATACTTGAAAAAGTATTACGCTACCTGATGTTTCGAAGGAATGAATTCTTCATCCCTAAGAAACACGGGCAAAGTAATTACTTATGATTGGGTCCGAACCCAAAAAAAAAAAATTATAAAATGTGCTAAAATAAATAAAATCGTGATAATAAAGTTTTCCTTGTTTTCTTTTCCAAATCAAAATCTCTTCCCTGATCTTATCCCATTTCACTCCTGTTAAATTCGAAAATACAAAAAAATATAGAATAAAAAAAATGTCTTTAATAAACGTTTTCTTAATGTTCTTGTTCTTAGTATAGCCCTCGATCCTTTTCCTTGTCTTTTCGCAGGAAATGTCGAACGGCGGTTGGTCCCGAACTTTAAGAATGGCGTAAGCCTTGCACTCGATGAAAAGAGGGTGAAAGATGGAGCGATAATCGAGATCGACTCGGATTTCGCACCGACAGCCTGACGATACGAGGAAAGTGACTGGGTCACAATTAACCGAGAAGAACTACCCGGGCAAACAGTGATGAAAGTGGGTGGCCCAAGCCACCAATCCAACAACAAGAAAAGAAAAGCAAACACCAAAGAAGATAAGAAAATGAAATCTGTAGTCGCTACAGCAGAGGGCAGGCTTGTCAGCGCCGCGCCCACAGAGATTCAAGAAGTTCGAAGAGCTACTCTCACGACAACGCAACGAAGAAATAAGAATCGCCGTATCCGTAAGATGTTAACAAAACTAGCTGCGGACCAGCGCGACGAGACAGTTGCTAATGCCAGTACATACACTTCGAGGACACCGGTTCACCAGGAACCTGAAGAAAGGAGGCCAGTTCCTAGGATAACAGAAAGAACCAGAGAAATCTCACAAAGATCAAAGAAAGAAGGCTACCACGCCACCGGATAGAACCACCAATAATGCATGACCTTGTTGCGAAGCAACCCCGGGGATGTCCCGACAGGCATCATCCCCGAGGAGCCGAGGTATGCGAGGAGAACGTGAAGGGATTGAACCATACATCCCACAATATGTCACAAGCCCTCGCCATCCGCAGATCATTCCGAATACGAGCCGGAGAGAATGCAAAATGTTGAAAAGAAAACCTTTGAATACTTCGAGAGAATTAAAGGAAGAAGAATCAATATACTAGAGGGCCTCGAGCTCCATACCGACGTATTCTCAGAGTATGAACAACAGCAAATCGTGGATTGTATCCGAGATTTGAAAAGAATGGGCCGAGCATGCCGCCTAAGGGAGAATACATACTCGGAACCCCGGAGATGGATGCCAGGGAAGGGAAGAATCACAATACAATGCGGATGCTGCTACAACTTTGTCGAAGACAGGAAGGAAACCCACCGGAATACTCCGTCATGGGCAAGTAGATCCGATGCCATTAGTCATCAAGAGAATGGTAAAGAGATTGATAACATGGAGGGTACTGCCGACGGATTGCATACCCAATAGCCGTATTATCAACATATACAAACAGGGTGACCGCATACCCCCACATATAGATCACCACGACTTCGTCGAATCTTTCCGCACGGTCTCTTTCTCGAACGAGTGTGACATCATGTTCGGATCTAACCTCCGGATAGCAGCCCGGGTGAGTTCCGAGGGCCGATAAAGATACCTTTACCGGTAGGTTCCATCATGATACCGAAGGGCAACGGAGCGGATATCGCTAAGCATTGCATACCGGGAGTGCCGATGAAGCGGATCTCGCTTACTTTCGGGAGAATGGACGACGACGAAGACACCTTACCATTTCCAACCGGACCCGGAGCTAGAGAACCTCCGGCCTTACGAGTCGTGAGTTACGTGGGAGATATCACACCTCCAACGTACATCCAGTCGGCATCCTTGCCAAGGATGGCTTGGAAGGTGATGTTATTAACCATGTACCCCACTATTCAGACATGGATTTTTGACAGATGCTTCTTTTGATGGATCGATAAAGGTCATACACAGTCCGTTTTGAGTCTACATGGATTGTATGAGATGTATTCCAGATCGAGTTGTATGATGTATTTTCAACATGATTGGAATGAAAGTGACCATGTCACATTTTTGGCCTTCACCTCTTTTGTGCAAATTGATTGGGAAACGCCATTAAAGTTAAATGAACTTCGAACAAAGAACGGAAAAGAAATAAAAAAAGGGATAAAAGAAAACTTTCTTTAAAAATCTAAAAATGACAAACACCAAATTCACATGAACATTAAATAAACGATAAAATAAAATTTGAATCATTAAAAGATAAACGAAATCAACATAAATGTTAAATCAAATCACAAATCAAATTCTCAATCAAATTCCAAATCCACTCTCGATCAAATTTCAAATTTGATCTTCCCAAATCTCAAATCAAATTCTCAATCAAACTCCAAATCCACTCTCGATCAAATTTCAAATTTGATCTTCCCAAATCTCAAATCAAATCTCAACCAAATTCAAACTTTTGGGTCGAGGATTTTTACATCCAAGACTGCACTGCTTTAGGATTCTTTTCCTATTGCACTGAAGTACATCAAATTCAAACTTTTGGGTCGAGGATTTTACATCCAAGACTGCACTGCTTTGAGATTCTTTCCTATTGTACTGAAGTACATCAAATTCAAACTTTTGGGTCGAGGATTTTACATCCAAGACTGCACTGCTTTAGGATTCTTTTCCTATTGCACTGAACTACATCAAATTCAAACTTTTGGGTCGAGGATTTTACATCCAAGACTGCACTGCTTTAGGATTCCTTCCTATTGCACTGAAGTACATCAAATTCAAACTTTTGGGTCGAGGATTTTACATCCAAGATCGCACTCGCTTTAGGATTCTTTCCTATTGCACTCGAAGTAAATCAAATTCAAACGTTTGGGTCGAGGATTTTACATCCAAGACTGCACTCGCTTTAGGATTCTTTTCCTATTGACCTTGAACTACATCAAATTCAAACTTTTTGGTCAAGGATTTTACATCCAAGACCGCATCGCTTTAGGATTCTTTCCTATTGCATCGAAGTACATCAAATTCAAACTTTTGGGTCGAGGATTTTACATCCAAGACCGCACTGCTTTAGGATTCTTTCCTATTGCACTTCGAAGTACATCAAATTCAAACTTTTGGGTCGAGGATTTTACATCCAAGACCGCACCGCTTTAGGATTTTTTTCCTATCGCACCGAAATACATCAAATTCAAACTTTTGGGTCGAGGATTTTACATCCAAGACCGCACCGCTTTAGGATTCTTTTCCTATTGCACTCGAAATACATCAAATTCAAACTTTTGGGCCGAGGATTTTACATCCAAGATCGCACTCGCTTTAGGATTCTTTTCCTATTGCACTGAAATACATCAAATTCAAACTTTTTGGTCGAGGATTTTATATCCAAGACTGCACTTCTTTAAGATTCTTCCCTATTGCACTGAAATACATCAAATTCAAACTTTTGGGTCGAGGATTTTACATCCAAGACTGCACTTCTTTAGGATTCTTTTCCTATTGCACTGAAATACATCAAAATCAAACTCTTGAGGTTAAGGATTTTACATCCAATACCGCATTGCTCTGAGATCTCTTCTCATTGCAATGATTCAATCTAATCAATTCAATTTTCTTTCGAGGTTGAAGATGTTACATCTAAAACCTCAGAATTCCAATTTTCATTTCAAATCAAATCCCTCAAATTAATTTTGACAAAAACTTCAATCTAAATTAAAACTTCAAACTAAAATCTAAACTCACACATCAAAACTTAAATTGAAACAAAATAAAATCTAAATCGAAATTCCCCCAGGACATGTGATTTGGAGTTTACCTCCTTTTCCTTTCCCCAGCAAGAGTTCAGGAATCTCCGGTTTCAGAGATATACTTGCTACTCCCCAGCGGAAATTCTTCTATTTCGTCCTAAGTTTGTCACTTGGACGACTGTGTTGGTTTTGTTGATCGTTTCGGTCAACGGCAATACGCGCGGTGTGCTCTGTCACTCACCACACCTATCGGGGGTCCATTTGTTGACCTCATTTTTGATGAGGTCTTCTCTTCTTCTCTTTAGTACTTCAGGATCTAGCCTTAGGCTTTTCCTTTCGACTATCTTAGAGGACTAGAATCGGGACCCACCTTTTAGAAATTCAAACCACTTCTTAACTCCCCGCAAACTCCACAAACTCGATCGTAGACCCCTAATCACCTAGAGGGTTGAAATCAGATGTGGAAGTTTAAAGGATGAGTTCCTATAGGACTCTTTGGCCTTAGGACCGCCCCAGGCGGCCCAGTGCCGTGAAGGGGCCGACTTACACACACATTACACTTATACACTACACCTACACACTACACTTCCACATACCTCCTAAAACCACACCCATACCTAACTTGACCTCCCGACTCATGTAGGTGATTCACATGGATGATCCTTAACCCCTAAGCCCTCGGCTAAGAGGGTTAGGAACAACATAGTGAATGCCTCAAATGAGTCCCTTCATGGCTCATGTGGGCTTGATATGGCTTCATGGCTCAACCAAAATGATTTCACTCCACTCAAATTCACCCAATCTTAAATTTCCCAAATTTTCAATTTCCCAAATTTTCAATTTTTGACCCCCGGGACCCTACACCCGCTAGCCTTACCCAAAAACCCTTAAAATTACCCAAATTTCTCAAAATTTCCAAATTACCCAAAATTCTCCAAAATCATTCCCAAACATTTCCACATCACTTAAATTGATCATCCATACCCAAAAATACCAAAAATTCCAAAAATACCTCCCAATACCCTCTAAATACCCAAAATACCCCTCTTGCCAAAAAATCCAAAAATTCAGAAAATTCCCAGAAAATTCCAGAAAATCCCAAATATTCCCAATTTCATTTTTTCCAACTACACCATGGGCCAATTTTGTCAATTTACCCTACTTTTGTCAAAACCTCCAATTTGACCCATTTTAACCCAAAGTGAACCCAATGTCAAACCAAACCTACCCAATTGACCCCAATTTTGGTCCAATTCAATTCTAAACTTCAATTCAACATCCCCAATACCAATCTAGACCAAATCCAAGTCCAATTTGATTGAAATTTGGATCCAATCTCACTTTTGGCCTTAAAGCCCAATTTGGACCCATGACCTAAACCTAACCCAAACTCACCCAATTCAATTCCAATTAACCCCAAATCTTTTCTAAATATTCCTTAGCATTCCCACAAACAAAAAAATAACATGATTTGACCAAAATTTAGACCCAAACCCCACTCAAACTCAACCCAAAGCTAAAAGGCCCTATTTTGACCTAAACCCAAACCTAACCCAAATGAGCCCAAACCCCAAAATCAAAGCCCAACCAAAGTCAAAACCTCTTTGAAACACTCCCATAAACATTTCTAAACATTGGTTTTACATCAATTTCAACTCTAGCCCAACATTAGCCCAACTTGGTCCACTTGGACCTACATAGGCCCACTTACCAAATAAACCCAAATTCAAACCAATTCAACTCCAAATCACACCAAATTGACTCCAAGCCCTTCATAGAACATCCCTAAACCAATTATGACATTTATTTGACAAAGTTCTTCACAAAATCTTTAACCAAATGCCCATCCTAAAATTAAAAAGCCCATTCCCCTTAAACTTTCCTAAAAGCCCACTTCACCACATTCAAAAGCCCAAATCCATCCAAAGCCCACATGGCACTTCCCCTCATCATCCATTTAATCAAAATCACCCCTAAGTTTCAAAATCATCAATTAAACCATTCCAAATCAAGCTTCATGCAAATTTTCACCAAAATATCCAAAATTCTTAAAACCCATTTCCATGAAATTGACTCAACTTTCCCCAAGCCAAAGACAAGCCATGCAAGCCATGGACAAGCCACATGAAGCCATGGAAGGCTTGACATGTGACCATGCCATTAATGGTAAAAGGAGGGTCCCCTTTCCTAATCTTTCATTAAGTATTTTTTACCTTAAGCATGTCACACACTAAACCATGTTTAGCCACCTCATCATGGATAGAGACCACACCACTCTCCCTCGGCGACCCAACCGATCCTCTCAGCCCAAAATCAGTGCCATGGGGAGGTGCACCCAACCCAAACCAATGGGTCGACCAAACTAAGGCCAAAATGACCCCCTCCCCATTCCATTTTAATTCAAAGCCTTTACACATGGCAATTGCCGATTGGATTGCACAAACCTCCAGCCCCGACCCACTCGGACCCGAGAGTGACCCATGCCTGTCGGCCACCCGCCCGGATCGCCGGAAAACACCATGGCCGAGACCTCGGGAGGAGCCAAAGTTTGGAATTCCCACTTGCCGAGCTGCCCCATGCCAAATGGTCACTATGGTTGTTCTTCTCCTCACCAGAGCAGCTGATCCCATGCCTCAACTCCCCCTGGAAGGCTCTCCAGCCTCTCCTATTTAAACCCCTCACCCTCACGGCCATGGAGGAGAGTTGCACAAACCTTGCCGAAACTCTGCCAAAATTGTTCCAAACCCTTCTCCACCTTTAGAGCGGTTGATCCCCAGTGTCAATTCGCCCTAATCCCTATCGATAAAATCCAATTTCCCAACCGAAATTCAACCCAAAACGAGGACACTTCTCCACAGTGAGCCAATTCCCAAATTGATTGGTTCTACACCTTCGCCGCACCAAGGGAAGGTGTCCACCAAAGAAAAGCCCCATCTCCAGGCCACCCAGTTGCTCCGACTCTCCAAGCTTTGTGATCGGGCTTGGTCGAAATCACATCTAGACAATTCACCGCACCGGAGACTTCATCCGGAGCTTGCTAGGATCCAATCGAAGGTGCAACAACTCTCAGATAGAAGCCACACTTCTCTGAGCAAAGGTATGAGCTGATTCTTCATCCCGAGCTTCTGGAGATTCTCCATTTCAAATGCCTTAATTTCAATGCATTATAACCGTATAGATGTGTTTGTCTCTTCAAGACGAATCCATAGAGCATAAGAACATGAAAATCCATTGAGTATCGAGTGAGATCTTAGGGATTTAGTGTGGACGGCTCTCGGGTGAGGACGCTCGGGGACGATGAACGGATGCCGTCCATTCAATACACGCGCGGACGGATGGCTCAGATGGCGTCGGACCAGGAGACGGTAAGAGAACCGCGGGGCCCGGAGCGCTGAGTCAGATGGCGGCATCGAATGGGAGCGCGACACGCGGCGTTTCGGAGATGCCGAGGATGAGTTGGCGCCGCGTGGATAAATAGAAAATTAGGGTATTTTCTTATTTATTTAATTCCCTAAACTTCAAAAATTCATAACTCTGTGTAGAAAAATTAGAAAAATAAAATAAAAATACCCTCTTGCTCAGTGAACAGAGGAGAATAATGTGGATAAGAAATCATTTAATTTCATCAAGTATTTTATTTTTTATAATTTATTTACTCTCTGCATACTTTTAATTCTCCATGCATGTATAAAATTCACCATGGCATGAGACCATAGGGCTTTTGAAGCCTCTGAATTTGGGAACATTCCCTGAATTTTCCAAAGTCAGAGGCCATCCCTATAAAAAGTTATTGATTTTTCAAATTCATGTTGCTGTTTTGAGTATTTTAATTCCAATAAATAGCATGTTGTGAAATAAATTCTAGGAAAATTTGGTGATGTTCCTTATGACTAGAGAACCCTAGGAAAAATAGGTTTTGAGTTAGTTCATTTAAAACAACCCTAATTGGCTTAAACACCCAAAATAGGTCTCTAATTAATTAGAGTTAACCATGCATAAAATTGACTTGAAATCAATTCTCCACTCGACCTTTAGGATCGGAGGAATCCACCATAAAAGTTTGAGGTCAATTGGACTTGGTTAGCCCCACTAATTGGGTTGATTAAGCCACTTAGTTATTTTAAACATTAAAAATTCATAATTTTTAAAATACCTTTCAAAAATTCACCAAATTGGTTTTGGAGCCTCTCTCGATATCAGGGGAACCTAAGAAAATTAAAATTTCAATTTTCTAAAAAAGTTGATTTTTAATAATATTTTAATATTTTTAATAATTAAAAAATAATAAAAATCACAAAAATAATAAAATTCACCAAAATGTCACATTTTGAATTTTAATCACTTAGGAACAAGCCCCACATTTTTCTTAGGTCTATTTAGTGAGATATTAAATTTAAAGCTTTAAGGTAATTTTAAAATTAAAAAAAATGTATTTTCTAGCATTTTCACTAAAATAATTATAATAAATCATAGAAAAATCAGAAAATTGCAAAATTTAATTCTCTGATTTCCTTGATATCAGAGAGATTTTTGAAAAATATAAAATTCATTTTTCAACATTTATTTTATTTTTAAATTAATTAACACTCCAAAACTTAAAATAGTTATAATAAAAATAATATAATTCAAAAAATCACCAAAATTGGTCCAAGTGGTCCTCTGGTCATTAGGAATGTCCCCTAATTTTCTTAAGGACAGAAACTTTCCCTTGGTCATGTTATTAAATTTTTCTTGAAAATCTCTATTTTCTACCAAAAATAATTATATAAATAAATTAAATACAGAAAAATCACATTTTCTCCTCTCATGTCTTTATTGACATATGAGTGAAGTTACATAAAAATTTCAAGTTCATTTGAGTTCAATTTAGTGAGTTATGAAATTATTAAGCTTAAAGGGTAAAGTGGTAATTAATTTTTTTTTAACCCTTAATTAAAACTTTAGGTTTAATAAAAAATTAACAAGTAAAATATTTGATCCTAATCTGATTTGGATGATTGAAATTTAAATAATTAAAGGGTAGAAACCCATTAAGCAATTTTAAAAAGATTAAACTTTAATTAAATAATGGATTAAATTTGGAAGAATAATAAAATCGGAATTATTAAAATAGTGGATATTATTAGGAAGAGATTTATTCTTTGATTTAAAAATCCCTAAATTAATTATCCCATTAATATTCAATTCTTAATTAAAATGATAACTCAAATTCAAAATATTAAAAGACTTAATCATCAAACTAAAATTAAATTATTAAACTCTTTTAAAAATTTCAATTAAAATTAAAAAATAAAATTAAATTAAAATTAAATTAAATTAAATAAATTAAATTAAATTAAATTAAATTAAGATTAAAAATTAAATTAAATTAAAGATTAAATTAAATTGAATTATACAAATTAAATTAAATTAAATTAAATTAAATCAAATTAAATTAAATTAAATAATTAAATTAAATTAAATCAAATTAAATCAAATTAAATCAAATTAAATTAAATTAAATCAAATTAAATTAAAACTAAATCAAATCAAATTAATTAATGTAACATCAAATCAAATTAAATTGAATTAAATTGAATTAAATTAAATTAAAACTCAATTAAATTAAATTAAATTGAATTAAATATAAAATCACCTAAAACAGAAAGAAATTAAATATAAAGCAACTTGAACACTATTACAAATTTAAACCCATTAATTGAAATTAAACTAAATCACAAACCATCTCGAACACCAATTTACCCTCAAATGCTTTAGTCATCATAACTCCTAAATAGAACATTAAATAAAATGTTACTTCACTCATAGGATATTCAAATGTCCTAGTTCACCGAGCAAGTTAACAAAACTTGAATTCCTGGACGATTAATTCATTTGTATAATTAAATTCATTCGGACTTAAAACAATCCTAGAAAATATTGAAAAGATGTTTAAGATTTGTCTTAAGCACTTCCTCGATATGATAGGATGTTCATAAGAACAATCGAACTTAATTATTCTTTGATGAAAAAGATCGTCCTCAAACCAAAACACAAAGACCTAGACGTCATAGGAAATGACTAGCTATAGGATTAGGAATTTGGTAGAAAACCATAACCCTTACCTTAGCTTTACCTAGGAACTTGCTTAAATATTCTAATTGTGTTTTAAGTGCAGCTTGGGATGACGGGAAGACCCTCCGAGTACGCTTTTATTTTATTGCAATCTACTTTCTCGCAATTTACCTTCTTGCAATTTATTTAACCGCATCGCACTTACTTTTCTTGCATGATAAACAATCGTTGCATGAAAACTCACACCTTTAGGATAGACCCTAAAACTGAAACCAAAACTAAGTTAAAAGTCAGTGCAAGATAAAATTCACCGCCACAACATTTCAAAATATAAAACAACTCAAAATTTAATCACAAACAGAACACAAAACTACAATTACAACTAAATTAAAACGTCCTGTTGGATGATCGGGAATACCTCGGATGATGTAACCTACGTGTTGCTAACGGGATTTCCCACGGTCTAAATGAAAGTGTGGAACTCATTCAGTTGAGTTTCGCAAATTCATCTGAACTAAGTGAATCCGATAAAAATAATGATGCCGAAGGATGGAACCGCGGGATCTTAACCGGTGTCGTTATAATCAACTTTAAGATTTGTTTTAAATAAAACATAAAAAACACCTGGAAATTAAGATTTTCTCTAAACCAAAACACTTTTCTCATCCCCCGATTTATGACTTCTAAAACTAAACCTCTCGCAACAACAAGGAGCTCGGAGCATGGTGGGCAAGCACGGCCATCGTCATCAAGCAAAACTCCGAATCTACATCAGCAAAAATTTCCTAGAATTAAATAACAAAACCATAGGACTTCGAGGTAATTTGCCTAGTGCAACATAAATCCTCAACCTCTTCGTTAGACACTTGCATTGCAAATTAAGCCCTAACCGGTCTTAGGATTCCGAGGTAGTCGTTCGGGTACGACATAAACCCTTACATCTCCAAAGCTATTTGTATGATCCTATCATATAAATATAAATCCTAATTAATTAAAATTGGCAGGATCAAAACATTTAAATAAATATTAGGGCTTCCCTAAATCCAAGCCAAATAATAGGATAGTCGGGAAATTACCGAAGTTCGCTTCGAGTCTGTGATTTCTCCTACCTTTCTTCCTTTGGATTCCCAAAACAAAATGTTCCAAATTTGATCCATTCCCTATTGAAATTCCAAATTTCAATCCTCGAAAATCTTAAACTTTGAAATCCTTGAGAGCAAAATTATTGATTATTATCGAGAGTTTTCTTAGGTGATTCCCATCATTTAAGATGTAATTAACTATAGTGGGCTTGCCCTTATAGAGAATTTTAAAGAACCCGAGTAATATAAACCCCGTTTAATGTTTTCATATTAAGCGAGGGAATTTTGTCGGCTTATAAAATTAGTTCGCGAGACCAAACGGATGTCACAAATCTTCTAGTTTATTTAATCGAGCCCCACCGTTGCAAACGTGTGTCTATCCTTAGGGATAGATACACGGTTAGTGGTGCGGTGCTCGTTTATATAAACTATTTGGGATGTGAGATCGGTTTAATCTCATATCTTAAAACCTTCAAATTTAAAATTATTTTCAAAATCAAATACTACTTTTCAAATTATTTATTTTAATTAAATTAAAAATTCGCCGACAGCTTCTGTTAGGCGACCCCCCCTTTAAAATAACACACAACCTAAAATATATGCCGACATGGAGATGGTTGGGATGTCTTGAGAGAAGCAGTGATGGTAATTAGGAGTGGTCTGTGGTCAGATCCAGCAAAGTTTAAATGAGAGATAATAGTATGGAGGAAGTTCGGTGCCACTTGTGGTTAGCCAAGAATCGTCCAGTCTTTTCCCAAATAGAGCCTCTTCTCCGAGTAAACTTATTCCCTTGGAAACCTAGGTCGAATAATCCGGCTTTTTGAATGTTGTCATTAAACTCGGTAAGTTTTGGGAGAAGAGGTGTTCTACCCCAAATTTTTCAGCGAGTAGAAGCTATGCGAATTGAAATCTCCTCCTATAATCCAACCTGGAGAGCTCGAGTATGGTCGATTCCGTGAATTTCAACCCACAACTCCTCGTCTAGCAATCTTGGTGCATTCAGCATAAACAAAAGTGGCGGCTAAATCAAAACCATTCAATCGGAGGTGGAGATGAACCACTGTGTGGGTGATCAATCTTCACCTTCCATTGGATTTCCTTCCGCAAATGACCCATATTTTGTTAGAGATATTACTAAAGAGTGTGCATCCAGGGAATCTGGATAACCATCTCTTATGGTTTTTCTGAACCATGGGTTCAAGCAAAACAAGACACCAAAGTTGGTGTTTCTTATATAGATGAAGTAGCCTTTTGTAAGAGAGGGGGCGAGAAGCCCCTCTTATGTTCCAACAAAGGAAATTAAACATCAAGGTATTTTTGGGGGGAGGGGGGTGCAAAAGGTGGGATTGGGATCTTGTCCTACCCCTACTTCGGTGGCGGGGAGACCACGGTGGATTGGGATTTTCATTGATCCGAGGAGGTTTGGGGTTAATTTGAGTAGTTCGAGGTTAATTTACTTTTCTTTTTGTCTTTTGTATCCGCTGTGCTCCTTCCATATAGTTACGCATAGTGTTGATCTTGTCCGGAGATGGAGCGATCTCCTTTAAGCATGTTGTCTTCCTCGGTTCCTTCCATCGAGCGAGCATCCTGGTGGGTGTGCTCCTTTCCATTAATGTTGTTATTGACATTCGGGGATCGGCCTCGTGTTCAGCCCTCGTGATTAACATCTTCCCTGAATTCACCTCGCGTTTGTTGCAGATTTCCATTTTCATTCGGATTGCCAGGCACTTTTTCGAGAAGGTAAGTCACTAGTGGATCCTTACCCGAGTAGTCCCACTTTTAGTATGAAATGGTTTTTTTGAATTTGGTTTCAGCTTATAACATTTCTCCTTTAGATGACCAAACATTCTACAATGATGGCGGAAAATAGGTTTATCGCTCAAGGATAACCTCCCGCCGAAGCCATCTCCATCATCGGATGTTGTTATCCATATCTTGTCCGGCTTCGGGAGGAAACATCTCTTTCTACCAACACTTTAGCGACAGCTTGGTTTACCCATCTCGAAAGGTTGGGAGTCCACCCTCGGAGGAGTTCCAATTGCTCTACTAATTTGGAAAATGGCATTAGTGTGATACAATTGTAGAGGTAGGTTAGGTAAGGTGAACCAAAGAGGCTTGACAGGGGGTTCCTTGGAGGGATCAAATCCTGGATACCACTTCATGAGTTTCATAGTAGCTTTGGCAATTTGTAGTGTTTCCATGTCCAGAAGCCTGGCATAGTCTTCTTCACTGGACAGTCGAATTAGTAGATGCCTGCCATCCATAATTCCCAGTCTCCACTGACCAACAAAGTGCAAATTTTCAAAAAACTGTCTTACAAGATCCATCTTAGGATGTCCAAACTGAAACTGGCCAATGATGGTGAATTTAATAGCATCTGCTAAAGAATTCATCTCCTGAGAGGTAAAACAGACAGCGAGGTCTTCCTTCCTTAGAGCCAAGAGGTCGGATATAGGGGCAATCCGACTTACTGGCAGCGGCATCATGCGACGGTTGGGGAAAAATTAAATGGTTATTATTTAACAAGCCTTTATCGACAGCTGAAGCATAAGTGGATGTGGCACCAACTGCTGAGTGCGTCATAACTTCCATCGACCATGACAACCAAGAAATGGACTCTCCCACGGGAGAGGGTGAGTATGCCCAGTCCAACCAAGGAGAAGATGGTACCAACAATTACTCGAACGAGAGCAAAATTTGAAACAAGAAAGCCCGGGAAGATGGAAAACACAACTATCGACCAAAGTAGTCTTTCCAAGTAACCACCAAAAAGAAGAAAGAGGGCGATTAACCACCTACTGGCTCCACAGACCCACCGAGTCGCCACCGGGATCAGCCATCAAACCCTAGCAGAGCCCCAGCCGCCACCATGAACAGCTCCATATATATATGTATATATATATATATACTGGATTTTCTGCTGCATCTCTTCCTATGAAATACCTGGGAGTGCTTCTGATCAAGGGGAAATCTAAGCGACTCCACTTTGATGAGATCATTGGTAAGCTGAATACCCAACTCTCAAATTGGGTTAATTCTTATTTATCTGATGGGGGAAGAATCACTCTACTTCACAGTATCCTTACCACCTTCCCTAATTATGTTCTCCAAATGGTTTGTTTAAAGAAAAGCTCCAGAATCCAAATTGAAAGAATTTTTAATAGGTTTCTTTGGTCTGGTCAGAGGAAGCAAATGCACTGGGCAAGTTGGCAGAAACTTGCCAAACCTACTTGAACTGGAGGATTGGGTTTCAAAGGGTTGCATCATCTGCAGAAAGTCAATTTCGCAAGTTATGGGTGGAATTCGGACAACGAAGTCTCTATGGGAACTTTACTTGACAGGAAAATATTGTAAAGATAGCCACCTGGCTTGGCCCAAATTAAACCGAGTTGCTCTAGAATTTGGAAACAAATGCTTATCAATAGAGATCTGGCCGAATCACTTTTCACATGGGAGCTTGGTCAAGGGAAGATTATGTTACGGCGGGATACTTGGTGCCCACTCGAAATGAAGATTGCTATCCCATATACAAACCAACTGACTTTTCCCCTGTGGCTACTGCTGGGACAATAATCATTGGTCCCTCACTAAGCTTCGAGAGCCGCCGATCGATTGTTCCGCTCAACGGGTTTCGCTATTCATTTTGATACTTCCTAACCCGACAAAATTATACGGCGTAATGGTAAGCCCCACGACCTTACTAAGCATATCTACTCGGACCATTTACAATTGGCTCCGACATAACTTGGGGCAAACATATCCGGAACAATTATCTAACTCCATCCATGTCATTCTTCATCCGGAGGCTCCTTCACCATCTACTTCCTGCCGATGACATCCTCAAACTCAAGGGAATTAGAGGACCTTCCAAGTGCTACCTCTCGTGGACTGCTGCTTCGAATCTCTCGCAACATCTTTTCTTTAACTCGTTACTTCTCTCAGGAAGTCCGGAGGGGAGTGATCAATTTATTAAACATAAATACTATTCTACTTGATTGGAAGGACATATCCACTCGCTTGACAGCAATGGAATAAAGCTAATTTAGTGGTCGTCCCATTCTTGATTGCTTGGTTCATCCGGATGCACGGGAACAAAGTAAAAAATGAGGAGGAGAGCAGAAAAGTATTAGCTGTGGTAACAAATTGTCGGGCCTTCTTGACTAAAATCATACTTTGGAAGCACTTCCCCAACATTCTTCACTATCCTACCCTTCTTCACCCCAAGCGGTTCAAGATTATTTTAGTTAATTGGAAGGTTCCTCCCTCCCCTTTCATTAAAGTTAACACCGATGGGGCTTTTGCGACTCGCTCGGTGCTCGGGTGTGGTGGTGTGTTCGGGGATCCATATGGCAAGTGTATCTGTCTCTTCCATTCTCCTACTGTGGCGTCCGATGCTTTAGAAGCCGAGTTAACGACGAGTTTGTTGGGCTATACAGCTAGCCATTTCCTGCCATTGGCATAATATCCTTGTGGAATGTGACTTCTGCCACTATTCCGCAATACTTACAAAACACTCTCCATCCTCCTTGGCATCTTTCAAATTGGATACATAAGATCGGAAGACTCTCCCAACAATGTAATATCCGAGTTCTCTTTCATTTACGAGAGAAGGTAATAGGCCCTGCTAATTGGCTAGCTAGAAAGCCCTCCACTCTCAACAGGTCCTTGTGTCGGCCGCCCCTCCTCCTACCCTCGTCCTACCTTTTGGATGCGGACCTTGTGCGGGCTCCACATTTTAGATTGGTGTCTATTAGTGGATGACATATGTTTTGCTTTGGTTTTTCTTTTTCGTTGGAAGTATACTGGTGTACGTATAGGGTGTGGTGTGTAGCATCTTATACCACCATAGTTATTTTTGGATACTTCAATCGGGGTATGTAATTTGTTTTTTTCTCATCATTAACATGTAGGGAGCTACTCTAGCTCTTTTCTTTAAAATATATATATATATATATATATATATATATATATATATATATATATATATATAAGACATCAACTTTGGTGCATGGTGCTTTTGGAACCCATGGTTCAAAAACACCAAAACAAAATACTTACCGGGTTCCACGGGTGTTCTCTTTATGCTAACTCCTCTAATAAGATTTAGGTTATTTGTTGAAAAGAGATTCGGTGGAAGGTTATTGTTGATCACCCTCAAGCGATTCATCTTCATTGCTCTTTTAACTTCGGTACTTTTGCACTACTTTTGTTTATGCTTGTTCGTACCAAGTCCGCAAGATTAGAGCTTTGGCGGGAAATTCACCACCTCGGCACTATGGAATCTTCCGGTTGGATTGTGGGAGGAGACTTCAGACAGCATAGCTTCTACCGAAGAAAAACTTGGTGGAAGATCACCGACCCTCACCAAAATCACCGAGTTCAATGATAATATTCGGAAGGTTCGCTTTATTTGACTTGGGTTTTCAGGGTAACATGTTCACCTGGAGAAGAGGAAAGATATGGGAAAGGTTGGATAGGTTCTTGGCTAACCGTGCTTGGCATCAAAGTTTCCTCTACACCACAATAAAACATCTAAACTTTGTAGGGTCAGACCATAGACCACTCCTTGTTTCCATCACCACACCATCTCAATAAACCACTCCCACTCCTTTCAGATATTTGAATTTTGGGCTTCACATTACGGTTTTCGATCCATTATTTACGAGCATTGGACTCGGTGCTCTCATCCCAACCCTTTTATCAAACTCGAGCTACTCGAGTAAAAATAGCGAGGTGTGCTCAGAAAATGGAACTGGGAAAGTATTGGGGATATCTTCCATGGTGTCACCAAGGCTGAGGAGGAAGCTACTGCTTTGGAAGTTGCCTCTCAGACTGATGATTCCAAATATGGTTTTTTCATAGCTGCTCAAGAACATCTCCTTACTTTACTCAATTGGCAGGACCGATTCTTTGAGGCGGAAGAGTTGCTAGTATTAAATTCAAAGAAGGAGACAGAAATACAAAATTTTACCATGATTGGATTAAATACAGAAGAAAGTGTAATGCTATCCACACAATAGAATCTGATCAGGGGGTTCTGCTTAGGGAGGAGTCTGAAATTGCTGAGGATGCTGTCAAGTACTTTCACAAACTCCTTACTTACTCCCTTACTCCCAGACCCACCATTGACAGCAATCTATTCGGGGATGATCATCAATTCACTAACATCAATCTTTCGACTCTCCTTCCCGGGAGGAGATGCGGGTAGCTCTCGGCTCCATAGATAGTTCTAAAGCGGTAGGGCCCGATGGCTACACTGCGACTTTTATAAAAAGACTTGGGATATTTGTAAAGGGGATGTTACTACTTGTTGTTCGAGTTTCTTTCGGGGAGCCGATTTACCAGAATACTTCCATGCTTCCAGTATAGTACTCCTACCCAAAACTAATGCTCCTAAGACATGGAATCAGTACAGACCCATTAGCCTCACTACTGTTATTAGCAAAATCATAAGTAAAATCCATGTGGGAAGACTTCAACCCCTCCTGGAAAAAATTATAAGTCCCAATCAATCTGCATTTGTCAAAGGTCGTTCCATTACCGATAATGTCCTCCTTGCCCAAGAGCTGCTGCTAGATTTGGACAGACCTTGTAGAGGGGGAAATATCATCTATAAACTAGATATAAAGAAAGCTTATGACTCTATTGACTGGAATTTCATCCTTCAGGTGTTGCAAGTCAAAGGTTTCAATTCTGGTTTACGCTAGTCGATCAAAAGATGGTTACAACACAATCATCATTCAATTCTCATTAATGGTAATTGCTGGGGAGGGTTCCAAGCTACCAGGGGTCTGAAACAAGGGGATCCCTTATCTCCCACCATTTTCATCATAGTCATGGATTATTTCTCTAAGTTGTTGGAGTCCAAGGTCACACCCTTCCTTTATGCCAGATATCACCACAAGTCTAACATGGCTATCTCACATTTGATGTATGCAGATGATGTCATGCTTTTCTCCAGGGCATCAAAACCTGCTGTTAAAAGAGTATATGATTGCTTGTCCCAATTTCAACAAATCTCCGGCCTCCATTTCAACCACTCCGAATGTGAGGTGATGCGCCCAGGGGCATTCCTGCTAACAATACTCAGTGGATCACTCACTTCACTGGTTTCTCTAGAGCCCATCTACCTCTGAAATATCTTGGAGTACAGCTTATCAAAAGGGAGATCTAAGCAGGTGCAGTTTGATGATATCATTGGGAAACTCAATGCACAACTATCCAACTGGGTCAACTCCTACCTTTCTTCTGGTGGGAGAATCACTCTCCTTGCTAGCATTTTAACCACATTCCCTTCCTATGTCCTTCAAATGACTTGCATGAAGAAGAGTTCAAGAATCCAGATTGAGAGAATTTTCAACAGGTTCCTTTGGTCTTGGCAAAGGAAACAATTCCACTGGGCTAGTTGGCAAAAACTGGCTAAACCTCTGGAGGCTGGGGGTCTGGGTTTTAAAGGTCTGAAGCAACTACAGAAAGTGAACTTTTGGAAGCTTTGGATCCTCTTTAGGCAGTAGAAGTCTCTCAGGGCTCAGTTCTTGAAAGGTAAATACTGCAAGGACATTCACTCCACTAATGCCTGTAGTAAAACTGGTAGTTCAAGGATATGGAAGCATATGGTGAGGCATAGAGAGGTTGCTGAATCTCTTTTCCTTTGGGAGCTGGGAAAAGGGGATATTTCTTTTTGGCATGATAAGTGGTGCCCTGAAGAGATGTTGGTGGCTTTACCCAACACTGTCAAAACTCTTTTTTCAGTGGCTTCTTGCTGGGAAGGGGACAGTTGGTCCATTCCCAAACTTCAGCAATTCCTGGAGGAGGATTCAGTCAGCCAAATTGCCAATATACAGTTTGACAGATCCCTCCCTGACAGAATTAACTGGAATTCTACTAGGAAGCACATCCTCACCAAACACATTTATCAAAAGATTTATAACTGGACTCCTGCCAGCTGGGGAAAGATAATTTGGAACAAATATCTCACCCCTTCTATGTCCTTCATGATATGGAGAGTGTTTCATAACTACATACCCACAGATGACATTCTCAAGTTAAAAGGCCTGAGAGGACCTTCCAAATGTTATTTATGTCAATGTCATGCTGAGATTATTCAACATCTTTTCTTCTCCTGTCCTTTTGCTCAAAAAGTATGGACTGGTGTCTTGAATCTTTTCAATTTCTCCACTTTATTGCTGGATTGGCAGGACCTTCTTGTGTGCTGGGAATCATGGCAGAAGACCAAGGTTGGTTGTATTCCTTTCATAGTGGCTTGGTTCATTTGGATGCATAGGAATGGGGTGAAGTATGATGGGAGGGTATGCAGCGCTGAGATGGTTGTTGCCAACTGTCAATCATTCATTTCCAAGCTGATTACTCATAAAAATTTCCCCAGTATCCTTAACACCCCTATCCCTGACCATCAGAAACAAATCAAAATTATTCTCATCCATTGAAGACTCCTACTCACCTTACAATTAAAGTGAACACAGATGGTGCTTTCAGTTATCAGGTTGCTGGTATTGGAGGCATTTTCAGGAACCATAAAGGTAAGTGTATATGTTACTTTCAGTCCCTTATGTTGGCTGCTGATCCACTTGAAGCTGATTTGGCTGCAGTTTTCTGGGCCATCTATATTGCTGCACATAACTATTGGGCCAACATAACTGTGGAGGGTGATTCCACCTCTATTATACAGTACATGCAGCAGGTTATTGCACCTCCCTAGCACCACTCTCAATGGATTATTAGAATCAAGACTCTCACTCATCAAATTTCTGTTCACTTCAGCTTCATCCATAAGGAAAGCAATAGGCCGGCAAGCTGGCTAGCTAAATCTCCCATCACTGAACAGGAAGTAAGAATCTCTAAGTCTCCACCACCACAATTGACTTTTCTTTTGGAAGCAAATATTTTTCAGGCCCCCCATTTCAGAATTATTGAGGACTGATGCTGCTGCTTTGGTTTCTTCTTTATGATGGTTTTTTCGTTTTTTGGATATACTGCCATAGCAAGACATGTATAATTTTTTATATTTCTGGTAGTGTAGTGTTCTCATGTAAATATCACCTCCCCCCTGGGGCAGATTCTGGTTTATCAATTTGATTAACATGTAGGGAGCAAGTGTTTGCTCCTTTCTTTTTTTAATATATATATATATATATATCTGTGTGTGTGTGTGTTTAAAACATATTCAATTAAAATAAAATATATGACTAACAAATATAATTAAAATAATTTATTAATAACTAAATGTATTATTAGATATTAATTTTTTAATTTAAATAAGAATTAAATACTATATTTCAATTATTTTTTCAAATATTTTTCTATAATTATTTAATTTATTTATGTTAAATATTAGTATAATTTTGTTTAATTGTACAAATAAAAATTTATTATAACTAATATTTAATTTATATATATATATATTAATATATTATATATTACTAAGTTATATATATATATATATACATACATACATATATATATATATTATAATTTAAATAATAATTAAGTACTATATATTAATTTACTTTTTTAAATATTTTTTAAATTAGTATTTAATTAATTTAAGTTTTATATATGTATAAATTTCTTTAATTTTAAATATATAATAATTATTATAACTAATATTTATATTTTTTATATATATATTTTTATATTTAAGTTTTTTTTACATTTATTTAATTTATTAACAATGTTAAACTAAATAAATATATGAATTTAACATATTGAATTGAATTACTTAGTTTTTCATAATTATATTTATAAAAAATATTTATTAAATATTAATAATAAAATAATTATAATATACTTTTATTAAATTATTAAAATATAATTTTTAATTATTAATTTAAGTAAATATGTTTAGATAAATATTAATTATAATATATTTAGACAAATATGTTTAGATTATTATTTAAGATATATTTAAATAAATTAAAATATATATTTAATAAATTTATTTAAATAATTTTAAATAATAGTTGATGTTTAATTAATTATTAAATTTATAATTTAAATAACAGATTAAGTACTATATATAAATTAATTTTTAAAATATTTTTAAATAATTCTAAAATTTATTTAAATTATATCTTTGTATAATTTTCTTTCATTTTAAATATATAATAATTTTTATAACTCTTATTTAATATATATATATAATATATATATATATATATATATATATATACATAATTAAATTATAATTATACTTATATATATATTAATAATTTTATCAAATAAAGAAAAAATAAATTAAATAAATGTATATTAATATTAAAATTATAATAATAATAATTTACTTTATTAAATTATTAAAATTTAATTTATTAGTATTAATTTAACTATATTATATCTATGTATATATGTATATCTATCTATTTTAAATAATTTTTATTTATAATTAAATGTCTTATATAATAATTTTATAATTTAAATAATAAATAAATAGTATAACTAAATTAATTTTTTTAAATTTTTTTATATAATTAGTTAATTAATTTAAGTTATATATTTGTATAATTTTTTTTAATTATAATTATATAATAATTATTATAACTAATATTTAAATTTTTAATATATATTTATAGAACTTGCTAATATAGTTCAATATTAATATTAATTAAATATAAAATAAAATTAATTAAATATATAAATTTAATATTAAATAATTATATTTATTAAAAATTTATAATAATATAAATCTAATATAATTAATTAAATTATTAAATATTAATTTATAATTATTAAATTAACTATATTATATCTATGTATATATGTACTTCTATCGATTTATAAATATATATTTATAAATAGATATAGTTATATTTAAAATAATAAATAAAATGTAATATATTTAAATAATTTTTAATAATAATTAAATGTATTAATAATTATTAATTTATAATTTAAATAATAGTAAAATATAATATATAAATTAATATCTCAAATATTTTTTATATAATTATTTAATTAATTTTAGTTATATTTTAGTATAATTTTCTTTAATTAAAATTATATCATAAAAATTATAACAAATATTTACTTTATATATATATTTATATAATTAAATTTTTATTTTACTAATATAATTTAATAATAATATTAAGTAAATATAATTTCAAAATATATAATATATAAATTAAATATTATATAATTATTTTTATTAAATGTTTATGAAAATATAATTATAAAATACTTTTTAAATTATTGAAATCTAATTAATAAAAGTTAATTTAACCATATTAAATGTATGTATACATTTATATCCATCTATATATACATATATATATATATATATATATATATATATAGATAAATAATTTATAAATTATAATATATATTAGATAAGTTAGTTTAAATTGATATTTAAAATATATTTTATTAGATTAAAGTACATAACTAATGAATATAATTATATAATTCTTATTAAAAATGAAATTTTTTTAATTTTCAATTTAATAATTTAAATATTAATTACAATATACTATACATAAATTATATTTTTAAAATACATTTTGCATAAGTATTTAATTAATTTAATTTATATATTTGTATAGTTTACTTTAATTATAATTATATAATAATTACCATAATAAAGACATAATTTTTTATCATTAGTAATATAATTAATTTAATATTATACTAATATAAATTAATAATAACATTAAATAAACAAAATATTAAATTAAATAAATATATAATTTAATATTATATAATTATATTTATTAAATATATTTATTAAGCATTAATAATATAACATTTATGAAATACTTTATTAAATTATTAAAATTTAATTTATTTTTTAAAATTAACAATTTTAAATGTATGTATATGTTTATATATATCCATATATACATATATAAAGGAATCCGCCTCCCCTCCTCATATCTTGTAGTACTTTTTTCAGTATTAACGCATAGGGAGCAACGAGCGCTACTCCTTTCACTATATATATATATATATATATATATATATATATATATATATATATATATATATATATATATATATATATACATACATACATACATACACATACATACATACATATATATAATTAAATTAAAAAATTAATTAATAAATAAATTTAAAAGTATCTATTAATTAAATACTAAATTTAAATTAATTTTTCCTAAATAAATAATCAAATTAATTTATGTTGTATTTTAATATAACTTTATTTAATTATAAATATAGAAAAAATATTATAACTAATATTTAATATATATATATATATATATATATATATATATATATGTAAATATATCGATGTTTATATATACTATGTATATATATATATATATATATGTATATATATCTATGTATATATATATGTATGTACATATATGTATATATATATGTATGTACATATATGTATATATATATATATATATATATATATATATATATATAATTTAGAGGAAAAAAATGGCGGTGGCTCCTTTGCTTTCTGCTAGGGTTTGGCTGGTGATGGCTTCCACGGGTGGCGGGCTGGGCAAGTTGGGTCGTTTCTCCTGAGTCTGGGAGTGCTTGTTTGGTCTTCGAGTTTGCTACTACAGGTGCTTGGTGGGTGGTTGGTAAGGTCCTTTCAAGAGGTTTTGATCTTTCCGGGCAAAGTTTTTTGATTTTTCTTGTTCCATTGGTTGGGCTCTGCTTGCTTGCTTGCCTTTTCCTCCCAGTATCTTCTCCTTTGTTGTGTCCTCCGATGTTATTTCAGCTACGAAAATCTGCTCGTCATGGTGGGATCAACATATCCACCTCTTATGCGAGTGCACTTAAGTAATGGCTTGCCTGTTACTAATGCTGCGAGAAAAATTGCTTTTCCCCAAAATTTACATGATGCGACGAGTGGGAAATCGGATTGCCCCTTCATTAGACCTCTTGGCTCTAAGGAGGGCGAGACCGACCATTATTTTCACTTCTAAGGAAATGGAATCTCTTGCTTGAAGCTATTAAGTTCTCCATTGTGGGTCGATTCCAATATGGCCACCCTAAGATGGAATTAGTCGGGAATTGCTTTGAACGGATTCCCTTTGTGGGTCGATGGAAACTTGGAGTGATGGATGGAAGACACCTCTAATCAGATTATCCGGGGAAGAAGACTATGCAAGATTAATTGGAATGCGGATTATGCAAATAGCTAACACCCGGATGAAACTCATCAAATGGTACCACGGCTTTGATCCAGCTAAAGAACCCCCACTTAAACCTATGTGGTTTAAATTTCCTAATCTACTATTGAACCGTTCCACACTAATGCTCTATTTCAGATTAGTAGAGCATTAGGGACTCCCCTTAAAGTTGACCCCTCCACTTCTAATTTGGGGAACATTGAGAGAGATGTTTCTCTCCCTGAGTTAGACAGATTGTGGATTACCACCTCTGACAGTGGTGAGGGTTTCTGGCAAAATATCCAAATGGAAACTAAACCAGTGTTCTGTAAACATTGCAGAATGTTTGGCCACTTAATGGAAAATTGTTACAGATTAAAACCCCCTTCCAAAAAGCCGATCGGACCCCGACCTTCGGTCAGACAAACCAAAGATACTATTCTAGGGAACTCATTTGCAGAACCTATTGCTCTAGACTCTCTGGTTGATGTCTCCAGATTGCATAGAGATGTGAACCCAGAGAATATCCCAGAGGATCTGATTAATCCTGCTCGAGGAGACACCTCTACATTACCCCCGAACTCACAATTAAAGCTCCAAAAGACTCACACGATCAAGATATCATTGAGCGGGTCATTATACCCTCCATAGATATTATATCTACATCCTGGAATAATATTCAAGTCTGCTCAGCGGGAACGAAGGCAAAAAAGAAGAAAAAGGTGTTATCCGAACTTCAAAACCGGCCCAAGGTGGGGAAAGTGTCACTACCTCACCCGATATCGAAGTGGCGGAACTAGATCTAGATCCGAGATCGGCCCTGACTCACTCCCCTCCCCGACCTAAACCCCCGGATGTTTAACTTCTTATGTTGGAATATTAGGGGTGTGGCCCACCCTCATCTCTTAAAAGGCTATTGTATCTCTTAAAGAAACACCAACTGCGGGGCATTGTGCTTCTTGAACCATTGGTTCACAAACACAAATCCAAATTATTTTCCAAGTTTGCTGGCTGTTCCATTTTTACTAACTCTTCCAATAAAATCTGGGTTCTCAGCAGGCAGGAACTCCATTGCAAAGTTTTTGTGGACCATCCTCAATTGATTCATTTACACTGTACAGTTAATGGTATTTCTTTTGCTACAACTTTTGTTTATGCGAGCTGCACTAAAGCTGCTAGAAGAGAACTGCGGCAAGAAATCCATCTTATCGGCTCTAGGGAATCTCTTAGCTGGATTGTGGGTGGGGATTTCAACAACATTTCTTCTACTATAGAAAAATCCGGTGGCGAGGCCTCCTAATCTCAACCAACTCACCGAGTTTAATGATAACATCCGGAGAGCAAACCTTTTGATTTGGGGTTTCAAGGGAACCCTTTTACTTGGAGGAGGGGTAAAATGCGGGAGAGACTTGATAGATTCTCGGCAAATGATTCTTGGCACCATACTTTTCTTCATACTACCATTTCACATCTAAATTTTGCTTGGGTCCGATCACGGACCATTACTTATTTCCATTTCTACTCCCCCAACCAAACCAGTTCTCCCCATTTCAGATTCCCGAATTTCTGGTCTTCCCACCCTCAATTTCAATCTATTATCTCTAAGCGATGAACTTGCTTGTCCCCACTCCAATCCTTTCATTAGACTTCAGAATCTTCAACTAAAATTGGCTGTTGTCCTTTCTCACTGGAGTTGGGAGACTATTGGTGACATCACTCATAACATTGTACAGGCTGAGAAGGATCTCTCTTCTTTGGAAGTTGCTGCCCTTGCGATGATACTAAATGCGCCAGATGGTCACTGCTCAAGAACATATGCTTACTCTTATTGACTGGCAGGACCAATTCCTTAGACAGAAAGCTGCTACTACTAAATTCAAAGATGGAGATAGGAACACTAAATTCTTTCATGCATGGATAAAATTCAAAAGGAAATGTAATGCTATACATTCCATCACAAATGACCAAGGCCTTCTACTCAAGGAGGAAGGCTGCTATTGCCAATGATGCTTTGTCAAGTATTACCAGGAACTTCTGACTTTTAAACCTGGCAGCAGATCTCCTATTGATGATAGCTCGTTTAATAAAGAGTTTAATTATACCCAGTCTCTACAATTAGCTGATATTCCCTCTCTTGAGCAAATTTGGGTGGCACTTAACTCTATTGACAGCTCTAAATCAGTTGGTCTCGATGGGTACATGATCTTGAATTCTACAAAAAAATGCGGAACACTTGCAAAGCTGAGGTCACCTCGCTATCCAAAGCTTCTTTTCAGGTAGGGACATTCCCCAATACTTTCATGCATCTACTATTGTGCTTGTGCCTAAGACCAATGCCCCTAAGTGCTGGAACCACTATAGACCAATTAGCCTAACCACTGTTATCAGTAAGGTAATCGACAAAATCTTAGTTGGCGGTTGCAACCTCATCTTGCTCATATTATCAGCCCGAACCAATCGGCTTTTGTTAAAGGCGGATCTATTGCGATAATGCCCTCCTTGCTCAAGAACTTTTGTTGGATTTGGACGGACCTTGTAGGGGTGGTAACTTGATTTACAAACTAGACATAAAAAAGGCTTATGATACTATCGATTGGAACTTTATTCTTCGGTGTCTGCATGCTTAGAGGCTTTTCCGATACCTTCCGTTTACTCATTAAGAGATGGCTTCGGAACAATAACCATTCTATCCTCATTAATGGCAAATGCTTGGGGTGATTTCGGAGCTACTAGAGGGCTTAAACAAGGTGATCCACTCTCTCCCACTATCTTCATCATTGTTATGGACTATCTCTCGAGGCTGCTTGGATACTCGAGTCTCCTCTCACCCTTATGCCCAATTCCACCACGAGTCGAGATATTAACATCTCTCACCTTTTATATGCTCGATGATTTAATGATATTCTCCGAGCATCTAAAGGCGCTCGTCAATAAGGTGATGCACCGTCTCAACAAGTTTCAACGAGATATCGGCCTTCATTTCAACAAAAACAAGTGTGAATTGCTTTTCCCCAACCATATCCACCCTAACATTATCCATTGGACCACTGAATTCACCGGCTTTGTCAAAACCAACCTTCCCATAAAATACTTGGGGGTTCTTCTTATTAAAGGCGAGATCTAAACAAACTCATTTTGAGGAGATCATTGCCGAGTTGAATACTCAACTCTCTAATTGGTCCAACTCCTTCCTCTCATCTGGTGGCAGAATTACACTCCTAAATAGCATATTAACCTCTTTCCCTGCTTATATCCTGCAGATGGCTTGCTTAAAGAAAAGTTCCAGGATTCAGATTGAAAGAATATTTAACAGATTTCTATGGTCTGGTCATAGAAAACAGTTTCATTGGGGCTAGGCGGCAAAGAGTAGCCTTGCCTAAAGTTGCTTGGTGGTTTAGGTTTTAAAGGCTTGAAACACCTACAACAAGTTTATTTACGTAAGCTATGGATTCATTTCGGGAGCGGAATTCTCTTTGGGCTCTTTTCTTGAAAGGGAAATATTGTAGAACCACTCATCCCTTAGCCTCTCATATCAAAACGGGCATTTCTAGAATGCGGAAACATATGCTCATTAACAAGGAAATAGTTGAATCTCTTATTTGCGGGAGTTAGGCAAGGGTGACATCCTGTTTTGGCAAGATAATTGGTGTCAAAAGGAACTTCTGGTTCCCCTACCTAATATTAACAAAGACCAATTCCCTATTATGAATTGGTCCATTCCTAAACTGAAACAATTACTGGCTGATTCTGTTGTTGATCAGGTGGCTCTTATCCCCTTTGATAGGTATCAACCTGATAAACTCAGATGGATAAATGGCAAGAATAGCAGCATTACCAAGCACATTTATTCCACTATCAACTCTTGGAATCGATGTCGACTAGGGCAATAGCATATGGAACAAATATCTTACCCCCTCTATGTCCTTCCTCATTTGGAGAATTTTCCATGGGCTCCTCCCTACTGATGATATTCTAAAACTCAAAGGTTTGAGAGGCCCTTCTAAATGCCTTCTCTGTGCTGTTAATTCAGAAACTCTGAACCATCTTTTCTTTAAATGCCCCTTCTCTCAAGAGGTTTGGTCAGGTCTGATCAGCAAGTTGAAAATTAACCTGCTGTTGTTAGATTGGCATGATTTTAATGATTCCTGGCATTCCTGGCAGAAAGTTAAAGCTGGGGAGATCCCTTGTATTGTGGCTTGGTTCATTTGGATGCATAGAAATGGGGTTAAATATGATGGGGTGCTTCATAAAGCTAACAGAGTTGTTACCCACTGCCTTACTTTTATCTCTAAATTGATCTCTCGTTAAAAATTTTCCAAACATTCTTCGAGGCTTCTTTGTCTACAAATAGACCTATGCTTCACAAAGTTACTAAGATCTTTTGGAAAGCCCCTAGCCCTCCTTTTATTAAAGTCAATACTGATGGTGCTTTCAAGGATCAATTAGGCGGCATTGGAGGCATCTTCGGAGACCATACTTGGGAAAGGTTTGCTTTTCTTCCAGGGCTCCCACTACTGTCGATGATCCATTGGAAGCTGAATTGGCTGCTGTGTTTTTGGGCTCTTCACATTGCTACACTCTTTCAATGGTCTTCCATCATTGTGGAGGGAGACTCTTCTACTCTAGTTCAGTACTTTCAGAAAGACCTTCTTCCTCCTTGGCACCATTCCAATTGGGTTTACCAAATCAGATATTTGCTGCCTCAGCTTACTGTTCAATTTAACTTTATTTTCAGAGAAGGTAACAGACCTGCTAATTGGATTGCTAAAAAAGCTTTATCTTCACAAGAGATTATGGTCTCCTCTACTCTACCTCCCCGAGCTTCTTTATCTCATCCGAGTCGACTCATTCCAAGCCCCTCACTTCAGAATTTTGGAGTGATGTCCCTGCAATTGTTACTCTCCCTACACACTGCTTAAAGTCTGTTTATAATTCTTGTAGGAGCATTTTGGTGTCTTTTGGTTTCTACTTGGTTTTTTGCTCCTTTTGGGTCTTCTCTTCGAGTACGTTCTCTTCTTTTTCGGGAATGGCCACTACTCTCTAGTTTATTTCATTTACTTAGTCTCTTTTCCTTTTGGTGTGGAGTTGTACTGGGATCTTCTTCCTCAGGGGATCTCCCTTTTATGCTGCATACTTTTTTATTAACATGTAGGGGGCCAGTGTAGCCTCTTCCAAAAATATATATATATATATATATATATATATATATATATATATATAGATATGTGTGTGTGTGTGTACATACATATATATATGTATATGTATAAATACATTTATATATGCGTATGTATACATACATATATACATACATGTATACATACATATATACATACATGTATACATACATACATACATACATACATACATACATATATATATATATATGTGTGTGTGTGTGTGTGTGTGTGTGTGTGTGTGTGTGTGTATCTATAGATATATATATATGTGTATGTATACATACATATATATGAGTATGTATATGTATATATATATATACATACACATACATATATATATTCGTACATGTATACGGATACATATATATACATACATACATATATATATATATATATATATATATATCTATATAAAAGGAATAGTCATGGTGGTGGCGGCTGCCTTAGCTCTGCTAGGGTTTGGGCTGTGATGGGGCTGTTCGGGAGGCGGCAGAATCTGTGGTGGTGTCTTTCAGGTTGGTGGAGGTTTGCTGCTGGGCTGGTAAGTGGTGCTCATCCTTAGTGGATTTACTCTGAGGACATTTGTTGGTTAAAGCTTTCCCGGGCTCCTGCTGTTTTGAATTCGACTACTGTTCCATTGCCTTCTGGTTTGGTAGTTTGATTTGAACTCTTGGTCTTTTCTTGTTTCTTTCTGGGGTGCGTTCCTTTTGGCTTTGGCTAGCTCTAGTGCCATGATGACCCCCCCAACTTATGCTTCTGCTGTCATTAACGATCGGGGGCCTAAATCCGTAGAACACCTTACTTTTCCTCAAAATGTGCATGATGCAGCTGCTGGTAGGGCTGACTGCCCTTTTGTTAGACCTCTGGGCATCAAGGATGGTCGACCTGCAATAGTTTTTACTACTCAGGAAATGAATGCCCTGGCTGATTCTGTTAAGTTCACCATTGTGGGTCAATTCCAATATGGACATCCCAAATTGGAAATGGTCGGGAGACATTTTGAAAATCTTCGGTTTGAAGGACGAGTGGAAGGTCGGGGGTGATGGATGGAAGGCACCTCCTTATTAGAGCTATCTAAGGAGGAGGACTATGCTAGGCTGTTGGGAATGCAAGTTATGCGGTCGGCTAATTCATCTATGAAGCTTATCAAATGGTACCCGAGGATTTGACCACCGCTAAAGAACCCCCTTTAAAACCTTTGTGGTTTACTTTCCCAAACCTACCAATCCAACTATACCACACCAATTCCATTTTTCAGATTAGCAGGGCTTTGGGCACACCCCTTAGAGTTGACTCTCCAACTCATGATATGGGTAACCCCACTGCTGCAAAGGTGTTGATAGAAAGAGATGTGTCACTGCCAGACATTGATAAGATCTCGGATTACTACTTCGATAATGGTGATGGGTTTTGGCAGGAAGTAACACTAGAAAATAAACCTATCTATTGCCACCACTTGCGGGATGTTTGGCCATCCTAAGGAAAAATGCTATAGGCTCGGACCTCCTTCAAAAAACCGGAAAAAGGTAAGGGTGTAACCCAACCTCGCCCAAGTGGTTAATGACACTCGGATGAACGAGTGTAACTCGGAACTAATTGATGTAATCCCCTACGATCAAGCACAACCGGAACCCAAAGAGTCCGTACTTCCGGGACGGGTTTTGAATGCTGAACTCCACATACCGGTTGTTTGTCCCTCTCCAGGCAATGTTAGAGGAAAATCAAAAGAAAATGGATGAAGCACGGCAAATTCGAAGTCAAAGAAGAAAAAGCATCACTCTACCGAGTCTGCAGAAATTAACGGGTCCTTCACGAGAACAATCTGAACTAGTGAGAATTCACAATGGATCCCCTCAGCTCCCTTCCAGGAGCAGAACCACCACTAGATCCAGGTCCAGATCTAAATCTACTCCTACATCACCCAACCCTAAACCTCCTGATGATCAACTGCCTGTGTTGGAATATTAGAGGGGTGGCACACCCCCTCACCTTAAAGAGATTATTACACTTGTACAAAAAACACCAGGCTTTGGTGTATGATTCTTTTGGAACCAATGGTCCATAAAAACCATTCTAAAATCCTTAATAAATTCCCTGGATGCACCTTTTATGCAAATTACACAAACAAAATTTGGGTGATTTGCAGAAAAGAACTCTCTTGGAAGGTTATGGTTGACCACTCCCAGTTTTTACACTTGTCATTTTCGGTTGATGGGTAATAGCTTTGCGGCAACATTTGTTTATGCTTGGTTGTACCAAATGCGAGAGGCTAACTCCGTGGAATGAGATTATAAAAATCAGTAAGGAGGAACATCAAAGTTGGATTGTGGGGGTGACTTTAATAGCATAGCTTCTCCAAGTGAAAAATTGGGAGGGAGAATTCCCAACCAAGGTATGATTTCTGAATTTAATGATAATATCCTTTTGGCGAGGCCTTTTTGATCTTGGCTACATTGGGAAACGGTTCACATGGAGAAGAGGGGCCATCCGGGAGAGACTGGATAGGTTTTGGCTAATGATTCCCGGCACCACCAATTTCGCATACCACTATTTCTCATCTTAATTTTGCTTGGATCCGATCACGGACCCCTTCTTTTAACCATTTCCACTCCACAGCCCCAAACCTCCTCCCCTCCATTTAGATACCTAAGCTTTTGGTGCGTGCCATCCCGAGTTTAATAAAATTATGCAAGACAACCGGAAAGGATTTCCTCTACTAACCCTTTTACTAAGCTGCAATACCTACAACGAAGCTGGCTAAAGCTCTCGGGAAGTGGAGCTGGGAGTCCATTGGTGATGTCTTCAAGGAGGTAATCCAAGCCGAATGGGAGGTTAACAATGCGAGGTTGTCGCCAAGCTGATCATAACAAGTTTAAGGATTTTGTTGCTGCCCAAGAAAAGTTGCTAACTTACATCAACTGGCAAGACCAAATCCTCAGTCAGAAAGCTGCTATAAACAAATTTAAACTTGGGGATAGGAATACTAAATACTATCATGCTTGTATTAAGTATAAAAGGAAGTGCAATGCCATTTTTTCAATCGGGACTGATCGAGGACACTTCTTACTAATGGTACTGATATTGCTAATAGTGTTGTTTCCTTTTTCAAAAGCTTCGACCTTCAAGCCGGGCTCGGGTATTCCTATTGATAGCAATCTCGTTTAATGATGTCCACAACTACACCAGCTCTCTCCATCTTACCGACACTCCCTCTATGGAAGAAATGCGGTCGACTTTGCGATCCATTGACAATTCTAAAGCTGCTTGGACCGGATGGGTTTAATGCTGAATTCTATAAAAAGGCTCCGGAATTTTTGTCACACTCGAAGTGGTTGCTGCGGTTCAAGGTTTCTTTAATGGCATTGATCTTAATCAATACTTTTACTCATCTAACACTGTACTCATACCTAAAACAAATGCTCCTGTAAATTGGAACCATTACAGACCTATAAGTCTAACTACAGTGATAAGCAAATTAATTAGCAAAGTTATTGTGGGGAGATTACAACCTCATCTGGATAAAATTATTACCCCGCAGCAGTCAGCTTTTGTGAAAGGAAGGTCCATAACTGACAATGTTCTGCTTGCCCAGGAATTACTTCTTGATCTTGACAAAACATGTAGGGGAGGTAATATCATATACAAACTTGACATTAAGAAAGCATATGATACTGTAGATTGGAACTTCATTCTCCAAGTGCTGCATGCCAGAGGCTTTCCACCGAGTTCGCAAATGATCAAAAGATGGTTGAAGTTCAACCATCACTCAATTCTGGTAAATGGTCAGTGCTGGGGAGGTTTCCAGGCTACCAGAGGTCTTAAACAGGGAGACCCTCTTTCCCCCTCTATTTTTATATTAGTGATGGACTATCTCTCTAGACTCCTTGAAGCTCAAATTTCCCCTCACCACTATGCTAGATACCACCATAAATCAAATGTTATCATATCCCATCTATTGTATGCCTGATGATCCGATGTTATTTTCCGGAGCTTCCAACTGGTCTGTCAAGAGAGTTAATGAATGCCTTACTCATTTCCAAAATATTTCGGCCTCCAATTTAACAAATCCAAATGTGAGTTGATTTTCTCTAGTAACACCAAGCTCGACCTCATCACTCTGGATTACTAGCTATACTTGGATTTTCTACTGCATCTCTTCCTATGAAATACCCAGGAGTGCTTCGATCAAGGGAAGTCTAAGCGGCTCCACTTTGATGAGATCATTGGTAAGTTGAATACCCAACTCTCAAATTGGGCTAACTCTTATTTATCCGATGGGGGAAGAATCACTCTACTTCACGGTATCCTTACCACCTTCCCTAATTATGTTCTCCAAATGGCTTGTTTAAAGAAAAGCTCCAGAATCCAAATTGAAAGAATTTTTAATAGGTTTCTTTGGTCTGGTCAGAGGAAGCAAATGCACTGGGCAAGTTGGCAGAAACTTGCCAAACCTAATTGGGCTGGAGGATTGGGTTTCAAAGGGTTGCATCATCTGCAGAAAGTCAATTTCGCAAGTTATGGGTGGAATTCGGACAACGAAGTCTCTATGGGCACTTTACTTGACAGGAAAATATTGTAAAGATAGCCACCACGGCTTGGCCCAAATTAAACCAGGTTGCTCTAGAATTTGGAAACAAATGCTTATCAATAGAGATCTGGCTGAATCACTTTTCACATGGGAGCTTGGTCAAGGGAAGATTATGTTCTGGCAGGATACTTGGTGCCCACCTGAAATGAAGATTGCTATCCCATATACAAACCAACAGCTTTTCCCTGTGGCTACCTGCTGGGACAATAATCATTGGTCCCTCACTAAGCTTCGAGAACTGGCCGATCGATTGTTCCGCTCAACGGGTTCTCGCTATTCATTTTGATACTTCCCAACCTCGACAAAATTATCGGCGGAATGGTAAGCCCCACGGCCTTACTAAGCATATCTACCGGACCATTTACAATTGGCACGACATTACTTGGGGCAAACATATCCGGAACAATTATCTAACTCCATCCATGTCATTCTTCATCTGGAGGCTCTTTCACCATCTACTTCCTACCGATGACATCCTCGAAGCTCAAGGGAATTAGAGGACCTTCCAAGTGCTACCTGCGTGGGACTCGCTGCTGAATCTACTGCAACATCTTTTCTTTAATCGTTACTTCTCTCGGGAAGTCTGGAGGGGAGTGATCAATTTATTAAACATAAATACTATTCTACTTGATTGGAAGGACATATCCACTGCTGGCGACAATGGAATAAAGCTAATTTAGTGGTCGTCCCATTTCGATTGCTTGGTTCATCCGGTTGCACTGAGAACAAAGTAAAAAATGAGGAGGAGAGCGAGAAAAGTATTAACCGTGGTAACAAATTGTCGAGGCCTTCTTGACTAAATCATACTTTGGAAGCACTTCCCCAACATTCTTCACTATCCTACCCTTCTTCACCCCAAGCAGTTCAAGATTATTTTAGTTAATTGGAAGGTTCCTCCCTCCCCTTTCATTAAAGTTAACACTGATGGGGCTTCTGCAGCTGCTGGTGCTGGGTGTGGTGGTGTGTTCAGGGATCCATATGGCAAGTGTATCTATCTCTTCCATTCTCCTACTGTGGCGGCTAATGCTTTAGAAGCTGAGTTAACCGCAGTTTGTTGGGCTATACAGCTAGCCATTTCATTGCCATTGGCATAATATCCTTGTGGAATGTGACTCGCCACTATTCCGCAATACTTACAAAACACTCTCCATCCTCCTTGGCATCTTTCAATTTGGATACATAAGATCGGAAGACTCTCCCAACAATGTAATATCCGGTTCTCTTTCATTTACGAGAGAAGGTAATAGGCACCGCTAATTGGCTAGCTAGGAAAGCCCTCCACTCTCAACGAGTCCTTGTGTCGACTGCCCCTCCTCCTACCCTGTCCTATCTTTTGGATGCGGACCTTGTGCGGGCTCCACATTTTAGATTGGTGTCTATTAGTGGATGACATATGTTTTGCTTTTGTTTTTCTTTTTACGTTGGAAGTATACCGGTGTATCGTATAGGGTGTGGTGTGTAGCATCTTATACCACCATAGTTATTTATGGATACTTCGATCAGGGTATGTAATTGTTTTTTTTTCTCATCATTAACATGTAGGGAGCTACTCTAGCTCTTTTCTTTTAAAAAAAAAATATATATATATATATATATATATATATATACATACATATATATACATAGATATATATACATACATATATATACATATATATGAAAGAATGTTGGCGGCAAAGTGTGCTCTGCTAGGGTTTCTAGCTTGACCCTGCCGGTGGCGGCTTGGAGGGTGGTGGTGCAGGTAAGCTTGGTGTGTGCTGGTCTGGAGGTGAAGTGTTCTCGGGCTCCTTGGTTGCTCTTCTGGCAGCTTTTTGTTGTTCCCGGGTTCTTTGTTTTTCAAATTTTTACTGTTCCAAACTGCTCTTTTTGGGGTGGTTTTTCTTGCTCTTTGGTCTGTGGGTGTACCCACTCAGGGTTGTGCTCACTTTTGGTTGATTACTGGCTCCTTGCTCTTGGTCTGTGTGCATTTCTTCCTTTTCCCATCTGTTTGGGTACACTGTTCCATTGGTGGCCTGTTGGTGGTGTTGGGTGGTCTGATGGCTCACCCCATTGATCTTACCACCAACATTGAGTGGGCAAAAGCCACCTATGCTTGGTGTTGTAGGATCTGCCCCTTCCATCACAGATCCTTCCAGATTATTTTTCCCACAGAGATTGCATGATGCAGCAGCTGGAAGAATTTCTTGCCCATTTATCAGACCTCTGGAAGAAAAGGATGGCCATCCTGCTGTGATTTTCACTGATCAGGAATTGGCTGTGCTTGATGATGAAGTGAAACTCACTTTGATTGGGAAATTTAGTTTGGGACATCCCAAGATGGAGCTAGTGAGGAAATACTTTGAATCACTAAATTTTCAAGGGAATTGGAAGCTAGGACTGCTGGATGGAAGACACCTTCTTATCAACTTCACTGTTGAAGAGGATTATGCTATGTTATTTGCTAAACATTTGGTGACTATTGCTGGAGTGGAGATGAAAATAATCAAATGGACAGCAGATTTTGATCCTAGCAAGGACCCTCCAATTGTGCCAATGCGGTTTAAACTACCCGATCTTCCATACGGATTTTTTAATCGGGATGCTCTTTTCCAAATTGGGAGGTCTATTGGAACTCCTTTAAGACTGGATGCTTGCTACAATTAATAAAGCTAAACCCGAAATGGCTAGGATCCAGATTGAGAGGGATATTTCATCGCTTCGAGGTAAAAAAAATTTGGATTGGATCAGCTAAGGAAGGACAATGGCAAGAAGTTATAATGCAGCAAAAACCTTATTATTGCTCTCATTGCAAAATGTTTGGACATACAATTGAAAAATGCTACAAAATTCATCCCCCATCTAGAAGATCCATAACAAAGGAAACTCAACACAAGCAATCTGTTGATACTGTTTTAGTGCAACAGGGCTCAGGAGAAAGGAGAGACTTTGTGAACTCGGTCTCTCGAAACTTGCTTTACCCCTCCAGGCTGAGGTGGGGAGAACACCGGTTTATCAAATCCCCCTTCGTTGGGGAGATGATTGAACCCACGATCAATGTGGATAATTGCACCCCTCTAGTTCACTCTGGAGTTATCGAAATGTTTCGATGATATTTACGAGTACGCTTTTGGGGGAAGATCCCCACATAGTTACGGAAGGGAGGAAGAGGAAGTCGGAATAGTCACACCAACTCAATCTATTGAACGACAAGTGGATACCCAGTTTCCCTCCAATGCTGGAATCAGTGTTATGCAGGAAGAGATGGAAGGCAAATGGCACACCCAAACCTCCAGGAAAAAGAAGAAGAATAATCTCAGTGAAGTACAAAAACTTGGAACTCCTCTTTCTGTGGGGGAGTTAGCTGGAATTTCTGTTACCGATGGGAGATCTAGATCTAGATCTCAATCCTCTTTTAATCCCCATCCCATTTAATGATAAATTTCCTCTGTTGGAATATTAGGGGTATTGCTAATCCCCTATCTTTTAAAAGACTGCTACATTTAAACAAAAAATATAAATTATGGTGCATTACCATCCTGGAACCTTTGGTTAATAAATATCCTCAGAAAATCATCAGCAAGCTACAAGGCTACAACCACTATGCCATACTGCAATAATAAAATTTGGATTTTTTGTAGAAAAGAGGTGAACTGGTCTATCCTTATTGACAACAAGCAATTTATACATTCTTCCTTTCAGATTAATGGCGGGGATGGTTTAATAACCTTTGTTTATGCTTGGATGTAAAAAGGAAGATAAAGTTATCCCGTGGAGTCGGCTACGGGACATCGGTGTCCAAGTACACTCACCCTGGATTGTTGGGGGTGATTTTAACGGTGTGGGGTCTTCAAATGAAAAAATTGGGGGTAGACCTCCCAAGCTCTCTGATATGATCATTTTCAATGATAATATTCATGCAGCCAATCTTTATGACCTTGGATTTAGAGGACCTGCTTTTACATGGAAGAGAGGGATTATCTGGGAGAGGCTTGATAGGATGTTGGTTAACAACCTTTGGCTCTCTAATTGGTTTCTTACTTATGTTACTCACCCGAGTCTTGCTGGTTCTGATCATAGACCTCTCCTTATATCTATTACCTCCCCCACCTGCTCTAATACTCCCCCTCCTTTCGGATATCCGAACGTTTGGTCCTCCTATGTTGAGTTCCACAAGATTGTTCAGGAAAACTGGCACTGTATTGATCACCCAGACCCTCTCATCAGATTAAGCAGACTACAGATAACTCTCAGTAAAGCTCTTAGGAATTGGAATTGGAACTTTATAGGAAACCTCCATGAAGCAGTCCAAGTGGCTGAGAATGAGCTCAATCAAATTGAGTCTAAAATCCAAGTGCAGCACTGCTACTGGATGAACATTACTTCACTGCACAAAATAATTTACTGTTGGCTACTGATAAGCTGGAGCAATATCTAAAACAAAAAGCTGCTTTGAACCATTTTATTCATGGGGATAGGAACACTCAGTTTTACCATGCCTGTATAAAATATAGAAGGAAATGTAATACTATTCACTCTATCCACACAGCTGATGGCAGGAAACTCATGGAGGACACTGAGATTGGTTTGGATGCTATTACACATTTTGACGAAGCTACTTAATCCTCCTCCCGGAACCAGATTGCACTATTGATAGATCTCTTTTCCGGGATAACTTGCATTACACCAATGTACTTGAGTTAACTACCATCCCAACTGAGCAAGAAATGCGGAATGCTATAAAATCAATTGATAGTTCTAAAACTGCAGGACCAGATGGTTACACAACAGATTTCTATCAGAAGGAGTGGAATTTGGTTGGTGGTGATGTGGTGGCAGCTATCCAAAGTTTCTTCCTTGGAAATGATCTTCCCAGTTATTTTTGTGCTTCAAACATTGTGTTGATTCCCAAAAATAATCTTATGCATAACTGGGATCATTTTAGACCCATCTCTTTGGCATCTGTAATCAGTAAGGTTATCGACAAAATAATTGTGGGGAGACTTCAACCTCATCTTGATAGGTTAATATGCATGAATCAATCGGCTTTTGTGAAGGGCGAGGTCGATCTCCGATAATGTGCTACTTGCCCGGGAACTTTTGCTTGATTTGGATAAAGTTCATAGGGAGGTAATCTCATATACAAGTTGGATATACAAAAAGCCTATGATACCATTAGCTGGGAGTTTATTGAAGATGTTTTGATTGCTAGAGGTTTCCAGCAACAGTTCTGCAATCTCATCTCCAGGTGGCTTCATTCAAATGAACACTCTATCTTATTGAATGGGACTACCAGAGGCAAATTCCATGCCACCAGAGGATTAAAGCAGGGAGATCCACTTTCTCCTCTCATCTTCATATTAGCTGCTGATTATTTCTCGAGGATGGTTAATCGGACCATTCCGAATAAAAGCTATGCCGGTGCACACAAAGCTGGCTGTGAAAAAGTTAAAACACTCGTTTAGACTCCTTCCAACAACAATCCGGAATGCTTTTCGATCCCGAGAAGTGTCAATTGGTATTCTCCAAGCGACACCTATTCGGATCAAGCAATGGATTCGGAGTACACTTGGATTTAAATGCGGTACCCCTCCTTTTAAATATCCGGGTGTCCTTCTCACTTTGGGCGAGAACCAAACAAATTCAATTTGAGGAGATTCTCACAAAGTCGGCTCTCAATCGAGTCTCTTGGACTAATTCTTTCTTATCAAATGGTGGTAGAATCACACTCCTTAAAAGTATCCTCACAACCTTCCCCTCCTATCTTCTTCAAATTATTTCTATGAAGAAAAGCACCCAATTACGAGTTGGAAAGGGCTTTTAATAGATTTTTATGGGCTGGTCGGGAGAACCCAAAAGCATTGGACTTCTTGGCAAAAGGTCACAAAACCGGTGGCTGCTCGGTGGCCTTGGATTCAAAAGCTTTCCTCAAATTCAGCAGGTTAATATGTGCAAATTATGGATTAACTTCAGAGCCCAAAACTCACTTGTGGGCTAAATTTATGATGGGTAAATACTGCGGGTTCTCCCATCCCGCTCAAGTGGTCGGAAAATTAGGTGACTCTAGAATGCGGGTCAATCTACTTAAGGTGAGAAGTTCTGCTGAAAATCTTTTTATCTGGGAGCTGGGGAGGGGTGAAGTGAATTTTTGGTTGGATAACTGGTGTCCCAAGGATTGGTTAGTTGCTAAAGATAATCTTACTGATTCAACTACAAAGGTTTGTGAGTTTTGGGATGGGAGCAAATTGTCTCTTCCACAGCTCAAAGCCATTTTACAGGATCATTCAGCAAGGCAGATTTCTACCATCAATTTTGATCAAAATAGTCCAGATAAAGTTTGTTGGAGTAATCACCACAATCAAAATATAACTAAAACTATTTACAGGAGTCTTTTCAACTGGCCTTCGTTTCCTTGGGGAAACTCCATTTGGAATAAATTTTTGTCCCCTTCCATGTCCTTTCACGTGCTTGGAGAACCTTCCATGGCATCATCCCAACTGATGATATTCTTAAACCGAAAGGTCTTAGGGGGCCCTCTAAATGTGTTCTCTGCCATCAACATGATGAATCCATCCCTCATCTATATTTTAACTGCTCCTTTTCCGGAACTCGTATGGCTGCTAACTAACCAATGGTTGGAAGAACCAAACTTATTCTCGGGAAGATCTTCATACACTTTGGATGAATAAGGAAAATCAGAAGGTTAATACTCTACACCTGCATTGTGATGTGGTTTCTCGTGGATGGCCGAAACAGTGCCAAATTTGATGGGATAGGCTTGCTACTGTGGACAAAGTAGCCAATAACCGTAAAACATATATACACAAAATCATTAAACACAAGGGTTTCACTAATCCGTTGCTACACCGAGCTCCTACCTACTGTTGGTAAAAAAGTTAAGCTTGGTTAGATGGCTTCCCTTCTAACTCGACCATCAAAATTAATACGATGGCAGTTTCTCTAAGGATAATGCGGGAGTGGGAGGAATTTTCGAAACTCTTATGGTAACTTGCCTACTTTTCTTTTATGCACTGTGAAAGCTAGAGATGCACTTGGAGACTGAATTTATTGCTTGTGGAGTATGCTATGCATATTGCCAAAATTGCTAACTCGGTCGAATATTTGGCTAGAAGTGGATTCCACTTGTTCTACTTAACATTCTTCGACAAAGCTGGTCTACAACCTGGATGCAAGACTATTGGAGAAAACAAATTAATCGAGCTAAACCCACCCATTTTACCTCTTCTTCAATTCCTAGGGAGGGTAACAAAGTGGCTCATTGGTTAGCGATTAGGGGGCCGGATCCCAGCGGGTTTTAGTTGCCTCAGCCCCCCTTTTGATCTCAAAATTTTAATTAATGGAGATAAGCTTCAGCTCCCACATATCAGATTGGAGACACCCCCTGTGTTCGATGGAATTTCTTGGGTCTTGTGGGGTTTTTGCACCAAACCACTTTTTAAACTTACTTTATATTTATACATATTTACATATGTATACATATATATTCACTCACCCAATCTTTTAGTTTTCTTGTTTTGTGGTCTTTAGGGAAAGGTCTCCATTAGGTTTTTTGTTAGTTGGGAGCATTTCCATCAATGATTTTGTACTCTCCTTTTATTAGTAACATGTAGGGAGACCTCTGTGTTGCTCCTTTTTTTAAAAAAAAAAAATATATATATATATATATACATATATATAAATATATATCTATACATATAAATATACATATATATATGTATACATATATATACATATATCTATATATATATCCATACATATATATGCATATGTATATATACATACATATAAATACATACATATATATACAGATATATATAAACATACATATATATACATACATATATAAACATACATATTTATACATACATATGTATGTATACAAATATATATATATATAATTAATTTTTAAAATAATTTTAATAATAGTTTAATGTTTTAAGAGATTTAAGGGCATTGTGGTAATTTTGGAGAATTTTAGTGAAAATTGAGTTATTTTGGTAGTTTTGGACAATATAGGGAAGCATGGCTAGTTTTATAGAATTTGTAATATTTTTGATCAATTGAGTAGTTTAGAGAGGTCTAAAATGATTTTGATGGAGAATTGAAAATTTTTGGGACATAGAGATATTTTGGGAATATTTTGGATTTTGGCTAATTTTGGGTGATTTTTGGTAAATTTGGGTAATTTAAATAATTTGAAGTGTTTTAGAATGATTTTTGGAGAAATATTGGAATATGGAGATTTTTGGGATTTTGTGGGTTTTACGGGCATATTGGTAATTTTAGAGAATTTTGGTAAAAATTAGATTTTTTGGGTAGTTTTTGAGAATTTTTGGCAACATGGCTTGATTTAAGGAATGTGGAGTATTTTAGATCAATTGAGTGATTTGGAAATATTTAAAATGATTTTGTTGAAGAAATGAGAGTTTTTTGAGCCTGAGGAACTTTTTGTGAATTTTTGGGATTTTAACAAATTTTGGGAGATTTGGATGAATTTCAAGAATTTTAAAAATATGGAGTTATTTTTAATGATTTTTTGTGAAATCTTAAGAATTTTGAGATTTTTAGGATTTTTAGGGTTTTATGGGCTTTTTGGTAATTTTTCAGAATTTGGGTGAAATTTGGGTTATTTTGGTAGTTTCAGAGAATTTAGGGCAATATGTCTAGTTTTAAGGAATGTGGAGTAATTTGGATTAGTTAAGCAATTTGGAGACGTTAAAAATATTTTTGGTGAAGAATTGAAAATTCTTTGGCCATGGGGGCATTTTGAGAATTTTTTGGATTTTGACTAATTTTGGGGTATTTGGGGAGAAATTGGGCAATTTGAAAAATATGGAGTGGATTAGAATGATTTTTTGGTGATATCTTAGGAATTTAGAGATTTTTAGGATTTTTAAGGTTTTAATGGTATTTTATTAATTTTGGTGAAAATAGGGTTTTTTGTAGTTTTGGAGAATTTAGCGCTATTTGGCTAGTTTTAAGGAATGTGAAGTATTTATATAAATTGGGTGTCACAAATGGCGTTGAGCGAAACAGTTTGGATGTCACAAATGGCGTTGAGCGAAACAGTTTGGATGTCACAAATGCCAATTAGTCGAAAAGTGTTTTATATCATTATTTGGAGAATTAGAACGAATGTTATAAAATTTAGAATGTCAATATATCAATTTCGAGAAAGAATGCTATGCGACTTAAATCTTTTCTCAAAGGAAGACTTAGAGGAATGTTATATTTACGTGTCAGGAAGGGCTTATATCCAATAACTGAAGAGAGAAAATGGATGTCATATTCTGTTTCTTAGAAATGTCAAATGTCAATATGTCGATTTTGAGAAGGAATGCTATACGACATATCCTTTCTCAAAGAAAAAGTTAGAGGAATGCCATACTTTCGAGTCAAGAAAGGACTTACATACAAAAACTGGAGAGAGAAGACGCCATATCAAATTGGTCTAAAATACTTCTTATTCCTCAAAACAAGTCTAATTGCCCTAAATTCTAAAAAACTACCAAAATAGCCCAATTTTCACCAAAATTCTCCAATATTACCAAAATACCCTCAAAACCCCAAAAATCCAAAAAAATCTCCAAATGTCTAAGATTGCACCAAAAATAAATCTAAACCACTTCAAATCATTCAAATTGCCCAATTTCTCCCTAAATCACCCAAAATTAGCCAAAATTAAAAAAATTCCCAAAATGCCCATATGACAAAAAAATTCCCTTTTCTTCAATAAAGTCATTTAAAACCTCCAAATTACCCTATACAAAATAAAATTATCCACATTCTTAATAACTAGCCATACTACCATAAATTCTCCACAACTACCAAAATAACCGAATTTTCACCAAAATTCTCCATTATTACCAAAATGCCTGTAAAACCCTAAAAATCCCGAAAATCTCCAAATTCCTAATATTTCACCAAAAGTCATTCTAAACCATTCTAAATAATTCAAATTGCCCATATTCATCCTAAATCTCCCAAAATTAGCCAAACTTCCAAAAGTTACCAAAATGCCCCTATGGCCAAAAAATTCTCATTTCTTCAACAAAATCATTTCAAACCTCTTAAAATTTTCCAATTGATCTAATATACTCCACATTCTAAACTAGCCAAATTGCATGAAATTCTCCAAAACTACCAAAATAAACTAATTTTTACCAAAATTACTAAAATGTCTTTAATACCCTAAAATCCCAAAAATATCTAAATTCCTAATATTTCCCTAAAAATCATTCTAAACCACTCCAAATTATTAAAATTGCCCAAATTGACCATAAATCACCCAACATTAGCCAAAATCCCAAAGATTCCTAAAATGCTCATGGGCCCAAAAATTCCCATTTCTTCACCAAAATCAATTCAAACCTATCCAAAGTACCCATTTGATCTTAAATAGTCTATATTCTTTAATGCCAGCGAAATTTCCCTAAATTTTCCAAAGCTACCAAAATAACCCAATTTTCAACAAAATTACCAAAATTCCCTTAAAACCCTAAAAATCTTAAAAATCTCCAAATTCTTATGATTTCACTAAAAATCATTCTCAACGACTCCAAATTATTCAAATTGCATAAATTCAACCAAAATTAGCTGAAATCCCATAATTTCCCAAAATTCCCATATGCCAAAAAATTCTCATTTATTCACCAAAATCATTTTAAACATCTCGAAATTTCTCAATTGACAAAAATAATCCACATTCTTTAAAACTAGTCAAATTGCACTAAATTCTTGAAAACTACCAAAATAAGTAAATTTTCACCAAAATTCTCCAAAATCACCAAAATGTCATTAAAACCCTAAAGATCCCGAAAATCAAGGAATTCTAAGATTTCACGAAAAATCATTCTAAACTACTCCAAATTATTCAAATTGCCCAGATTCGCCTCAAATCTCCCAAACTAGCCCTAATTCCAAAAATTCCTAAAATGCCCCAATGGCCAAAAAATTCTTATTTTTCACAAAAATCATTATAAACATCTCCAATTACCAAATCGAACAAAAATACTTCACATTCATTAAACAAGCTAAATTGCTCTCGATTCTCCAAAACAATCAAAATAACCCAATTTTCACCAAAATTTTCCAAAATTACCTTATAACCCTAAAAATCAAACAATCTCTAAATTCCTAACCTTTCACCAAAAAACATTCTAAACCACTCCAAATTATTCAAATTTCCTAAATTCACCCCAAAATTAAAAAAATTAGCCAAAATCCAAAAATTTATTAAAATGCACCTCCAGCCCAAATATTCCCATTTCGTCTCCAAAATCATTTAAAACATCTCCAAATTGCCCGATAGAAATAAAATACTCCACATTCCTAATAACAAACCACATTGCCCTGAACTCTCCAAAACTACTAAAAAAAATCTAATTTTCATCAAAATTATCAAAACTTACCAAAATGCCATTAAAAACACAAAAAATCCAAAAATTCTCCAATTTCCTAAGATTTCACCATGAATTATTTTAAAGCACTCGAAAATTTTCAAATTGCCCAAATTCACCCCAAATCTCACAAAATTAGCCAAAATTTTACAAATTCCCAAAATGCCCTTATGACCCAAAATTCTCATTTCTTCACCAAAATTATTTCAAACCTCTATAAATTACCCAATAGATTTAAAATACTCCTCATTCATCAAAACTAACCAAATTGCACTAAATTCTCCAAAACTACAAAAATAACACAATTTTTACCAAAACCACTATAATGCCCTTAAAACAATAAAAATCCCAAAAATCTCCAAATTCCTAAGATTTCACCAATAATCATTCCAAAGAACTTCAAATTTTTAATAATGCCCAAATTCACTCAAAATCTCCCAAACTTAGTCGAAATCCAAATAATTCCCAAAATGCCACTGTGGTCCGAAAATTTTCATCTCTTCACCAAAATCATTTGAAACCTCTCCAAATTACCCAATTGATCTAAAATACTCCACTTTCCATAAAACTAGCCAAATTGCCCTAAATTCTCAAAAACTACCAAAATAATGTAGTTTTCACCAAAATTCTCCTCAATTACAGAATTGCTCTAAAACCCCAAAAAAACCCAAAAATCACCAAATTCATAAGATTTCACCAAAAATCATTCTAAACCACTCAAAATTACTCAAACTTCCCAAATTCACCCTAAAACTCCCAATATTATCCAAAATCCCAAAAAATTTTAAAATACCCCTAAGGCTCGAAATCTCTCATCTCTTCACTAAAATCATTTTAAATCTCTCCAAATTACCCAATTGATCTAAAATACTTCATATTGCTTAAAACTAGCAAAATTGCCTTACCTTCTCTAAAACTAAAAATATAGTCTAATTTTCACCAAAATTCTCTAAAATTACCAAAATATGCTTAAAACCCCCCTAAAAATCTCAAAAATTTCCAAATTTCTAAGATTTCACCAAAAATAATTCTAAATCACTCCAAATTATTCAAATTACCCAAATTTACCCCAAATCTCCAAAAATTAGTCATATAAACAAAAATTTAAAATGCCTCTTTGGCCCGAAAATTCTAATTTCATCATCAAAAGAATTTTAAACCTCTCCAAATTACCCAATTGATATGAAATTCTCCACATTCCTTAAAACTAGCCAAATTGCCTCAAATTCTCCAAAACTATCAAAATAAAGTAATTTTTACAATAATTCTCCAAATTTACAAAAATGCCCTTAAAAACCTAAATATCCCAAAATTTTCCAAATTCATATGATTTCACCAAAAATCATTCAAAACACTCAAAATTACTTAAATTGCATAAAATCACCCAAAATCTCCCAAAATAAGCCAAAATCCAAAAAAATACCAAAATGCCCCTAAGGCTCGAATTTCTCATTTCCTCCCCAAAATTATTTTAAACCTCTCTGAATCACCCTATTTATCTAAAATAGTGCACATTCTGTAGAACTTGCAAAATTTCCATAAATTCTCCAAAACTACCAAAATAACTCTAATTTCACCAAAATTCTCTAAAATTCCTAAAATGCCCTTAAAACCATAAAAACACAAAAAATCTCCAAATTTGTAAGATTTCAGAAAAAATCATTCTAAACTACTCCATATTATTAAAATTGCCCAAATTCTCCCTAAATCTCCCAAAATTAGTCATAATCTCAAAAATTATAAAACTGCCCCTCCGTCCTAAAAATTCTCATTTCCTCACCAAAATCAATTTAGACATCTCCAAATTACTCAATTAATCTAAAATACTTCACATTTCTTAAAACAAGCCAAATGGTCCAAAATTCTCCAAAACTACCAAAATAACCTAGTTTTCACCAAAATTCTCCATAATTACCAACATGCCCATAAAACCGAAAAAATCCCAAAAGTTCTCCAAATTCCTACGATTTCAACAAAAATCATTTTAAACCACTCCAAATAATTCAAATTGCCCAAATTCACCCGAAATCTTCAAAAATCAGCCAAACTCCTAAAAATTACCAAAATGCCCCTATGGGCAAAAATTCTCATTTCTTCAACAAAATCATTTTTAACCTCTCCAAATTACACAATTAATCCAAAGCACTCCAAATTCCTTAAAACTAACCAAATTGCCCTAAATTCTCCAAAACTACCAAAATAACCAATTTTCACCAAAACTCTCCCAAATTACCAAAATACCCTTAAAACCCTAAAAATCCTAAAAATCTCAGAATTTCTATGATTTTACCAAAAGTCATTCTAAACCACTCCAAAGTTTTCAAATTCTTCTAATTTACCCCCTATTTGACAAAATAAGCCAAAATTCCAAAAACTTCTCAAATGCCTCAATGACACAAAAATTACCATGTCATAACCAAAAATCCTTTTAAACCATTCCAAAATATCTTATTGATTTGGAATGCTCCAAAATTCACGCAAAATCATCCAAATTTGTCAAAATGCCAATAAATGGAAAAATGCACATATGACTAAAACATTCTCATTTATTCACCAATATCATTTCATACCTCTCCAAGTTACCTAATTGATCTAAAATACTCCACATTCCTTAATACTACATTATTACCCTAAATTCTACAATATTACCAAAACAACCCAATTTTCATCAAAATTCTCCAAAATTAGCAGAATACCATTAAAACCCTAAGAGTTCCAAAAAAACTCCAAATTCCTACGATTTAACCAAAAATCATTCTAAACCACTCAAAATTATTCAAATTGCTTAAATTCACCCGAAATATCCCATAATAAGCTAAAATTCTGAAAATTCCTCAAATACCCTTATGGCCCAAAAACTATCATTTCATCACCAAAACCATTTTAAACCTCTCCAAATTATCCAACTGATCTACTATACACCACATTCCTTAAAACTAGCCAAATTGCATTAAATTCTCCCAAACTACCAAAATAACCCAAATTCCCTCAAATTCTCGAAAATTTCTAAAATGCTCATAAAAATTTAAAAATCCCAAAAATCTCAAAATTTCTAAGGTTTCACCAAAAAACATTCTAAACCACTCCAAATTATTTAAATTGCCCAAATTCACCACAAATCTCCAAAAAATAACCGAAGTCCAAAAATTCCCAAAATACCCCTATGACACAAAAATTCTCATTTATTCACCAAAATCATTTTAAACCTCTCCAAATTACCCAATTGATCTAAAATACTCCATAATTCTTAAAACTAGCCAAATGGACCAAGATTCTCGAAAACTACAAAAATAACCTAATTATCATCAAATTCTACAAAATTACCAAAATACCCTTAGAACCTTAAAATTCCAAAAAATCTCCAAATTCCTATGATTTTAAAAAAATCACTAAACTACTCCAAATTATTCAAATTGCTAAATTCACCCAAAATTAACCAAAATCCCAAAACTTTCGAAAATACCCGTATGACCCAAAAAAATCTCATTTTTTCAACAAAATCATTTTAAACCTCTCCATGTTAGACAACAAATCTAAAATATTCCACATTCCTTAAAACTAGCCAAATTGCCTTAAATTCTCCAGAACTAACAAATAAAACCCATTTTTTATGAAAATTTACAAAATTATCAAAATGATCATAAAACCTTAAAAACCCAAAAAATCTCCAAATTCCTAAGATTTCACCAAAATTATTCTAAACCACTTCAGTTTATTCAAATTACCAAAATTCACCCCAAATCTCCCAAAATTAGCCAAAATCCTAAAAACTCCCAAAATGTCCCTGTAGCTAAAAAATTCTAATTTCTTCACCAAAATCATTGTAATCCTCACCAAATTACCCAATTAATCTAAAATACTCCACATTCCTTAAAACTAGCCAAAGTGCCCTAAATTCTCATAAACTACCAAAATTACAAAATAACTTTGAAAAATTAAAAATTCAAAAAATCATTCTCTGTCACCCCAAAATTTTCAAATAGCCCAAATTCACCACAAATCTCCCAAAATTAGCCAATGTCCAAGAATACCTAAAATGCCCCTATGGCCCGAAAATTCTCATCTCTTCACTGAAATCATTTTAAACCTTCGAAATTTTCTAATTGACCTAAAATACTTAACATTTCTCAAAACTAGCCAAACTACCCTAAATTCTACAAAACTAGCAAAAAAAACCAAATCTTTACCAAATTTACCAAAATGCACTGAAAATTCTATATATACCAAAAATATCCAAATTCCTAAGATTTCACCAAAATCATTCTAAAGAAGTCCAAATTATTTAAATTGCCAAAATACGACCCAAAACTCTCAGAAATTACTAAAATCCTAAGAATTCATAAAAAGCGCCAACATTCTCATTTCTTTACCAAAAACTTTTAAACCTCTCCAAGTTACACAATTGATCAAAACTACTCTACAATCCTTAAAACTAGCTAAATTTCCATTAATTCTCTAAAACTCTCAAAATAACCCAATTTTCACTAAAATTCTTCAAAATTACCAAAATACCCATAAAACCCCAAAAATCACAAAAATTTTCAAGTTCTCAAGAGTTCACAAAAAATTGTTCTGAACCACTCCAAATTATTTGAATTGCCCAAAATCACCCACTATTTCCCAAAATAAACAAAAATCTAAAAAATTTCCAAAATGCCCCTTTGGCCCAAAAATTCTCATTTCTTTACCAAAATTATTTCAAACATCTCCAAATTACCCAAAAATCATTTTAAACCTCTTTGAGTTACCCAATTGATCTAAAATACTCCACATTCCCTAGAACTTACCAAATTTCCCTAAACTCTCAAAACTCGCAAAATAAAACAATTTTCATCAAATTTCCCAGAATTACCAAAATGCCCTTAAAACCTTAAAAGTCCCACAAATCTCAAAATTTGTAAGATTTCATCAAAAATAACTCTAGACCACTCCAAATTATTCAAATTGCCTAAATTCGCTCAGATCTACCAAAATTAGCCATAATCTCAAAATTTCTCATTTCTTCACCCAAATCATTTTAAAACTCTCCAAATTACCAAAGTGAACTAAAATACTCTACATTCCATAAAACGAGCCAAATTTCCCTAAATTCTCGAAAACTACCAAAATAAACCAATCTCTACTAAAATTCTCCTAAATTATCAAAAAGATCGTAAAACCCTAAAAATCCTAATAAAAATCTCCAGATTTTTAGGATTACACCAAAAATAATTCTAAACCACTTCAAATTGTTCATATTGCCTATATTCACCTCAAACCTCTCAAAATTACCATAAACCAAAAAATTCCCAAAGTGCTCCGATGGCCAAAAACTTCTCATATCTTCAACAAAATCATATAAAACATCTCAAAATTACCCAGTAGATCTAAAATGCTTCACATTCCCTACGAAAAGCCAAATTGCCCTAAATTCTCCAAAAATACCAAATTGACACAATTTTCAACAAAATCACCATAATGGCACTAAAACTCTAAAAAACCAAAAAATCGCCAAACTCTTAAGATTTCACCAAAAATCATTATGAACCTCTTCAAATTATTTAAATTTCCCAAATTCACCCTAAATTAAAAAAAATTATTCAAATCCCAAAAATTTCTAAAATGTCGCTAAGACAAATGATTTTAAACATCTTCAAATTATTCAATTGATCTAAAATACTTCACATTCGCTAAAACTTGCCAAACTGCCCTAAATTCTCCAAGACTACCAAGATAACCCAATTTTCAAAAAAAATTCTCCAAAATTACCGAAATGCATTTAAAACCCTAAAAGTATGAAAAATCTCCAAGTTCCTAAGATTTCACCAAAAATCATTCTAATCCAGTTAAAATTATTCAAATTGCCCAAAATCTCAAAAATTCCCAAAATGCCCCTATGCTCAAAAAATTCTCATTTCTTCACCAAAATCATTTTATACCTCTCTAAGTTACCTAAGTGATCTAAAATAATCTACATACCATTATTCTAGCCAAATTGCCCCTAAATTCCACAAAACTACTAAAATAACCCAATTTCCATGAAAATTACCAAATAACACTGTCAAAATCCAAAAAATCTCCAAATTCTTATGATTTCAACAAAAATCCTTCCAATCTAGTACGAACTACTCAAGTTGCCCAATTTCACACAAATCCTCTCAAAATTTGCCAAAATCACAAAAAAATCCGAAAAATGCCCCTACATCTCAACAATTCTCATTTCTTTAAGAAAATCGTTTTAAACCTCTCAAAATTATTAAATTGATCTGAAATAAATTCACTTTCTTTAAAACTAGCCAAATTGTCGCAAATTACCTAAAACTACCAAAATAACCCAATTTTTGCTAAAATTACCAAAATGCCCTTAAAACCTTTAAAATTTTGAAAAACTCCAAAATACTAAGATTTCACCAAAAATCGTTCTAAACCCAAATTATTCAAATTGAATAAATTCACCCAAAAACTCTCAAAATTAGCAAAAATCCCAAAATTTCTAAAAAAGCCCAAAGGCCTAAAAATTCTCATTTCTTCACCAAAATCATATTAAACCTCTCTAAATACCCCACATTTTTTAAAACTAGCCAAATTGCCTTGAATTCTCCAATACTACAAAAATAAAATACTCCACTTTCCTTTAATCTTACCAAATTGCCATGAATTCTCCAATACTTCCAATATAACCCAATTTTCACCAAAATTCTGTAAAATAACCAAAATGCCCTTAAAAAACCCTAATAATCTCATAAATATCCAAATTCTTATGATTTCACCAAAATTCATTCTAAACCAATTCAAATTATTCAAATTTCCCAAATACACCCCAAATTACAAAAAAATAAGCCAAAATCCCAAAAATTCCCAAAATGCCTCTTTGACCCAAAAATTCTCATTTCTTCTCCAAAATCATTTTAAACCTCGCCAAGTTACCCAATTGATCTAAAATACTCCACATTCCATAAAACAAACCATATTACCTTAAATTATCCAAAACAACGAAAATAAACCCAGTTTCTACAATGATTTTAAACCTCTCTCACTTGTCCAATTGATCTAAAACACTAAAAATCTTAAAAATCTCAAAATTCCTACTATTTCACAAAAAATCATTCTAAACCATTTGAAATTATTCATATTTCCTAAATTCAACCATAATTAGCCAAAATCCCAACATATCCCAAAATGCCTATATGGCCCAAAAATTCTCATTTCATCACCAAAATCATTTTAAACATCTCGAAATTTCTCAATTGACAAAAATACTCAACATTCCTTAAAACTAACCAAATTGCCCTAAATTCTAGAAAACTACCAAAATAAATCAATTTTCACCAAAATTCTCCAAAATTACCAATATGCCCTTAAACCCTGAAAATCCCAAAAATCAAGAAATTTCTAAGATTTCACCAAAAATCATTCTAAACTACTCCAATTACTAAAATTGCCCAAAATCGCCCCAAATCTTCAAAACTAGCCATAATTCCAGAAATTCTGAAAATGTTCCTATGGACAAAAAATTCTCATTTGTTCACCAAAATCCTTTTAAACATCTCTAAATTACCCAATTGATCTAAAATACTTCATATTATTTAAAACTAGTTTTATTGCCCTAAATTCTCTAAACTACCAAAACAACCCAATTTTCACCAAAATTTTCCAAAATTACCTTATAACCCTAAAGATCCAAAAAAATATCTAAATTTCTATGATTTCTATAAAAATCATTCTAAACCACTCCAAATTATTCAAATTGCACAAATTCACCCCAAATCTCCAAAAAAAATTAGTCGAAATCCAAAAAATTCCAAAAATGACCATGTGACCCAAAAAATTCCATTTCTTCTACAAAATCATTTAAAACCTCTCTAAATTACTCAATTGAAATAAAATACTGCACATTCCAAATAACTAACCATATTGCCCGGAATTCTTCAAAACTACCAAAATAACCGGATTTTCATCAAAATTCATCAAAATTACCAAAATGTCATTAAAACCCTAAAAATCCAAAAAAAAATTCAAATTCCTAAGATTTCACCAAAAATAATCATAAAACATCAAAATTGTTATAATTTCGCAAATTCACCCCAAATCTTCGAAAGTTAGCCAAAATCCCAAAAATTACCAAAATGCCTCTATGGCCCTAAAATTCTCTTCTCTTCACCAAAATCATTGTAAACCTCTCCAAATTATCCAATTGATCTAAAATACTTTATATTACTTAAAGCTAGCTAAAATTCTCATTTCTTCAATAAAATCATTTCAAACCTCTCCAAATTTTATAATTAATCTAAAATACTCAACATTCCTTAAGGCTAGCCAAATTGCATGAAATTTTCCAAAACTACCAAAATAACCCAATTTTTACCAAAATCACTAAAATGCCCTTAAAACCCTTAAAATCCAAAAAATATCCAAATTCTTAAGATTTCACCAAAAGTCATTCTAAACCACTCCAAATTATTCAAATTTCCAAGTTCACAATAAATCTCTCAAAATTATCTAAAATCCCAAAGATTCCGAAAATGCCCCTGTGGCCTAAAAAATCTTATTTCTTGACCAAAATCAGTTCAAACCTACCCAAATTTCCCAATTGATCTAAACTAGTTTAAAACTAGCCAAATTTTCCTAATTTTTCCAAAACTACCAAAATAACATGATTTTCACCAAAATTCTCCAAGATTATCAAAATGCCCTTAAAAGTCTAAAAATCCCAAAAAACTCCATATTTCTAAAATTTTATTAAAAATCATTTTAAACCACTCTAAATTTATTAAATTGCCCAAACTTGCCCCACATCTCCAAAAATTAGCCATAATCACAAAAATTCTAAAACGCCTCTATGGACCTAAAATTCTCGTTTCATCACCGAAAGCATTTTAAACCACTCCAAATTACCCAATTGATCTAAAATTCTCCACATTCCTTAAAAGTAGCCAAATTGACCTAAATTCTCTAAAACTACCAAAATAAAATAATTTTCACAATAATTATCCAAATTTACCAAAATGCCCTTAAAAACCAAAATATCCAAAATTTTAGCAAACTTTTAATATTTCACCAAAAAACATTCTAAACCACTTAAAATTACTCAAATTGCACAATATCACCCTAAATCTCCGAAAAAACCAAAATCTCAAAAATTGCCAAAATGCCCCTTTGGCTCGAAAATCTTATTTCTTCACCAAAATCATATTAAACCTCTCTGAATTACCCAATTGATCTAAAATACTCCACATTCCTTACAACATGCCAAATTAATCAAAATTCTCCAAACTACCAAAAAAACTAAATTTTCATCAATATTCTCCAAAATTACCAAAATGCTCGTAAAACCCTAAATGTCTCAAAATTCTCCAAATTCTTAAGATTTCAACAAAAATCATTCTAAACAACTCCAAAATATTCAAATTTCCCAAATTCACCCGAAATCTCCAAAAATTAGCTATAATCCAAAAATTCCCAAAATGCCCCATTGTCGCAAAAATTCTTATTTATTCAACAAAATCAGTTCAAACCTCTCCAAATTACCCAACTAATCTTAAATACTCCTAGTTCATCAAAACTAGCCAAATTGTACTAAATTCTCCAAAACTACCAAAATAACATGATTTTCACCAAATTTCTCCAAAATTACAAAAATTCCATTATAATCCTAAAAATCTCTAAATTCTTAAAATTTTACCAAAAGCTATTCTAAACCACTACAAATTATTCAAATTGCTCAAATTCACGCCAAATATTCTAAAATTAGTTGGAAACCCAAAAAATCTCCAAAATGCCCATATGACTCAAAATTTCTCATTTCTTCACGAAAATCATTTTAAATATCTCTGAATTACCCAACTGATCCAAAATACTACATATTCCTTAAAGCATGCCAAATTGCCCTAAATTCTTAAAAACTACCAAAATAAATCAATTTTTATCAAAATTCTCCAAAATTACCAAAATACACTTAAAACCCAAAAAATCATAAAAATCTCTAAATTTCTATGGTATCACCAAAAATCATTCTAAATCGCTCCAAATTATTCAAATTGCCCAATCTCGCCTCAAATCTCCCAAAATAAGCCATAATCCCAAAATCACCCAAATTATTCATTTTAAACCTCTCGAAATTACATAATTGATATAAAATAATCCACTTTCCCTAAAATTAGCTAAATTTCCCCGAATTCTTAAGAACTACCAAAATAACACAATTTTCACCAAAATTCTCCTAAATTGCCAAAATACCCTTAAAACCCTAGAATTTCTCAAAAATCTCGAAATTGCTATGATTTCACCAAAATCATTCTAAACCAGCTCAAACTATTCAAATTGCCCAATTCACTAGAAATCTCCCAAAATTAGCCAAAATTTCAAAAAGTTCCAAAATTCACCTAATGGTTCGAAAATTCTCATCTCTTCTCTTAAATCATTTTAAACCTCTCCAAATTACCCAATTGATCTAAAATACTGCACATTCCTTAAAATTAGTCAAATTTCTTTAATTTCTCTACAACGACCAAAATAACCCAATTTTCACCAAACCCTCCAAAATTACCAAAACAGCCTTAATACCCTAAAAATCCCAAAAGTCTCAAAATTTCTATGGCTTCACCAAAAATGCTTTTAAAACACTACATATTATTCAAATTGCTCAAATTCACCCTAAATATGCAAAAATTATCCAAAATCTAAAAATTTTTCAAAATGCCTTTTCGGCCCAAAAAATTACCACATCTTCACCAAAAACTTTTAAACATCTCCAAAGAACAGAATTGATCAAAAATACTCCATATTCTTTAAGACTAGCAATATTACCCTAAATTCTCCAAAACTACCAAAATAACATATTTTTTACCAAGATTTTCCAAAACGACCAAAATGCCCTTAAAACCCTAAAAATCCCAAAAATCTCCAAATTCCTCATATTAAACAAAAATTATTCTAAATCACTTCAATTTATTCCAAATTGCCCAAATTCACCCCAAATCACCCAAAATTAGTGAAAATCCCAAAAATTCCTAAAATGACTCTATGGCCCAAAAGTTCTCATTTTTTCACCAAAATCATTTTGGACCTCTCAAAATTACCCTAGAGATCTAAAATACTCCACATTCCATAAAACTAGCTAAATTGCTCTAAATTCTCCAAAACTACCAAATAACCCAATTTCCACCAAAATTCTCCAAAAATTTCCAAAATGACCTTAAAACCCTAAATCCCAAAATCTCTGAATTCTTAAGACTTAACAAAAAAAAAAACATTCTAATCCTGTCAAAATTATTCAAATTGCCCAAATTCACACCAAATCTCTCAAAACTAGTTAAAATCCCAAAAACTCTAAAAATGCCCAAATGACCAAAAAATTTTTATTTCTTCACCAAAATCATTTAAAAACTCTCCAAATTACCCAATTGATCTAAAATACTCCACATTCCTTAAACTAACTGATGAGATGCGACTTTAAATATGCTTTAAAATACAAGAATTTGATACCATTTTTTAGAAGATTTAATTCGTAGCAAATGGCTACAAAAACTTGATGTGCGAGATTTTTTTTATTATTTTATTAGATTTAACTATTGTAAAAGTCACAGTTTTAAACGCAAGTATACGTATCGTTCAAGTAATACAGGGCTCTAGTGGCGTCCTGGTTATCGATTCCACATGGATAATAAAAATAAAAAGTAAAAATATATAAGTAATATTTTGAAATTGTCTTATGCAAATTATATATACTTTTTTTATATATATCCAAATTTAATTAACTAATAACTTTTACTAAAAGAAAGTAAGCAATAAGCAGGAAAGTAAAGTAAGTAATAATTAAAATTCAATGCAGTTATAAAAATGACTTTCTCCTTTTTCAACAAATCCAAGACTTATAGATTAATTATCTTTTATAGAGAATTAAGATTATAGTATTGTGTCAAATAGAAGCATTCCTATTCTTTACCCTTTGGTCCACGTGCAAAGAACATTGACTAATCTATAGTTAGGCTCAGGATGTGTTATTAGTAGAATGGGTTAATCTAGGCTCACACTACTAGATGTCCAAGGGTGGTATGGTCTCTCTACCAGTGACCCGCTACATTTCTATAAACCAAATTATTAGAATTTAGTCTGTCACTCTAAAACTAATTAATTCTATGCCCAATAAATAATATCTTCATATTTATTTGCACTTCACTTTAAACAATCCGCGTATAGCCTGCGATTACCTAAGGATTCATGTGATATCTACTAGTTAAGAATTTATCTCTGGATAGGTCTCAAAATTCTTCAACGAGTTTTGACAAATTAAATGGGCAATTTAAAAAGTAAACTAAGATCGAGTATTAATATCATCACAATATTTAAAAATATTTTATATTTAATTCTCCTACAAAATTTAATTAATTTATAATCTTTTCATAGTTCAAAGGAGAAAGATAACTAACTACTCAGAACTCATAAAGATGAAACAACAAAACATATTTATAAAACTTTGAACCAAAGTACAAATACTTATCTGAAGTGTTCCTTCAAAAGCTCCGCTGACTTCTACTGACTCTAACGTAATAATGAAAGACTCTAACAACAATTACACACAATAAACACTCAAAATAAACTCACTAGATACAAAATAAAGTGGCACCCTAAGTATGGAAGAGACTAAAATAGGCTAAAATGGGTATGTGTACTAAGAGGGCGGATTTTGGTGTGATTTTCTCTGTAGAATGGGCTCCTATTTATAGAGCTCTGAATTTTACCAGGGGTTGCTTAAGGCACCTCTTCAAAATTCATCCAAATTCAATGTATTTTCTAGAAGGTACCCGTCGCGCCTAGGCGTCGGACTCCGTCACCAGGTCGTTCGGAGCTCTTTACTTTGGGTCACACCTATTTGCGATCCAGACCGTTTCCTTGTGTCCAAATACATTGTACCACATGTCCTATATATTAGGAGTAACTTTCAGTCTTCTAGAAGCTCCAATAACCGCTTAACACCGTTAAAATCACTACCCAAAGTCATCAAAAGAACATAACAGCATCTGTATCGAACTGGCGCTTAAGCGCCGGACTCTGGAGCCTAGGCGCCAGGCCAATAATTCCAAAAATTGCTCCATAAGCTCCATTTTGCTCCTTTTTTTCCTTCTTGAACTCTTTTTAATCATCTACATCCAAGAACATGAAACTACCTTTCATTAAAGCATAATATCCTTAAGAATTGAATCATAAATAAGGCATAAAAATGGGTATTTTTTAGGTAGATCAAATTCCCCAAACTTAAACGTTACATGTCCTCAAGTAACGTTTTTAATTACATAAAATAAATAACATTTGGAATGAAGTTAAAATAATTAAGATTTTATAGTTTTTGGTTTTATAAATGCTTTAGCAAATCATTAATCAAATTTCACTAATTAAGTTTAATTTTAAGAATTAAACAAACATTTAATTATCAAATCATAAGACTTCCAATTTTTTTATATATTTCAAGAATAATTGTAGTTTATCATATCAAGGTCACATAGAATATTTACAAGAAAAAGATTTTCATGAAACATTTTTCTAGTAAAAATATATGTACATAGAAATTAAGTTAAAAATATAATCAGTTTTCTTAATATAAGATAATTCAAGTGAAGCCAATTTTTGATTAGGCATTTCCTCAAGTTTCTCCTCAATTTTTTTTCCTTTCTTTTTTTTTATTTTTTTTAAGTGAGGATTACTTTTTTTTGGATAGCCTATTAATGATTTTGAACTTCACTATCCTTAACTTATTTTCAAAAACTTATAAATTTTTACTTAATGAATATGACATTAATAATTTATTATTTTTCAAAACTTATTTCAATCTTTTCTTTTTCAAGCAATAATCTTGATTCCTTAGTATTTCAAAAATACAAATCTCTTTACTATAAATAGAAAAATTTTCATCTTATTATTCTTTAAGCTAAATAATTCTATTCTTAAAATCAACCAAAATTTTTGAAATTATAGTTAAGTTTACTAGATTATTTATAAAATAAAAAATTTAGGTAATCTTAAACAGATTTTTCATTCCCTATGTTATGTTATTATATTTTTAAAGGAAATATTAGTTCTTTAAGGACAAATAATATTTAAATTTGATAAATATTTTCCATCCCCCAAACTTCATCTTTAGTATAAATATGAATTATGAAATTTTTCTAAAGCATGAGAGAAAGAAATAAACATGAATTAATCTAAGTATAACAATGGTGTTGTAAGGAAAAACTAAGCTCTACTTCTACACATGCTATAATATGAATATAATAGAAATGATTGCATATATAGAAAAGTTTTGCAGAGCAGGAGTTAATTAAAAATTTTTTTTCTTCCCTTTTCTGTTTTTTTAGAACATGCAAATTACTAACTATTCCTGAACACTAAACAGTAGGCTGAAATAGAAATAAAATTTTATAGAAATTCATTCACATCTCAGTCTTAAACACACATCAGATAAGCTAAGAAATAGTTTTAACATAAAAAGTTCACAACAACACTAACAATAGTACAAGAAATAAGAAAACACTCTAAAAACATAATCAATAAATGCTACTAATCACTGTCTGTAGCTTCATCATCATCATCACCAAAAGAGAACTCCATATCCTTAGGATCAACATAGGGTGAAAATCTGGGACAAGTAGAGAACTGAACATCATGCTCTCCCTTCAGAAATCTCACTAAAGACTCTGAATACTCAACATCATAATCACTCTTTCTTTGTGTATACTCAAAAAGGTGATCAATCTTCTTGTCTATGATATCTACTCTGCAGTGAGTTATGAATAACTCATGGTGTTGCTCTATGAACAGATCATGCATGGTTTTCCAAAATGTAGATGATGGCTCAGCAGAAGTAGATGGTCTAGAAGTAGAAGCTCTACCTGAAGTAAGTAATGAACCAGCACGTGCATTATAACTCTTACCTCGCAGTCGATCATAAATGCTGATGCTCTCTCTTCCTATAGGCTTCATCCACTTGAGCTTTTCCTCAAAATGCTTAGTAACTACTCTAGCACTTTGATATAGAGAGAAGATCAGTGATGGAAAACCAAGTCCAATAAATGTGCAAGAATGAGCAGTAGCCTCCACAGAATCATAAATAGTGCTCCCTACATCAATAGACTTCCACTCTTAAATGCAATAGTTTAGAATAGCTCTATCTCTGGTAACTTCACACAGATGATTAGATGGAAGGAGACTAGCTGAAATAAAGTAGTGACATGCCTTGGCAACACCATTAAGCTTAGAAGATGAAAAATTTACCCTTTTTCCATTTTGAGTCTTCCAGGCTCTAGTACTATCAGTCAAGTAGGCAATGATCATGTTTGAATCTTCCTCAGATGGAGATAAACCTGAGTAATAACGCTCAATGTTTGGCAGTAGGACATAGAAAATGTTGATGCGTTCAGGAGTGAATCCTACTCGAACTCCTTGAACGAAATTCTCGTATTCCTCCGCATCCACGAAATTAGCATAAAATTCTCTAACTACCAAGATAACGACAACAACAGTGAAATGTTGACCTCATTTTTGATGAGGTCTTCTCTTCTTCTTTTTAGTACTTAGGATCTAGCCTTAGGCTCTTCCTTTGACTATCTTAAAGGACTAGAATTGGGACCCGCCACTTAGAAGTTCAAACCACTTCTTAACTCCCTGCAAACTCCACAAACTTGACTGTAGACCCCCAATCACCTAGAGGGTTGAAATCAAATGTGGAAGTTTAAAGGATGGTTTCCTATAGGACTCTTTGGCCTTAGGACTGCCTTGGGTGGCCTGGTCTGGTGAAGGGCTGACTTACACACACACTACACCTATACACTACACTTTTACACACCTTCACACACCCATACCCAACTTGACCTCCTGACTCATAAAGGTGATTCACATGGATGGCCCTTAACCCCTAAGCCCTTGGCTAAGAGGGTTAGGAACAACATGGTGGATGCCTCAAATGAGTCCCTTCATGGCTCATGTGGGCTTGATATGGCTTCATGGCTCAACCAAAATGATTTCATTCCACTTACATTCACCCAATCTTCAATTTTCCAAATTTTCGATTTTGACCCCCGGACCCTACACCCGCCTAGCCTACCCAAAACCCTTGAAATCCTCCAAAATTTCCAAATCACCCAAAATTCCCCAAAATCAATCCCAAACATTTCCAAATTACTCAAGTTGATCATCCATAGCCAAAAAAATCAAAAATTCCAAAAACACCTCCCAATACCCTCCAAATACCCAAAATACCCCTCTTGACCCAAAAATCCAAAAATTCAGAAAATTCCCAGAAAATTCCAGAAAATCCCAAATAATCTCAATTTCCTTTTGTTCAACTACACCATAGGCCATTTTTGTCAATTTACCCTAATTTTGTCAAAACCCCCAATTTGACCCATTTTAACCCAAAGTGAACCCAATGTCAAACCAAACCTACCCAATTGACCCAAATTTTGGTCCAATTCAATTCTAAACTTCCATTCAACATTCCCAACACCAATCTAGACCAAATCCAAGTCCAATTTGATTGACATTTGGATCCAATTTCACTTTTGGCCTTAAAGCCCAATTTGGACCCATGACCCAAACCTAACCCAAACTCACCCAATTCAACTCCAATTAACCCCAAATCTTTTCTAAACCTTCCTTAACATTCCCACAAGCAAAACCTTAACATGATTTGCCCAAAATGTAGACCCAAACCCCACTCAAATTCAACCCAAAGCTAAAAGGCCCAATTTTGACCTAAACCCAAACCTAACCCAAATAAGCCCAAAACCCAAAATCAAAACCCAACCAAAGCCAAAACCTCTTTCAAACACTCCCATAAACATTTCCCAACATTTATTTTACATTAATTTCAACCCTAGCCCAACATTGGCCCAAGTTAGCCCAATTTGACCCATATTGGCCCATTCACCAAAGAAGCCCAATTTCAACCCAATTCAAACCCAAATCACTCCCAATTTGCTTCAAATCACTCATGACACATCTATGAACTAAACACAACATTTGTTTGGCCCAATCATTTACAAAATTCCCATCCATAAATTTATTTTCAAACCAAAGGCCCACCTTCTTAAACCTTCCTAAAAGCCCAAATTTCATGCTAAAGCCCATATGACAAATTATTCTCATCATACCCTTAATTAAAATCAATCCCTAAGTTTCAAAACTCATCATGAAGCCATTCCAAGTTAAGCCCCATACAAATTCCCATCAAATTACCAAAATTTCTAAGATCCATTTTCATGAAATTGACCAAGCTTTTCCCCAAGCCAAAGACAAGCCATGAAGCCATGCATGAGCCCCATAGGAGCCATGAGAGCCATGGAATCCACTTTCCACCTCACCAAACCATTAATGGTAAGAGAGAGGGTCTCTTTCTTAAACCCTTTTAAGCCCTTTTACCTTAAACATGATACACTCTAAACCATGTTTAGCCACCTCATCATGGATGTGGACTTCACTACCACAATTCAACTGACCCAAATGATTTCCCCTCAGCCCAAGGTCAAGCCTTGGATGGTGAACCAAGCACAAATACTTGGGTTGACCTAAACTAAGCCAAAATCACCCCCTTCCCATTCCATTTCAATTCACCACCTTTACACATGGAAACCATCAATTGAACTCACAGGAATCAAGCTCTGACCTCACTGACCCTGAGGGTGACCCATGCCTGCCGGCCGGCCGCCTGGGTCGCCGGAAAACACCATGGCCGAGACCTTGGGAGGAGCCAAACTTTGAATTCCACCTCGTCGAGCCGCCCCATGCCCAATGGCCACCATGGCTATTCTTCCCATGCCCAGAGCAGTTGATCCCAACACTTGGCCATCCCTGTGAGGCTCTCCAGCCACCTCTATTTAAACCCGACCCCCTCATGGCCATGAGAAGAGAGTTGCACAAACCCTGCCGAAACTCTGCCAAAATTGTTCCAAACCCTACTCCATACTTAAAGCAGTTGATCCCTAATGTCAATTTGCCCTAATCCCCACTGACAGAATCCAATTTCTCAACTGAAATTTCATCCAAAACCAGGACACTTTGCCACAGTGAGCCAATCCTCAAATCGATCGGTCCTACACCTTCACCGGAACAAGAGGAGAAGTTTCCCACTCGAAAGCCCCATCTCCAGAGCCACCCAGCTTGCTCCAGCCTCCAAGCTTTGTGGATCGGCCGTGGTCGCTTTCGTAGCTAGGCAACTCACCGTACTCAGGAGACTTCATCCGGAGCTTGTTGGGATCCAATCGAAGGTGACACAACCCTCGGATCGAAGCCACACTTCTCCGAGCAAAGGTATGGCCTCACTCTTCTTCCCGAGCTTCGAACATTCTCCATTTTTATCGAGTCAATTTCATGCCACATAAACCATATGGATGTGTTCGTCTTCTCGAGACGAATCCATAGCAGCATAAGAACGTTCAATTTGGTCGAGTATCGAGTGAGATCTTAGGCCTAGAGGACGGACGGCTCTCGGGTGAGGACGCTTAGGGACGATGAACAGATGCCGTTCATTTAATACACGCGCGGACGGATGGTCAGGATCGCCCCGGATGAGGTAATGGAACGATACAGCGGGCCCCGGGAGCGCTGAGTCCGATGGTGGCGTCGAATCGGAGAGCGCCACGAGGCGTTTCAGAGCTGCCGAGGTTGACGCGGCGCCGCGTGGATAAATAGAAAATTAGGGTATTTTCTGATTTATTTAATTCCCTAAACTTTAAAAATCCATAACTTTGTGTAGAAAAATCAGAAAAATAAAATAAAAATACCCTCTTGCTCAGTAAACAGAGGAGAATAATGTGGGAAAGAAATCATTTAATTTCATCAACTATTTTATTTTTAATGATTTATTTACCCTCTGCATTCTTTTAATTCTCCATGCATATAGGAAATTCATCATGGCATGAGACCATAGGGCTTTTGAAGCCTCTGAATTTGGGAACATTCCCCGAATTTTCCAAAGTCGAGGCCTTTCCTACGAGAAGTTATTGATTTTTCAAATTCATGTTACCGTTTTCGAGTATTTTAAATCTAATAATTAGCATGTTGTGAAATAAATTCTAGGAAAATTTGGTGATGTCTCTTATGACTAGAGGACCTTAGGAAAAATAGGTTTTGAATTAGTTTATTTAAAATAACCCTAATTGGCTTAAACACCCAAAATAGGTCTCTAATTAATTAGAGAGAACCATACATCAAATTGACTTGAAATCAATTCTCCACTAACCTTTAGGATCAGAGGAACCCACCATAAAAATTTGAAGTCAATTGGACTTGGTTAGCCCTACTAAATGGGTTGATTAAGCCATTTAGTCAATTTGAACTTTAAAAATTCATAACTTTCAAAATACTTTTCAAAAATTCATCAAATTGGTTTTGGAGCCTCTCTGATATCAGGGAATTTAAGAAAATTAAAATTTTAATTTTCTAAAAAGTTAATTTTTTGGTATTATTTTAATATTTTAATAATTAAAAAATAATAAAAATCATAAAATAATAAAATTCACCAAAATGTCACATTTTGAATTTTAATCACTTGGGAACAAATCCCATATTTTTCTTAGGTCTATTTAATGAGATATTAAATTTTAAAGCCCTAGGGTAATTTTAAAATTAAAAAAATGTATTTTCTAACATTTTCACTAAAATAATTATAATAAATCAAAGAAAAATCATAAAATTGTAAAAATTAATTCTTTGATTTCCTTGATATCAGAGAGATTTTTGAAAAATATAAATTTTATTTTTCACCCATTATTTTATTTTTAAATTAATTAATACTCCAAAATTTAAAATAATTATAATAAACATAATATAATTCAAAAAATCACCAAAATTGGTCCAAGTGGTCCTCTGGTCATTAGGAATGTCCCATAATTTTCTCAAGGATAGAAACTTTTCCTTGGTCATATTATTAAATTTTCTTTGGAAATCCCTATTTTCTACCAAAAATAATTATATAAATAAATTAAATACAGAAAAATCACATTTTCTCCTCTCATGTCTTTATTAACATATGAGTGAAGTCACATAAAAATTTCAAGTTCATTTAAGCTCAATTTAGTGAGTTATGAAATTATTAAGCTTGAAGGGCAAAATGGTAATTAAAATTTTAGCCCTTAATTAAAACTTTAGGTTTAATAAAATTAATAAGTAAAATATTTGATCTTAATCTGATTTGGATGATTGAAATTCAAATAATTAAAGGGTAGAAACCTACTAAACAATTTGAAGATAATTAAAATAAACCTTAATTAAATAATTGATTAAATTTGGAAGAATAATAAAATTGGAATTATTAAAATAGGGACATTATTAGGAAGAAATTTGTTCTTTAATCTAAGGATCCCTAAATTAATCATCTCAATAATATTTAATTCCTAATTAAAAATGATAATTCAAATTTAAGTTTTAAAATGTTAAATTACTTAATCATTAAAATTAAATTAAAAAGTTAAATTATTAAACTCTTTTTAAATTTTCAATTAAATTAAAATTAAAAATAAAATTAAATTAAAGATTAAATTAAATTAAATCAAACAAATTAAATCAATTAAATTAAATTAAATTAAATTAAATTAAATTAAAACATATTAAATTAAATTAAATTAAATTAAATTAAAATAAAATAAAAATAAAATAAAATCAAATAAAATTAAAATAAAATTAAAATTAAAATTAAAATTAAAATTAAAATTAAAATTAAAAATCAAAATTAAAATTAAAACTAAACCAAAATAAATTAAATTAAAGTTAAATTAAATTGAATTAAATAACATCACCTAAGACATAAAGAAATTAAATATAAAGCAACTTGAACACTATTCCAAATTTAAATCCAGATAATCGAAATTAAATCACAAACCATTTGAACACCAATTTGCCCTCGAAAACTTTGGTTATCATAACTCTTAAACAGAACATTAAATGAAATGTTACTTCACTTATAGGATATCAAAATGTCCTAGTTCACTGAGTAAGATAACAACAAAATTTGAATTCCCGGACGATTAATTCATTTGTATAATTAAATTCTCTTGGACTTAAAAACAATCCTAGTAATATTGAAAAGATGTTTAAGATTCTTCTTAAGCACTTCCTCAATATGATAAGATACTTATAAGAACAATTGAACTTAATTGTTCTTTGATGAAGAAAATCGTCCTCAAACCAAAACACACGAACCTAGACGTCATAGGAAATGACTAGCTATAGGATTAGGAATTTGGTAGAAAACTATAACCCTTCCCTTAGCTTTACCTAGGAACTTGCTTAAATATTCTAATTGTGTTTTAAGTGCATCTTGGGATGACGGAAAGACCCTCCAGGTATGCTTTTATTTTATTACAATTTACCTTATTGCAATTTATTTAATCGCATTGCACTTACTTTTCTTGCACGATAAACTACTGTTGCATGAAAACCCACACCTTTAGGATAGTCCCTAAAACTGAAACCAAAACTAAATTAAAATTCATTACAAGATAAAATTCACTGCCACAACATCTCAAAATATAAAACAACTCAAAATTTAATCACAAACAGAACACAAAACTACAATTACAATTAAAATTAAAACGTCCTGTTGGATGATCGGGAATACCTCGGATGATGTAACCTACGTGTTGCTAACGGGATTTCCCACGGTTTAAATGAAAGTGTGGAACTCATTTAGTTGAGTTTAGCAAATTCATTTGGACTAAGTGAATCTGATAAAAATAACGATGCCGGAAGGATGAAACCGTGAGATCTTAACCGGTGTTGTTATAATCAACTTTAAGATTTTATTTTAATTAAAACATAAAAACAGTTGGATTTTAAAACTTATCTAAACCAGAACACTTTTCTCATCTCTTGATTTTTTATCTTCTAAAACTAAACCTCTGCAACAATGAGGAGCTCGGAGCATGGTGGGCAGCACGACCATCGTCATCAATGAAACACCGAGTCTACTTCAGAAAACTTTCCTAGAATTAAATAACCAATCCATAGGATTTCGAGGTAGTTTGCACTTAGTGTAACATAAATCCTCAACTCTTCGTTAGGCATTTGCATAATCATGTCATGTAAATTAAGCCCTAGCTCGGTCTTAGGACTACGAGGTAGTCGTTTGGTACGACATAAACCCTCACATCTTCCAGTGCTATTTGTGTGATTTTATCACACAAATATAAGTCCTAATTAATTAAAATTGGCAAGATCAAAACATTAAATAAACAATTAGGACTTTCCTAAATCTAAGCCAAACAATAGGATAGTCGGAAATTACGAAGTTCGCTTCGAATCCGTAATTTCTCCTACCTTTCTTCCTTTGAATTCCCAAAACAAAATGTTCCAAACTCGATCCATTCCCTATTGAAATTCCAAAATTCAATTCCTTGAAAACTTAAACTTTGAAATTCTTGAGAGCAGAATTACTGATTATTATCGAGAGTTTTCTTAGGTGATTCCCGTCACTTAAGATGTAATTAACTATAGGGGCTTGTTCTTATAGGGAATTTTAAGACCCAGGTAATATAATCCCTGTTTAATGTTTTCGTATTAAGCAGGGGAATTTGTCGGCTTATAAAATTGGTTCGCAGACCAAACGGATGTCACAAACCTTTCTAGTTTATCTAATCGAGCCCCATTATCAAACAATGTGTCTATTCTTCGGGATAGATATACGGTTTGTGGTGCGGCGCTCGTTTATGTGAACTATTTGGGATGTGAAATCAGTTTGATTTCATATCATAAAATTTTCAAATTTAAAATTATTTTCAAAATCAAATACTACTTTTCAAATTATTTATTTAAATTAAATTAAAAAAGACTCACCGACAACTTCTGTTAGCGACCCCTTTTCAAAATAAAACACACGACCTAAAAGTATGCCGACATGAAATAGCAAAATTATTGTAAGTTGAGTGCAACGATTGTCTCCTCAATTCTTCCTCCAGGATTATAGAAACTTTGCTCTGAGATTAACATCCGAGTCGTAGCAAAATCATTATATTAGAAGTGTGCAGCAGCAGTGACGAACTTACTATAATCAAAGTTTTCTCGTTCCTTTCCACGCTTAGATTTGGGTGCCATCTAAACGTGAAAGAAAAATGTGAAATAAATTCAACGGATCTATGAAAATAAACTAATTTAAGCTTTTCAAACTTGAAATGGCTTAAACACCAATGGATTTGATCATAAATAATCAAAATTTTCCTCAAAATTTCAGTTTTTCTAGATGAGACCAAAATCCATGGTAAAAATAAAAAATAATGAGTTTAGAATGTAGATCTGACCTCGTGATGAATAAATCGGGTGATTTCAAGCCCAAAAACTTGAAAATCCAGCTCTAAATGGGATCTATAGGTGGTATTTTCGTGAAAATACTGTGGAGAAGGAAGCTTAGGCTTCAAAAATGGCCTGGGGGGTGGTTTAAGAAGATGAGTTTTCGGGTTCAGGCCGAACCGGCGCCTAGGCGCCAAACTCGCCTTTCCAAAAATTCAATTTAAATTAAATATTTTCCACCAAATCATATCAAATTTGACTCCTAATTACTCTTATGAGAGTATTTATCCATTTTATATCCTCCAAATATTTTCACAGTAAATTTAAAATGATAGCATAAATCCACATAAATGTATCCAAATTCTTCACTTCAAAATCCTAATATCCATTTCAAAATTAACAATTTTCAATACAATACTTGTATCAAAGTTCATCATTTTATAAATAACACAAACAATCAACAAAAAAAATATTCAAATCTAACAACACACATCGAATAAATTAAGCAAATACACAAATTAGATATTCAAAACATTAAAACAAGACTCAATCACTTCTAAAATACATATAGAATCTATTTAACACCGATCTTCATTTTCCATCTCTTTCACAATGAAGTTCGCTAGGACCGAAGAGATAAAACACCACCGCCCTTGGAAATTCCAAAGTCATCTTTTCATCAATCCACTTGTTCTTCGCGTACATTTCTACTTGAACGTCTTGATAGGCAGCCATGTGATCAGATTGAAGTTTGGTTTGCCATTCCAAGTGTTCGTATTGGTGATAAATATAATGGAGATGATTACCAAAGCTTTGAAGTTCTGCTGCAATCTTATCCATTCAACTAAACATCTTCTCCAAACTAACAGCAATAAAACCAATAAAATAAGGCTGAGGATTTTTAGGAGATTTGTCTCTTACCTCATTTCCATGATTTCCTCTATCCATGGCTCCCAATCCTACCTAACTCCTCCAAAATGAATTGCTCTGGTCAAAATTAGTGTGTCTATGGCATTGGGGATGATAAATAGGCTATAAATAAAGAGATTTCGTGTGAAAACTGAAGAAATTCAGTTTTTCCACGATCTGTAACTGTGGCGCTTAGGCGCCAGAATCTGGCGAATAGGCGCTGGATCATCGATATACTAGTTATTCTGGCGCTTAGGCTACAACTTTTGGCGCCTAGGCTCCCGAACCTTGATCGACTCCAATTCGCCTATCGTCAAATTTTACAAAGTTTCGATAATAAAAATAGGTCTAATAAATGAATATGATCAACACACAAACACAATTATGAAAAATTCAAATCACAAATAATCATAAACGAAGGTTAAGTTGATCTCCTTTTTAATCACATTTTACATGGAGTGGTCCAAGTCCAACTTCTATATACTTCAAGAAAATGTTTAACTTAAGCCAATACAGACTTGTTAGCTATTTATTTCTAGAAGTTATATATAAATTTAGTCAAGACCAAGGCATAACCTTACAACAATATTTAAACTCAAACTAATAAATATTGGTTGCCTCCCACAAAGCGCTTGGTTTAACGTCGTCAGCTCGACCTAATTAATTAAATTAATCGGGTAGACTCAGCTCATAAGCCTCGTTATAATTTAATTTCATTTTTCCCATATAAGGCTTCAGTCTTAATCTGTTAACTTTAAATACTTTTTCAATTTTAGGATCTTTAATATCCACAGCTCCATATGGGTATACTTTCTCAATTATAAACTATCCCATCCATTTAGATTTTAATTTTAAAGGGAAAGTTTTAAACGAGCATTAAATAATAATACTTCTTCTCCAGGCTTGAATATTTTCCTTGAAATCATTTTGTCATGTGATTTCTTCATTCTTTCATTATAAATTCTTGCATTTTCATAAGACTAATTTCTTATCTCTTCCATTTCATTCAGTTGTAATAATCGTTTTTCTCCTGCACTATTCAAACTATAATTGAACTCCTTTTTCACCCAATAAGCTTTGTACTCTAGTTCAACAGGTAAGTGACAATGTTTACCATAAATTAACCGATAACGTGAAATTCTGATAGGTGTCTTATAAGCTGTTCTATAATCCCATAATGTAGAATCAAGTCTATCAACCCAGTCAGTTCTTTTAGGATTAACAATCTTTTCCAATATTCTTTTAATTTCTCTGTTTGATACTTCAGTCATTCCACTTGTTTAAGGATGATAAGCAGTTGCAATTCTATGCTTAATTTTGAATTTTTCCAGCAATGATTGAATTCCTATATTTCTAAAATGACTTCCCCCATCTGTGATAATTATCCTAGGCATTCCAAATCTTATAAAAATCATTTTCTTTAAAAAATTTGAAACACTTTTGGAATCACAGTTCGGTAAAGCTACAGCTTCGATCCACTTTGAAACATAATCAACTGCTAATAAAATATAAATCTTTCGAGATGATGGTACGAAAGGTCCCATAAAGTCTAAACCCCATACATCGAAAAATTCGATTTCTAGTATAAATTTTAGGGGCATTTCATCTTTTCTAGATATATATCCCATACTTTGACATCGATCATAAGTTTTCACATAATGTCCAACATCTTTAATAAAAGTTGGTCAATAAAATCCAGAATTTAAAATTTCAAATGCAGTTTTATCCACTCCAAAGTGTCCTCCAAATTCATAATCATGACATTTTTGAATAATAACAAATGTTTCTTCATAAGGTACACATCTTCGAATAACAGAATCTCTTCCTATTTTAAATAAATGAGGATCTTCCCAAATATATGATTTACATTCATTCTTGAATTTCTTAATATATTTACTATTCATCCCATATGGTAAAATATTGCTAACCAAATAGTTAACTATATCTACATACCACGAAATTTGTAATCCTTGAAATGACATATAATTGCTCATCCAGGAATTTCTCATTTATATTTTCTTCATAAATCTTCTTATTATTGTTTTTGATTCTTGATAAATGATCAGCAATTTGGTTGTCAGTCCCTCTTCTGTTCACAATTTCAAAATCAAATTCTTGCAAAAGTAAAACCCATTTGATCAATCTAAGTTTAGCATCCTTTTTAGATATTAAATACTTAATAGCAAAATGATCAGTATGTACGATACAATTTGTTCCAAGAAGATATGGTCTAAATTTATCAAAGGCATATACTATTGCTAACAGCTCTTTTTCAGTAGTTGTATAATTTATTTGAGTTTCATTAAGAGGTTTGCTAGCTTAGTATATAACTTTGAAAATGTTCTCATATTTTTGTCCTAATACAGCTTCAATTGCATAATCACTTGCATCACATATTAATTCAAAAGGTTTATTCCAATTAGGTGCAACAAATACAAGTGCAGTGATTAACTTTTCTTTCAGACTATTGAACGCATTCAGACAATCTTCATCAAATTCAAATTTAGCTATTTTTTCCAATAAATGGCAAAGAGGTTTAGCAATTTTAGAAATATTCTTTATATATCTCCTATAAAATCCAGCATGAACTAAAATACTTCTTGCATCAGTAACGGTAGTAGGCAGTTGCAGTTCAGCAATAATTTTCACTTTTGCTTGATCAACTTCCATCCCTATTTGTGAAACTTTATATCCAAGTACAATGCCTTCTGTGACCATAAATTGACATTATTCCCATTTTAGAACTAAAATTTTTTCTTCACATCTCTTCAAAATTTTTGTTATATTTTCCAAGCAAGATTCAAAAGAAGTTCCAAAAACTAAAACATCGTCCATAAATACTTCAATTCCTTTATCAATCAAATCATAGAATATTGGCATCATACATCTTTGAAAAGTTTCAGGTGCATTGTATAAACCGAAAGGCATTGTTCTAAAGGCAAATGTTCCATAAGGACTAGTAAATGTTGTCTTTTCTTGATCCTCAGGAGCAACAAGTAATTGATGATAAACAGAATATCCATCCAGAAAACAGAAATATGAGTGTCCAACAAGTTTATCCAACATTTGATCCAAGAAAGGTAAAGGAAAATGATCCTCTCTAGTGGCATTTAATTTTCAATAATTAAAGGAAATTTGCCATCCAGTAACTTGTCTTGTTGGGATTAATTCATTTTTTTTCATTAACAATGACAGTTACTCCTCCTTTCTTCGGAACACAATGTATAAGACTTAATCATTGGCTATCCGAGAAAGGATAAATAATTCCAGCATCTAAAAATTTCAAAATCTCTTTCTTAACAACCTCTTTTATAATTAGATTTAATGTTCTTTAAGGTTCAATAGTGGGTATACAATTTTTTCCATTAAAATCCTATGCATAAAGATTGAAGGGCTTATTCCTTTTATATCTGCAATAGTCCAACCAAAAGCTTTCTTATAATTCTTCAGAACTCTAATTAATTTTTCTTCTTGATATTTTCTTAATTCTGAAGATATAATTACAGGTAAAGTTAATGAATCTCCAAGAAATGCATACTTTAAATGTGCAGGTAACATTTTTAATTCCAGTTCAAGGGCTTTTTCAATTAAGGGTAATAATATCTCATTTGTTGTTGTGTCTAAAATTTCCCAATTTTCATGAATATAATGAGCTTCTTCAGATGAATTTTCTTCATTTAATGACTCATTATATAACATAGATTCTTTATCCTTATCATCAAAAATGACCTTACATCTTTTTTGGTAATGCTTTTCAATCATATAATCAAAAATATCCATCCGATAACATTTTTCTTTTTCAGGATACCTCATTGATTTCAGAACATTGAATGTTATCTCTTGATCATTAACTCTCATCATTAATTCTCCTTTTTGCACATCAATCATAGCTCGACCGGTAGCTAGAAAAGGTCTTCCTAAAATGATAGTTATTTCTTTATCTTCTTCCATATCTAGAACAATGAAATCTACAGGGAAGATAAATTTATCTACCTTAACAAGAACATCTTCTCTAACTCCTTTAGGATAACTGATCGATCGATCAACTAACTGAAGAGTTATAGTGGTAGGAGAGATCTCTCCTAAATCAAACCTTGGAAAGATTGAAAATGGCATGAGATTAATACTAGCTCCTAAATCACATAAGGCTTTTCCAAAGAATTTTTCTCCAATAGCACATGGTATAGTGAAACTTCCAGGATCTTTAAGTTTCTGAGGTAATTTCTTCTGAATTATTGCACTACTTTCTTCACTTAATGCAACAGTTTCATAGGCTTCAAATTTTCTCTTCTTACTTAAAATATGCTTCATAAATTTTGCATAGCTTGTCATTTGCTCCAAAGCTTCAGCAAAAGGAATGTTGATGGTAAGTTTCTTAAAAATTTCAAAGAACTTAGAAAATGGATGGTCAAGCTTTTGCTGTTTAAGTCTTTAAGGAAAAGGTGGTGGTGGTCTTTCAACTTCCACTTCAGTAGGTACAACAGTATAATCTTTACTTGGAGAAAGGGTATCTTTAGGTTTTTCAATCTCTTCAACTTCTTTCTCTTATTCAATCTCATTCCGTGTTTTCTCTTTTAATTCTTTTCCACTTTTAAGTTGTATAGCTTTTGCTTGTTCATGTTCTTTTCCAGATCCTTTAGGATTAATTTCAAAATTCCTAGGCAGTGTTCCCTGAGGTCTGTAAATAATGGAATTAGCAATTTGACCCATCTGATTCTCAATATTAGGAATAGCAGTGTTTTGACTTTATAACTGATTGCTAAGTTGCGAGATCAATTCTTCTACAGATAACTTTTTTCTATTGATTGTTATAACCAGAAGGATAAGTTGGTCTATAGTTTTAATTTCCTTGATTGTTCCAATTTGGATTGGTTTGATTTCCATTACTCTAATTAAAATTAGGATGATTTTTCCAACGAGGATTATAATAATTAGAATAAGGATTATTAGTTTTACTAGCAATAGCTTGTAAATTTTCTATTATTTGAGAATCATCAGAATTTGTAGTATTTTCATTATTCAAATGCGATATATTAATATCAAAATTATCTAATTTCTTAGATATCACAACCACTTGTGAAGCAAAAATTTAAAAGGCTTCATTATCATGAATAGTGGCCATTCTTTTAGGATTAACCCTTTCAGAAGGCCATTAAAAATTGTTGTTAGCCATTTCTTCAATTAAGGTGTAGGCTTCTTCAAATGTCTTAACCATTAAAGAACCACCAGCAGCAGCATCAATAATTGATCTAAGTGATCCAATAAGTCCATTATAAAATTTTTGAATGATTAACCAATCTGGTAAAGTATGATGAGGACATTTTCTTAATAGTTCTTTAACTTTTTCCAAAGCTTCATAAATTGTTTCTCCATCAAATTGCGTAAATGAAGTAATATCATTTCTCAATTTAGCAGTTTTAGAAGGAGGAAAATATTTAGCAAGAAATTTTTGTGTCATATCTACCCATGTTTTAATAGAACAAGTTGCTAATGAATTAAGTCACATCTTTGCTTTATCTTTTAAGGAAAAATGAAAGAGTCTAAGCCTAATTGCATTATCAGAAAAATTATTATATTTTAAGGTAGCACAAAGTTCTAAAACACTAGCAAGGTGTAAATTTGGATCCTCATTATGTGTTCCTCCAAATTGATTATTTTTAACCATTTGAATAATATAAGGTTTAAGCTCAAAAGAATTAGCATCTATAGCTGGAATTTCAATACTAACATGAAGTTCATCAGCTGTAGGGTTTGTATATTCCCTTAATGGTTTATAAATATTTTGTTCATTACTTTCGATTGGATTTTGATTATTATTATTTAAGTTAGCCATATTTTTATGTTTTGGAATATGATTTCCTATTTTAATTCTTTTAATTGTTCTTTCTAATTCAGAATCAAAAGGTAGTAATCCTTCAGATCCAGAACTACGCATAAAAATTTAATTTTTTTTTTGTTTTTATGTTTTGTTTTTATATTTTTGTTGTTTTTTTAATTTTTATTTATTTTTTTAATTTTTTTTTTCTTTTACTTTTTATATTATCTTATCCCCGGTAACGACGCCAAAAACTTGATGCGATGGAACTTTAAATATGCTTTAAAATACAAGAATTTGATACCACTTTTTAGAAGATTTAATTCCTGGCAAATGGCTATAAAAATTTAATGTGCTTGGTTTACTTTTATTATTTTATTAGATTTAATTATTGTAAACATTGTCGGCATATTTTTAGGTTGCGTGTTTTATTTTGAAGAAGGAGTCGCCTAACAGAAGTTGTCGGCGAATTTTTAATTTAATTTAAATAAATATTTGAAAAGTAGTATTTGATTTTTGAAAATAATTTTAAATTTGAAGATTTTAAGATATGAAATCAAACCAATCTCACATCCCAAATAGTTTATATAAACGAGCACCGCACCACAAATCGTGTATCTATCCCTAAGGATAGACACACGCTTGATCGAGTGGGGCTCGATTAAATAAACTAGAAGATTTGTGACATCCGTTTGGTCCGCGAACCAATTTTTAAGCCGACAAATTCCCTCGCTTAATATGAAAGCATTAAACGGGGTTTATATTACCCAGGTTCTTTAAAGTTCCCTATAAGGGCAAGCCCCTATAGTTAATTACATCTTAAGTGACGGGAATCACCTAAGAAAACTCTCGATAACAATCAATAATTCTGCTCTCAAGGATTTCAAAGTTTAAGTTTTCAAAGGATTGAATTTTGGAATCCCAATAAGGAATGGATCAATTTTGGAACATTTTGTTTTGGGAATCTAAAGGAAGAAAAGTAGGAGAAATCACAGATTCGAAGCGAAATTCGGTAATTTCCCGACTATCCTATTGTTTGGCTTGAGTTTAGGAAAGCCCTAATATTTATTTAAATGTTTTGATCTTGTCAATTTTAATTAATTAGGACTTATATTTGTATGTCGAAGATGTGAGGGTTTATTGTCGTATCGGACGACTACCTCGGAATCCTAAGACCGGTTAGGGCTTAATTTACAATGCAAATGCCTAACGAAGAGTTGAGGATTTATGTTGCACTAGGCAAACTACCTCGAAGTCCTATGGCTTTGTTGTTCAATTCTAGGAAAGTTTTGCTGATGTAGATTCAAGTTTTGCTGACGGCGATGGCCGTGCTGCCCACCATGCTCCGAGCTCCTTGTTGTTGCAGAGGTTTAGTTTTAGAAATCATAAATTAGGGGATGAGAAAAGTGTTTTGGTTTAGAGAAAATCTTAATTTCCAAGTGTTTTTTACGTTTTAATTAAAACAAATCTTAAAGTTGATTATAACGACACCGGTTAAGATCCCACGGTTCCATCCTTCCGCATCATTATTTTTATTCGATTCACTTAGTCCAGATGAATTTGCTAAACTCAACTGAATGAGTTCCACACTTTCATTTAGACCGTGGGAAATCCCGTTAGCAACACGTAGGTTACATCATCCGAGGTATTCCCGATCATCCAACAGGACGTTTAAATTTAATTGTAATTGTAGTTTTGTGTTCTGTTTGTGATTAAATTTTGAGTTGTTTTATGTTTTGAAATGTTGTGGAGGTGAATTTTATCTGGCAATGACTTTTAATTTAATTTTGGTTTCAGTTTTAGGGGCTATCCTAAAGGTGTGAGTTTTCATGCAACAGTTGTTTATCATGCAAGAAAAGTAAGTGCAATGCAGTTAAGTAAATTGCAATAATGAAAATTGCAAGAAAATAAATTGCAATAAAATAAAAGCGTACCTGGAGGGTCTTCCCGTCATCCCAAGCTGCACATAAAACACAATTAGAATATTTAAGCAAGTTCCTAGGTAAAGCTAAGGGAAGGGTTATGGTTTTCTACTAAATTCCTAATCCTATAGCTAGTCATTTCCTATGACGTCTAGGTTCTTTGTGTTTTGGTTTGAGGACGATTTTCTTCATCGAAGAACAATTAAGTCCAATTGTTCTTATAAATGTCCTATCATATTGAGGAAGTGCTTAAGAATAATCTTAAACATCTTTTCAATATTTCTAGGATTGTTTTAAGTCCAAATGAATTTAATTATATAAATGAATTAATCGTCAGGGATTCAAGTTTTGTTAACTTGCTCAGTGAACTAGGACATTTGAATATCCTATAAATGAAGTAACATTTCATTTGATGTTCTGTTTAGGAGTTATGATAACTAAGGCTTTTGAGGGTAAATTGGTGTTCAAATTATTTGATTTAAGTTAATGGGTTTAAATTTGGAATAGTGTTCAAGTTGCTTTATGTTTAATTTCTTTCTGTTTAAGGTGATGTTATTTAATTCAATTTAATTTAATTTAATTTAATTTAATTGAGTTTTAATTCTATTTAATTCAATTTAATTCAATTTAGTTTGATTTGATGTTACATTAAATTAATTTGATTTAATTTTAATTTAATTTGATTTAATTTAGTTTAATTTAATTTAATTTGATTTTATTTAATTTTATTTAATTTAATTTAATTTAATTTAATTTAATTTGTTTATTTAATTTAATTTAATTCATTTAATTTGTTTTAATTTAGTTTAATTTAATTTAATCTAATTTAATTTAAGTTATTTAATTTAATTTAATTTGTTTATTTAATTTAATTTAATTTAATTTAATCTTTAATTTAATTTTTAATTTAATTCAACTTTTAATTTCAATTTAATTTAATTTAATTTAATTTAATTTAATTTAATTTACTTAATTTAATTTAATTTTTAATTTAATTTTATTTTTAATTTAATTGAAATTTTTAAAAGAGTTTAATAATTTAATTTTAGTTTAATGATTAGGTCTTTTAATGTTTTGAATTTGAGTTATCATTTTAATTAAGAATTGAATATTAATGAGATAATTAATTTAGGGATTTTTAAATTAAAGAATAAATCTCTTCCTAATAATATCCCTATTTTAATAATTCCAATTTTATTGTTCTTCCAAATTTAATCAATTATTTAATTAATGTTTAATCATTTTAAATTGTTTAATGGGTTTCTACCCTTTAATTATTTAAATTTCAATCACCCAAATCAGATTAGGATCAAATATTTTACTTGTTAATTTTTTATTAAACCTAAAGTTTTAATTAAGTGTTAAAATTTTAATTACCACTTTACCCTTTAAGCTTAATAATTTCATAACTCACTAAATTGAACTCAAATAAACTTGAAATTTTTATGTGACTTCACTCATATGTCAATAAAGACATGAGAGGAGAAAATGTGATTTTTCTATATTTAATTTATTTATATAATTATTTTTGGTAGAAAATAGAGATTTCCAAGGAAAATTTAATAACATGACCAAGGGAAAGTTTCTATCCTTAAGAAAATTAGGGGACATTCCTAATGACCAGAGGACCACTTGGACCAATTTTGGTGATTTTTAGAATTATATTATTTTTATTATAATTATTTTAAGTTTTGGAGTGTTAATTAATTTTAAAATAAAATAAATGTTAAAAATTGAATTTTATATTTTTCAAAAATCTCTCTGATATCAAGGAAATCAGAGAAGCAAATTTTGCAATTTTTTGATTTTTCTATGATTTATTATAATTATTTTAATGAAAAAGCTAGAAAATATATTTTTTAATTTTAAAATTACCCTAGAGCTTTAAAATTTAATATCTCACTAAATAGACCTAAGAAAAATATGGGGTTTGTTCCTAAGTGATTAAAATTCTAAATTTGATATTTTGGTGAATTTTATTTTTTTTGTGATTTTTATTATTTTTTAATCATTAAAAATATTAAAATAATATTAAAAATCAACTTTTTTAGAAAATTGAAATTTTAATTTTCTTAGATTCCCCTAATATCAGAGAGGCTCCAAAACCAATTTGGTGAATTTTTGAAAGGTATTTTGAAAGTTATGAATTTTTAAAGTTTAAAATAACTAAGTGGCTTAATCAACCCAATTAGTAGGGCTAACCAAGTCCAATTGACCTCAAATTTTTATGGTAGGTTCCTCTGATCCTAAAGGTCAGTGGAGAATTGATTTGAAGTCAATTTAATGTATGTTTAGCTCTAATTAATTAGAGACCTATTTTGGGTGTTTAAGCCAATTAGGGTTGTTTTAAATGAACTAACTCAAAACCTATTTTTCCTAGGGTTCTCTGGTCTTAAGGAACATCATCAAATTTTCCTAGAATTTATTTCACAACATGCTATTTATTGGAATTAAAATACTCAGAATAGTAACATGAATTTGAAAAATCAATAACTCTTCATAGGGATGGCCTCCGACTTTGGAAAATTCGGGGAATGTTCCCAAATTCGGAGGCTTCAAAAGCCCTATGGTCTCATACCATGGTGAACTGTATACATGCATGGAGAATTAAAAGTATGCAGAGAGTAAATAAATTATAAAAAATAAAATACTTGATGAAATTAAATGATTTCTTTTCCACATTATTATCCTCTGTTCACTGAGCAAGAGGGTATTTTTATTTTATTTTTCTGATTTTTCTACACAGAGTTATGAATTTTTGAAGTTTAGGGAATTAAATAAATCAAAAAAATACCCTAATTTTCTATTTATCCACGCGGCGCCGCGTCAACCTCGATAGCTCCGAAACGCAGCGTAGCGCGCTCCCATTCGATGCCGCCATCTGACTCAGCGCTCCCGGGGCCCGCTGTATCGTTCCGTCTTCTGATCCGACGCGATCCTGGCCGTCCGTCCGCGCGTGTATTGAATGGACGGCATCCGTTCATCGTCCCCAAGTGTTCTCACCCGAGAGCCGTCCACACTAAATCCCTAATATCTCACTCGATACTCAATGGATTTTCATGTTCTTATGCTCTATGGATTCGTCTTGAAGAGACGAACACATCTATATGGTTATCATGCATTGAAATTAAAGCATTTGAAATGGAGAATCTCTAGAAGCTCGGGATGAAGAATTAGCTCATACCTTTGCTCAGAGAAGTGTGGCTTCAATCTGAGAGTTGTTGCACCTTCGATTGGATCCCGCGAAGCTCCGGATGAAGTCTCCTGGTCGCAGTGAATTGTGCTGAGTGGGATTTCGACCAAGCCCGATCACAAAGCTTGGAGGTCTGGAGCAATTGGGTGGCCCGGAGATGGGGCTTTTGCTGGTGGACACCTTTCCTTGGTCCAGTGAAGGTGTAGAACCAATCGATTTGGGGATTGGCTCACTGTGGAGAAGTGTCCTGGTTTTGGGTGGAATTTCAGTTGAGAAATTGGATTTTATCAGTGGGGATTAGGGTGAATTGACACTGGGGATCAACTGCTCTAAGGGTGGAGATGGTTTGGAACAATTTTGGCAGAGTTTCGGCAAGGTTTGTGCAACTCTCCTCTCATGGCCGTGAGGGGTGGAGTTTAAATAGGAGAGGGTGGAGGGCCTCCCGGGGAGAGTTAGGGCTTGGGATCGAGCCTGCTCTTGGCAAGAGAAGAACAGCTCCAATGGCCACGCGGGGATGGGGCGGCTCGGCGGTGAGAATTCCAAGTTGGGCTCACATGTGAGCTCTCGGCCATGGTGTTTTCCGGCGGCACGGTGGTGGCCGGCCGAGCATTGGTCACCATCTTGTTCGGGTGGGTCGGGGCTGGGGTTTGGTGCATTCAATTGAGGTTTGACATGTGTAAAGGGTTTAATTTAGATGGAATGGGGGAGGAGCTAATTTTGAGTCTAAATGGGTCAACCCACCCATTTGGGCTTGGTGCACCCTCGAGGTGGCTTTGGATGCTTGTGGGGGATCAAAGGGATCAGCTGGTTTGGCATGGAGAAGTCTCCATCCAAATATATTTGGATTAAATTTAAGTTTAGGTGAAACATGATTAAGGCTAATGAGCTTTAGGGATTAAGGAAAGCCCTCCCTCTTCTTACCCAATATGGCATGGTGGAGTGTCCAAAGCTCTCATGGCTCACATGTGGCTCATGCATGACTTCATGGCTCACCTTTGGCTTGGCAAAAAGTTTGGTCAATTTCATGAAAATGGATTTTAGGAATTTTGGTAATTTGATGGAAATTTGTATGAAACTTGATTTGGAATTATTTGATGATGAATTTAGGACTTAGGTAATGGCTTTAATTAAGTGGATGGCAAATGGAGATGTCATGTGGGCTTTAGGGTAGATTTTGGGCCTTTGGATGTGGTGAAGGATGGGCTTTTAAAATGGTTTAGGAAAGTGGGCTTTTGAATTTTAAAATGGATTTTGGGATGAAATTTTGGTAAAGGCTTGGGCCAAATAATTGTTGGGTTTAGCTCATAGATGTGTCATGAGTGACTTGAAGCAAATTGGGGGTGATTTGGGTTTGAATTGGGTTGAATTTGGGCTCTTTTGGTGAATGGGCCAATATAGGTCCAAGTGGGCCAAGTTGGGCCAATGTTAGGCTAGGGTTGAAATTGATGTAAAATCAATGTTGAGAAATGTTTATGGGAGTGTTTCAAAGAGGTTTTGACTTTGGTTGGGCTTTGATTTTGGGGCTTGGGCTCATTTAGGTTAGGTTTGGGTTTAGGTCAAAAATGGGCCTTTTAGCTTTGGGTTGAATTTGTGTGGGGTTTGGGTCTAAATTTTGGGCAAATCATGTTAGTGTTTTATTTGTGGGAATGTTAAGGAAGGTTTAAAAAAGATTTGGGGTTAATTGGAGTTGAATTGGGTGAATTTGGGTTAAGTTTGGGTCATGGGTCCAAATTGGGCTTTAAGGCCAAAAGTGAAATTGGATCCAAATGTCAATCAAATTGGACTTAGATTTGGTCTAGATTGGTGTTGGGAATGTTGATTTGAAGTTTAGAACTGAATTGGACCAGAATTTGGGTCAATTGGGTAGGTTTGGTTTGACATTGGGTTCACTTAGGGTTAAAATGGGTCAAATTGGGGGTTTTGAGAAAAGTTGGGAAAATTGACAAAATTGGCCCATGGTGTAGTTGGACAAAATGAAATTGGGAATATTTGGGATTTTCTGGAATTTTCTGAATTTTTAGATTTTTTGGCCAAGAGGGGTATTTTGGGTATTTGGAGGGTATTGGGAGGTATTTTTGGAATTTTTGGTATTTTTGGGTATGGATGATCAATTTGGGTGATGTGGAAATGTTTGGGAATGATTTTGGAGGATTTTGGGTAATTTGGAAATTTTGCAAAAATTTGGGTAATTTCGAGAGTTTTGGTTAAGGCTAGCGGGTGTAGGGTCCCGTGGGTCAAAATTGAAAATTTGGGAAATTGAAGATTGGGTGGATGTAAGTGGAATGAAATCATTTTGGTTGAGCCATGAAGCCATATCAAGCCCATATGAGCCATGAAAGGACTCATTTGAGGCATTCACTATGTTGTTCCTAACCCTCTTAGCCAAGGGCTTAGGGGTTAAGGACCATCCATGTGAATCACCTACATGAGTCGAGGAAGTCAAGTTGGGTATGGGTGTGTTTTTTAGGAAGTGTGTGAAAGTGTAGTGTATTGGTGTAGTGTGTAAGTGTAGTGTGTGTGTAAGTCGGCCCCTTCACCGGACCGAGGCCACCAGGGCGGTCCTAAGGCCGAAGAGTCCTATAGGAACTCATCCTTAAACTTCCACATTTGATTTCGACCCTCTAGGTGATTAGGGGTCTATAGTCGAGTTTGTGGAGTTTGAAGGGAGTTAAGAAGTTGTTTGAGTTTCTAAAAGGTGGGTCCCAATTCTAGTCCTCTAAGATAGTCAAAGGAAAAGCCTAAGTCTAGATCCTAAGCACTAAAAAGAAGAAGAGAAGACCTCATCAAAAATGAGGTCAACAAACGTCACAATTTTAAACGTAAGTATACGTATCGTTCAAGTAATACAGGGCTCTAGTGGAGTCCTGGTTATCGATCCCACAGGGATAATAAAAATAAAAAGTAAAAATATATAAGTAATATTTTGAAATTGTCTTATGCAAATTATATATACTTTATATATATATATATATATATATTCAAATTTAATTTACTAATAACTTTTACTAAAAGAAAGTAAGCAATAAGCAGGAAAGTAAAGTAAGCAGTAATTAAAATTCAATGCAATTATAAAAACGACTTTCTCCTTTTTCAACTAATCCAAGAATTATAGATTAATTATCTTTTGTAGGGAATTAAAATTATATTATTATGCCAAATAGAAGCATTCCTATTCTTTATCCTTTGGTCCAGGTGCAAAAAACATTGACTAATCTATATTTAGGCTCAGGATGTGTTATTAGTAGAATGGGTTAATCTAGGCTCACACTACTAAATCTCCAAGGGTGGCTATGGTCGGCCCTACTAGGGATTCATTACGTTTCTATAAACCAAATTATTAGAATTTAGTCGATCACACTAAAAATTAATTAATTCTACGCCCAATAAATAACATCTTCCTATTTATTTGCACTTCTCCTTAAACAATCCGTGTATAGCATACGATTACCTAAGGATTCATGTAATATCTACTCGTTAAGAATTTATCTCCAGATAGGTCTCAAAATTCTTTAACAGGCTTTAACAAATTAAATAGCCAATTTAAAAAGTAAACTAAGATCAGGTATTAATATCATCACAATATTTTAAAATATTTTATATTTAATTCTCCTACGAAATTTAATTAATTTATAATCTTATCATAGTACAAATGAGAAAGATAACTTACTACTCAGAACTCATTAAAATAACACAACAAAACAAATTTATAAAACTTTGAACCAAAGTACAAATACTTATCTGAAGTTTTCCTCCAAGAGCTCCGCTGATTTCTACCGACTCCAACACAATGATGAAAGACTCCAACAGCAATTACACACAATAAACAATCAAAATAAACTCACTAGATACAAAATAAAGTGGCACCCTAAGTATGGAAGAGACTAAAATAGGCTAAAATGGGTATGTGTACTAAGAGGGGGGTTTTTGTGTGATTTTCTCTGTAGAATGAGCTCCTATTTATAGAGCTCTGAATTTGACTAGGGGTTGCATAAGGCACCTCTTCAAAATTCGTCTAAATTCAATGTATCTTCTAGAAGGTAACCGTCACGCCTAGGCGCCGGGATCTGGCGCCAAGGCGGCGGACTCAGTGACCAGGCATTCGCACCTCTTCACTTTGGGTCGCACCTCTTCGCGATCCAGACGTTTCCTTGTGTCCAAATACATTGTATCACATGTCCCATATATTAGGAGTAACTTTCAGTCTTCTAGAAGCTCCAATAACCGCTTAACACCATCAAAATAACTGCCCAAAGTCATAAAAAAACTTAAAAGCATCTGTATCGAACTGGCACTTAGGCGCCGGACTCTGGCGCCTAGGCGCAAGGCCAATAATTCCAAAAATTGCTCCATAAGCTCCATTCTTGCTCCTTTCTTCTCTTTTTTTCCTTCTTGGACTTTTTTTAATCATCTACATCCAAAAACATGAAAATACCTTTCATTAAAGCATAATATCCTTAAGAATTGAATCATAAATAAAGCATAAAAATGGGTTATTTGTTAGGTAGATCACTAACCAAATTGCCCTAAATTCTCTAAAACTACAAAAAACCCAATTTATATCAAAATTACCAAAATGCCATTAAAACCGTAAAAATCCCTAAAATCTCTAAATTCCCTAAATTTCACCAAAATAAATTCTAAAGCACTTGAAATTATTCAAATTGAACAAATTAACCACCAATCTCTCAAAATTAGCCAAAATCCCAAAAATTCTTAAATGCCCCTACGGCCTAAAAATTATCATTTATTCACTAAAATCATTTCAAACCTTTCCAAATAACCCAATTGGTCTAAAATACTTCACATTCTTTAAAACTAGCCATATTTCCCTAAAATCTCCAAAACTACCAAAATAACCAAATTTTGATCAAAATTCTAAAAATTACCAAGATGCTTAAATCCCTAAAAATTCCAAAAATATCAAAATTCCTATGATTTCTCAAAAAATCACTCTAAACCACTCTAAGTTATTCAACTTTCCCAAATTCACACCTAATCTCCCAAAATTAGCTGAAATCCCAAAAATTCCCAAAAATTTAATATCGCATATTCTCTCTCTAATTATTGGATGTAAGTCATTTCCTGACATGGAAGTATGACATTCCTCTAACTTTTTCTTTGAGAAAGGATATAAGTCGTATATCATTCCTTCTCAAAATTGACATATCGTCATTTGACATTTCTGAGAAACAAAATATGACATCCATTTTCTCTCTTCAGTTATTAGATAAAAGCCCTTCCTGACAGGAAAATATAGCTTTCCTTTAACTCATCATTTGAGAAAAGATATAAGTCGCATAGCATTCTTTCTCGAAATCAACATATTGAAATTTGATATTTTATGACATTTGTTCTCATTCTCCAAATAATCATATAAAACACTTTCCGACAAATTGACATTTTTGACATCCAAACTGTTTTGGTTAACACCAATAGCGACATACTTTTACAGCATATCACACATATTAGGGGCCCATTTGTTGACATCACTTTTGTGAAGACCATTTACCAAACACATTGAGAAAGAAAGTCTATCAATATTGACCTACTAAAACTTACCAAAGGACAACCAAATCCTAATACTTAGGATAAAACCCTAACAAAGTATTTTGACATAAATCCCAATGACATTTTCAATTAATCAATCATTAATGACAAACCCTAATATATTGATTTCCTTGACTTAATCAAATTTGATCAAACTGGTCAACCCCTGATCTAAATGATCAAAATTTGGTCAAAAATAGTCAATCCATGACTTAATGACCTTTATATGGACCCAGTGTTTACCCCATTGACCACCAGGCATTTCAAACATTAAACTTATTAAATATGACATATTTGATCAATTAACTATATCAAATTAACCAAACATTACCAATGTTATTCAAACTTCGGTCTGGTTATTAAAATTAATAACCATATGATTAAATTAACGATGACAAGGTTAAATAAATCATTCGGGTCAACCCTGGATCTAAAGTGATCAATAGTGATCAACATAGGTCAACAATGATCAATCCTTAAAATAAACAAAACAAAATGGACAACTGAACCCCGATAGATATAAGTGCAACGGATGCCAAAAACTTGATACTGTCCTGTAAATGTAACGACGCTAAAAACTTGATTCCCGACAAACAGTGCCAAAAACTTGGGCCGCTAGGAATATATGCGCTGATGATTTAAGATATGAAAAATAAGAATTTTATAATATGGGATACTACACAAGTATACATATCATTTATCAAGTAATATAGGAGTTTCTGATTAAGCCTCGAGATATCGAACCCACAAGGAAAAGTTGAAAATCTTTAAAGGAATTTAGAAAATTATCTTTTTTACTTTATTTAATTATTTTTGAAATAGTATGTCTTGATTTTGAAAAGTTTTAGAAAGTTGATTTGTCTTTTTAAAATTGTCTTAATAATATGCTAAGCAATGAAAGTAAAGGTTTCAATAACTAATAACACTGGATGTGAAAATACTATTAACTAAAATATCTTTTTCTTTCCTTTCATGAAGTAGTAATAATTCTTAAAGTATTGTTGTGGAAGTATTTAAATTTTGTTGTGACAGATAGAAGCAAATGTGTTCTTTACCCTTACTTGGTTCTATAAAGAACATAGCTTAATTTGAAATTTATATTATTTTTAACATGGTTAGGCAGGGAAGATACCAGTCTCTCACTCTAGAGTTCCCTCGATTCCCACCACCTGGGAGCTAACTTATCATAACAAAATTCAAAACTTTAAACCAAATTAGGTGGTTTTGTCACTCTAAAATCCTCTAATTTCAATCCATTCTATAAAAATATCTTCTAATATTACATTCACTTATATGGACTACAGTTCTTACCCATATAATTGCATGTGATTCCTACTAACTTTAATGAGATAATACCGCATTGGATCTTACATAATCTCAAGAAATTTTACAACATAACAGGCCAAATTAAGAAGTAAACAAAGTTATCATAATCAATCTTCACAACTTCTTCCAACTTTTAAACACTGATACTTTCCACAACAATTCTCTTTAAATTAATTACTTCTACATTTTAAGAAAGAAAAAGATAAAGTAAACTACTCAGAATGCATTGGGAAAATATAAAAACACATTGATTTGAAATTAAAAACGATAAGAAAAATAATAAACAAAAGCAAGTATTGATAAACAAAATAAAAGTAAACACTTATCTGAAAATCCTTTCCACAAGACTAAAGAAGTTCCTTTGAAACTTGGACTCTTTGCTAAACTACTCCTCAGAGCAAGTCTCCACACTCCAATGACTCAGAATACGGACTTTAGACTTCAATAAAAACTAAACTAAAAGAAAGAAAAGAAGTGGGAGAAGAACTCTTAACTCTGACTCTTTTCTCCTTTCTACTCTCTACTCCTACTCTAAATAAAAACTTAAAATGCAGTGGAAGAATCTCCTAAATTCCTCTTTTCGAAATACAATGAAGAGCCTCTTCAATTCTTCACTTCTTCACTTCTAAGACTCTCTTTAAATTGTGAACCAAAAGGTGCCTTGGTGTCTCTTCAAAATGTGTCCAGATTCGATGTATCTACCAAGGAACGCACCCCTTCAATCAAATTTGCCGCCCAAAGGAAGTTATGGACGTTACCACCAGAGTTGCATCCATTCCCTTTTGAATTTGGTGCCAAATCTAATTAAAGTTTGATGTATAACTGTGGCGGCTAAGCGCCGGCCTAGCGGCTCTTAGCTGCCAGTGCCAAATTTTTTATTTTCAATTTTTTGCTCCAAATTTGATCCAATTTTGCTCCTTTCATCATGACCATCTATTTTCACCATATCTGCAAGAATAACACAAAATAACTTCCATTAAAGTACAATATCATTAAAAATAGTTATAAAAATGTGCATAAAAATACTATATATTTTAGGTGTATCAAAATCCCATAAACTTAAAATGTTACTTGTCCTCAAGTGACAGTTAATCTTATAAAACCTTTTAGCATGCAAATTATGTAATGAGTTTCTTAGAAAGATAACAAAATTTTGTTCTAGAAATGGAATAGTCCAATTTTGAAAAAATTTCAGTAATTAAAACCAACTTAAAGTTTAGAAAGTTCTTAAGTAAAAGAAATTGATAAATATAAGTCTCTATCTATTTCAGAAATATTTGTATATTTTTCAAAATATAGGATTCAAACATTTATTTTTCACACTTAAAAATCTTTATTTGAAAAATAATTTTACTTACTATATTACAACTTTAATCTTTAGATTTTCTCTGATCTTATATCTTAAACTTTAGGTATGAAACCTATTTTTGATTAGGCCCTTAAATCCTCAAGCTTCTCCTCCCATTTCATATACTATTTTTTCACTTTTTTTTATAAGGCAAGGATTACTATATCTCGATAGACCTTTAATGCTTTTGAATTCCATCCTTCCATTTAAAATAAAGATCAGATATACATCTTTCACTTAAAAATCATAATAATAGTATCTGTAAATTACTCTTCAATAAAATAGATTTAAGCTTTGAAGAATAAAAGTCAAATCTTCTATTTATCCAAAAATACAAAACTTCTTACTAAAGATAGTTTAATTTTATTTAACACCTCTTCATTAAGAAAATTTTAACTTTAAGTTTTTCATGATTACTATAAGTTTTAACTAAACTCTTTTATTCATTTCTTTATTCAAAATTTTATTCCCCTAATATAACTTCATGTACATAATTATTCTCGATCTAAAATAAGATTTCTTTTAAGCATTCATGAGAATCAAATAAATTTTTAGGTTTTTGAAAATCTTTGTTTTTTAAAATCTCCCCGAAACATTAAATTTTTAATCAAGATAAAACATTTAAGCATAAGAAATGATACAGGGGTAAAAATAAAAAACTGACTTAACATGCTTGCAGGAATTTTTAATATCCTAATATGCAAGTATAACAATTTAAATAACAGGAGTAACATGAAATCAAATTTAGTTTTCCAAAACAATTTTCTTTTTTTTATAATAAGAAAAGTAAAAAATTCAGAAGACTTCTACAGTAGTGGAGGTTTTCAAAGCAAATACATACCAACTAAAATAAAACACTGATACAGATAACAGATAATAGTGGAATTTGAAGAATTTTAAACATGTAGTTTTCCTAAGTAGAAGTTCCTAATAGTGGTTTATAATCTCCTAACAGTTTTTGAATTAAAGTACACACTATTTAAAACTCTGACATAACATACACATAATAAACATTTACAATTACACACTACCACACATCAACATATAAATCCATAATAAAACAACAACAATACCTGAATATGCATAAAAGATAAATAGTACAACTACAATTTGCATAGTATCGAGGTTTACATCACAACACAATCATCAAACAAAATACTAGATGAAGCATACAAAAACACAACACAACAACACAATAACTAAAACAAACACACATACAACTACTCTTCATCCTCATCATCATCATCATCTTGTTCGTTCCAATCTCTGGATGACACATAAGGTATATAAAATGGATGAGGTGGCATCTCAGCACTCTGATCTCCTCTAACCAGTCTATCCAAATATTTCTGATAATTCTCCTCATATTCATCATGTTTTACAATATATCTCTCAACATTATCTAGCTTACCATCCATATCTCTCACATGCTCTCAAGTAAGACTCACTTTTTTCAAAATCTTTCTTAATAAACCAGTCTATGAATTAGTAGATGAGGAAGCACGTGAAGTAGTAGCACGAGAAGTAGAAGCAGCAGAAGCAAAAGCAGTAGAAGCCCTACCAAATCCTCCTCTCCAACCAAATTCTGAATGTACAGTGTAAGCACCAACGTTTACACTAGTAATTGGTCTCAATGGCTGAAGTACCTCTTCCGAGGTTTCAAACTTCACTCCAGATCTTTCACAAAGTGAATGAATCAAGGAAGGAAATCCCATACCTGCAGTCGTGGTTGATCCAGCACAGTTCAAAACATAATAAAAAATTATCCCTCCAATATCAATATGCTTCCCATGCTGAATACAATGGTTCAACACCGCTCTTTCTCTCGTCACTTCACTAGTGTGACTTGAAGGTAACAACTTAGATGAGATAAAATAATGCCATGCCTTAGAAATGGAATTCAATTTGGAAGCAGGAAAGTTTACTCTTCTATCATTTGTAATTTTCCATAATCCTCTTCCATCAGTCAGAAACTCCATAATCTCATCTAATTCTCCTTCCAAAGGATGATAGTTAGAATAAAAACAAAACATATCAGGAGGTAGTCCATAAAGGCATTGATTGCACCCGAAGAAAATTTTACTTCATGCCTCCTAACCATCACCTGATTTTCCTCTGCAACAGGTAAATTTTCATAAAATTCTCTTACCACAGAAATAACAGCAACAGTGGAGAAGTAATAGTAATTCTGCCAGTTTCTTCTTGCAATCATATCTTAGATCACCTCCCCTGGCTTACTAAACACTCGCTCAGGAATCAACTTACGTGATTGCAATGCATCGATTTATCGTTCCTCAGCCCTCAAACTAACAAATTTGTCAGAATCAAACTTCGTCTTATCTCGAGGGCGCTTTGATTTTGGAGTCATCTCTAAAAATTCACGAAAAATTCACCATAAATTCCAAAATCAATCTAAACTTGCTAAATTATCTTCCAAAAGATATTTTCACTAAATCCAAGCAATTTATCAAGATTTTCCTCAAATTTTCACCATGAATAGTGATTTTAAGATTTTCCATAATGTACTCAAATTACATGTGAAAATAAAAAATTTCTACTTAGGAGTAGTGTTCTTACCTCGAGGAATCCAAATCTAATAATTTTTGTTGAGATCGGCTCTTAAATGATCCACAATATGATACCTTAGTCTCCTCTTTCGTGGCAAAGCAACGGTTGAAGACGATGGGGCGGTTGAAAATGGCAATTTTTGGGTTTTTAACTTTCGGGAATCAATTTTTGCGAACTGGCGTCTAAGCGCGAACTATCAGCTCTTAGCCGTGAAATATGGCGCGAAAGCGCAGGCATTATGGCGCTTAACCGCCAGTACCCAAATTTTTATAATTAAGGTATAAGCACTAAATCACTTTGTTAATTACCCTTAATTAGTCCAAAATAATTAATTCTCCCACATAAGTCTTCTTATATTCAAAACAAACATAACATTTAATCCAACACTAGAATTTCTATCTAAACATAAAGGATAAAATTCTCAAAATACAAGACACTATAATATTAAACTGATAAGTATATATCTCTAAGATGTACCCTTCACATCATCAGGCATATATAAAGACACTAAACACATCAAACATGAACTCACAAGTATTTGTAATTTGTCTTTTTTTAATTAAGTAAAAGTTTGTGTTCTTTGTAAAACTTGTGTCAATAGTTTTTATATCAAAAGAGGTGTAATTCTAGAGATAAGAAGATTATAAGGTGATGATATACTTATTAAAACAATTTGTGGTTGATTAAAGGAGCGCAGAATGAGTATTTAAAGAAAAAAATATAAATTAGTGAGCTGGCGGCTATGCACCGAGACCCCACGCTGGCTCTGGCTAAGGCTCCGCGCTAAGCGCCTTACTTTCGTGCGCTATAAGACTGTTCATTAAAATTGATTTTCGTGTTTAAAAACCCAAAATTGCCTTTTTCCTCACCTTCATCTTTTTTTTTTTCAGATTTCATCACTGTGGAGCTAGGCATCACTACATTTGCGAATGTTGGAGTCGTTTCAAGTGAAAATTTTTAGATTCGATTTTCTCGAGGTATGAACACTTCTTCTAAGTAACAAGTTTTTATTATATTGAAAGGTATTTTAGAAATCCGAAAATCGCTATTTATGGTGAAAATTGAGAAATTACTTGGATTAAGTAAAGTTTAACTTTAGAGTCGAGTTTATTAATTTCGACCTGAATGTGGAATTTATAAAGTGATTTTTGTGAAAATTTTAGAAATGGCAATCAAAGAGGAGCAAAGCTGTGAGACACTTTCAATCCGACAAGTTCGTCAATTCTAAAAGCTCAAGATCGTTACGTGCAAGCTTTACAAATACGTAAATCGATCCATGAGTGAGGATTTGATAAACCTGGTGGAGAAATAGAAAACATGATTGTAACGCTCCACAATTCTGTTGTTTTACCACCTAGTTTTCAATGAGCTGTTGGTTCTTAGAGTTCCATGAACCTCTCGGAGTCGCAGGATAACTTTGTTTTCATTCGAGGGCAAACATATATTTTACTCCTAAGGTAATTAACAAATTTTACCTACTACCTCCTAGTATGCTTTGTTTTTATTCAAATTACAATCCTGCCGAGGAAGAATTGGATGAGATTATTTGTAATTGGATCGATGGAAGGGGTTATAGAATGTTACTAATGAAAGAAGAGTTAACTTCCTTGCATCAAAGTTGAATGCCAACTCCAAAGCCTCGGCATTACCATCATCCAAGCTGCTTCCTACAAATCATCCGAGCCGTGACTAGAGAAAGAGCAACTTCGAATCATTGTATCTCAAGCAGAGGAAGGCGATGTATTATCGAAAAGATTATTTATGAATGTATCTAGAATTACGTAGCTGCCACCACTACATATATGGGATTTGCTTCCTTTATACATTCATTGTGTGAGCAGGCGAGTGTTAGATCTATGACCGGGAAGAGGTTCTTCAACCTCTTAAGCTTATTACTACCACCAAGACTTATGCCGAGCATTCAATTTTCACACAGGAGGATTTTCGTAGGTTCTAGCAGATTCGTCATTGCATTCATATCTCGTGCTTCCACATCTCAAGCATCTTCAGTCAATTTTCCGATTTGTGTATCGAACTTTTCGAATAAGATGAAAGATAATATAAATTATACCGTGGATCGAGTGCACGATATAAAGGGGAAAATAGACCATATTTGGGAATATCTTCGTAGACATAGTGAGTATGAGGGAAATTATCATGCTTACATGCATAGATTTACTCGAAGAAATTTTAGTGTTGTACTACCCACTCATCCACAATATAGCCCATATGTGCCTACCCATACCTTGAACGAAGGGGATGAAGCGAGGAGGAAGAAGGATGATTAGGATTGATATTTCATATGAGTGATGTTATGTTATGTGATGTTTGTGTGGGCTTTTTATTTTGTTGTGTGGTTTATTTTTATTTGTGGATGTTAAAGAGGACTACTCTATGTCTTTAATTTAGTTATAATAAGCTTGCCGAGACACTTTATTTTGTGTTTATTTTAGTTGTGGATGTTATATGTTTGTGATATGTGATGTGAATGTTTATGGTAATAAATGTGTTAGTAATTTGTTAGTATTTTGTCAGTTAGTTTAGAACTAATTCCTTAAACTATTAGGAAAATTTTAAAATGCTATTAAAATCCACTAATTAAATTTCATACTTAACTTTTCAATTTACTACCATATATATGTCTTAGTTATGGATTTTTGTTTAAGTGTATGAATATGTTTTTATGTCCTCCACTACTTTAGAAGACTTCTAAATTTCTTTTATAAAATGAAAAATTTTTAAAATTTTGATCAAGTTATTTTCATTCATGTTTTTAATATTTGCATATTTAAGATATAAAAATTCCTGGAAGTTTAATACTTATATTTTTTTTATTCCTACCCATGTATTTTATTACTATGCTTATATGTTTTATCATAATGAAAAAGTTTAAAGTTTGGGGGAAGAAAACAATTTTCAAAGCTTTAAATTTTATTTGTTCTCAAATGTAATAAAAATTTAATTGATCAAAAATAATTATGCGTATGAAGTTATATTAGGAAATAAAATTTTGAATATAGAAATGAGTACGAGAATTTAGTTAAAATCTATAGTAAGGATGAAAATTTTAAAGTTAAAAATTTTTAATGAAGAAATGATGAATATTTTGTAACTATCTTTAGTAGGAAAAAGGTATATTTTTAGAAAATGTATGATTAGACTTTTATTTTTGATACCTAAGTTTCTTTATCAAAAATAATTTGCAAAACTTTTATTATATTTCTATGTTAAAGATATATATCTACCTTATGCTTTAGGAAAGGAAAGGTGGAATTCAAAATCATTAAAGGCCTATCCAGATATAGTAATCATTACCTTATAAAAAAGGAAAAGAAAATAAAACAAAATAAAATAAATAAAATAAAAGTGAAAAAAAAAGTGTATGTGAAAAGGAAGGAGAAACTTGAGGATTTAAGGGCCTAATCAAAAATTAGTTCCATACTCCGATCTTTTTAGAGTATAAGATTCGAGAAAATCTCAAGCTTATAAATATAATATAGTTACTACAATTATTTTTAATAAATATTTTTAAGTAAAGAAAATAAAATGCCTAAGCTCTATATTTTAAAGAATCTACAAGTATTTCGAATAAAATAGTAAATTGTATTTTTTTATTAACATTTACCTAAGAGATTTAAACTTTAAATTAATTTCATTTACTAAATTTTTTTCTAAATTTGACTATTACATTTCTAGGAACAAAATTTTAAAAACTCCTAAAGAAACTCATCACATAATTTACTCGTATGATTTTTTATATGATTAAAGTGTCACTAGGACAAATAACATTTCAAGTTCATGACCGTGATACACCTAAAATATATATGCATTTTTATACACATTTTTATACCTTTTTTGGCGATATCACACTTTAACGGTATTTTGTGTGTTTTTCTTGTGTATCATTAAATATGGTTGTGATAAAAGTAAAGGGAAATAGATCCTATTTGTAGCAAAAGTGAAGAAAATCGAAAAGTGATATGTGGCATCTAAGCGCCGTAACCCACACCACGCTGCGTCCTCGTGGCTATGCGCCCGTATCCGGAGCTTCGTTCCGCAGGCTTCGCGGCTAAGCGCCGTACCCCCACGCTTACACACAGAGTTATAAAAGAGGAGTTATTTAATTTTAGGAGCCATTTTGAAGAGAGCGAGGTACCTCTGGTAAGAATGTGGGTAAATTCCTATTGGCGCAAATTTAAATTAAATCTCTCAACGTGATGCCTCGAAAGATAAGTCAATCCGAAAGAATTTAAAGAGATACAAAGATAACTTTTGGAAAAGTATAAAGGACTTGAAGACGGAAAAGGGTTGATGTTGGAGGGTGTACCTGCTTAAGAGGTGTTCATAGAGAGATATTTTTTAACACGCCCCTCCACTTCACCATCTACTTACTTTATTACAACATTAGGATTAGAAGTGAAATTAGAACCCTTAGAGCTGGGCACCAACCTCAAGGAGTATTGTAAGGGAAACAAGGTTTTCAAAGGAACTCGAAGAGTTTGGTGGAGAGTATTTTCGTATAAGACTTTATATTTATTATTACATTCGTTTTTAATTGGTTTCTGTTTTAACTTAAATGCCTTTATTTATATGGTCTCATCATTAATAACTCTGTCTATCTCCGGACTCTCCTAGCGACTTTCTTAAAAGACTAGTCTTGAAACCTCCCACATAGAAATTCAAACTTCTCTCACTTCACTTCGAGTTTTCATATGCTTAAGGCCTAAATCAGCTGAGGAAGAGACCAAGCATAAGGAAGCCTAGGGAAGTCTCCTATAGGTGTCACCCTTAGGATTTACCCTGAGAGGTCTGGAGCTTGCACCATACACACATTTCTCACTCACAAACCTAAGCAAAGCACATCCTTTTGCCCCCCAAATTACCCAAAATACCCCTACGCCCTAAAACCCCAAAAATTTTCAAAATTGCCCAAATTACCCATTTTTCTCCAAAACATTTCATAATATATTCCACCTCTCAAATTGATCAAAATTACCAAAATTGACCAAAATTTCAAAATAAATTTCTAAAACTTCCAAAAGAACCAAAACACTCTTCTACCTCAAAATTCCCAAAATTCCCAAAACCTCCCAAATATTCCCGCTAATTTTCTCAACCAGCACATGACCCACCCGATCTAGTTTAGCCCAATTTAATCAAAAGCCCCACTTAACCCATTTAACCCAAAAGTGCCCAAATTAATCCCAATGTCCACCCAATTGGCCCTAATTTTTCCCAAATCCAATTCCAAACCTTAATTCAATATCTCTAGCCTCAACCTAAACTAAATCCAAGCCCAATTTCACTCTCACATTTATGTTCAATTTCACTTAAAGTCCAAAATCCCTAATTCTCGCCAAGTGACCCAAATTTCCCAAATTGACCTAATGCCAATCAATTTCGCCCCAATATGAATTCTAAACCTCTTCATAACACTTCCCTAAATAAAATTTAACCATCAATTTCCCCCCAATTTGAGCCTAAGCCGCATCCAAACCCATGTGAGGCAAATTCCCTCAATTTGGACTCAAACATGCCATATGCCCAAAATTTCCCAAATCGAGCGTCATATCCCTAAAATTTCTACCCAACTGATGTTGAGAACTCTTTATAACATCCCCCTAGACCATTTAGAACCTTCAATTGGGCCTTGACCCGAGTCTATCCCAATCCAAACCCAAGTTATCCTAAATGACCCAAATTGAACCAAATTTACCAAATAACCCCCAAACTAACTCAAAACCACTCCAATGCCTTCCCAAACTCTTTCGCGACAATCATCTCCACCAAATTACTCAATCATTCGATTAACCCAAGTAAACCCAAAAAACCCAACTTGAACCTAAAGTGCCCAAAATCGAACCTATGACCAATTCACCCAAATTAAGCCAAATTAACCAAATCGACTCCGGGCAAAACAAGCTAAAGACCTCAAGGACCAGCCAAGACCAACCAAACCCAAATCCAATGAGCCATGGACCTATGCATTCTTAGCCAAATTCAACTTTTCTCATCTTTTGTCTAAACTCATTTACTCAAGCAAGCCTCATTAAGCCAGAAATTAATGGCATCGAGTTCTCCCTTACATCCCCTTAAACTTACCACCACCATGTCGTCCTTACCGCCGCCCTAGCCATCGGAACAGCATGCCCTAGCGCCCTCATACCCCTTTGAGCTCAAAATTAAGCCTCACGCAAGGCATCCCCTCACCACTCAACCTACAATGCTCGCCCTCACCCAAAAACCAAGAGCACCCACACGGTACCCCGAGCTCCACCTCCCACAAAATGGCTATAAAAACCACCCCTCACGCCTAAATTCCAAAAAGTGCTGAAAATTTCCTAAGGAAACTCTCGCCAAAACCTCACTAAAGCTTCTCCAAACTCCCTAAGCTCATTCCAACCATTTTTCCCCTCTCCACTACTCGAGAGCAATTTTCCCACCGAAATCTCAACAAAACCAAGACAAACTTCACCACAAACACAAGGCACCAAACCCAAATTAATTGCACCCACACCTTCACAAAGACGAAAGAAGAAGATCTCCCATCAAATACCCATCACAGAGCCTCTCGCACCAGACTTTGATCAACACCTGAAATCGGTTCTACTTGTGTTTGGGTCTAAACAATTCACTAGGAAAAGGCTCCATACGAGTGTCTGCTGGGACCAATCAAAGCTGCAACTATCTGATCGAGGCCTCCTCTCGAAAAGGTATTAAACTCACTCTTCCTACCGAGATATTCTTCATCCCCCACATGCAAAGATCGTATTTCATACAATATAAACCGTATGGATAAAGTTCATCTAGGTCGATGAAGCTCCTGAATAAACTCAAGTTTTCTAGCCGAGTCTAACTCGGCTTTAGGTCTAAGGTGGAAGGCTCACGGATTGCATCAGTGAAGACGATTAGGGAGCGTCATTCGACTGCGTGAAATGCTTGGAAGGTCAGGTATTGCGTCTACGGAAGATCTTAACATAAAGCACGGCCGCGCGGGCACTCGAGTTAAGGTACTGCCAAATGGTAGAGCGACGCTGAGACTGAGTCAAGCCGAGGATGACACGGTGCCGTTTGTTTAAGTAGGAAATTAGTGGTATTTTTTATTTATTTAATTCTATTTAAATTTAAAATCCATAACTTGGTGTAGAAAAATAAAAAATAAAGAAAAATACCTTAGTGCTCAGTGAATGAGGAGAAAAACAGAAAATGTTTTGAAGTTTATTTGATGCATGATTTATTTTTAATTAATTAAATACTGAGTCTATCGATTCTCCATCGCTTAGACATTTCACCATAACTCGAGATTTTGGTATGCTGTTGCCTCCCGACCTAGGGGACCTTCCATTTTTCAAAATTGAGGAGACCCTGCATGCAGACTTCGCTTTCAAGTTACCATGTCCGTTTTGGAAAATACCTATAATAAATAAAAATTAATAAAAAAATACAAGATAAATTTTGGTAGGTTACCAGACTCGCAGGACCCTAGAAAATAAAAACATGATTTAACTCATTAAGTACAACCCTAAGGTAATTAAGACCTAAAATTTAATAAAAATAAATTGGACTAAATCTAAATGGAAATAACTTCATTTTGTTCTCCATTGTAATCTAAGGTCGAGGGACTCCCCATTAAAATTTCAAATTCAATGGAGTCATTTAAATACTTAAATGAAATTTTCAAGTTAAAACATATTGGCAATTAAATAATTATAATAATTAAAATACACCTAAAAAATTAACCAAATTAATTTTGGGAGTTCTTCCAGATCGAGGGAGTTCTAAAAAATAAAGTAATTAAAATAAAATTTCCATTTTTGAACAATATTTTAATATTTAAATAATTAAAAATTTATAAAAATCATAAAATTAATAAAATGGATGGAAATGTTCTAATTTGTCTCCTACACATAGGAACAATTAGGACATTATTCCTAATTCTCCAAATAAATGTATTAATTTTTAAAGACATGAATTAATTTTTAAAGGCTAAAAATAAATTTCCTTAATTTTCACTAAAATAATTCTAATAATTAAAAGAAAAATTAGAAAATATGAAATTTAATTCTCTAGTCTCTTAACCTTAGAGAGATTTTGAAAAATACAAAACTTAATTTTCAACTTAAATAATAATTAATACTCTAAAATTAAAATAATTCTAATAATTAGTTTAAAGCTCAAAAATCATGAAATCGTCTAAGTGGTCCTTTGGCTTAGTTCTACCTCCAATACCAATTTCAAAGTTAAAGGTTTTGTTTGGACAAGTTATTGAATTTTTGGAACATTTTGTTTTAGGAATCCGAAGGAAGAAAGGTAGGAGAAATCACAGACTCGAAGCGAACTTCGGTAATTTCCCGACTATCCTATTGTTTGACTTGGATTTAGGGAAGTCCTAATATTTATTTAAATGTTTTGATCCTGCCAATTTTAATTAATTAGGATTTATATTTATATGATAGGATCATACAAATAGCCTTGGAGATGTGAGGGTTTAAGTCGTACCGAACGACTACCTCGGAATCCTAAGGCCAGGTTAGGGCTTAATTTGCAATGCAAGTGCCTAACGAAGAGGTTGAGGATTTATGTTGCACTAGGAAAATTACCTCGAATTCCTATGGTTTTGTTATTTAATTCTAGGAAATTTTTGCTGATGTAGATTCAGGTTTTGTTGATAACGATGGCCGTGCTGCCCACCATGCTCCGAGCTCCTTGTTGTTGCAGAGGTTTAGTTTTAGAAGTCATAAATCAGGGGATGAGAAAAGTTTTTTGGTTTAGAGAAAATCTTAATTTCCAGGTGTTTTTTATGTTTTATTTAAAACAAATCTTAAAGTTGATTATAACGACACCGGTTAAGATCCACGGTTCCATCCTTCCGGTATCATTATTTTTATCGGATTCACTTAGTCCGGATGAATTTGCGAAACTCAGCTGAATGAGTTCCACACTTTCATTTAGACCGTAGGAAATCCTGTTAGCAACACGTAGGTTACATCATCCAGAGGTATTCCCGATCATCCAACAGGACGTTTTAATTTAGTTGTAATTGTAGTTTTGTGTTCTGTTTGTGATTAAATTTTGAGTTGTTTTATATTTTGAAATGTTGTGGCGGTGAATTTTATCTTGCAATGACTTTTAACTTAGTTTTGGTTTCAGTTTTAGGGTCTATCCTAAAGGTGTGAGTTTTCATGCAACGAGTTGTTTATCATGCAAGAAAAGTAAGTGCGATGCGGTTAAATAAATTGCGAGAAGGTAAATTGCGAGAAAGTAGATTGCGATAAAATAAAAGCGTACTGGAGGGTCTTCCCGTCATCCAAAGCTGCACTTAAAACACAATTAGAATATTTAAGCAAGTTCTAGGTAAAGGTAAGGGAAGAGGCACTATGACGTGCTAGGTCTTTGTGTTTTGGTTTGAGGACGATCTTTTTCATCGAAGAATAATTAAGTTCGATTGTTCTTATGAACATCCTATCATATCGAGGAAGTGCTTAAGACAAATCTTAAACATCTTTTCAATATTTTCTAGGATTGTTTTAAGTCCAAATGAATTTAATTAAACAAATGAATTAATCATCAGGAATTCGAGTTTTGTTAACTTGCTCGGTGAACTAGGACATTTGAATATCCGATGAGTGAAGTAACATTTCATTTAATGTTCTATTTAGGAGTTATGATGACTAAAGCATTTGAGGGTAAATTGGTGTTCGAGATGGTTTGTGATTTAGTTTAATTTCAATTAATGGGTTTAAATTTGGAATAGTGTTCAAGTTGCTTTATATTTAATTTCTTTCTGTTTTAGGTGATGTTATATTTAATTTAATTTAATTTAATTTAATTGAGTTTTAATTTAATTTAATTCAATTTAATTCAATTTAATTCAATTTAATTTGATTTGATGTTACATTAATTAATTTGATTTGATTTAGTTTTAATTTAATTTGATTTAATTTAATTTAATTTGATTTAATTTGATTTAATTTGATTTAATTTAATTTAATTATTTAATTTAATTTAATTTGATTTAATTTAATTTAATTTAATTTAATTTGTTTAATTCAATTTAATTTAATCTTTAATTTAATTTAATTTTTAATCTTAATTTAATTTAATTTAATTTAATTTAATTTATTTAATTTAATTTAATTTTAATTTAATTTTATTTTTTAATTTTAATTGAAATTTTTAAAAGAGTTTAATAATTTAATTTTAGTTTGATGATTAAGTCTTTTAATATTTTGAATTTGAGTTATCATTTTAATTAAGAATTGAATATTAATGGGATAATTAATTTAGGGATTTTTAAATCAAAGAATAAATCTCTTCCTAATAATATCCCTATTTTAATAATTCCAATTTTATTATTCTTCCAAATTTAATCCATTATTTAATTAAAGTTTAATCATTTTAAAATTGCTTAATGGGTTTCTACCCTTTAATTATTTAAATTTCAATCATCCAAATCAGATTAGGATCAAATATTTTACTTGTTAATTTTTTATTAAACCTAAAGTTTTAATTAAGGGTTAAAAAAAAATTAATTACCACTTTACCCTTTAAGCTTAATAATTTCATAACTCACTAAATTGAACTCAAATGAACTTGAAATTTTTATGTAACTTCACTCATATGTCAATAAAGACATGAGAGGAGAAAATGTGATTTTTTCTGTATTTAATTTATTTATATAATTATTTTTGGTAGAAAATAGAGATTTTCAAGGAAAATTTAATAACATGACCAAGGGAAAGTTTCTGTCCTTAAGAAAATTAGGGAAATTTCTAATGACCAGTGGACCACTTGGACCAATTTTGGTGATTTTTTGAATTATATTATTTTTATTATAATTATTTTAAGTTTTGGAGTGTTAATTAATTTAAAAATAAAATAAATGTTGAAAAATGAATTTTATACTTTTCAAAAATCTCTCTGATATCAAGGAAATTAGAGAAGCAAATTTTGCAATTTTCTGATTTTTCTATGATTTATTATAATTATTTTAGTGAAAATGCTAGAAAATACATTTTTTTAATTTTAAAATTACCTTAAAGCTTTAAAATTTAATATCTCACTAAATAGACCTAAGAAAAATGTGGGGTTTGTTCCTAAGTGATTAAAATTAAAAATGTGACATTTTGGTGAATTTTATTATTTTTGTGATTTTTATTATTTTTTAATTATTAAAAATATTAAAATATTATTAAAAATCAACTTTTTTAGAAAATTGAAATTTTAATTTTCTTAGGTTTCCCTGATATTAGAGAGGCTCCAAAACCAATTTGGTGAATATTTGAAAGGTATTTTAAAAGTTATGAATTTTTAAAGTTTAAAATAACTAAGTGGCTTAATCAACCGAATTAGTGGGGCTAACCAAGTCCAATTGACCTCAAACTTTTATGGTGAATTCCTCTGATCCTAAAATTCAGTGGAGAATTGATTTCAAGTCAATTTGATGCATGGTTAACTCTAATTAATTAGATACCTATTTTGGGTGTTTAAGCCAATTAGGGTTGTTTTAAATGAACTAACTCAAAACCTATTTTTCCTAGGGTTCTCCGGTCATAAGGAACATCACCAAATTTTCCTAGAATTTATTTCACAACATGCTATTTATTGGAATTAAAATACTCAAAACAGCAACATGAATTTGAAAAATCAATAACTTTTTATAGGGATGGCCTCGACTTTGGAAAATTCGGGGAATGCTCCCAAATTCGGAGGCTTCAAAAGCCACTATGGTCTCATGCCATGGTGAATTGTATACATGCATGGAGAATTAAAAGTATGCAGAGAGTAAATAAATTATAAAAAATAAAATACTTGATGAAATTAAATGATTTCTTTTCCACATTATTCTCCTCTGTTCACTTGAGCGAGAGGGTATTTTTATTTTATTTTTCGATTTTTCTACACAGAGTTATGAATTTTTGAAGTTTAGGGAATTAAATAAATAAGAAAATACCCTAATTTTATATTTATCCACGCGGCGCCAACTCATCCTCGGCATCTCCGAAACGCCGCGTGTCGCACTCCCATTCGACGACGCCATCCGACTCGGCGCTCCGGGCCCGCGGTTCTCGTACGGGTCTCTCGGTCCGACACCATCCGAGTCGTCCGTCCGCGCGTGTATTGAATGGACGGCATCCGTTCATCGTCCCCGAGCATCCTCGCCCGAGAGCCATCCACACTAAATCCCTAAGATCTCACTCGTTACTCGATGGATTTTCATGTTCTTATGCTGCATGGATTCGTCTTGAAGAGACGAACACATCTATATGGTTATCATGCATTGAAATTAAGGCATTTGAAATGGAGAATCTCCGGAAGCTCGGGATGAAGAATCGACTCATACCTTTGCTCGGAGAAGTGTGGCTTCGATCCGAGAGTTGTTGCACCTTCGATCGGATCCTAGCAAGCTCCGGATGAAGTCTCCACGGTGCAGTGAATTGTCTAGATGTGATTTCGACCAAGCCCGATCACAAAGCTTGGAGGCTGGAGCAACGCGGGTGGCTCGGAGATGGGGCTTTTGCTTGGTGGACACCTTCCCTTGGTCCGGCGAAGGTGTAGAACCAATCGATTTGGGAATTGGCTCACTTGTGGAGAAGTGTCCTGGTTTTGGGTGGAATTTCGGTTGGGAATTTGGATTTTATCGGTGGGGATTAGGGCAAATTGACAGCGGGGATCCAGCTTGCTCTAAGGGTGGAGAAGGGTTTGGAACAATTTTGGCGAGTTTCGGCAAGATTTGTGCAACTCTCCCCCATGGCCGTGAGCGTGAGGGGTTTAAATAGGAGAGGCTTGGAGAGCCTTCCGGGGGAGTTGAGGCATGGGATCAGCTTGCTCGGTGAGGAGAAAAACGACCATAGTGACCATTTGGCATGGGGCGACTCGGCAAGTGGGAATTCCAAACTTTGGCTCCTCCCGAGGTCTCGGCCACGGTGTTTTCCGGCGATCCGGGCGGCTGGCCAGCGAGCATGGGTCACTCTCGGGTCCGAGTGGGTCGGGGTGGAGGTTTGTGCAATCAAATGGCAATTGCCATGTGTAAAGGCTTTGAATTAAAATGGAATGGGGAGGGGGTCATTTTGGCCTTAATTTGGTCAACCCATTGGTTTGGGTTGGGTGCACCTCCCCATGGCACGATTTTGGGCTGAGAGGATCGGTTAGGTCGCCGAGGGAGAGTGGTGTGGTCTCTATCGATGATGAGGTGGCTAAACATGGTTTAGTGTGTGACATGCTTAAGGTAAAAAATGCTTAATGAAAGATTAGGAAAGGGGCCCCTCCTTTTACCATTAATGGCATGGTCACATGTCAAGCCTTCCATGGCTTCATGTGGCTTGTCCATGGCTTGCATGGCTTGTCTTTGGCTTGGGGAAAGTTGAGTCAATTTCATGGAAATGGGTTTTAAGAATTTTGGATATTTTTGTGAAAATTTGCATGAAGCTTGATTTGGAATGGTTTAATTGATGATTTTGAAACTTAGGGGTGATTTTGATTAAATGGATGATGAGGGGAAGTGCCATGTGGGCTTTGGATGGATTTGGGCTTTTGAATGTGGTGAAGTGGGCTTTTAGGAAAGTTTAAGGGGAATGGGCTTTTTGATTTTAGGATGGGCATTTGGGTAAAGATTTTGTGAAGAACTTTGTCAAATAAATGTCATAATTGGTTTAGGGATGTTCTATGAAGGGCTTGGAGTCGATTTGGTGTGATTTGGAGTTGAATTCGTTTGAATTTGGGCTTATTTGGTAAGTGGGCCTATGTAGGTCCAAGTGGGCCAAGTTGGGCTAATGTTGGGCTAGAGTTGAAATTGATGTAAATCCAATGTTGAGAAATGTTTATGGGAGTGTTTCAAAGAGGTTTTGACTTTGGTTGGGCTTTGATTTTGGGGTTTGGGCTCATTTGGGTTAGGTTTGTGTTTAGGTCAAAATAGGGCCTTTAGCTTTGGGTTGAGTTTGAGTGGGGTTTGGGTCTAAATTTTGGGCAAATCATGTTAGTGTTTTGTTTGTGGGAATGCTAATGAAGATTTAGAAAAGATTTGGGGTTAATTGGAATTGAATTGGGTGAGTTTGGGTTAGGTTTAGGTCGTAGGTCCAAATTGGGCTTTAAGGCCAAAAGTGAGATTGGATCCAAATGTCAATCAAATTGGACTTGGATTTGGTTTAGATTGGTATTGGGGATGTTGAATTGAAGTTTAGAATTGAATTGGACCAAAATTGGGGTCAATTGGGTAGGTTTGGTTTGACATTGGGTTCACTTTGGGTTAAAATGGGTCAAATTGGGGGTTTTGACAAAAGTAGGGTAAATTGACAAAATTGGCCCATGGTGTAGTTGGAAAAAATGAAATTGGGAATATTTAGGATTTTTTGGAATTTTCTGGAAATTTTCTGAATTTTTGGATTTTTTGGCCAAGAGGGGTATTTTGGGTATTTGGAGGGTATTGGGAGGTATTTTTGGAATTTTTGGTATTTTTGGGTATGGATGATCAATTTAAGTGATGTGGAAATGTTTGGGAATGATTTTGGAGAATTTTGGGTAATTTGAAAATTTTTGAGAAATTTGGATAATTTTAAGTGTTTTGGGTAGGCTAAGCAGGTGTAGGGTCCCGGGGGTCAAAAATTGAAAATTTGGGAAATTGAAGATTGGGTGAATTTGAGTGGAGTGAAATCATTTTGGTTGAGCCATGAAGCCATATCAAGCCCACATGAGCCATGAAGGGACTCATTTGAGGCATTCATTTATGTTGTTCCTAACCCTCTTGCCGAGGGCTTAGGGGTTAAGGATCATCCATGTGAATCACCTACATGAGTCGGGAGGTCGAGTTAGGTATGGGTGTGGTTTTAGGAGGTATGTGGAAGTGTAGTGTGTAGGTGTAGTGTATAAGTGTAATGTGTGTGTAAGTCGGCCCCTTCACCGGACCAGGGCCGCCAGGGGCGATCTAAGGCCGAAGAGTCACATAGGAACTCATCCTTTAAACTTCCACATCTGATTTCGACCCTCTAGGTGATTAGGGGTCTACGGTCGAGTTTGTGGAGTTTGCGGGGAGTTAATAAGTGGTTTGAATTTCTAAAAGGTGGGTGCCAATTCTAGTCCTCTAAGATAGTCAAAGGAAAAGCCTAAGGCTAGATCCTAAGTACTAAAGAGAAGAAGAGAAGACCTCATCAAAAATGAGGTCAACACTCCATTCAGATATCTCAACTTCTGGTCCAATCATCCCACATTCCTTGATTTGGTGACTAAACATTGGTCTCCTGACACCTCTAATAACCCCCTTACTCGCCTCCGACAATGTGCTCTTGCGGGTGAGTAGGAAGCTTAGGTCTTGGAGTTGGAATACCGTTGGCGATGTGTTTCGAGAAATTGCCGAGGCTGAAAAGAAAGTTGCTAGTTTTGAAGCGGATGCTCTCGGGAATGATTGCTTATGGCAACTTTGTGACTGCACGGGAGAAACTCCTTACCCTTATTGATAGCGGGACCAACTACTTAGACGGAAATCGGCCTTATGTAAATTCAAAGAGGGAGATAGGAACACCGAGTTCTATCATGCTTTCATTAATTACGGGAGGAAGTGCAATGCAATTCATTCGATTATTAATGTCCATGGGAATCTCATCGGGGATGGAGAGGAAAATGCCTTGGATCTTGTCGGGTTCTATAAAAACCTTCTTACCCACAAGCCTGCTAACGGACCTCGCATTGATCCGGAGTACGTTCGATAAGGATTACCATTACACCCGGTCCCTCCGAGTTGGATGGGATTCCAACACAAGAAGAGATTTGGTTGGCCCTCGATACAATTGATAGTTATAAAGCAGTTGGACTCGATGGGTTCACTGTCGACTTTTTAAGAAGACATGGAACATATGCGAGGAAGAGGTCACCAAAGCTATTCGGAGCTACTTCCGGGGAGTTGAGCTACCCCAATATTTTCATGCATCTACAATGATTCTAATCCCAAAGAATGCTACCTCTAAGGACTGGAATCGAGTATAGGCCCATCAGCTTAACTTCGATGTCAACGAAAATTATTAGTAAAATATTAGTGAGTAGGTTACAACCCCATTTGGATAAGCTCATCTCTCTTAACCAATCTGCATTTGTGAAAGGAAGATCGATATCGATAATGTTCTTCTAGCCCAAGAGTTCTTCATTGGATCTGGATAAGCCATGTAGGGGGGCAATCCGATCTACAAGTTAGATATAAAGAAAGCATATGACATCGTTGATTGGAATTTTGTTTTGGAGGTACTACATGCCGGAGATTTCTCGCGAGCTTACGCAATCTTATCGGCGGTGGCCGCACTGGAATCATCACTCCATTCTCATCGATAGTAGCTGTTGGGGTGGCTTTAAGGCCACCGGGGTCTTAAACAAGGAGACCCACTTTCTCCTACTTGTATTCATCTTATGCATGGACTACTTCTCTAGATTGTTGGAAGCCCGAGGTCTCCCTTATCCATATGCCAATTACCACCATAAATCTAACATTTCCATCTCTCATCTCATGTATGCGAGATGATATTATGTTGTTTTCTAGGGCTAACAAACTCTGCAGTGAAAAGAGTGATCAATTTTGTACAACTATTCCGGCAAACTTCGGCTGCGCAGTTCGATAATGCTAAAAGTGAGTTAATCTTCCCTCACCATCGTCCAACTGATATCTCTCACTGGATCTCTCAGGCCACTGGCTTTTCTAAGGCTATCCTCCCATTCAAATATTTGGGGGTCCCTCTTATTAAAGGTAGATCCAAACAGGTTCATTTTGATGACATCATTGGCAAGATTCATACCAACCTCACCGAGTTGGGCTCACTCCTTCTTGTCTAATGGTGGGAGAATTACTATTACGAATAGTATTCGACATCCTTCCCCTCCTACATACTTGAAACGACACGTATGAAGAAGAGCACAAGAATTCAAATTGAAAGAATTTTTAATAGATTCCTATGAGTTGGCAATAGGAAGCAAATACAATGGGCGAGTTGGCAAAAGTTAGCTAAACCCTATGGTGCTTGGTGGTTTGAACTTTAAAGGGCTGAAACAACTACAACGGGTAAACCTCTGCAAACTTTGGATTCAATTCGAGCAACGGACATCCATCCGGGCTAAATATATGAATGGCAAGTACTGCTAAGAGGAAGCACCGACTACTAATACGGGTCGGACACAGGGACTCCAGAATGCGGAAACAAATGGTGAAGATTAGGGAGCTGGTCGAGTCTATGTACATTTGGGAAGCCGGGAAAAGGTGAAATCTCTTTTTGGCGGGATCATTGGTGTCCCGATGATATGCTGTGTGGGGTACCAGAACCGATCGAGACTCATTTTCCTGTTGTTGATTGTTGGTCGATGACCGATAGGATCCTCTCGCCCTCCAGCTTACTCCTTCAGGACCATTCTGCAAAGCAAGTGGTAAAGATCCCTTTTGATAGATCTCGGCTGATAGGATCATATGGCAAAATGGGAAGCATCGAGCCTCACTAAAACACTTTATCCGAAAATTAACAATCGGAGCCCCTACCGGTCGAGGGACTAGCAATTTGGAATAAATTTCTCACCCCATCCATGTCTTTTACGAACCGGAGGATCTTCCACCATCACTTACCCACCGATGATATTCTCGAACTTAAAGGGCTTAGAGGACCATCTAAGTGCTCTTTATGTGAGCAGCAAGCTGAAACAATTCAACACCTTTTTTCACTTGTTCCTTCTCCCAACGAGTTTGGACCATGCTGATTAACCTATTTAAGTTAAATACTATGAACTTAGACTAGTTTGGACTTCTTCAATTGTTGGCAGTCATGGCAGAAGATCAAACTTGGGGTGGTACCATTTATTGTGGCCTGGTTTGTATGGCTGCATAGGAATGGTGTGAAGTTTGATGAACTCCAAAGTAGTGTCCCTACTGTAGTGGCTAATTGCCATTCATACATATCTAAACTTATCAGAATTCAGAAATTCCCCAACATCTTTAAAGATTCATCTCAAGACCCTCTCATAAAGTTCAGGATTCTAAAAGTTACATGGCAAGCCCCCGGTTCCCATATATCGAAGTCGACATTGATGGAGCACTCTCTGGAAATGATGCTGGGTTTGGGGGGATCTTCGAGGAATAATTATGGGAAATGTATTTGCTATTTCTATTCTCCTACTCATGTGGCTGACCCCCGGAGGCTAAACCTGTCTGCTATCTCATCGGGCGGTCTCCTTTGCTCGACTCAATAACTAGAATTACTTAATTGTGGAGGGAGATTCTAGGATGGTTTTGCAATATATGAATGATATTGTCCCCCCACCTTAGCACCACTTACTGTGGAAGAACAGAATCAAGGTGGTTACACAAAATCTGCATATTACATTCTCATTCACTCTAAGGGAGGGCAACCGACCAGCCCACTGGTTAGCAAGGACTGCTGTCAGCTCTCAAAACATTTTGGCTTCTACAAAGCCTCCTCCTCAATTATTTTTGCTGCTGGAAGCCGATATTTTCCAGGCTCCTCACTTCAGGATTATGGAGTAGTCTGGCCTGCATTCCTGCTCTAGCAGCTCTTTTGCTTTGATTGAGGAACACTTGAAGATTGGGGTATACATGTAACTAGTGTCCAAGAATTTTGTTTATATATATATATATATATATATATATATATATATATATGGTGCAATTGCCCATTCATATTTATATATATATTAGCACACTTGTATTTTTGGTTTAGTTATTTTGGTTTGGGTGGAGTTTTGGTATCTTGGAATAGGAACCCTTATTTTTGTGGGGATCCTATTCCCTCACTTTTGTACTCCCATTTGATATGAACATGTTAGGAGCCGAGTAGCTCTTCAAAATATATATATATATATATATATATATATATATATATATATATATATATATATATATATATATATATATATATAACTATATTATCGTAAACATTTAAAAAATATATTTAATAAATATAATAATATAGAATTAAATTTAAAAATTTATTTGTTTAATATTATATGTTTTAAATAATATTATTTAATAACATTAGTGTAACAAAATTTAATTATATAAATATACATATATAAATAAAATATTTGTTATAAAAATTATTATACATTTAAAACTAAAGAAAATTATACTAATATATAACTTAAATTAATTAACTAGTTATATAAAAATATTTAAGAAAATAATTTATATATAGTACTTAATTATTATTTAAAATATAAATTTATTATAAAAAACACTTAATTGTAAATAAAAATCATTTAATATAAAAAAATAAAAATATATACATAGACATAATATAGTTAAATTAATACTTATAAATTAAATATTTATAATGAAATAAAATTATATATATTAATTATAATTATATTAATATAGATATTTATTTAATTAATATTTCTTTTTCTAATATTATAATTAAAATATATTAGAATAATAATAATTTAATTATCTAAGCATATATATAAGAATTAAATACAAGTTATAATAATTATTATATATTTATAATGAAAGAAAATTATACAAATATATAATTTAAATTAAATTAATAGTTATATAAAAATATTAAAATAAATTACTTTATACACACACACACACACACACACACACACACACACACACACACACACACACACACACACACACACACACACACACACACACACACACACACACACACATATATATATATATATATATATATATATATATATATATATATATATCAAAAAATATGGATAGGTATTCATATATGAATACATACACTATAGTTAAATTAATAACTATACATTAAATTTAAATAATGTTTAAAAATTATATTATAAGTATATTATTATAAATATTGATTAAATATATTTAATAAATATAATTATATAGAATTAAATTTTTAAATTTCTTTGATTTAATATTATATTTATTTAATAATATTATTTATTTATATTATTATAAAAAATTTTAATTATAGAAATATACATATAGAAATAAGATATAAGTTTTAAAAATTATTATATATTTATAATTAAAGAAAGTTATACTAATACATAACATAAATTAATTAAATACTTAGTTAAAAAATATTTACATAAATTAATTTATAGATAATATTTAATTATTATTTAAATTATAAAATAAATAAATATTATTACATTTAATTATTAATAAAAATTATTTAAATATATTATTTCATTCTATATTTTGATTTCATTAAATATTTTTCGAATATTAATAAAACTTCTTTATTTCAATATATTATATTTTACCTAATTTTTTAAAAAATAATTATATAAATATGAGTATAAAAATATACTTACAATTAATATAGTTAAATTAATATATGTAATAAAAATCTAATAAAGTATATTACAATCATATAATAATAAATATTTAAGAAATTTTTTTAATAAATATAATTAAATAATTTTAAATTTACCTATTTATTTAATTTAATATTATACTTATTTAATATAATTATTAAATTATATAGTATAATAATAATATAAATATATAATTATATATAAAAAAGTAAAAATTTTAGTTATAATAAGTATTATATATTAATAACAAAAGAATTATATTAATATATAACTTTTATAAAAAAATTTTAAAAAGTTAATTTATAAATAGTATTTAATTATTTTTCAAATTATCCAATTAAAAATTAAAAATTCATTTAAGTGTTAATAAAAATTATTTAAATATATTTATTATTTGTTTTTTAATTTAATTGAATATATTTTAAATATTAATCTAAATTTATTTCTATAAATATATTATAATTTTTATATAATTTTAATTATAAATTAAATTAAAAAAATTTAATAAAGTATAATATATAATACTAAACTTATATATTTACTTAATATAATATTTTTTATCAATATTTTTATTAAATTATATCAGTATAATAATAATTGAAGTATATAAATATAAATAAAAAATAAAATATTAGTTATTATAATTATTATATATTTATAATTAAAGAAGATTATAAAAATATATAACTCAAATTAATTAAATATTTATACAAAAAAATTTTAAATAAAGTAATTTAAATATAGTATTCTATTATTTTTTAAATTATAAAATTATAAAAAATAAAACGTTTATCTATTAATATAATTATTTAAATTTATTTATTTATTATTTATTATAATTTAAATAAAATCATTTTAAATATTAATATAAAATTATTTATTATAGTAAAATTTATAAATTCTTTTAATATATATGTACACACATAGAATATAGACCAAATTTTAATAATAATATTATAGTTATATTTTAATAATTATAAATTTAATTTTAATAATTTAATAAATTATATTGTAGTTACATTATGATAAATATTTATTACATATATTTAGTAAATATATTTATATAAAATTAAATTTATATATTTATTTAATTTAAGATTACATGTATTTAAAAATATTATTAAATTATATTAGTATAATAATAATTAAAATATATAAATATATATAGAAAACTTAAATATTTGTTATAATATTGATTATATATTTCTAGTTAAAGATAATTATACTAATATATAACTAAAATTAATTAAATATTAATATAAAAAAATATTTAAGTAGCTTAATATATATATTATTTAATAATTATATAAATTATAAAATTAATAATTAATAATACTTTTAATTACTGACAAAAATTATTTAAATATATTTTTAAATTTTCTATTTGAATTTTGTTAAATATATTTTAAATATTAATATAAACTTATTTATTTAAGAATTTTAGAATTTATATATTATTTTAAATAATAATTTAATATATATATATATATATATATATTATTTTTAAATTAAATATTATTAATTAAATTTGAATAATTTAATAAAGTATTTCATAAATGTATTTTTATTAATATTTAATAAATATATTTAGGAAATATAAATGTATAATATTAGATTTAGATATTTATTTAATTTAATATTATTTTTATTTTTTATTACTATTATTTTATAATAGTATAATAATAATTAAAGTATATATATATATACATATATATATAGATATATATACATATATATATAGATATATATACATATATATATAGATATATATACATATATATATAGATATATATACATATATATAGATATATATACATATATATATATATATATATGTATGTATGTATGTATTTATGTACATGTAGATAGATATACTTATATAAGTACATTTAATTTTGTCAAATTAAATTGTAGTAATTTATTTTTTATAACTTAATAAGGTTTATTGTACTTATATTATCATAAATTTTTAATAAATATATTTAATAAATATAATTTAATAATATTAAATTTATATATTTATATATTTATTTAATTTAATAATATTTTTAAATTATTTTAATATTATAATAATTTAATAATATAAATATATATATTTAAATAAAATATTAGTTATAATAATTATTATATATTTATAATTAAATAAGTTTATATTAATATATAACTTGAATTAATTAAATACTTATATAAAAAATATTTTAAAATTAACTTATATATAGTATTTATTTAGTATATAAATTATATAATTAATAACTAATTATAAATTAAATTATTAATACAAATTTTTTTATTATATTTATTAGTTATATATTTTAATTTAATTATATCAATTTTAAATATTAATATAAAATTTATTATTTAAATATTCTAAAATTTATTTTTTATTTTAATATATATATATATATTTTTTTATTAAAGCTTTTCTATTAAATCTAAGAAAGTTTATTTACATCTCAAATGAGGAATAGGCAAAAGATCCCCATGTAAAAGTAATCTAAAATCAAAGAAAATAGAAGATCTATCAAAAAGGTCTTCATAAGGGCAGCAAACTAGCAAATTTGATAAAGAAGCTTTGGTGGCAAGCCAATTTGCTGATTGATTTCCTTCTCTATACACATGGCTCCACCTAACTTGTATAGAAGAAGCAATGAGAATGATTTTGTTGATCTAGATTTGAATGTACCAAGGAGCAATAACATTCTTTAATAGAATATTTAAAAGGGTTGTTGAATCAGTTTCAATAATGAAAAGGGTATGATTATTACTCATAGCTGCTTTCAGACTCCAAAAAATAGCTATAACTTCAGCCATAAGAGCATTGCTGGCAATGATAGGTGCTGCTAGAACCCCTAAGCATTTTCCCTTACAATTCCTTCCAAGAATACCAATACCTGTTGCATCATTATTATAACTACCATCAACATTGATCTTAATCCATGGGAATAAAGGAGGAGCCCACTGAGTTACCATTGGTTTAGATGACACTTTGTAATTTATGTTAAAATGCTTCCTTATCTTGAATATGTAAGTTAAACAGTTATTAGTCACCAACTGAGGGGAGAACTGTTTATCAGCAAATATAGCATCATTTCTTGAAAGCCAGAGAAACCAGAATACTATTAATGGGATATAAAAGTCAGTAGCCCCTTTCCAATACATCCAACAATCTTTAATTGATCTCCACAATCAGAATTTAATTTTAGAGAAGCTACGGCTAATGACAGAATTCCAAATTAACTTAGCAGCAGGGCAAGTAAGAAAAAGATGATGGATGGATTCTTCCATGGAACAACAAAAGACATAACGAGAAGGACCTCTAATATCCTTTAATTTCAATATATCATCAGTGGGAAGAAAATTCCTAAAGAGGTTCAAGCAGAAAAAAGACATGGAGGGTGAGATGAATTTATTCCAGATTTTATTCCCCCAGTCATTATTCGAGCAAGATATATTAGAAAGTAAAATCAATTTAGATAGACTTTGATAGGCAAAAACCTTAGTAAGCAATCTATCCTTTTTATCTTTCAGAATAGGCACAGTTAATATTTTCTCCATGGTCTCCTTGTTTACAGTATTTTGAAGGGCAGATGTATTCCAGGTTCCATTAATCCAGCTATCTGAGACCTTCTTAATGGCAGTAGAAGATTTATATTGAGATAATAAAGTTTCATTGAATAACCAATTATCATTCCAGAAGTCTATTTGACCATCACCAACCTCCCAAACAAAAAGTTGTTCAGCATATTCTCTGATTTTTAACAGCTCCTTCCATGTTGTAGAATCACCTAGCTTAGCAAGAGTCTGAGTTGGATGAGTATTAAAGCAGTATTTTCCATGCATAAATTTAGCCCAAAGAGAAGATTTGGATCTGAAATTTAACCATTGTTTACAGAAGTAAGCAAAGCTTAAGTGCTGAAAACTCTTAAAGCCCAAACCTCCACTAGACATAGGTTTGCATAACTTCTCCCAGCTTGACCAATGATAATTCTTATGCTGACCTTCCCACAAAAACTTATTAAACATTAGGGAAAGTAACTTCTGAGTACTTTTCTTCATTTTAACCATCTGAAGAGTGTATAAAGGAACGGAGGTTAAAACACTTTTGAGTAGGGTTATTCTACCCCCATTGGATAGAAAAGAGTTAGACCAGCATTGAAGTTGAGAAGAAATCTTAGAGACCACACCATCATAATGAGAAAGCCTTCTTCTAACTTTAATTAAAGGAAATCCCAAATATTTAAATGGATAAACAACTTCTTTAAATCCAGTAAAATCAGAGATCCGAGCTTCGGCATGGACATTCATACAAGAGCTAGTGGAGAAAAAGGCATTTTGATTTATTGAAAGTCATACCGAAACATCTTCAAATCTGGCCAAAGTTTTCATAATGTGTTTAATTGAGCCTTTGCTGCCATTACAGAAGACAATAACATCATCTGCATAAGCTAGATGGCTAACCAAGAGATTAGACCTATGCTGGAATTGGACATGAGGATGGTTATGTTGTAACTGATTTAGCATTCTAGAAAAATAGTCAAATACCAATATGAAGATATAAGGAGATAAGGGATCCCCTTGTTTAATCCCTCTACCAGATTTGAAGAAGCCATAACTCCTAACATTGATCAAGAGACTATAGTAGTTATTTTGAAGCCATCTAGAAATCAAGTGACAAAAATCAGATCCAAATCTCCTAACAGTAAGAACCTTCAAAACAAAAGTCCAGCTGATGGAATCAAAAGCCTTGGAGAGATCTAATTTAAAGATTAAATTAGAGCCTCTACAAGATTTTTCAATATCAGTAAGTAATTCTTGTGCTAGAAGCACATTATCAGAGATATTTCTACCCTTTATATAAGCAGATTGATTGGCCGAAATCATTTCAGATAAACAAGGCTGCAATCTTTCCACAATAATCTTGCTAAGAATCTTAGAAAAGATGGGTGATATGCAAATTGGTCTGAAATCATGCCAGCTAGATTTAATTCTATCCTTGGGAATAAGCACAATAGATGTTGCAGCAGAAATACTTAGGAAGCTCCACACCTCGAAAAATGCATGAACAAGCAGGAATTACTATGCCTTTGATTATATCCCAATGTCTTTTATAGAAATCAAATGAGAAACCATCTGGACCAGCAGTTTTATTAACATCCATGGAATTAATAACATTAATTATCTCCTCCTCATCAGGAATCTGGACCAGCAAATCTCCCTTACCATTGAACATACCATCATTAAATAAATCAGTAGAAAAGAAATCAGCATTGGTGGATTTAAAAGAAAATAGCTTTTGAAAGTGATCAATAGCATCTTCAACAATATCTTGAGAATTATATATCCAACCCTTTTGATCAGATTTGATTTTAAGAATGGTGTTAATAGATCTCCTATATTTGATTATAGCATGAAAGTATTTGGAATTTCGATCACCATAAAGAAAATGATTAGCAGAAGCCTTTTGCAATAGGAATAGCTCCTCATTTGCTATAGTAGAACTTAATTTTTCATTGGCTTCATACAACTGGGATTCAGCACAAAGACTTGACTCAACCTCTATCTCAATATCCTTAACCAGTTTCTCAGCCTTGATAACATTCTCAGTCAAGTGTCCAAAGACATTCCAGTTCAAATCTTTTAGAACCCTAGCCAATGCCTTTTGGGATTGCCAAAGTTGGGATATATGATTATCATTAGAGAAAGCCTGAGGACGAACCCAATTGTCTTCAATTACCTTATGAAAAGAGGGATGAGAAGACCAAACATTTAAATATCTAAAAGACTGATTTTTAACAGCAGGCAATACAGAAAAGATGGCTAACAAAGGGTTATGATTAGATCCAAGCCTGGCAAGGTGTTGTACCTTAGAAATAGGGAACATATCCAACAATGCTTGATTAGCTAAAAGCCTATCAAGCCTTTCATAAATATTACCTCTCCTCCAAGTGAAAGGAGATCCTTCAAACCCAAGATCAAATAAATTAGAATCTTTAATATGATTGGAGAAGGTAAGAAGATCTTGTAATTTAGGAGCTCTACCACCCTTCTTCTCACTAGGATGAGCAATAGAATTAAAATCCCCTCCAACAAGCCAGCCTTGATTAACATTCTTCCCAAAAATGTGTAGATTATTCCAAAGCTCCTTTTTATCATTTATAGAAGATGCAGCATAAATAAAAGTTACCAGACCACTGAAATTCTCCAATTCAAAATGAAAATGCAAAAACTGGGAATGATCCTTAATAATATCAATCTTTATCTCTTTCCTACAGAAAAGCCAAATCTTGTTGGAAGTGTTTGAATAAAAGTTAAAGCCTTTGAATTTATTGGTGAATCTATCAAAATTAGATTTTACCAAGGGTTCAAGAAGAACTACAACCCAGAATTTATGAATCCTGTTTAAACTCAATATTCTATTAAGGGAGCCAGGATTTGCTACTCCCCTAATATTCCAACAGATGAATTTAATCATTGATAATTACTCTACCCCCTCTAGTCAACCTAGAAAGTGAAGAAGTAGAGGCACATGAATGAATGATATTAGCTTCTGAAAGATGCTTCAATTCTAAGGCTTTTTCTTCTTATTTTTCTCGCACCACCCAGATCATTGTGCAATTCCTTAGATATAACAGCTGTGTTTAAAGCTGTTTCAGCACCAATTTGATCTTTATGCTGAAAAATAGGATAATTGATATTTTGATGTAATGGCTCCCCATCTAGATTAGAAACATTCTGATTAGCTTCTGTTGAAGAATCAGGAACAACAGATAGAGTCTTAGTAACAGCAGAAACAGGAACATCAGACTTCTCTTTTTGTGGATCTAGAGCAGGATCAATCTCCACATTATTCATTAAACCAACAGAATTACAGGGAATGAAATCATCTAAAGCAGTTTCAGTTGAAAGTAAATCATCAGTAGTCAATTCACTGATTAAAGGATTGTGGGCAATAATGGAATTCCCAACAGCATTGTTGTCATCGCCAGTAAATCAAATTTTGTTCATTACCTCCAAGTAGAAATACCTCCAACAGACATACCTCCAGCAGATGTAATCAAATTATCCTTCTCGTACTCTCCAACGTAAATACCTTCAACGAAATACCTCCAAGCAGACATACCTCCAAAGCAGAAATAATCAAATTTTCCTTCTCAGCAATTCCAGCAGAGATACCACCAGCAGAAATAACATCTTGAGTATTGATCATCAGATTCTCTTTCCCAGCATCAATATTTAGATTAACATCCTTGTTTTTAATGGGTTTCAGATTAGGCTGAAGCCTGTAACAAAGGTCCTTGGAATGACCAAACATTTTGCAATGGTGACAGTACACAGGTATTTGTTCCATTACAATAGTTTGCCAATACCCATTATGAGGTGAACCTAGCCAAATCTCATCAATATCAGGAAGAGTGATGTCTCTTTTCACTAAAATTCTGGCCAATGAAGGCCTAGACAAGTTAAAAGTGGACATATCTAATTTCAAAGGCCTTCCTATGGCAGTCCCAATGGCATAAATAACCTGATGATTAAAGAAATGCAATTTCAGATTAGTTAGTTTATACCAAATAGGAAATATTGCAGCTTCTTGATTGGGATCAAAATCTGGAGACCATTTCAAAATCTTCATATATTTTCCCTCGATAACCATAACCTTCTTAGAGAAAAGGTTGGCATAATCTTCTTCTTAAGATAAATGTATCATTATATGCCTCCCATCAAAAAGACAAACCTTCCAATTACCCAATAATTTGAAATCCTCAAAACATTTTCTAATAAGATCCATTTTTGGATGACCATATTGGAATTTACCTATCAGTGTAAATTTGTGGAGATCAACCAAAGAGGAAAGTTCATTCTCAGAGAAAATAAGTGCAGGTTTACCCCCCTTCTTGACCACCTGCTTAATGAAAGGGCAGCCACCCTTCCCAGCCGAAGAATCATGATAGATTGGAGGGAAAATGAGTTTGTCATGTTGAATACCAAGATCAGTACCAACAACTTCAAGAAAAGAAGCCTTCACAGGAGGAGCAGCCATTGAACAAAAGAAAGAAGAAAACCCGGGAAACAAATTCGAATTCTCACACAAAAGAAAGAATTCACCAAATAAGAAGCAAATTCAAGAAGAGTTGAATTCACCCAGGAAATAAGGAATGCAATAAGAATCAAAAATCGAAAGAAAACCAACCCTTAAGGATTAGAAATCACCCAGAAAACCAGAACAGCAGAAGAAGAATTTGAAAAAATTTCAAGAACCCACCATAAAATTCGGAGATGGAACTCTAAATTTTACTGCTGATTTCAATCACCAACTAACTGTTGCAGATTTTTGGGTGGAGGATCACTGGAATGTCAACAGAGCTCGAATGAAGTTTTGGATGGGGAGAGCATACAACGATTATTCAAATCCCTATTAATCCAACTAAACCTCGATAGAATCTTGTCTGAAGAATTCTAATAAAAAATCTTTCAATCAGATGATTCACAACTCACTTCAACTTTGGCCTCGATACTTCGTGGGGAGAAAATCCGGACTAGACTTTTATCACCCTCTATGTCTTACTTCGCTGGAGATTATTCCATCGATATCTTCCATTAGATGATATTTTAAAACTCAAAGGCCTAAGACTAGCTTCTAGATGTTGGCTCGTCAAGCTCGTAAAGAATCTTTTTCCCACCTCTTTCTACATTGCAATGTCACTAAACAGTGTGGATTACTCGTTTTAAAACATTTCCATCTTACTCATCTTAATCACAATTGGCTCAATTGGGAGGCTTGTTGGGAGGACTGGAAAAGTGAAAAATTGTTCCATCTACCTTTAGTTATCTCATTGGTTTGTTTGGATGCATAGGAATCATTTAAAGTTTGACAAGAGAAATTGCAATATTAATCATATGGTGGCTAACTCGCTGCAGTTTTCCGAGAAAGAAGCCACCGTTGGAGCCTACAAATCAAAGAAAACCTACATTGTCGAAGTGGTCCCTTCCACCTCCACCATGGATAAAAATAAATATAGATGGGAGCTTCACTAACTCGCTCGCTGGAATTAGGGCAGCTTTGTAGAAATTCGGAGGTAAGTTACCGTGGTATTTCCAAGTGCCAATCATCTCACCGTCGGCTCTCCATTCCGAACTTCAAGCCGCTTACCGGGCCCCGATTATCGCTAAAGCTTTGAACTACCAATTTGTATGGATTGAAACCGATTCTCAGCAGCTTGTTAATATTATACAAGGATTATCCCCTCCTCCATGGAATTTGGTATACCCCTACGTAACTTTGCTCTCTACATTTGGCTCTATCACCCTCAAGTGGTCCCACATCTTTAGAGAAGGTAACCAACCTCGCTAACCGGTTGGCTAAACGTGCTACTGCAGCTCAAAGGATTATTTTTTCTGTTAAACCTGATGATCCTTTAAAGCTTTTACTTTTTGGGGATTTGACTGATATTCCCTATATTAGATGTATGTAAACTTTGTCGAGTTTTGCTGAATGAATTTTCTTTCTTTTTAAAAAAAATATATATATATATATACATATATACATATATATATATATATATATACATATATACATATGTATGTATGTATACATATATATATATATCTATATACACATATATATGTATGTATCTATATATATATGTATGTATGTATGTATATATATATATGTATGTACGTATATATATATATATGTACGTATATATATATATATATATATATATATATGTATGTATGTATATATATATATATGTATGTATATATATATATATATATATATATATATATATATATATATATATATATATATATATATATATATATATATATATATATACATGCTTATTCAAATTATATATAATTATATTTATTAAATTTTTTTACTAAATATTATAATAATATAATTAAATATACTAGACTCAATTTTTAAATAAATGCCATGTCACCATCCAAGGGTGTTAAGGCTGATTATGGGTTTAGGAGAGTCCGGAGAGTCGTTAATCACTTTTAAAGGAATCATTAAAGGGGCTCCTCCTTTTGCACTTTGGATATGGTTACATGGCTTAGTTCTCATGGTTTATATGTGGCTTAGAACTGGCTTCATGGCATAGGCTTGGCTAATTTGGACAAAAAAAAAATTGAATTTTTGGGTAATTTTGATGGGTTTTATCATAAGGCTTATTTTAGGAATAATTTAGTCGTGGATAAAATGAAATTTAATTCAATTTGATTAAAAAGATGATGATGGAGAAGCTTGTCATCTGGACATTTGGATTTTTAAAATGAATTAAAAGCTTGGGTTTGGGTTCATGGGTTTTTAAAATTACTTAGGGAAGGCTTCTAAAGTGGGCTTTAAAATTAATCATGGTGGGCTAAACAAAGAATTATCATGAAAGGAAATTTATTTTAAGCTTAAATGTGATGAAATTGAGTTTGAGTGTGATGAAATTGAACATGCAATGGTTTAGGTGTGAATTGAGGTGAAATTGGGAATATTGGTGAAAATTAGGTTATTTTGTTAGTTTTAGAGAATTTTAGGAAATTTGGCCTTGTTTAAGGAATGTGGAGTATCTTAGATCAATTGGGTAATTTTAGGAGGTCTAAAATGATTTTGGTGAAGAAATGAGAATTTTTGGGCCATTGGGCATTTTGGGAATTTTTTTGATTTTGGCTAATTTTGCTAGATTTATGGTGAATATATGAAATTTCAACAATTTTGAGTGGTTTAGAATGACTTTTAGCGAAATCTTAGGAATTTAAAGAATTTTTAGATTTTTATGGTTTTAAGGGCATTTTGGTAATTTTGGTGAAAATTGGATTAATTTGGTAGTTCTACAAAATTTTTTCAATTTGGCTAGTTTTAAGCAATGTGGAGTACTTTAGATAGGTTAGGTAATTTATAGAGGTTTAAAAATATTTTGGTTGAGAAATGAGAATTTTTTGGGTCATAGTGGCATTTTGGGAACTTTTAGAATTTTTGCTAATTTTGAGAGATTTTGGGTGAATTTGGGCAATTTGAATAATTAGGAGTGGTTTAGAATGATTTTTGGTTACATCTTAGGAATTTTGAGATTTTTTGGATTTTTAGGGTTTTAAGGGCATTTTGGTTTTTTTGGAGAATTTGGTGAAATTTTGATTATTTCGGTAGTTTTGGAGAATTTAATACAATTTGGCTAATTTTAAGGAATCTGGAGAATTTTAGATAAAATGAGCGATTTGGAGAGGTTAAAATGAGTTTTGATGAAATAGGAATTTTTAGGCCATAGGGATGATTGAGGAACTTTTGGGATTTTTACTAATTTTGGGAGATTTGGGGTGAATTTGAGCAATTTGAGTTATTTAGAGCGACTTAAAATGACTTTTGGTGAAATCTTATAAATTTTTATGATTTTTTGGATTTTTAGGGTTTTACGGGCACTATGGTAATTTTGGGGAATTTTGGTGAAAATCGAGTTAGTTAGGTAGTTGTAAAAAATTTAGGGCAATTTCGCTAGTTTTAATGAATGTGGAGTATTTTAGATAATTTGGTTAATTTGGAGATGTTTTGAAATGATTTTTGTTAATTAATGAGAATTTTTGGGCCATAGGTGCATTCTCGAAATTTTTGGTATTTTGCCTAATTTTGGGAGATTTTGGGTGAATTTTGGTAATTTGAATAATTTAAAGCGGTTTGGAAAGATTTTTTGTGAAATCTTAGAAATATAGAGATTTTTGGGTTTTCAAGGACATTTGGGTAATTTTAGAGAGTTTTGGTGAAAACATGGTTATTTTGGTAGTTTTGGAAACTTTAGGATAATCTGGGAAGTTTTATAGAATGTGGAGTATTTTAGATTAATTAATTGTTTAATTTGGAGAGACTTAAAATGATTTTATAAAGAAATGAGAATTTTTTGGGACATAAAGGCATTTTGGCAATTTTTGGAATTTTATCTAATTTTAGGTGAATTTGGGTAATTTGAATAATTTGAAATGGTTTAGAATGATTTTCAGTGAAATCATAGGAATTTGGAGATATTTTTGATTTTAAGGGCATTTTGGTAATTTTGGACAATTTTTGTGAAAATTGGGTTATCTTGGTATTTTGATAATTTAGGTTAATTTGGCTAGTATTAAGGAATGTGGAGTATTTTAGATCAAATGACAAATTTGGAGAGAATTGAAATGATTTTGATGAAGAATTGGGATTTTTTGGTTCATAAGGGCATTTTTCGAAATTTTTGAAATTTTGGATAATTTTGTGAGATTTTGGCCGAATTTGATAATATGAATAAATTTAAGTGTTTTAGAATGATTTTTCGTAAAATATTTAAAATTTGGAGATTTTTAGGATTTTTACTGTTTTATGGGCATTTTGATAATTTTGTTGAAAGTTGGGTTATTTTGTTAGTTTTGGATAATTTAGGGCAATTTGCCTAGTCATAAGTAATGTGGAGTTTTTTAGATCAATTGGGTAATTTGCAGATGTTTACAATAATTTTGGTGAAGAAATCGGAATTTTTTTGGCTATAGGGGCATTCTGGGAATTTTTGGGATTTTGGCTCATTTATAATGAATTTGGGCAATTTGAATAATTTGCAGGCGCTTTGAATGATTTTTTGGTGAAATCTTTAGAAATTGGAGGTTTATTTAGATTTTTAAGGTTTTAAAAGCATTTTGGTAATTTTGGAGAATTTTGGTGAAAATTAGGATATTTTGATAGTTTTGGTGAATTTTGAGCAATTTAGTTAGTTTTAAGGAATGTGGAGTGTTTTAGATCAATTGGGTAATTTGGAGAGGTTTAAAATGATTTTGAAGAAAAAATGAGAATTTTTGGGCCATTAAAGATTTTGGTAATTTTTGAGATTTTAGTTAATTTTGGGTTAAATTGGGCAATTGGTATAATTTTAAGTGGTTTAGAATGATCTTTAGTGAAATCTTAGGAATTTAGAGATTTATAGGGGTTTTAGGGTTAGGAGTACATTTTGGTAAATTTAGAGATTTTTGTGAAAATTAGGTTATTTTGGTAGTTTTGAAGAATTTAGGGTAATTCGACTAGTTCTAAGGAATGTGGAGTACTTTAGATCATTTGGGTAATTTGTATAGGTTTAAAATTATTTTGGTGAAGACATGAGATTTTATGTGCTGTAGGGGTATTTTGAGAATTTTTTTATTTTGGCTAATTTTGGGAGATTTGTTGCGAATTTGGGCAATTTTAATAATTTTGAGTGGCTTAGAATGATGTTTGATGAAATCTTAGGATTTTGGAGACTTTTGGAATTTTTAGGGTTTTAAGGGAATTTTGGTAATTCTTTGTGAAAATTAAGTTATTTTAGTAGTTTTGGAGAATTTAGGACAATTTGACCAGTTTTAAGGAATGTGGTGTATTTTAGATTAATTGTTAATATGGAGATGTTCTGAAATGATTTTGGTAAATTAATGAAAATTTTTTTGACAGCAGTATTTTGAGAATTTTTGGGATTTTGGCTAAATTTGGAAATTTTCGGGTGAATTATAGAAATTTGAATATTTTGAAGTGGTTTAGAAAGGTTTTTCGTTAAATGATAGTAATTTACAGATGTTTGGCATTTTAAGGGCATTTCTGTGATTTTCGTGAGTTTTGTTGAAAACTATGTAATTTTTAAAGTTTTGGAAAATTTAGGACAATTTGGGTAGTTTTAATGAATGTAGATTCTTTTAGATTAATTGTATAATTTGAAGAGCTTTAAAATGATTTATTGAAGAAATGAGAATTTTTCGGGCCATAGGGCATTTTTGTAATTTTTTGGGTTTTGGCTAATTTTGTGAGATTTTGGGTTAACTTGGGCAATTTGAATAATTTGAAATGGTTTAGAATGATTTTTTTTTGAAACCTTAGGAATTTGGAGATTTTTTAAATTTAAAGGGTTTTCAGGACATTTTGGTAATTTTGGAGAATTTTAGTGAAAATTAATTTATTTTAGTAGTTTTAGAGAATTTAGGAAAATTTTAGTAATAAAGAATGTGGAGTACTTTAGATCAATCGGGTAATTTGGAGATGTTTGACATGATTCTGGTGAAGAAATTAGATTTTTCGGGCCAAAGGGGCATTTTCAAAATTTTTAAAGTTTTAGCAAATTTCGGGAGATTTGGGGTGAATTTGGGCAATTCGAATAACATTAAGTGGTTTAGAATGTTTTTTGGTAAAATATTTAGGATTTGGAGATTTATAGGATTTTAAAGGTTTTAAGGGCATTTTGGTAATTTTGTTGAAAATTGGGTTTTTTAAAATTGACCACTCCAAATCATTTAAATTGACCAAATTCACCCAACATCTCTCAAAATTAGCCAAAATCCTAAAAATTCCCTAATTGCCCCTATGGCCAAAAAATTTTAATTTCTTCACCAAAATTATTTTAAACCTCTCCAAATAACACAATTAAACTAAAAAAACTCCACATTCCTTAAAGCTAGCCAAATTACCCTGGTTATCCAAAACTACCGAAATAACACAATTTTCACCAAAATTACCAAAATGCACTTAAAACCAATAAAATCCCAATAATCACCAAAATTCTAAGCTTTCACCAAAAATCATTATAAATCACTCCAAATTATTCGAATGACCCAAATTCAACAAAATCTCCCAAAATTTGCAAAACTTCAAAAATTTCCTAAAATGCCCAAATGGCCCAAAAATTCTCATTTCCTTAAAAAAATCATTTTAAACCTCTCAAAGTTACCCAATTGATCTGAAATACTCCACATTTCTTAAAACTAGCCAAATTGTCCTAAATTATCCAAAACTACAAAAATAACCCAATTTTCACCAAAATTACCAAAAAGCCCTTAAAACTTTAAAAATCCTAAAACTCTTCAAATTCCAAAGATTTCACCAAAAATCATTCCAAATCACTTCAAATTATACCAAATGCCCAAATTAACCAAAAATCACAAAAAATTAGCCGAAATCTAAATAATGTTTTGTTGTGTTAATCCAAAAATCATTCTAAACCACTTATATTTATTCAAATTGCACAAATTCGCCCCAAATCTCTCGAAATTAGCCAAAATCTTAAAATTTTTGAAAATACCCCTACGGCCCAAAAAATTAAATTTCTTAACTAAAATCATTTCAAATTTCTCCAAATTACCCAATTGATCTAAAGTACTCCACACTCCGTTATACTAGCCAAATTGCCCTTAATTCTCCAACTACGAAAATAACAAAATTTTCACCAAAATTCTCTAAAATTACTAAAATACCCTTAAACCCCTAAAATCTAAAAAATCACCAAATTCCTAAGATTTCACCAAAAATTATTCTAAAATATTTAAAATTATTGAAATTGCCCAAATTCACCCAAAATTAGCCAAAATCACAAAAATTGCCAAAATGCCCCTGTGGCCCAAAAATTCTCATTTCTTCACCAAAGTTATTAAAACATCTAAAAATTACCCAATTGATCTAAAATACTTCATACAATTTAAAACTAACCAAATTGCCTTAAATTCTCAAAAAAATACCAAAGAAAATCTAAATTTTCAACAAAATTACCAAAATGCCCATAAAACCGAAAAAAAACCTAGGAATCACCAAATTCTAAAGATTTTACCAAAAATCATTCTAAAACACTTAAATTAATTCAAATTTCCCAAATTCCCCCAAATCTCCCAAAATTAGCCAAAATCCCAAAAATTTCGAAAATACCCCTATGGCCTAAGAAATCTCATTTCTTCGCCAAAATCATTTCAAACCTCTCCAGATTACCTAATTGATTAAGGTTTTCTTCTCCTTCCCCTTCTTTAATTCATTAATGAAGCATTGTTATTCGATCTACATTAAAATTTACTATTTTTATGAATAATTTATTCTTATATTTTTAAGGATATTATGCTTTAATGAAAGGTATTTTATATTTTTAGTTGCAGGTATAAAAAGATGAGTTTAGGTACAAAAAGAAGCAAAATTGAACAAAATTGGGGCTTTATGAAGAAAAATGAAGAAAATCAGTCTGACACTAAATTCACCCAAAATTTGAGTAATTTGGAGTGGTTTAGAATGATTTTTGGTGAAATCTTAGGAAAGTGATGTTTGGGTTTTTTAGGGTTTTTAGAACATTTCTGTAATTTAGGAGAATTTTGGTGAAAATTGGATTATTTTTGTAATTTTTGTGAATTTAGGACAATTTGGCTGGTTTTAAGGAAGGCGAAGTATTTTAGATCAATTGGGTTTAGAGAGGTTTAAAATGACTTTGGTGAAGAAATGAGAATCTTCAGGCCATAGGGGTATTTTAGGAATTATTGGGATTTTGGTTAATTTTGGGAGATTTGGGCAATTTAAAAAAATGAAGTGGTATGGAATGATTTTCGGTGAAATCTTAGGAATTTCGATATTTTTTGAGATTTTTAGGGTTTTAAGGGCATTTTATTAATTTTGTAAAAATTGGATTATTTTGGTAGTTTTGAAAAATTTAGTGCAATTTGGCTAGTTTTCATGAATGTGGAGTATTTTAGATCAATTGGATAATTTAGAGAGTTTTGAAATGTTTATGATGAAGAAATGAGAATTTTTGGGTCATAAAGGCCTTTTGGGAATTTTATTTTGACTGATTTTGAGATATTTGAATAAATTTGGGCAATTTGAACAATTTTGTGTGCTTTAGAATATATTTTGGTGAAATCTTAGAAATTTGGAGATTTTTTATATTTTTAGGGTTTTACTGGCATTTTTGTAATATTAGATAATTTTGGTATTCTAATAAAGGTCTTCGTTTTAGTAGAACTAAAACTGAATACATGGAATGTAATTTTAGTAATAGTAGGCCAAGTGACAGAAGTGTAACTTTGGGTGATCAAATTATTAAAAAGTGTCAACGATTTAGATATATCGGGATCATTGTTCAAAGCGATGGTGATATAGATGTGGATGTTAATAGTAGAATTCAGGTTGGTTGGGTGAAGTGGAGGGATGCTTCTAGCCTATTGTGTGAAAAAAAAGTACCACTTAGACTGAAAGGAAAATTTTATAAAATGGTGGTGAGACCTGCAATGCTCTATGGTGTTGAATGTTGGCCTTTAAAAGTGAAGCATAATGTTAAGTTAAGTGTTGCCGAGATGAGAATGATTAGGTGGATGAGTGGCTTTACACTTAGAGACAAAATACGAAATGAATATATCCATAATAAGGTTGGTGTTGCACCAGTGACGGATAAAATTAGAGAGAGTCGCCATAGATGGTTTGGTCACATTAAATGTTGACCATTTGATGATCCAATTAGGAGAGTAGATGTTTTAGATACAACTTTTGTTTTAGGAAAACTTGGGCTTATTGCATAAAAAATGATCTTAATTTATTAGAATTAAACAAAAATTTGACACTAAATAGGACGCAATGGAGAAAAGGATTCATATAGCCGACCCCACATAGTAGAATTAAGGCTTTGTTGTTGATGTTGTTGAGAATTTTGGTGAAAATTGGGTTATTTTAGTAGTTTTAGAGAATTTAGGACAATTTTGTTAGTGTTTAGGAAATTGGATTATTTTATTTCAATAGTGTAATTTGGAGAGGTTTTAAATGATTTTAGTGAAGAAATGAGAATTTTTTAGCCATATGCATATTTTGGGAATTTTTTGGATTTTGGCTTATTTTGGGAGATTTGGGAAAAAATTGGGCAATTTGGATGATTTGTAGTGGTTTAAAATGATTTTTGGTGAAATCTTAGGAATTTGATGATTTTATGGATTTTTTGCGTTTTAAGGGGATTTATGTAATTTTGGTAAATATTGAGTTAAATTGGTAGTTTCTTAAAATTTAGGGCAATTTGACTTGTTTTAAGGAATGTGAAGTATTTTAGATCAATTGGATAATTTGGAGATGTTTAAAATGATTTTGGTGAAGAAATGAGAATTTTTAGGCCATAGAGGCATTTCCAAATTTTTTGGATTACAACTAGATTTTGGAGATTTGGGGAGAATTTGGGCAACTTAAATTATTTATAGTAGCTTAGAATGATTTCTGGTAAAATTTTAGAAATTTAGTAGTATTAGCAATTTTTAGGGTTTTAAGGGCATTTTGGTAATTTTGGAGAATTTTTGTGAAAATTCAGTTATTTTGGTAGTTTTGGAGAATGTCGGGAAATCTGGGCAGTATTAAGGAATGTGAAGTATTTTAGATCAATTGGGTAATTTGGAGTACTTTAAAATAATTTTGAGGAAAAGATGAGAATTTTCAGGCCATAGAGCATTTTGGAATTTTTTGGGATTTTGGTTAATTTTGGGAGATTTAGGGTGAATTTTGGCAATTTGATTAAGTTGGAGTGGTTTAGAATGAATTTTGGTGGAATCTTGGAATTTGAAGATTTTTGAGATTTTTTGGTTTTAATGGCATTTTGATAATATTGGAGTATTTTCCTGAAAAATGAGTTATTTTGGTAGTTTTGGAGAAATTATGACAATATGGCTAGTTTTAAATAATGTGGAGTATTATAGATCAATTGGGTAATTTGGAGATGTTCGAAATAATTTCGGTAAAGAAATGAGAATTTCTAGGCCATAGGGGCATTTTGAAATTTATTTGGATTTTTGTTTATTTTGGGAAATCGAGGGAGATTTTGGGCAATTCAAATAATTTGGAGTGGTTTAGAACAATTTTTTAGAACTCTTGAGAATTTGAATATTTTTGTAATTTTGGAGAATTTTAGTGAAAATCAAAAGGCTAGAAATTTTGTTTAAGAACTTTTTCTTTTTCTTTAAAGAATTGTGATGATATTTTACCTAAACTTCTTTTAGTTTACAACTTGGCCAATCGTATTGTTAAAACCTGTGGAGAAATCTTATAAACCTGACCGTGAGTTAAAATTTCTTAACTTGTAAGTTTTACATTTCACTTTGGAAGATCAAAAGTTATCAACTGATGAGGAGTGCAAATAGATTGGGAGATAAGTTTTACAGGGTGTAGATTTAAATATATTTAGAGTGAGGCTAAATTCTATCAAATTAGTTTAAAGTGAGAAAAATGGGTTACTAGAAAGTCCTATAGAGAGGGCACAGTGGGTAATCTAAAAGTAAGAGCCTAGAATCTATTCAACACTACTAATAACACATCCATCACCACCTTTAGACTAGCACATGTTCTTTATGCCTGGACCAAAAGGTAAAGAATATTTATGCTACTATTTGTCACAATACAACATTTTTAAGTTCTAAAGAATTTGAACTCCTCTACTTATCACTTAAATATTTGTAAGTAGAAAGTATTTTAAATTAAGTATTTTATTCGTGTGCTTAGGCATTTACTTGCAAAATTGTGAAGGTTTACTAAGTTTAATTTTACTTTTGTTTAGTGATTAAAAATTAGAACTTTATTTTTATTTAGTTTTTTTTATTTTTCACCAATTTTCTCATGGGATTTATATCTGGGTTTTTTAAAAAATAAAATCTTATATTACTAGAAACGATACGTATACTTGCGTAGTACCCCTAGTGTGTTTATTATCATCATCTATAAAATATTTAAATCTTGCACATTAGCCGCTTATTTGAGGGTCAAGTTTACCTATCTTTATATGTTTAATTATCAGTGTAATTGTGATAGGGTCAAGTTAGTGAAGGCTTTTTTTATATATTTGTGAGCAATTTCTTTCTTCTAAAATTTGATCTAGTCGGTACAGATTAAAAATAGGTTTCATGTCTGTTTTAAACAGAGATTTACAAAATTTGCTTATGCTCATGATTATTCTCATTTTCATTAAAGCATGGAAATCCCAACTTGTATGGTTGATTGGTTTTATTTGTTTAATTAAGAAGGTTGTAGTTACTTCTTCATGGATCAGTGAAATTCATCTTACAATTTCCATTCATCATATAGGGAAAATAGAATGTTTTCATTTATTCTACAATAATGGCTTTATTTGGCATAACTGGTGATTCTTATTTGCATAGTCTATCTCTCTTTTACTCATACTTTCTCATTCTTCGGCTATAAACATTCATGGTCAATGATATAAAGAACTTTGTTTCTTTTATGTTGATATGGATGAATAAGGCATATAATTATGCGTGTGATATCTTTGGAGGATGACCCCCTCATAATGCAAAGGATTTCTTTATTTCTTGTCTTTCTGTCCTGATAAAATTATTAGATAAATTAAAATTCTCATTACTTCAGTATAATCACTTGAATCGTGTGATTATTTTACATGTTTTTTAGTGATGAGTGTAGTGGAACTCTTAAAGATCAATTCCATAGAATCAATGAAGTTTGTTGTTGATGAACAATCCAAAAAAGTTGCTTCTATGATTTTCAAACTATATACATTCATTTATACAATATTTAAACTTACCCCTTTTCATTTATACCATCCAAATCTTTCACATCACTTTAAACTTATTAAGCTGTATGTATGTAAATGTACAAGAATTTTTTGGTTTGTATGTAAACTCTCCTGCATTGGCAGCTGGGTGTATAAATGTGCTAAAGCCATCAGAATTTGCTTCTGTGACATGTTTGAAGCTTGGTGAATTGTGCAAAGATATTAAACTTCCTCCTGGTGTTCTAAATAATACAACTAGTATGTGACTTGAATGATTTTGCTTCCTGTTTTGAGTATTATGCAAATCTTGCAGAATCCTTAGATGAAAGCAAAGAGTCCCTGCTTTGTTGGATTGATTACGCCCTGAAACTATCCACCGCTAATTGTTCTTCTCAACTTTCAAATCTTTCTTCTTTGCACTTGTTACCTGTTTTAAAGCATTTGAAGTAAATATAATGTTGGTTTTTTGTACTGTTGCCCTTCAAATTCTGATATTTATATTTTTTGCATTACATTTATACCAGTCATATCATTCCTCGCATAAAAATAGTAATATCATTACTTTAATTTTATAGAAGATTTACACGATTCATATGTATTTACATATCTAACACCTAAATTTTACTTTGCACATTTATACCACCCAAATCTTTCATGTCATATTACAATTAAAGTTGTATGTATGTAAACATATGAGAATTAGATGGTATGTTTGTGAATTTTCCTTCCCTAGCAGCAATCAGATTCAACTTTGGAAGTTTCTTTGATTTGGTTTGATGGAGCCAAATTTTGGAAATATTGAAGGTTCCTTTACTTTGGTTCACATAAGCTGAATTTTAGAACTTTGGTAATTTCTTTTGCTTTGGTCACTGAAGCCGAATTTTGGAACAGGATGATTAAGAGGATTGCCTTGCATTACTTGAACAACTATTTGTGAGCAGGTTTACTAGCTTCTTGATTTTCTGAAATTAGATTCGATGGTATAATTTGCTTTTAATTAATGGATTCATTTTTTTAGCTCCTGGATTCGCCCTACACTTGTTGAAGTAGAGAACGCTGGTGCTCATAAAAAGTTAACATACATTGTTACTTTAATAATTAAAAGCTTTATGGATGGCAGCAAAGATCATCAATGATTTTCTGAATTCTAACTTGAATGGAAGCTATTAGACGAGTATTTTAAATGCTTAATTACTTGGCTTAAATTTTTTTTTTTTTTTTAATGTCTATGTTTTAGTGCTTGGTTTGTTGTCATTACTGTCGATGGCTATACATTGTTGAAAGCTATTAGGCCTAATTATTTCAATAACAACATACATTGAATTTATATTTCCCTTGCCAACTTATATATTTTTAATATCAGATACATTTTTTTAATGGAAGGCTCTACTCTTTGTTTTGGTTTAAGAAAATTTATAGGCATACTTTATGGTTTTTATGCAAAATGTGTCTTTAACAGCGGATATTCAACTTTTCTTTACATATGAAACTCTTTGTTTATGCTTGAAAAGTATTATTTATGATTAATTCCTTATTTTATTGTTTTAAAGAATTCTTAATATTTAGAATTCTTACTAAAAAAATAAAAGAAAGTAAATCTAGATCTTCCCCATTCAGAATCTAAATAAAACTAAGCTAGGCTGTAAAAAAAATCATTTTTTTCATTATCCTAATCCTGGTAAAGCAATAGAATAGGTCCCCTGAGCACCTATTCTTTATGTCATAATAAATCCGAACACTTTCCACGGATCAACTTCAATATCATAAATTCTCTAGTGAATAACTAAAGAAAATAGATGGATGGAAGAAAGGAAAGAAAGGGACTAATCATAAAGAAAATATCTATCTTTCAGAAGTTCACTAAAAACTTGACTGTTGGCGGGTCTCTTTGTATGTGTTGTCCGGAAAGAGGAGGACTTAATGATTATTCGTTCGCCGGAACCCGAAGTGAAAATTGTTGTAGACAGGAATCCTATAAAAATGTCTTTCGAGGAATGGGCCAGACCCGGCCATTTCTCAAGAACAATAGCTAAGGGTCCTGATACTACCACTTGGATCTGGAACCTACATGCTGATGCTCACGATTTTGATAGTCATACCAGCGATTTGGAGGAGATCTCTCGAAAAGTCTTTAGTGCTCATTTTGGCCAACTCTCTATTATCTTTCTTTGGTTAAGTGGTATGTACTTCCATGGCGCCCGTTTATCCAATTATGAAGCATGGCTAAGTGATCCTACTCATATTGCACCCAGTGCTCAAGTAGTTTGGCCAATAGTAGGTCAAGAAATCTTGAATGGAGATGTGGGTGGTGGTTTCTGAGGAATACAAATAACCTCCAGTTTTTTTCAAATTTGGCGAGCATCTGGAATCACTAGTGAATTACAACTCTACTATACCGCAATTGGTGCATTGGACTTTGCATCGTTAATGCTTTTTGCTGGCTGGTTCCATTATCACAAAGCCGCTCCCAAAATGGCTTGGTTCCAACATGTAGAATCTATGTTGAATCACCACTTAGCGGGATTACTAGGACTTGGGTCTCTTTCTTGGGCGGGACACCAAATCCATGTATCTTTACCGATTAACCAATTTCTTGACGCTGGAGTTTATCCTAAAGAAATACCACTTCCTCATGAATTTATCTTGAATCAGGACATTTTTGCTCAACTTTATCCAAGTTTTGCCGAGTTTTTACCTTGAATTGGGTAAAATATGCGGAATTTTTGAGTTTTCGTTGAGGATTAGATCCAATAACAGGGGGTCTTTGGTTGAGTGATATTGCACACCATCATTTAGGTATTGTGATTTTGTTCCTGATCGCAGGTCATTTGTATAGGACTAACTGGGCCGTTGGTCATGGCCTGAAAGACATTTTAGAAGCTCATAAACGTCCATTTACGGGCTAGGTCCATAAAGGTCTCTATGAAATCCTAACAACGTCTGGAATGCTCAATTATCTCTGAACTTGGCTATGTTAGGTTCTTTAACCATTGTTGTAGCTCACCATATGTATTCCATGCCCTTCTATCCATACCTAGCTATTGACTATGGTACACAACTTTCGTTGTTCACACATCATATGTGGATCAGGGGATTTCTTATAGTTGGCGCTGCTGCATATGCATCCATATTTATGGTAAGAGATTACGATCCAACTACTCGACACAACGATCTATTAGATCGTGTCCTTATACACCGTGATGCAATCATATCACATCTCAACTGGGCATGCATATTTCTAGGTTTCACAGTTTTGGCTTGTATATTCATAGTGATACTATGAGCACTTTAGGACGTCCCCAAGATATGTTTTCAGATACCGCTCTACAATTATAACCCATCTTTGCTCAATGGGTACAAAACACCCATGCTTTAGCACCTAACGTAACAGTTCTTGGTGCAACAACAAGTACCAGCTTAATTTGGGGAGGTGGTGAGTTAGTAGCAGTGGGTGGCAAGGTTTCTTTGTTACATATCCCATTAGAAACTGTAGATTTTTTGGTTCATCACATTCATGCATTTACAATTCAAGTGACTGTATTGATCCTACAGAAGGGTGTTCTATTTTCTCATGGTTCCTGTTTGATACCTGATAAAGCAAATCTTGGTTTTCTTTTTCCTCGTGATGGACCTGGTAGGGGTACATGTCAAGTATTTGCCTGGGATCATGTTTTCTTAGGCCTATTCTGGATGTACAATGCAATTTGGTTATAATTTTCCATTTCAGTTGGAAAATGCAGTCGGATGTTTGGGGTAATATAAGTAATCAAGGAGTAGTCACTCATATCACAGGAGGTAACTTTGCACAGAGTTCCATTACTATTAATGGATGGCTCCCAGATTTCTTATGTGCACAGGCATCTCAGGTAATTCAGTCTTATGGTTCTTCATTATCTACATTTGGTCTCATTTTGTCTGGGCTTTCAGTTCAATGTTTCTATTAAGTGGTGTGGTTATTGGCAAGAACTCATTGAATCCATCGTTTTTCCTCATAACAAATTAAAATTGCTCCTGCTACCCAGCTTATTCTTCTTAGCAAGAATTATTGCAGTAGGATAATGGCTAGGAGGATTTGAAAGGCTTTATGACATTACGATTCCCAAAGTTTAGCCAAGGCTTAGCTCTGGACTCCACTACTCGTCGTATTTGGTTTGGTATTACTACCGCACATGACTTCGAGAGCCATGATGATAATATTGAAGAACGTCTTTATCAAAACATTTTTGCTTCGCACTTTGGACAATTAGCAATAATCTTTCTCTGGACATCCGGAAATCTGTTTCATGTAGCTTGGCAAGGAAATTTTGAGTCATGGATACGGGACCCTTTACATGTAAGATCTTTTGCTCATGCAATTTGGGATCCTCATTTTTGTCAACCTGCTGTAGAAGCCTTTACTAGAGGAGGTGTTATCGGTCCAGTGAATATCGCTTATTCTGGTGTTTATCTATGGTGGTATACAATTAGATTACGCACTAATGGGGATCTTTATACTGGAGCTCTTTTTCTATTACTTCTTTCTGCTATATGCTTAATATCAAGTTGGTTACACCTACAACCACCAAAATGGAAACCAAGTGTTTCTTGGTTTAAAAATGTCAAATCTCATCTCAATCATCATTTGTCAGGGCTTTTTGGAGTAAGTTCCTTGGCTTGGACAAGGCATTTAGTTAATGTCGCTATTCCCGAATCTAGGGGAGAGTACGTCAGATGGAATAATTTCTTAGAAGTATTGTCGTATCCCCAAGGATTGGGCCCCCTTTTTATGGGTCAATGGAATATTTATGCTCAAAACCCTGATTCCAGTAATCATTTATTCGGTACCTCCCAAGGGGCAGGAACTGCCATTCTAACCCTTCGTGGGGGTTTCCATCCTCAAACACAAATTTTATGGCTAACTGATATTGCTCATCAACATTTAGCTATTCATTCCTTTTTCTCGTTGCTGGTCGTATCTATAGAACTAACTTTGGTATAGGGCACAACATCAAATATTATTTAGAAGCACATATTCCCCCGGGGGGGGGGGGGTGGGGTCGATTAGGACGTGGAAATAAAGGTCTTTATGACACAATAAATAATTAGCTTCATTTTCAATTGGGCCTTGCTCTAGCCTCTTTAGGGGTTATTACTTCCTTAGTAGCTCTACAAATGTACTCTTTACCTGCTTATGGATTAACAACACAAGACTTGATTACTCAAGCTGCGTTATATACTCATCGCCAATACATCGCAGGGTTCATCATGGCAGGAGCCTTCGCTCATGGGGCTATATTCTTCATTAGGGATTACAATCCGGAACAGAATGAGGATAATGTATTGACAAGAATATTAGAACATAAAGAAGCTATAACATCTCATTTAAGTTGGGCCAGCCTTTTTTTGGGGTTCCATACTGATCCCCGATAAATGTAACTGTGCCAAAAACTTTATATTGTCCTGTAAATGTAACGACGCTAAAAACTTGATCCCCGGCAACAGCGCCAAAAACTTGGTCTGTGAGGAATATATGTATGTGTGCAAAAAACTTGACTCCACACCAAATATATGTGATTTAGATATGAAAATTATGATTTTATAATATGGGATACTACGCAAGTATACGAATCGTTTATCAAGTAATATAGGACTTTCTGATTATGCCCCGAGATATCGAACCCACAGAGAAAATGTACAATCTTTAAAGGAATCAGAAAAATTATCTTTTTTACTTTCTTTGATTGTTTTCGAAAAAGTATCCTGATTTTGAAAAGTTTTGAAGGTTGATATGTCTTTTGAAATTTTCTTAACAAAATGCTAAACAAGAAATTAAAATTACAATAACTAATAACACTGGATGTAAAATACTATTAACTAGAATATCTTTTTCTTTTCTTTCATGAAGTAGTAATAATTCTTAAAGTATTGTTGTGGAAGTATTCAAATTTTTGTTGTGACAGATAGAAGCAAATGTGTTCTTTACCCTTACTTGGTTCTATAAAGAACATAGCTTAATTTGAAATTTATATTATTTTGAACATGGTTAGGTAGGGAAGATACCAGTCTCTCACTCTAGAGTTCCCTCGATTCCCACCACCTGGGGGCTAACTTCTTATAACAAAACTCAAAACTTCAAACCAAATTAGGGGGTTTTAGCCTGTCACTCTTAAATTCTCTAATTTTTCTCCCTTTTATAAAAATATCTTCTGATATTACATTCAATTATATGGACTACAGTTCTCACCAATATAATTTAATGTGATTCCTACTAACTTTTATGAGACAATACCGCATTGGATCTTAAATAATCTCAAGAAATTTTACAACTTAACAGACCAAATTAAGAAGTAAACAAAGTTTTTAGAATCAATATTCACAACTTCTTCCAACTTTTAAACACTTATACTTTCCACAATAATTCTCTTTAAATTAATTATTTCTCCATTTAAGATAGAAAAAGATAAAGTAAACTACTCAGAATGCATTGAGAAAATATAAAAACACATCGACTTGAAATTAAAAACAACGATAAGAAAAATAAAAAATGAAAACAAGTATTAATAAACTAAATAAAAGTAAACACTTATCTGAAAATCCTCTCCGCAAGACTAAGGTAGTTCCTCTGAAACTTTAACTCTTCGCTAAACTACTTCTCAAAGCAAGTCTCTCAACTCCGTTCCCTCAGAATAAGGACTTCAGACTTCAATAAAAACTAAACTAAAAGAAAGAAAAGAAGTGGGAAGAAGAATACTTCACTCCGACCCTTTTCTCCTTTCTACTCTCTACTCCTACTATAAATAAAAACTCTTAAAAATGCAATGGAAAAACAAAAGAAAGAAAGAAATAACCCTTCAAAATGCAAAGGAAGAGTCTCTTAATCTTTCCTAAGACTCTCTTTAAATAGTAAACCAAAAGGTGTCTTGGTGTCTCTTCAAAATGTGTCCAGTTTCAATGTATCTACCAAGGAACGCACCCCTTCATTCGAACTTGCCGCCCAAAGGAAGTTATGGATGTTACCAACAAGAGTTGCATCCCATCCCCTTTGAAATTGGCGCCAAATCCATTTGAAATTCTATTTTTAACTGCAGCGGCTAAGCGCCAGCCCAGCGGTGCTTAGCCGCCAGTGCCAAATTTTGATTTTTCATTTTTTTTGCTCCAAATTTGATCCAATTTTGCTCCTTTCATCATGACCATCCATTTTCATGGAAGAAAAACACAAAATAACTTCCATTTAAATGCAATATCTTTAAAAATAGGTATAAAAATGTGCATATAAATACTATATATTTCAGGTGTATCACATACTTTGGGCTTTTATGTTCATAATGATGTCATGCTTGCTTTTGGTACTCCGGAAAAATAAATCTTAATCGAACCTATTTTTTCCCAATGGGACTTCTTATGGGTTCGATGTACTCTTATCTTTAACGAATAGCCCGACATTAATGCAGGTCGAAGCATATGGTTACCTGGCTGGTTGAATGCTATTAATGAGAATAGTAATTCAATTTTCTTAGCAATAGGGCCAGGAGATTTCTTGGTTCATCATGCTATTGCTCTAGGTTTACATACGACTACATTGATTTTAGTAAAAGGTGCTTTAGATGCGCGTAGTTCTAAGTTAATGCTAGATAAAAAGGATTTCAGTTATAGTTTTCCTTGCGACGGCCCCAGTCTTGGTGGTACTTGTGATATTTCTTCTTGGGACACATTTTATTTAGTAGTTTTCTAGATGCTAAATACCATCGGATGGGTTACTTTCTATTGGCATTGGAAACACATCACATTATGACAGGGTAATGTTTCACAATTTAATGAATCCTCTACTTATTTGATGGGATGGTTAAGAGATTATCTACGGTTAAACTTTTCACAACTTATCAATGGATATAACCCATTTGTTATGAATAGTTTATCGGTCTGGGTGTGGATGTTCTTATCTGGACATTTTGTTTGGGCTGCTAGAGCTATTGGCAAAAATTGATTGAAACTTTAACGTGGGCTCATGAACGGTCACCTTTGGCTATTTTGATTCGATGGAAAGATAAGCCAATGGCTCTTTCAATTGTGCAAGCAAGATTGGTTGGATTAGTCAACTTTTCTGTAGGTTATATATTCACTTTTCTTAGTCTCTATCTAATTCAGAAATATTTGTAGATTTTTCAAAATATAGGATTCAAATATTTATTTTTCTCACTTAAAAATATTTATTTGAAAAATAATTTTACTTACTATATTACAACTTTAAGCTTTAGATTTTCTCTGAACTTATATCTTAAACTTTAAGTATAAAACCAATTTTTGATTAGACCCTTAAATTCTCAAGCTTCTCCTCCCTTCTCATAAACTATTTTTTTCACTTTTTTTTATAAGGCAAGGATTACTATATCTGGATAAACCTTTAATGATTTTGAATTCCATCCTTCCATTTAAAATAAAGACCAGATATACATCTTTCACTTAAAAATCATAATAATAATATTTGAAAATTACTCTTCAATAAAAGAAATTTAAGCTTTGAAGAATAAAAGTCAAATCTTCTATTTATTCAAAAATACAAAACTTCATACTGAAGATAGTTTAACTTTATTTAACACCTCTTCATTAAGAAAATTTTAACTTTAAGTTTTTCATGATTACTATAAATTTTAACTAAATTCTTTTATTCATTTCTATATTCAAAATTTTGTTCCCCTAATATAACTTCATGTACATAATTGTTCTCAATCAAAAATAAGATTTATTTTTAAGTATTCTTGAGAATCAAATAAAATTTTAGGTTTTTGAAAATCTTTATTTTTTAAAATCCCCCCAAACTTTAATTTTTTAATTAAGATAAAACATTTAAGCATAAGAAATGATACAGGGGTAAGAAATAAAAACTAACATATCATGCTTGCAGGAATTTTTAATATCCTAATATGCAAGTATAACAATTTAAATACAGGAGTAAAATGAAATCAAATTTAGTTTCATAAAACATTTTTCTCTTTTTTTTTAATAATAAGAAAAGTAAAAAATTTCAAAAGACTTCTACAGTAGTGGAGGTTTTCAAAGCAAATACACACCAACTAAAATAACACACTGATGCAGATAATAAAAGATAGTGGAATTTGAAGAATTTTAAACAGGTAGTTTTCCTAAGTAGAAGTTCCTAATAGAGGTTTATAATTTCCTCACAATTTTTGGAATTAACGTAAACACTACTAAAAACTCTGACATAACATACACATAAAAACATTTACTATTACATACTACCACACAACAACATATAAATCAACATTAAAACAACAACAATACTTGAATATGCATAACAGATGAACAGTACAACTACAACCTGCATACTATCAAGGTTCACATCACAACACAATCATCAAACAAAATACTAGATAAAGTACACAGTGACACAACACACTAATGTTGACCTCATTTTTAATGAGGTCTTTTGCTTCTCTCTTTAATACTTAGGATCTTGCTGTAGGCTTTCCCTTTGACTAATCTTAGAAGACTAGAAATGGAACCCACCACTTAGAAATTCAAACCACTTCTTGACTCCCTACAAACCCCACAAGCTTGATTGTAGACCCCTAATCACTTAGAGGGTTGAAATCAAATGTGGAGGTTTAAAGGATGAGTTCCCTATAGGACTTCTCGGCCTTAGGAATACCCTAGATGGCCTGGTCTGGTGAGGGTTGACTTGCACATACACTACACTCTCACACACAGCCCGAGTCCTAAAACCACACTCTCACCCAACTTGACTTCCTGATTCATGTAGGTAATTCATATGGACAGTCCCTGACCCCTAAGCCACTGGCTAAGAGGGTTAGGAACAACATAGTGAATGCCTCAAATGAGTCCTCTCATGGCTCATATGGGCTTAATATGGCTTCATGGCTCAACCAAAGTGATCCCATTTCACTCAGATTTGATCAATCTTCCTTTTTTTAAAAAAATTCAGTCTTTGACCCCCGGGGCCCCGGACCCACCAAACCTACCAAATACCCTTGAAATAACCCAAAATTTGTAAAATTACCTAAATTACCCAAGATTCCTCAAAATCAATCCCAAACACTTCCCATCACTCAAATTGACCATCATTGGCCAAAAATACCAAAATTTCCAAAAATAACCCTAAACCCCCCCAAAATTATCAAAATACCCTTCTACCCCAAAAATCCAAAAATTCAGAAAATTCCCAAAAAATTCCAGAAAATCCCAAATATTCCCAATGTCATTTTGTCCAACTACACCATGGGTTAATTATGCCAATTTACCCCACTTTTACTAAAACCCCCAATTTGACCCATTTTTAACCCAAGTGAACCCAATGTCAAGCCAAACCACCCCAATTGACCTCAATTTTGGTCCAATTCAATTATAAACTTCCATTCAATATCCCCAATATCAATTTAGACTAAATCCAACTCCAATTTGATTGACATTTGGGCCCAATTTAAATTGATCTAAGCCCAAACCTAACCCAAATGGGCCCAGTCCCTAAATAAGAGCCCAACTAAAATTTAAAACTCTTTGTAACACTCCCATAAACATTTCCCAACATTAATTTTACATCAAATCCAACCTTAGTCCAACCTTAGCCCAAGTTAGCCCAATTTGGCCCACCTTGGCACCTTTACCAAAAAAGCCCAAATTCAACCCAATTCTACTCCAAATCACACCAAATTGATTTCAAACCACTCATGACACATGCCTAAACCAATTGCAACATTTATTTGGTAAAATCCTTTACAAAATTTTCATCCTAAATTTACTTCAAATCCAAAAGCCCACTTCCTTAAACAACTTTAAAAGCCCATCCAAAATAATTTCAAAAAGCCCAAAATCAATCCAAAGCCCACATGACAAATTCTTCTCATCATACCTTTAATTGAAATCATCCCTAAGTCCTAAATCAATAATCAAGCCATTCCGAATCAAGCCACATGCTAAATTACACCTAAATGCCAAAAATTTCTAAAACCCTTTTTCATGAAACAAGCCAACCTTTTCCAAGCCAAATGTAAGCCAAATGTGAGCCATTTACAAGCCATATGAAGCAATGAGAGTTTTGACACCTCACCATGTCATTTATGGCAAATGGAGGGGCCCCTTTCTTAAGCCTTCCTTAAGCCTTTTTAACCTTATCCATGATACACACTAAACCATGCTTAGCCACCTCACCATGGATGGAGACTTCTCCACTCCAATTCAGCTGAGCCATATGATTCCTTTCAGCCCAAAGCAGGACTTGGTGGGTGCACCAAACCCAAATCCATGCCTTTGACCAAACTAAGACTAAAATGATCCCTTCTCCCTTCCACTTTGATTCAACTCTTTTACACTTGGCATTTGCCAATTGAACTCACAAAACTCAAGCACTGACCTCCCTGACCCTAAGGGTGACCCATGCCTGGCCGATCAGCCACCACAGCCGCTGGAAACCACCAGGACGAGAGGCATAATTTGAATCAAAAATTTAATTTGAATTAGCTGACTTGTCCCAACCTAAATGATCATTGCAGCTGTTCTTCCCTTGCCCTGAGCAATTGATCCAAGCCTTCAAATGCCCCTAGGAAGCCCTCCAGCCACCCCTATTTAAACCCACTCACCTCTCGGCCAAGCAAGGTGATGAACGAGACCTTAAGGAAACTCTGCCAAAATTGCTCCATGACCTTCTCCTAATTCAGAGCAGTTGATCCCCAGTGTTCCTTTGCCCTAATCCCCATTAACAGAGCTCAATTTCTGAGTTGAAAATCCACCCAAAAAACAGGACACTTCACCATTGTGAGCCAATCTTCAAATTTATTGACCCTACACCTTCACCAGACCAAGAGAAGAAGTTCCCCAACAAAAGCCCCCTATCAGGCCAACCATTGCTTCCAGCCTCCAAACTTTGTGATCGGCCTTGGTCACTTTCATACTTAGACAATTCCCCAGAGCCAGGGACTTCATCTGGAGCTTGCTTGGACTCAATCCAAGGTGAGACAACCCTCAGATCGAAGCTTCACTTCTCTGAGCAAAGGTATGAACTCATTCTTCCTCCCAAGCATCCAGCAATTCTCCATTTTGTTTGGGTTAATTTCATAGCTTATAAACCTTATGGATGTGTTCGTCTCTTCAAGACGAACTGACAGAGTATAAGAACTCGAAAATCCATTGAGAATCGAGAGAGATATTAGGGTTTAAGTGTGGACGGTCACGAGTGCACACCAGTCGTAGAAGATGACCACGAGCCGTTGGATTGCACGTGTATCGAGCAGACGGTCGAGATCAAGCCGGACAGCAGAATGTTACGTGAACCGCGGGCCCCTAGAGCACTGAGTCAGATGGCGGCGCCAAATCACAGAGCGACGCGGGCCTTCGATCCGCTGTAGGATGACGCGGCGCCGAGCCGGATAAGTAGGAAATTAGAGTATTTTTTAATTATTTAAATACTAGAACTTCAAAAATACATATCTTCGCATAGAAAAATCACAAAAATAAAATAAAAATACCCTCTTGCTCAGTGAACAGAGGAGAATAATGTGGAAAAGAAATCAAGTTAATTGGATGAGTATTTTATTTTAATAATTTATTAACTCTTTTCAATGTTTTGATTCTCCATTTGCATAGACAATTCACCATGGCATGAGACCATAGGGCTTTTGAAGCCTCTGATCTTGGGAACATTCTCTGAATTCTTTGTGAAAAGTTATTGATTTTTAAAGTTCATGTCACTGTTCTAGGTATTTTAATTCCAATAATTAGCATGTAAAATAAATTCTAGGAAAATTTGGTAATGTTTCTTAGGACTAGAAGACCCTATGAAAAATATATTTTGAGTTAATTCATTCATAATAACCTTAATTGGCCAAAACTCCCAAAATTGAATTTAAATTAATTAGGGTTAACCACACACCAAATTGACTTGAAAACAATTCTCCATTGCTCTTTAGTCTTAGAGGAACCTTACATAAAATTTTGAAATCAATTGGACTTGATTAACCCTACCAAATGGATTGATTAAGCCTCGTAAGAAAAATGGAACTTTAAAAATTCATAACTCCAAAAATACTTTTCAAAAATTCACAAAAATGGTTTTGGAGTTTCTCCGATATCGGGGAGTGTAGGAAAATTAAAATTTGAATTTTCTAAAAAAGTTGATTTTTCACAATATTTTAATATTTTAATAATATAAAAATAATAAAAATCACAAAAATATTAAAAATCATAAAAATGTCACATTTTGACTCCTGATCATTTAAGAACAAACAAAATATTTTTCCAAAATCCCTAGGATAAGATATTGAATTTTAAATGCTTAATGTAAGTTTTAATATTAAAAAATGAATTTTCAACCCTTTTCACTAAAATAATTCTAATAAATCAAAGAAAAATCAAAAAATTATAAATTTTTTTTCTCTAGACTCCTTGAGGTCAGAGAAGTTTATGAAAAATATAAAATCTATTAATTTTTATTTTATTTTCAAATTAATTAATACTCTAAAACTCAAAATAATTATAATAAATAAAATATAATTCAAAAAATCACAAAAATTAGTCCAAATGGTCCTCTAGTCATTAGACACATCACATAATTTTCTTAAGGACAAAAACCTTTTCTTGGTCATGTTGTTAAATTTTCTTTGAATACCCCTATTTTCTACTAAAAATAATTATATAAATAAATTAAATCCAGAAAAATCACATTTTCTCCTCTAATGTCTTAATTCACATGTGTGTGAGGTGACATAAAAATTTCAAATTCATTTGAGCTCAATTTAGTGAGTTATGAAATAAATAAGCTTAAAAGGGCATAAAGGTAATTAAAAATTTTAACCCTTAATTAAAACTTTAGGTTTAATCAAAATGGAGGGTATAATATTTGATTTTAACTTTCTCTTGGATGATTGAAACTTAGGGAAATTAAGAGGTAGAAACCCATTAAACACTTTAAAAATATCAAAATGAAACTCTAATTAATTAAATAATTTGAATTTTGGAAAGAATATATTTAAACTTGGATTATTAAGATACGGATATTATTAAGAGAATATTTATTCTTTAATTTAAAAATCTCTAAATAAGTCACTTTAACAATATTTAGTTCTTAATTAAAAATTAAAACAATAATCCAAATTAAATAAATTAAAAAAAATTAAAAGAAGACAACCCTAAATGAATTAAAGCTTAAAATGTTAAATGGTCTAATAATTAAAAATCAAATTTAAAATCTTGGAGTTAAATTAAATTAAATGAAATTAAGTCAAGTCAAAGTTTAAATTAAATTAAATTAACACCTTAACAATTGAATTAAATTAAATTTAAAATATTAAAACTAAAATTAAATTAAATTAAATTAAATTAAAATCATTTAACAACAAACCTAAATGAAATCATTAAGAGTTAAATCAAAATATATCAATAATTTCAATGCCTCTTTCTATCTAAGCAAATTTAAAACATGAGCATCAATCTGAAATACTAAGATAATTGAAAGTGTAAAGATTTAAATTAAATCAAAAATAATTTGGACACTATTGGGATGTGAGATCGGTTTGATTTCATATCTTAAAATTTTCAAACTTTAAATTATTTTCAAAATCAAATGCTACTTTTTAAATTATATATATATATATATATATATATATATATATATATATATTTAAATTAAATTTAAAATTTAAAATCTGCCGACAATTTCTGTAGGCGACCCCTTTTCAAAATCCAACACACAACCTATAAATATGCCGACAACTTCTGGCGACTCCACTGGGGACTAGTTCCTCTCTCCATTTTGATTAGATGGTTTTACTTTCATAAATCGGTTATGTGTCCATATCCCTAGTGGAACAAAACTACCATTCTTCCATTGGAATACCCCGTTCATTTCTAACTTGAACGAGTATAGCCAACTCCTCTCGGATTTAGGGGCCACTATTTAGACACCCTAAATGTAGAGGTTCCGAGATCCTTTTACCTCTTTTTTGAGGTGGCGTGGACCCCCAATAGGTGTTAGTTTAGGAGCGGTCCTTCGAGTCGAGAAGTCTTACGTAAGATTTTCTCTTACTTTCCAATTCTAAATCGGGCCCTTTACCTTTTCTATAACCTTTTTCCTTTAATCGTTTTGTTTCTAAAGAACGAACCTACTAATAAAAAACCTCCTAATAAACAATCTCTTTTAAAAAAAAAATCACAAATACACTAAGATAAAAAAAATGTGTTCGGACTTTTTCTTTTTCGTCCTAAACTTTATGACGAAAAGAAGCATAATTCGGGACTGACATTCAGAATCTGCACTGCAGAAAATGACTGTCCCGAAGTTAATCTTCTCCTTCACCAATGGAATGGACTTCGCCGTTTACAAAGATGAGCTGCCCGACAATGGGATCATCCATTTTGGACAAGGATTCAGCTACACAGATATTAAGTTCGCTGACGTCACTCTCTTCACACTAATGGACAAAGTGTCAGAAACTGAAGAGCCCGTGATTGTGTTCAGCCTGAAATCGACTCAAGAATTCCCTCCCCTACAAAGGGTTCCAGCTGAAAGAAGTACTACTGTTCGTAGGAGGACTGTTGTCTCTACCCCCACCGGTCTAGTCATCTCTGCACCTACCCCGACTTCTACCAAACTGAAGGGGAAGGAAATCCAAGTCTGTGATGAGCCTGTCACCGTGGAGGGTACAGATTTTGCTACAATAACATCTTTTTTTAAGATTGGGTTCAGTTCAAGAGTTGCAACCCTAACTCGGACTCAAAGAAGAAATAGAAGCAGAAAGATTGCCAAGATCGAGAAAGCCAGAGCTGCGGAAGTTGTTTTTCTAGAAGAAATCCATGAGGAAAGAGAAGAACTGCCTAAGTATATACCTCTGTTGGAAGGAAGCAGGGTTCACCCTCTCTCTGCCGCATCAGATGAAGAGGATGTCCGTTGGATCACTGCTGCATTACCCCGACCTGCGTACTACAACAATTACAAAAGGAAAAGGGATAAGACTATGTCATTTGCTCTACTGCAAGCTGTGATAGAAAGATTGGCAAAGAAAGAAAGATGCCCTGTGTCAGAAATCTTAAGAAGGATAGGACGAGTGCCAACTAAATCCCACCTCAGACCGCGAATAGAGCCTGTCGCTGACATAGAGAAACCAAAGAAGAAGATAAAAGCCAGTTCACCCGTTGTTGTATCGGGTCTATAAATTAGGGAAGATACCACCTTTCAGCATATAGTCGACAGACCATCCGGTACTAGACTTCTGGCTGCGAGAAGGATGGTATGGTGACATACTACTGGTGAGATAAGACCAAAACAATGTCCTGAGAAGAAAAGTCTCGTCAGGAGACTTGAATCAGAAGAAAGTGCTATTGCAATAAAGAGGACTCCCGGAAAGGAAGTTCAAGAAGCGTCATGAGACAACTGCAAGACCGTGCGGAAAAGGCCACTAGAGGATGCGATGGACAAGTTAAGGACCGACAACTGAAGGTTAGCAAAAGAAAGAGAAGAAAAACTAGAGGATGAACTTGACTCATCAGAGTTCATGGATGAGGAGTATGCCAAGATCAACATGGTTGAGACGCGAGCATCATCCGCTTCACAGGGTGCTCCAGCAGCTGCAAAAAGAGATGAATCGAAAGTGATGAGGGCACAGTTACGAGAAAGAGATGACAAAATTTCCAAGATGGCAAAGAGGATGGAAGAGATGGCTGCTGCCTTAGCCACTCTCTAGATTCAGGTATAACCTCAGAAAGAGACACCCCCAGAAATTATCCATATTGCAGATGGAGGAAAAGAGATCACATACGTCAACTGAGACGAACAACCAAAGAAAGATCCTGCACAAAGCATGATTCCAGAAAAGGACATTAAGAGCATGGTAGAACAGCATGTGCGAGAAGCCCTAGCACAATTTAAGAGTGGAGCATCTATTCAGACGGGTAGACCTTACCCTGAAGAGTTCGATGCTATCCAACACCCAAAAGGCTTCGTACCACCTCTGTTTAAGACTTTTGATGGAACGGGAAACCCCCGGCAGCATGTCGCATATTTTCATGCTAGTTGCTGCAATGCCGGTGGGAGTGACGCTTTACTCTTCCATCAGTTCGTCAGTAATTTGTCAGGGATTGCCTTTGACTGGTATGCAGAATTGCCGAAAGGTTCAGTAAAGACCTTTTCAGAACTAGAGAATCTCTTCGTTAAGCGGTTTGTCGGGGCTCAGCACCACATCACTATCGGTGATCTAGTGGTGGAGCAAAAAAAGCCGAACGAGACTTTAGTGGATTACATACTTCGATGGAGAAACTTAAGCATGAAGTGTGAACCACAACTTCAAGAACAACATGCAGTCGGCATCCTACTTAAAAGTATCCATGGCTCGATAGCACTTCTCCATAAAGGATTTACAATCAAGACTTTTGAGAAGTTTCTTAGCAAGGCCGGAAGCTTGCAAGAAGAGGCAAAGCAGTTAAGTTTCGTGGACAAGAATGATAAGCAGAAGCCCGTGAAAACATTTGAAAAGAAATCTGGAATCGTCGTGGCAGTAGATAAGGGCAAGCAGCCGGTTCAGATACAGCCAGAGTGGCCATAGCCTAGTTACCAACCACCGCAACGGACATACCAAAAACCACAACAGATCTATCAGCAACCTCAGCAGGGCTATCAACAGCCTCGACCAAGCTATCAGTCGCCTCAGCATTATGAATAACCGCCTCGTCCACAACGTACCCTGAAAGATTTGCTGAATAGGGAATATCCATTCAAAACTGAAACAATAGCGAAGATGTTTCACAGCTTATTGAAGACACCAGATTTTCAGCTGCCAGAGGCCAAGAAGCCGGAAGAAGTCAATAAGAAAGATCATCCGAACTATAGCCCTTACCACCAGATGCTCGGACACAAGAAAGAGGATTACATCACTTTCAAGAGTTGGCTTGAAGACAATCTCCGGAAAGGGAACATAACGATCCCAAAGGAATATATGAAGGAACCCCAGAAAGGAGGTTATGTCAATGTTATTTCAACGGATCCCATTGTTCTGATAAACCCGTACACGACTAATGATGGATGGAGTACTGTCTGGACAAGATCATCAAAGAAAATTTTGGATCACATCCAGACAGCTTCGGTATGCGCTTCAACTCAAAGTTTAAAACCTGTCGAGCCGGCACTATCACTTGCGATTGAAGAATCACCCCAGAAGGAGGAGAAGATCGTGGAAGAAAAGAAGGCCGAGGCTCCGAAGGGTAGACTAGGGACTGCTTATCCTAGGATGGTTATTTCCAATTCTGGGGAGAAATCCCTCGAACTTCTGACTCTGTATGATTATCTACTCGCCCCAGCGGGATCTTATAATGATAAGGGTTATGGTGTTGGCTACATTTTGACTGTTTCTAATGATTACATAACTAGTGACAACCGGCTTAATCTGAATCTCGATTTCAATACAAATAACGATTCTCAAATCATACATAACCTTGATGTCCACGACGAAGAAGATGTTAACAAAGGAGGCTACGAAAGCTCAACAAGCAACGAGTCCATTTGTGAATTTCGAGGAGCTCCAATCGCGATAGAATTAGAACCATCAGACACCGAAGCAACTTCAGAAGAGCCAGTTGTTCCGATTTAAGAGGAGACGCCGGTAAATTTAGAAGAGATAACAGAGGTCAATCTAAGAAGCAGAAAAGTTCTACCCCCGAGAATGGGTCCAAAGGATAAAGGAAAGTAGGTGGTTGCTCAGGAAGAGCCAACCCCAGCAGAGGAATAACCCATTCGGGAAGAAACAGAGGAACATGGTAATAAAGTGGACTACAACGTGCTAGCCCATCTTAGGAAGCTACCAGCCAAACTAAGCATATATGATGCTCTGATCCTGTCAAAGGAGATGAGGGAGGCTCTGATCAAGGCTTTACTTGATCCAGAGATTTGTTTAACTTAAATGGTTGGTAATTCCTTCGACGAGGTTTACACGTTAAGAGAACAACGAGGTGTTACTTTCACGGACAATGATCTATTACTGGAACAGCTGATCGCAACCGACCCTTATACATTTCAGTCACTATTGGAAAGTTTACGCTCTCCAGAGTGTTGGTTGATCCGGGAGCATCAATCAACATAATGAATCTTCGGACGCTAGCATATTTGAAAATTGATACTCGCGAGCTTGAAGTAGAAAAGATGCTATTAAGAGTCTTCAATCAAAAAGGAGAAAGAGCTCTTGGATCGATAACACCACTAATGAAGACCGGTGATTTAGCAAAGATAACCGCAAAATTCCACATAATTGATTCTGAGACATCGTTCAACGCTCTACTGGGTTGGCCATCGATCCATGAAAATCGGATGGTATCGTCATCTTTGCACCAGTGCATAAAGTGTTATGAAAGAGGAGAACAGTGTATCAAAGGTTACTTGCAACCATTCTCCGTACATGAGATTGTAATTCAAGAAGATGCGGCCTACTACGCGCCTCTGAAGAAAACAATCTTTTCTAGAAATACCATACCAAATGAAGCAAATGATATTCGAGATGATGAAGAACCTGAAGTTCTAGTTCAACAGTTACTCACCACTCCCTTACGGCGAGATGGTGAAGATTTCTCCAGAACTCGCACCCGAGGTCGAGGCCGGGGACGAGGACATGGAAGAAATGTTGGAACAGTTGGAAAGAAGAAACTGGTCATCGATGTTGATTGGGAGAACAGTTCTGAAGAAGAAGAAGAAATTGAGAAAGAAGCAGCGACAATAAGTCAAAAGAATCCCCAGTTCAAGATTTCTCTCGAAGATAAAAAGAAGGAAGAATATAAATCAATGTAAGAGAAGATTAACCACTATGTGCATACTATGACCCTGACCCCGATCCATTCTAATAAGATCGAGGGTATAGTGGTCAAGGAAGTACATGGTGGTGAAATTAAACCAATCAAGTTCTACCATGGTGCTTCTTCTTCTAAAACTGAAAGTGATGTACAATTTGAAGATGTTATTTCATCTGAATAAATGGAACTACCTTTTGAGTGGTACTCTCCCTGTGTTCAAAGTTTAATTCAACGCGGTGTCTTACCTCGACGATGGACAAAAGGCCGATCACAACACTTTAAAAAATTATGGAATAATGCCGGTCGGCCTCCCAATTCAAAACATGGTCTCGGATTCGGCACAGTAGAATCAGTTGATGATACGGGATTTTTCTTGGTTGTCACTTGCGAACCTAATAAAGACTGCTTGGAAGCTTCAGAAGACCTCGAAGATCTACAAATCGGAGACGCTCCACTAGAATTCGAAGAAGAAATGAAATCTACAATAGACGAGTTAACAAAAGTTAAGTTAGGTACTAGCGAAGATCCTAGGCCTACCTTTGTTAGCTCCTTACTTAATAAAGAAGACTCCGAAGACATAATCAAGCTATTAATGGAATTCAAGGATTGTTTTGCTTGGAGTTACGATGAAATGCCAGGATTAGCTCCAGAAGTCGCAGTTCACAGGCTTGGAGTGGATCCTACTACCGTTCTAGTCAGATAAGCTCCCAGAAGAATGCGTCTAGAAATTGAGCAACAAGTAATAGCCGAAGTTAAGAACCTAATAGACGCTAAATTTTTCCGTGAAGAACAATACCCAACTTGGTTAGCCAACGTGGTACCAGTCAGAAAGAAGAATGGTCAGATCAGAATCTGCGTGGATTTCAGAGATTTGAATAAAGCATGTCCAAAGGATGAATTTCCACTACCAATTTCAGAATTGATGATCGACATCACTTCATCACATGAAGTCTTCTCATTCATGGATGGATTTTCGGGATACAACCAGATAAAGATCGCACCAGAAGATGAAAAGCTTACGACATTCAGAACGCCGATCGAAGTGTATTGCTACACAGTAATGCCATTCGGACTAAAGAACACAGGAGCAACATACCAAAGAGCGATGACGAAGATTTTGACGATCTCATTCACAACCAAGTCGAGTTCTACGTGGATGATGTAGTCATCAAAAGTAAACTGAAGGAAGATCACCTGTATGATTTGAGAATTATTTTCGAGCGACTAAGACAATACAACCTTAAGATGAATCCCTCAAAATGCGCCTTCGGTGTCACCTCCGAGAAATTATTAGGATTTGTTGTCCGACATCGCGGGATTGAACTTGATCCAGAGAAGATTAAAGCTATTTTAGAAATGCCTCCTCCCAAAACTTTGAAACAACTACGATCCTTTCAAGGGAAGTTGGCATATCTTCGATGCTTTATCTAGAACTTGTCAGGTAGGTGTCATCCCTTCTCGGCATTGGTTAAAAAGGATGCTAAATTCATTTGAGATGAGAAATATCAACGGGCTTTCAAGGATGTTAAGCAATATTTAATGACACTTCCTGTCTTAGCAACCCCAGTCTCAGGTAAACCGTTGATACTTTATACCGCGGCTTTAGACGATTCTCTCGAAGCCCTGCTAGCGCAGGTCAATGACGAGGGAAATTAAATGTTCTCCACTACCTAAGTCGTCGGCTAATCCCGACGGAAGTAAAGTATCCTCTGATTGTGAAGCATTGTTTGGCCCTGATCTTAAGCATTGTTTCTCATAAGGTCAACCTTATTTCGAGGTTTAATCCGTTGCAATACTTGATGACCCGACCGACGCTTTCTGGCAGACTTGCCAGGTGGTCAATGATACTATTGCAATTCGATATAACTTTCGTTCCTTTTCATGTCGTAAAGGGACAAGTCCTAGTAGACTTCCTCGCAGCATACCCTTTGCCGGTGGATTCGCCTCTCAATGACGATTTGCCTGACGAGCAGATAATGAGCCTAGAAGACTCTGATGATCGATGTTGGGAATTGTACTTCGACGGAGCATCTTCAGCACAGAAAGATAAAGAATCACAAACGATAGTGCCCGGTAAGGTAGGAATCAGACTAATCTTTATAACGCCGGAGTAGGGAATGTTAAGGTACTCGTACCACTTAACAGAACCGTGTACAAACAATGAAGCGGAATACGAAGCCCTCATAACAGGACTGGAATTAACCGTTCAGATGGGAATAACGAACATCAACATCTATGGAGATTCTCAGTTAATCATTCAACAGGTTGCCGGGCAATATGGAATTCTAAAGCCAAAACTCGAGCAGTATTTTCAGTACGCCATAATTTGTTGGAACAAATTCCAAAAGTAACAATCTACAAGATTCCCAGAAAAGAAAATGCTTTCGCCGATGCGTTAGCCCGCCTTGCAAAGGAATTTGCCTGCTTGCAGGATGAGTCAATTGAACTGTCAGTTCGAGGATGACAGGTCCTATCATAGCTCGACATGGATACAATACAAAAATCAGAAAGAAAAGCAGAAGAAACAATTGCAACAGTGACAGAAAATCTAAAAGATTGGCGCTAGCCATTAATGGACTACTTGCAGACAGGAAACCTACCGGACGATAAGTCGATAGCCCATCAAATAAAGAAAAGAACTCTGTCTTACGCATTAATAAACAATACATTATACAGAAGGTCTTTTGATCTGATGTGGCTAAGATGCCTGAGCGGGTCCGAGGCTCGTGAAATCGTTAAAGAAGTACATTCAGGACTTTGTGGTGCTCATCAGTCGGGTCTGAAAATGAAGATGAAGATTAAAGGACTTGGGTACTACTGGCCCTCAATGATGACCGACTATATGAAAGTTGCCAAAAGCTGTCACCAGTGCCAAGTGCACGGAGTGGTTCTACACCAACCTCCAAATGTGCTACATCCGACAATCGCGTCATGGCCATTTGAGTGTTGGGGCATAGATATAGTGGGTCTGATAGAGCCACCTTCTTCTAGAGGACATCGCTTCATTCTTGTAGCTACAGACTACTTTTCTAAATGAGCAGAAGCTATACCACTTAGAGAAGTGAAGACACATCACGTGTTATAGTTTTTTAAGAACCAAGTCCTCTACCGTTTTGGGGTACCGCGCAGGATCATTTGAGGTAATGGGTCTGCATTCAAAAGTACAAAGATCAACAATTTTGTCAGAAGACACGAGATCGATTGGTGATACTCATCGATTTACTACCCAAGAGCAAACGGCTTGGCTGAGGCTTTTAAAAAAACTCTCGTTAAAATTCTAAAGAAAACATTGGAAGACAACAAGAGAAATTGGCACGAGAAGTTGTTAGAAGCTTTATGAGCCTACAGGATGACTTTTAGGACTCCTATTCAGTCTACGCCTTACGCTTTAGTGTACGGGTCCGAGGCCGTCTTGCCCCTGGAAGTTCAGCTTCCGTCACTCCGAATTGCAGTTGCAGAAAAGATCACTACAGAAGAAAATGACAGACTACGACTGGAAGAATTGGTAAGCTTGGAAGGGAAAAGACTTTCCACGTAGCAGAATTTGGAACTGTATCAAGCCAAGATGATCCAGGCCTATGATAAATTAGTCCATCCCAGGACATTCAAAGTCGTTGACTTGGTTTTGGTTATGAGAAGACCTATTCTTGCACATCGCAATATAGGAGGTAAGTTTGAACCAACATGGGAAGGGCCGTTCGTGCTCGAGACAGTATACTCAACAGGTTCCTACTAACTGGTGAATTGTCATGGAGAATGACCCATGCTTCCAATCAATGGACGGTATTTAAAGAAATACTACACAACCTGATGTTTCGAAGGGTGGCCTCTAAAGTAGAATCTTATCCTTAGAAACACGAGTGAAGTAATCACTTTGTGACTGGGTCCGAACCCAAAAAAAAATAAAATGGATGATTAAAAAAAAATCTCATCAACAAAAATGTTAAAAAGAAAATATGGGAAATCGTAATAATAAAATGTCAATCTTTCCTTTTAAATCCATTCATTCCTGATATTTTCTCATCTCTTCTTACTTCCTTTAAATTTAAAAGAAGTGAATAAGAATTTTTAAGTGTTTTTTTTATTGTTCTTGTTCTTAGTACAACCCCTGATCCTTTCCTTATTTTTTCACAGGGAAATGTCGAACGGGTGGTTGGTTCTAAACTTTAGAAATGGCGTAAGTCTAGCACTTGATGAAAAGAGGGTGAGGGATGGAGCATTGATAGAGATTGACTCAGACTTCACACCAGCCGGCTTACAATACGAAGAAAATGATTGGATCCATGTTGATCGAGAAAGAACTTTACAGCCAGGCAATGATGAAAATGGGTGGCCCGAGCCACCAATCCAGTACCAAGAAAAGAAAAGCAAACGCCGCGCATGCAACCAGATAAGATAATAAAGTTAAGTCCGTGGTTGCCACAGCAGAGGGTAGGCTTGTCAGCGCCGTGCCCGCAGAAATTCAAGGGGTAAGGACAGCTACTCTCACTGCTACCCAGTGAAGAAATAAGAATCGTCGCATTCGCAAAATGTTGACCAAGTTAGCAGAAGATCAACATAAACAGACAGTGGATACCATTAGTGCAAATGCTCCAAGGAGACCGGTTCGCCAGGAACCAGAAAGAAGAAAGTCAACTCTAAGAAGGTCGGAATAGATAAAAGAAATACTAAGAAAAGCAGAAATAGAGTCAGTACCTCGACGCCGAGCAGATGTACCGGATCCGAAGAGTCTTGTTGCGAAAGAAACCCCGGAGGATGTCCCTACGGAGACTATCCCCGAGGAGCCGAGACATGTAGAAGAACGTGCTGGGGTTGAGCCATACATCCAGCGGTATGTTACTACACACCGAGGACTTCAAATAATCCCAGAATACGAGCTGGAGAAAATACAACTAGTTGAGAAGAAAACCTTTGAATACTATGAAAGAATTGGAAACAAGAGGGTCAACATCTTGGAAGGCCTCGAGCTGCATACAGATGTTTTCTCATATTATGAGCAACAACAAATTGTAGATTCCATCCTCGAATTACAGAAAATGGGCTGAGCTGGCCGCCTAAGAGAAAAGACATATTCAGAACCCCGAAGATGGATGCCAGGAAAAGGAAGAGTTACAATCCAACACGGATGTTGCTACAATTTTGCCATAGACAGAAAAGGAAATCCACCAGGGATACTCTGTTGCAATGAGGTGGATCCGATGCCAAGAATCATTAAGAGGATGGTGAAAATGATGATAACATGGAGGGTATTGCCTGCAGATTGCATACCAAATGTATTGCATTATTAACATCTACAAGGAAGGCGACTGCATACCTCCACATATATACCATCATGACTTTGTTAGACCCATCTGCACAGTGTCATTCGTCAACCAGTGCAACATCATGTTCGGATCTAACTTCCGGATTGCAAGCCCTGGTGAGTTCCGAGGGCCGGTAGAGATACCACTACCGGTAGGTTCTGTCCTAGTGTTAAAAAGAAACGGAGCAGACATTGCGAAGCATTGCATTCCAGGAGTGCCTGTGGAGCGGATCTCAGTTACTTTTAGAAGAATGGACGACAAAAAAATGTCTTACCACTTTCAGCCAGATCCAGAATTGGAGAATCTCGGGCCCTACGAGCTGTGAGTTACATGGTAAATAGCACACCTCCAATGCACATCCATGCGGTATTCCTGCAAGAATCTTACACAATCCGTTTTGGATTTACATGGATTGTATGAGACATTAAATTTCCGAGGAAAATATCATCATGATTAGATCAAGTTGTATGATGTACTTTCAGCAAGTTGGAATGAAAACGACTATGTCATATTTTGCCTTCACCTCTTTTTGTGCAAATTGACTGGGAAACGCCATTAGAGTTAAATGAACTTTGAATGAAGAACAGAAAAGAAAAGAAAATAAATGAGAACTTTTCTTAAAAATCTGAATATTAAAATGAACTTCAAATTCACATGAACACTAAGTAAACAACAACAAAAAAATAAAATGGGATCGTTAAAGGACAAACAAAAAAATTTAAATCTCAAATTGTATTCTGATCTGAAACCTCTGATTCGAACCTTTCAGTTCTTTCCTCAATCAAAATCTGTTGGAAACTCTTTTGAAATTTGAATATTCTCTTTGACTTGTCGTTAAGTCATGTCTTTTCAGCTTGTTACGCTTACCAGCTCCTTTCAATTCTCTTTCTTCTGTGTCTTAGAGGATCGACTAGTTCTATTGACACGGAGCCACAAACTTTGTTTGATTTGGTTCTGATGGCATGTGATTGGGTCCCTCTTCATACAGATAAATCTTTGAGACTGGTACCAAATTCCAGTTCTCTTCCTTCGAGGTCGGTATCAAATTATGACTCTCATTCGAATTGATACCTAAATTTCAATTCTAAATTTCCGAGACTGGTACCTAAATTCTAGTTCTCTTCCTTCAAGGTCGGTACCTAAATTCCGACTCTCATTCGAGATCGATACCTAAATTTCGATTATCTTTCGAATTGATACCTAAATTTCAATTCTAAATTTTCGAGACTGGTACCTATATTCCAGTTCTCTTCCTTCGAGGTCGGTACCTAAATTCCGACTCTCATTCGAGATCGATACCTAAATTTTGATTCTCTTTTGAATTGATACCTAAATTTCGGTTCTAAATTTCGAGACCGGTACCTAAATTCCAGTTCTCTTCCTTCGAGGTCGGTACCTAAATTCCGACTCTCATTCGAGATCGATACCTAAATTTCGATTCTCTTTCGAATTGATACCTAAATTTCAATTCTCTTTCGAGGTTGATACCTAAATTTCAATCCTCTAATTTCCGAGACTGGTACTTAAATTTCTGTTCTCTTCCTTTGAGGTCGGTACTTAAATTCTGACTCTCATTCGAGATCGATACCTAAATTTCGATTCTCTTTCGAATTGATACCTAAATTTCAATTCTAAATTTCCGAGACTGGTACCTAAATTCCAGTTCTCTTCCTTCGAGGTCGGTACCTAAATTCTGACTCTCATTCGAGATCGATACCTAAATTTCGATTCTCTTTCGAATTGATACCTAAATTTCAATTCTAAATTTTTGAGACAGGTACCTAAACTCCAATTCTCTTCCTTTGTGGTCGGTACCTAAATTTCGATTCTCATTCGAGATCGATACCTAAATTTCGATTCTCTTTCGAATTGATACCTAATTTTCAATTCTAAATTTCCGAGACTGGTACCTAAATTCCAGTTCTCTCCTTCGAGGTCGAAACCTAAATTCCGACCCTTATTCGAGATCGATACCTAAATTTCAATTCTCTTTCGAGGTTGATACCTAAATTTAAATCCTCTAATTTCCGAGACTGGTACCTAAATTCCAGTTCTCTTCCTTCGAGGTCGGTACCTAAATTCCGACTCTCATTCGAGATCGATACCTAAATTTTGATTCTCTTTCGAATTGATACCTAAATTTCAATTCTAAATTTCCGAGACTGGTACCCAAATTCCAGTTCTCTTTCTTCGAGGTCGGTACCTAAATTCTGACTCTCATCTGAGATCGATACCTAAATTTCAATTCTCTTTCAGGTTTGATACTTAAATTTCCAATCTCACTCTCTCGTGATCAGTACCTAAATTCTGATTATCATCCTTTTTTTTGTCGATACTTAAAGTCTGATTCTCACTCCGAGGCTGGTACCTAAATTCCAGTTCTCTTCGCAATCCCGAGGTTGAAACCTAGGTTTCAATTCTCATTTCAAATCCAAATTTCAAATTCAAAATTTCCTTAAATCAATTTTAAATTAAACTTAAATTGAAATTGAGACTCAGAACAAATCGAAATCTAAACCCACACATTGAAAATTGAAATTTAAAAGTAAAATGAAATCTAAATCAAATTCCCCAGATCTTGTGATTTGGAGTTCACCTCCTTTTCCATTCCCCAGCGAGAGTTCAGGAATCTCCAGTCTTGGAAATATACCTGATACTCCCCAGCGAAAATTCTTCTACTTCATCCTATGTTTGTCACTTGGACATATGTGTTGGTTTTGTTGATCTCTTCGGTCAACGCCAATACACGTGGTGTGCTTGGGTAGCACACCACACCTATTGGGGGTCCATTTGTTGACCTCATTTTTTATGAGGTCTTTTGCTTCTCCCTTTAGTACCTAGGATCTAGCCTTAGGCTTTTCCTTTGACTAATCTTAGAAGACTAGAAATGGAGCCCACCACTTAGAAATTAAAACCACTTCTTGACTCCCTACAAACCACACAAGCTTGATTGTAGACCCCTAATCACCTAGAGGGTTGAAATCAAATGTGGAGGTTTAAAGGATGAGTTCCCTATAGGACTTATTGGCCTTAGGAATACCCTGGATGGCCTGGTCTGGTGAGGGTTGACTTGCACATACACCACACTCTCACACAAAGCCCACGTCCTAAAACCACACTCTCACCCAACTTGACTTCCTTACTCATGTAGGTAATTCATATGGATGGTCCTTAACCCCTAAGCCCCTAGCTAAGAGGGTTAGGAACAACATAGTGAATGCCTCAAATGAGTCCTCTCATGGCTCATATGGGCTTAATATGGCTTCATGGCTCAACCAAAGTGATCATATTTCACTCACATTTGATCAATCTTCCTTTTTTTAAAAAATTTCAATTTTTGACCCCCGGGGCCCCGAACTCACCAAACCTACCAAATACCCTTGAAATAACCCAAAATTTGCAAAATTACATAAATTACCCAAGATTCATCAAAATCAATCTCAAATTGACCATCTTTGTCCAAAAATACCAAAATTTCCAAAAATACTCCTAAACCCCCCCCCAAAATTATCAAAATACCCTTTTACCCCAAAAATCCAAAAATTTAGAAAATTCCCAAAAAATTTTAAAAAATCCAAAATATTCCTAATTTTATTTTTTCCAACTATACCATGGGTTAATTTTTCCAATTTACCCCACTTTTACCAAAACCCCCAATTTGACACATTTTTAACCTAAGTGAACCCAATGTCAAACCAAACCACCCCAATTGACCTCAATTTTGGTCCAATTCAATTCTAAACTTCAATTTAATATCCCCAATATCAATTTAGACCAAATCCAACTCCAATTTGATTGACATTTGGGCCCAATTTCAATTTGAAGCCAAAGGCCCAATTTTGGCCCATGACCTAAACCTAGCCCAAACCTAGCCCAATTCAATTCCAATTGGCCTCAAATCTTTTCTAAAACCTTCCTAACATCCCCATAAACAAAACAATAACTTGATTTGCCCAAAATTTGAACCTAAACTACACCCAAACCTAACCCAAAACCAAAATCTCTTAAATTGATCTAAGCCCAAACCTAACCCAAATGGGCCCAATCCCAAAATTAGAGCCCAACCAAAATTGAAAACTCATTGTAACACTCACATAAACATTTCCCAACATTAATTTTACATTAAATCAAAACTTAGTCCAACCTTAGCCCAGGTTAGCCAAATTTGGCCCACCTTAGCCCCTTTACCCAAAAAGGCCAAATTCAATCCAATTCTACTCCAAATCACACTAAATTGATTTCAAACCACTCATGACACATGCCTAAAACAATTGCAACATTAATTTGGCACAATCCTTTACAAAATTTTCATCCTAAATTTACTTTAAATCCAAAATACTACTTCCTTAAACCACTTTAAAAGCCCATCCAAAATAATTTCAAAAAGCCCAAAATCAATCCAAATCCCACATGACAAATTCTTCTCATCATACCTTTAATTGAAATCATCCCTAAGTCCTAAATCAATAATCAAGCCATTCCAAATCAATCCACATGCCAAATTACCCCTAAATGCCAAAAATTTCTAAAACCCTTATTCATGAAACAAGCCAACCTTTTCCAAGCCAAATGTAAGCCAAATATGAGCCATTTACAAGCCATATGAAGCCATGAGAGTTTTGACACCTCACCATGTCATTTATGGAAAATGGAGGGGCTCCTTTCTTAAGCCTTCCTTAAGCCTTTTTAACCTCATCCATGACACACACTAAACCATGCTTAGCCACCTCACCATGGATGGAGACTTCTCCACTCCAATTCAGCTAAGCCATATGATTCCCTTCAGCCCAAATCAGGCCTTGGTGGGTGCACGAAACCCAAATCCATGCCTTTGACCAAACTAAGCCCAAAATGATCCCTTCCCCCTTCAACTTTGATTCAACTCCTTTACACTTGGAATTTGCCAATTAAACTCAAAAAACGCAAGCACTGACCTCCTTGACCCTGCGGGTGACCCATGCCTGGCCGGCCAGCCACCACAGCAGCCGGAAACCACCAGGCCGAGAGGCATAATTTGAATAAAACATTCAATTTGAATTAGCTGACTTGTGCCAACCTAAATGGCTATTGCAGTTGTTCTTCCCTTTCCCTGAGTAGTTGATCCAAGCCTCCAATTGCCCCTGGGAAGCCCTCTAGCCACCTCTATTTAAATCCACGCACCTCTCGGCCAAACAAGGTGATGAACGAGACCTTAAGGAAACTCTGCCAAAATTGCTCCAGGACCTTCTCCTAACCAAGAGCAGTTGATCCCCAGTGTTCCTTTGCCCCACCATTAAAAGAGCTCAATTTCTGAGTTGAAAATCCACCTAAAAAATAGTGTACTTCACCACAGTGAGCCAATCTTCAAATTGATTGACCCTACACCTTCTCCACACAAAGAGGAGAAGTTCCCCAGCAAAAGACCCCTCACCAGGCTAGCCATTGCTTCCAGCCTCTAAGCTTTGTGATCGGATATGGTCACATTCATACTTAGACAATTCCCCAAATCTAGGGACTTCATCTGAAGCTTGCTTTGACTCAATCGAAGGTGACACAACCCTCAGATTGAAGCTTCACTTCTCTGAGAAAAGGTATGAACTCATTCTTCCTCTCGAGCTTCCAGAAATTCTCCATTTTGTTTGGGTTAATTTCATAGCTTATAAACCATATGGATGTGTTCGTCTCTTCAAGAAGAATTGATAGAGTATAAGAACTCAAAAATCCAGTGAGAATCTAGAGAGATATTAGGGTTTGAGACGGTCACAGGTGCACACCAGTCGTAGACGATGACCAGGAGCCGTTGGATCATCCGTGTATTGAGCGGACGGTCGAGATAAAGCCAAACAGCAGAATGTTACGTGAACCACGGGCCCCTAGAGCGCTGAGTCAAATGGTGGCACCAAATCACAGAGCGACGCGTGGGCTTTCGATTCGCCGTAGGATGACGCGGCGCCGAGTCGGATAAGTAGGAAATTAGGGTATTTTTGAATTATTTAAATACCAGAACTTCAAAAATTCATATCTTTGCATAGAAAAATCACAAAAAATAAAATAAAAATACTCTCTTGCTCAGTGAACAGAGGAGAATAATGTGGAAAAGAAATCAAGTTAATTGGATGAGTATTTTATTTTTAATAATTTATTTACTATTTCAATGTTTTGATTCTCCATTTACATAGACAATTCACCATGGCATGAGACCATAGGGCTTTTGAAGCCTCTGATCTTGGGAACATTCCTTGAATTTTTCAAGGTCAGGAGCCATCTCTATGAAAAGTTATTGATTTTTCAAGTTCATGTCACTGTTTGTGGTATTTTAATTCCAGTAATTAGCATGTTGTAAAATAAATTCTAGGAAAATTTGGTGATGTTTCTTAGGACCAGAGGACCCTATGACAAATATATTTTGAGTTAATTCATTTATAATAACCTTAATTGGACTAAACTCCCAAAATTGAATTTGAATTAATTAGGGTTAACCACACACCAAATTGACTTGAAAACAATTCTCCATTGCTTCTTTAGGGTCAGAGGAACCTTACATAAAGTTTTGAAATCAATTGGACTTGATTAACCCCACCAAATGGATTGATTAAGCCTCATAAGCAAAATGGAACTTTAAAAATTCATAACTCCAAAAATACTTTTCAAAAATTCACAAAAATGGTTTTGGAGTTTCTCTAATATCAGGGTAGTGCAGGAAAATTAAAATTGGAATTTTCTAAAAAAGTTGTTTTTTCACAATATTTTAATATTTAAATAATTAAAAAATAATAAAAATCACAAAAATATTAAAAATCATAAAAATGTCACATTTTGACTCATGATCATTTAGGAACAAACCAAATATTTTTCATAAGTCCCTAGGATAAGATATTGAATTTTAAAGGCTTAATGTAATTTTTAATATTAAAAAATAAATTTTCAACCCTTTTCACTAAAATAATTCTAATAAATCTAAGAAAAATCAGAAAATTATAAAATTAGTTTCTGTGGACTCCTTGAGGTTAGAGAAATTTAATAAAAATATAAAATCTATTTTTCAATTTTTATTTTATTTTCAAATTAATTAATACTCTAAAACTCAAAATAATTATAATAAATAAAATATAATTCAAAACATCAAAAAAATTTGTCCAAGTGGTCGTCTAATCATTAGGAAGATCCCATAATTTTTTTGAATTTTCTTTGAAAACCCCTATTTTCTACTAAAAATAATTATATAAATAAATTAAATCTAGAAAAATCACATTTTCTCCTCTAATGTCTTAATTGACATGTCAGTGAGGTGACAAAAAAAATTCAAATTCATTTGAGCTCAATTTATTGTGTTATGAAATAAATAAGCTTAAAAGGGCATAAATGTAATTAAAAATTTTAACCCTTAATTAAAACTTTAGGTTTAATCAAAATGGAGGGTAAAATATTTGATTTTAACTTTCTCTTGGATGATTGAAACTTAGGGAAATTAAGAGGTAGAAACCCATTAAACACTTTGAAAAATATCAAAATAAAACTCTAATTAATTAAATAATTTGAATTTTGGAAAGAATATATTTAAATTTGGATTATTAAAATAGGGATATTATTAAGAGTATATTTATTCTTTAATTTAAAAATCCCTAAATAAGTCACTTTAACAATATTTAGTTCTTAATTAAAAATTAAAACAATAATCCAAATTAAATAAATTAAAAAAAATTAAAAGAAGATAACCCTAAATGAATTAAAGCTTAAAATGTTAAATGGTCTAATAATTAAAAATCAAATTTAAAATCTTGGAGTTAAATTAAATTAAATTAAATTAAGTAAAGTCAAAGTTTAAATTAAATTAAATTATCACCTTAACAATTGAATTAAATTAAATTAAATTTAAAATATTAAAACTAAAATTAAATTAAATTAAATTAAATTAAAATCATTTAACAACAAACCTAAATGAAATCATTAAGAGTTAAATCAAAATATATCAATAATTTTATTGCCTCTTTCTATCTAAGTAAATTTAAAACATGAACTTCAATCTGAAATACTATGATAATTGAAAGTGTAAAGATTTAAATTAAATCTAAAGTAATTTGAACACTATTCCAAACTTAAAATTATTAATCAAAACCTCATAATTAAATTAAATCACTTTAAATCATTAACTCAAACTTTTAATTAAGGATGATTAAAATTCTCAATAAACCAACTTGCCCTTAAAAGCTTTAATTATTATAACTCTTAAATAAAGTATTAAATGAAATGTCACTTCATTCACACATAAGATATTCAAATGTCCCAAGTTCACTGAGCAAGAGACAAAGTTTAACTAAACTCATGGATGATTAATTCACCTGTGCAACTAAATTTACTTGGACTCAAAATGATCCCAGAAGTCTTGAAAAGATGTTTAGGACTCGTCCTAAACACTTCCTCAATATGACGGGATGTTTTAGAAGAAAAATTGAATCTAATTGTTCTTTGATGAAGAAAAACATCCTTAAACCAAACCAAGAACCTAGACGTCATAGGAGATGACTAGTTATAGGATTAGTAATTTGGTAGACAACCAAAACCCTTCCCTTAGCTTTACCTAGGTATATGTTGAAATATTTAAATGCCTTAACATCTGTTTTAAGTGGAGCTTGGGATGACGGGAAGACCCTCCAGGAACGCTTTTATTTTACTACAATTTACTTTATTGCAATTTACTTACATGCACTGTACTTTACTTTTCTTGCATGATAAATAAGACTGTTGCATGAAAACCAAAACCTTTAGGATAGTCCCTGAACTGAAACCAAAACTAAATTAAAAGTCATCCAAGATAAAATTCACCGCCACTACATTCCAAAATATAAAACAACTCAAAATTTAATCACAAACAGAACAACAAAACTACAATCACAACTAAATTAAAATGTCTCATTGAATGATCAGGAATACCTCGGATGATGTAACCCACGTGTTGCTAAAGGAATTTCCCACAGTCTAAATGAAAGTGTGGAACTCATTTAGTTGAGTTTAGCTGATTCATCTGGACTAAGTGAATTCAATGAAAATAACGTGCCGGGATGACGAAACCGTGGGATCTTAATCAGTTCTGTTTAAATAACTTTAAGATTTGTTTTAATTAAAATATTAAAAACACTTGGATTTTAAGATTTTCTCTAAACCAAAATACTTCTCTCATCTCCTGATTTATGACTTCTAAAACTAAACATCTGCAACAACAAGGAGCTCGGAGCATGGTGGCAGCTCGGCCATCGTCATCCGCAAAACTCGAATCTACTTCAGTAAAACTTTCTTAGTTTTAAATATGCAAGCCATAAGACTTCGAGGTAGTTTTCTTAGTGCAACATAAATCCTCAGCTTTTTGTTAGGCATTTGCATAATCATATTGTGTAACTTAAGCCCTAACTGGTGTTAGGATTCCGAGGTAGTCGTTCGGTACGACATAAGTCCTCACATCTTTGAGGATATTTGTATGATCATGTCATACAAATATAAGTCTTAATTAATTAAAATTGACAAGATTGCAACATCAAATAAAATTCCTAAATCTAAGCCAAACAATAGGATAGTTTGGGAAGTTGCCAAGATTCTACTTGGATCCTCAACTTCTCCTACTTTTCTTCCTTTGGACTCCTGAAATTAACTGTTCCAAACTTGATCCATTCCCTATTGAAATTCCAAAATTCAATCCTTCGAAACCTTAAACTTTGAAATTCTTGGGAGCAAAACTACTAATCATTACCGAGAGTTTTCTTAAATGATTCCCGTCATTTAAGATATAATTAATTATAGGGGCTTGCCCTTATAGGGAACTTTAAGAACCCATGTAATATAAACCCTGTTTAATTTCTTTATTTTAAACAGGGGAACTTGTTGGCTTATAAAATTGGTTCGCAGACGGATGTCACAAATCTTCTAGTTTATTTAATCGAGCCCCATCATTAAGCAGTGTGTCTACTCTTCGGGATAGATACACGGTTTGTGATGTGGTGCTCGTTTATATAAACTATTTAGGATGTGAGATCGGTTTGGTTTCATATCTTAAAATTTTTAAACTTAAAATTATTTTCAAAATCAAATGCTACTTTTTAAATTATATATATATATATACATATATATTTAAATTAAATTTTAAATTTAAAATCCGCCGACAATTTCTGTAGGGACCCCTTTTCAAAATACAACGCACAACCTATAAATATGCCGACAACTAATACAACAACTAAAACAAACAACATACATGTACTCTTCATCCTCATCATCATCATCATCTTGCTCGTTTCAATCTCTAGATGGCACATAAGGTATATAGAATGGATGAGGTGGCATCTCAGCATTCTGATCTCCTCTAATCAGTATATCCAAATATTGTTGATAATTCTCCTCATATTCATCATGTTTTATAATATATCTCTCAACATTATTCAGCTTACCATCCATATCTCTCACATGCTCTCGAGTAAGACTCATTTTTTTCAAAATATTTCTTAATAAACCATTCTGTGAATCAGTAGATAACGAAGCACGTGAAGTAGCAGCACGAGAAACAGAAGCAGTAGAAGCCCTACCAAATCCTCCTCTCCAACCCAACTCTGAATGTACAGAATAAGCACTAACGTTTACACTGGTAATTGGTCTCAATAGCTGAAGTACCTCTTCCCAGGTTTCAAATTTCACTCCAGATCTTTCACATAGTCAATGAATCAAGGAAGGAAATCACATACTTGCAGTCGTAGTGGATCTAGCACAGTTCAAAACCTAATCATAAATTATCCCTCCAATATCAATAGGCTTCCCATGCTGAATACAATGGTTCAACACTGCTCTTTCTCTCATCACTTCACTGGTATGACTTAAAGGTAACAACTTGTATGAGATAAAATAATGCCATGCCTTAGAAATGACATTTAATTTGGAAGCAGGAAAGTTTACTCTTCTATCATTTATAATTTTCCGTAACCCTCTTCCATCAGTCAGATATTCCATAATCTCAAATAATTCTCCTTCCGAAGGATGATAGTTAGAATAAAAACAGAACATATCAGGAGGTAGTCCATAAAAGGTATTGATTGCACCTGAAGAAAATTTTACTTCATGCCTCCTAACGATCACCTGATTTTCCTCTGCAGCAAGTAAATTTGGATAAAATTCTCTTGCCACAGAAACAACAGCAACAGCGGAGAAGCAACAGTAATTCTGCCAATTTCTTCTTGCAATCATATCTTCAATCACCCTTCCTGGCTTACTAAACACTAGCTCAGGAATCAACTTACGTGATTGGAATGCATCGACGTATCGTTCCTCAGCCCTCAAACAAACAAATTTGTCAGAATTAAACTTCCTCTTTTCTCGTGCACGCTTTAACTTTAGAGCCATCTCTAAAAATTCACAAAAAATTCACCATAAATTTCAAAATCAAACAAAACTTGCTAAATTATCTTCCAAAAGATATTTTCACTAAATTCAAGCAATTTATCAAGCTTTTCCTCAAATTTTCACCATGAATAGTGATTTTAAGATCTTCCAAAATGTACTCAAAATACATGATGAAAATCAAATTTTTTTACTTAGGAGTAGTGCTCTTACTTCAAGGAATCCAAATCTAACAATTTTTATTGAGATCGGCTCTTAAATGATCCACAATATGATACCCTAGGCTCCTCTTTCGCGGCAAAGCAAAGGTTGAAGACGATGGGAGGTTGAAAATGATAATTTTCATGTTTTTAACTTTTGGGATTCAAATTTCGCAAACTGGCGCCTAAGCGCGAACTCTTGGCGCTTAGCCGCGAAATATGGCGCGTAAGCGCCGACATTCTGGCGCTTAGCCGCCAGTACCCAAATTTTTATAATTAAGGTATATGCACTAAATCACTTGGTTAATTACCCTTAATTACTCCAAAATAATTATTTTTCCCCACATGAATCTTCTAATACTCCAAATCAAATTTTAATAACCATTGATTCCACACAAATTTCACAAAAACAAACTTATATTAAAACAAACGTAACGTTTAATACAATACTAGAATTTTTATCCAAACATAAAGGATAAAATTCTTAAAATACAAGACACTATAATCTTAAACTGATAAGTGTACATCTCTAAGATGTACCCATCACATCATCAAGCATATATAAAAACATTAAACACACCAAACATGAACTCACAAGAACACTAACATAACATATAAGACACTAAACAAATAGAAACAAAAAACTTTTAATTCCACTCTCCTTTAGGTGGAATATAACTAGGACCACTATTATTCTCATTTGAACCTTCAGGAATATAAATTTGATAGAACGGGCAATCATTGTTCCTTCTTATATCATCTTCTTCAATCCATTTGTTCTTCACAAACATCGCCTTATCTATTTACTCCACATACCTTGAATGATTGAATTGCATCTTGAGTTGCCTCCCATGGGATCCAGATGTAAAGTAAGATCATTGATCTTTGCTTCCATTAAAGTCACTCGGGCTTCAATTTTTGCAATCATCTCTACAATACCTTGAATGCTAACAGCCAGATATCCATTAAATAATTCCTTAGCACTATCACTAATGAACTTACTTTTATCAGAATCTTGCTTCTTCTTCATCTCCTTCTCCCAGGAAGACATGGTGCTCTCAAAACTTTCCTCTTAGACTTCAGAAATGAAAATAGGACTTAGGACAAGTGTTTTCCTTAAGTCAGGACCTATTTATAGACTTGGGAGATGTTAAAATATTCTCCAACATGTTTAGAATCTCATAAATAACTCCCACAACTTCTCCCTCATGATCTAGGCTCTAAATTCACATTTTTCACATTTCTTATAACTGTGGCGCCTAAGCGCTAACTAGTCGGCACTTAGTCGCCAGTGCACAATTTAGCACAGGTCTGCTAAGTGTCCAAATTCTCATTCTAACTTCTCTAAATCATTAATTAAGGTCAAATAAACTCCACTTAAGTTTAAAAACTCCAAATTACTACCACTAAATGCATAAAAACAAACCAAACAAAGCAAACAAAACACAACAAACAAACATAAAGCAAAGCACACCGATAAATATGAGTTGCCTCCCACAGAGCGCTTGTCTTAACGTCTTCAGCCTGACATACCCAGAACTCATTCTTAGTGACCCAACATTAAATTATCATCAGATTTATATTTATTGACTAAAAAATATGGTTTAAGTCAATGTCTGTTAACTTTAAATATTTTTCCAGTCTTACGATCTTGAATATCTACAGCTCCATAAGAATAAACTATTATCACAATGAATGGACCCATCCACCTGAACTTAAGTTTTCTAGAAAATATTCTCAATCTGGCATTATAAATAAAAATTTGTTGTCCTTGTTCAAGATTTTGGGTAAGAATCTTCCTATCATGCTATAACTTCATCTTTTCCTTATAAATCTTTGCATTTTCATAAGATTCATTCCTTATTTCTTCAAGCTCATTCAATTGCAATAATCTTTTTTTAGCACATCTTTCAAATTATAATTGAACAATTTAATAGCCCAATATGCTTTATGCTCAAGTTCAAAAGGTAAATGACAAGCTTTTCCAAAAATCAGCCTATATGGGACATTCCTATAAGTGTTCTGTAAGCAGTTCTATAGGCCCACAAAGCATAATCCAGTTTAATTGACCAATCATTTCTATTTGGATTAACAGTTTTTTTCAATATTCTTTTAATTTTATGATTGGATAATTCAACCAAACCACTTGTCTGCTGATGATAAGCAGTAGCAATGTGATGATTAATATGATATTTCTTTGCTAACTTCCCAAAAATCGCATCTCTAAAATGACTTCCCCCATCAGTAATGATTACTCTTGGTATTCTAAATCTGTAAAATATTTTCTTCTCTAAAAACTTTGCAACACTTTGAGCATCACATCGAGGTAAAGCAATAGCTTCAATCCATTTGGAAACATAGTCTACTACTATCAAAATATAAACATTTCTGAAAGATGGTGTAAATAGTCCCATAAAATCTAATCCCCAAATATTAAATATTTCAAATTCCAACATATAATTGAGGGGCATCTCATTTCATCTAGAAATATTGTCTACACGCTGACATCTATCACAATTTTTAATATAATCATTCACATCCTAAAAAATTTTAGGCCAATAAAATCCTGATTGTAATATTTTATATGCAGTTTTATCACTTCCAAAATGTCCCCCATAATCAGAATCATGAAATTTTTGAATACTTTCATAAGTCTCTTCTAAAGGTACACATGTTAGAATTATAAGATCCTTGTTTATATAAAAATGGGTCTTCCCAAAAATAAGTCTTAGCATCAGATAGAAATTTCTTCTTTTCATGATATGTCAAACCAAAGGGTATAATATTACTAACAATAAAGTTTACTATGTCTGCAAACCACGGAACACTCCATTCTTTAATAGTGAACAGTTTTTCATCAGGAAAATGTTCATTAATTTCTTCAAAATCATAGAAAGATTTTTCAATTTCAAGCCTGGACAAATGATTAGCAATTTGATTATCAGAACCCTTCCTATCTACTATCTCAAAATAAAATTCTTGCAAAAGAAGAATCCATCTTATAAGTCTCGATTTTGCATCATTTTTCTTCATTAAGTATTTGATAGCGGAATGATCAGTATGCACAACACATTTAGTTCCAATCAAATATGATCAAAATTTATCAATAGCAAATACTATAGCTAATAACTCTTTCTCAGTAGTGGTATAATTAATTTTAGCTTCATTAAGATTTTTACTAGCATAATAAATTACTTTGAAAAATTTATCATGTTTCTAACCCAAAACAGAACCAATAGCATAATCTCTAGCATCACACATTAATTCAAAAGCTTTTCCCAATTTGGTGAAATTATTATAGGTGCAGTGATTAATTTTTCTTTTAATTTTTCAAATGCTTTATGCCAGTCATCAACAAAATTAAAAATTGCATCCTTTTCCAGTAAACAGCATAAAGGTTTTGTAATCTTTGAAAAATCTTTGATGTAATGCCTGTAGAATCCAGCATGTCCTAAAAAACTTCTAATTCCCCTTACATTGGTTGGACAAGGTAAATTAGATATAACTTTAATTTTTGCAGGATCTACCTCAAAACTTTTTTCTGAAATCCGATGTCCCAAAATAATTCCTCCTGCTACGATAAATTGGCATTTTTTCCCAATTAAGGACCAAATTAGTTTCTTCACAACGTTTTAGAACTTTAGATAGATATTCAAAACATGATTCAAATGAAATTCCAAACACTGAAAAGTTATCCATAAAAACTTCAATCCCTTTTTCAATTAAATCACAAAAAATAGCCATCATATATCTCTGAAAAGTAGTAGGGGCATTACATAAACCAAAGGGCATTCTTCTAAAAGCAAACGTCCCATAAGGACTGGTAAAGGAAGTTTTGTCTTGATCCTCAGGAGCAATTTAAATTTTGTGGTAACTAGTATATCCATCCAGAAAATAAACGTATTTATGCCCAGCCAATTTATCCAACATTTGATCTAGAAAAGGGAGTGGAAAATGATCTTTCCTTGTGGCAAGGTTTAATTTTCTGTAATCAATGCATATTCGCCACCCTGTAACTTGTCTTATTGGTATCATTTCATTCTTTTCATTAACAGTCACAGTTACTCCTCCTTTCTTAGGAACACAATGAATAGGACTAACCCAAGCACTATATGAAATAGAGTAGATAATTCCAACATCCAACCATGTTGACCGCATTTTTGATGAGGTCCTTTCTTCTCTCTTTAGTACTTAGGATCTAGCCTTAGGCTTTTCCTTTGACTATCTTAGAGGACTAGAAGTTGAACCCACCCTTTAAAAGTTTAAACACCTCCTGACTCCCTGCAAACCCCACAAGCTTGATTGAAGAGGGTTGAAATCAAATGTGAAGGTTTAAAGGATGAGTTCCCTATAGGACTCTTTGGCCTTAGGACCACCCTGGGTAGCTTAGTCTGGTAAGGGTTGACTTACACACTCACTACACTCATACTCCACAATCTCACACAATCCAAATCCTAAAATCACACCCATACCCAACTTGACTCCCTGACTCATGTAGGTAATTCATATGGATGGACCTTAACCCCTAAGCCCCCGGCTAAGAGGGTTAGGAACAACGTAGTGAATGCCTCCAATGAGTCCTCTCATGGCTCATATGGGCTTAATATGGCTTCATGGCTCAACCAAAGTGATTCCATTTCACTCACATTTGATCAATCTTCATTCCTCCAAAATTTCAATTTTTGACCCCGAGACCCCTACACACCCATCAAACCTACCAAATGTCATTAGAATTACCCAAAATTTGCAAAATCATCTAAATTGCCCAAGAATCCTCAGAATCAATCCTAAACATTTTCCCCCCACTCAAATTGACCATCTCCAACCAAAAATACCAAAATTTCTAAAAATACCCCCAATACCCTCCAAATTACCAAAATACCCCTCTTGACCCAAAAATACAAAAATTCAGAAAAGTCCCAGAAAATTCCAATAAATCCAAAATATTCCCAATTTCATTTTGTCCAACTACACCATGGGCCAATTTTGTCAATGTACCCTACTTTTACCAAAATCCCCAATTTAGCCCATTCTTAACCCAGGTGAACCCAATGTCAAACCAAACCTACCAAATTGACCCCAATTTTGGTCCAATTCAATTCTAAACTTTAATTAAATATCCACAATATCAATTTAGATCAAATCTAGGTCCAATTTGATTGACATTTGAATCCAAGTTCACTTTTGACCTTAAAGACCAATTTGGACCCATGACCCAAACTTAGCCCAAACTAACCCAATTTAACTCCAATTGACCCCAAACCTTTTCTAAACTTTCCCTAACATCCCCACAAACAAAACACTAACATGATTTGCCCAATAATTGGACTCAAACCTCACCCAAATCCACCCTAAAGCCAAAATCCCCTAAATAGGCCTACACCCAAACCTAACCCAAGTGGGCCCAAACCCCAAAATCAAAATCCAACCAAAGTTGAAACCTCTTTGAAACACCCCCAAAAATATTTTTCAACATTAATTTTACATCAATTTCAACCTTAGCTCAACATTGGCCCATGTTAGCCCAATTTGACCTACATTGGCCCATTTACCAAATGAACCCAAATTCAACCCAATTCAATTCCAAACTACCTCAAATTTGCTTCAAATCATTCAAGACACATCCTTAAACTAAACTCAATATTTATTTGGCATGGCCCTTTGCAAAATTTTTCATCTAAAAGCCCATTGTTAAACATAAAGGCTCATTCCCTTAAACCTTCCTAAAAGCCCACTTCCACCAAATTCAAAAGCCCAAATCAATCTAAAGCCCACATGACACTTTCCCTCATCACACATTCAATTTAAAATCATTCCTAAAGTCCTAATTTATCATTAAACAATTCCAAATTAAGCCTCATGACAATTCTCACCAAAATAACAAAATTCCTAAAACCCATTTCTATGAAGTCAAGCCAAGCCATCCTAAGCCATAGGCAAGCCATGAAGCCATGCATGAGCCACATGGAAGCCATGAGAGCCTCTTTACATGTCACCATGCAATTTTGGGCAAAAGAAGGAGGCTCTTTCCATAATCTCCTAAAGTCATTAGCCTTAACCATGATTCCCCTTAACCCAAATTTAATCTAAATATTCTTAGAAAGAGACCTCACCACCTTTGACCGGCTAACCTAACTTATTCTCTCGGCCTAAAACCGAGTCATGGGGAGGTGAACCCAACCCAAACACATGGGTTGACCCAAACCAAGCCAAAATAGCCATGCCCCTATTCCATTTTGATCTAACCCCTTTACACATGGCAAAGCTCAATTGCCTACACTAAACCCCAGCCCTGACTCACCTGAACCTGAGGGTGACCCTTGCCTGCCGGCCATCCACCTAGGCCACCGGAAAACACCATGGCTGAGACCTTGGGAGGAGCCAAATTTTGAAATTCCACCTTGTTGAGCTACCCCACTCAAAATGGCCATTGCAGCTGTTCTTCTCCTCACCAGAGCAGCTGATCCCAACCCCTAACTCCCCCTAGGAGGCCCTCCAGCCTCTCCTATTTAAACCCCACCTCTCTCGGCCATGAAGGGGTGCTGAACAAAAACCTTACTAAAAATCTGCCAAAATCATCCCAGACCACTCTCTACGCATAGAGCATTTGATTCCCACTGGATTCCAGCCCCAATTCCCTCTAGCTGAGCTCAATTTTGAGTTCAAATTTCAGCATAAAAACCAGGACACTTCACCACAGTGAGGCAATCCCCAAATTGATTGGCTCTACACCTTCACCAGACCAAGAGAAGAAGTTTACCAGCAAAAGCCCCCTCTCCAGCCAAGCCATTGCTTCTAACCTCCAAGCTTTGTGATCAGCTGTGGGCACTTTCATACCTAGACAATTCAACAGGCCAAGGGACTTCATCTGGAGCTTGCTTGGACCCAATTGAACGTGACACAACTCTCAGATCAAAGCTTCACTTCTCTGAGCAAAGGTGTGGACTCATTCTTCCTCCCGAGCTTCCAGAGATTCTCCATTTAATTTAAATAAATTTCAATGCATGTTTACCGTATGGATGTGTTCGTCTCTTCAAGATGAATCCATAAAGCATAAGAACACAACAATCCGTTGAGAATCGAGTGAGAAATTAGGGTTAGAAGGTCAACGGTCACGGGTTCATACCAGTCGTAGACGATGACCAGGAGCCGTCGGATCTCGCGTGTATCGAGCGGACGGTCAGGATCGAGCCAGACGGAGCAACGGGACATAAACCGCGGGCCATGTGGCATCCCAGCCAAATGGCGGAGCCGAATCAAGAGGAGAAGCGTGGATCTTCGGAGGCGCCGAGGTTTCAGTGCCGTGTGGATAAGTAGAAAAATAAGGTATTTTCTTTTTATTTAATTACTAGAACTTCAAAAATTCATAACTTTATGTAGAAAAATCCTAAAAATAAAATAAAAATACCCTCTTGCTCAGTGAACAGAGAAGAATAATGTGGAAAAGAAATCAAGTAATTTCATTAAGCACTTTATTTTTAATGATTTATTTACTCTCTGCATTGTTTTAATTCTCATTTGCATAAGCAATTCACCATGGCATGAGACCATAGTGCTTTCGAAGCCTCTGAACTTGGGAACATTCCCTGAATTTTTCAAGGTCAGAGGCTATCCCTATGAGAAGTTATTAATTTTCCAAGTTCATGTTACTGTTTTGAGTATTTTAATTCCAATAATTAGCATGTTGAGAAATAAATTCTGGGAAAATTTGTTGATGTTTCTTATGACCAGAGGAACCTAGGAAAAATAAGTTTTGAATTAATTCACTTGGAACAACCCTAATTGGCCTAAATCCCAAAAATTGAACTTTAATTAATTAGGGTTAAACGCACATCAAATTAACTTAAAAATAATTCTCCACTATCCTCTAGGGATAGGAGAACACCACATAAAAATTAGAAACTAATTGGACTTGATTTGATCCACCAAGTGGGTTGATTAAGCCCCATAAGTAAATTTAAACTTTGAAAATTCACAACTCACAAAATATTTTTCAAAAATTCACAAAAATAGTTTTGGATCTTCTCTGATATGAGAGGAACTTAGGAAAATTAAAATTATAATTTTCTAAAAAAGTTGATTTTTATCATTATTTTAATATTTTTAATAATTAAAAAATAATAAAAATAATAAAAATATTAAAAATCACCAAAATGTCACATATTTGAATTCTAATTATTTAGGAACAAACCAAATATTTTTCCTAAGTCCCTAGGGTAAGATATTGAATTTTAAAGGCTTAATGTAATTTTTAATATTAAAAAAATGTATTTTCCAACCTTTTCACTAAAAATAAAAAAAATACAAAATTTGTTTCTATGAACTCCTTGAGGTCAGAGAGATCTAAGAAAAATATAAAATCCATTTTTCAACTTTAATTTTATTTTAAATTAATTAATGCTCCAAAATTCAAAATAATTCTAATAAACAAAATATAATTAAAATAAGCACCAAAATTGGTCCAAATGGTTCTCTGGTCATTAGGAACGTCCCATAATTTTCTTAAGGACAGAAACATCTCCTTGGTCATGTTATTGAATTTTCCTTGAAAACCCCTATTTTCCATTAAAAATAATTACATAAATAAATTAAATATAGAAAAATCACATTTTCTCCTCTAATGTTTTAATTGACATGTGAGTAAGGTTGCATAAAAAAATTAAGTTCATTTGAGCTTAATTTAGTGAGTTATAGAATTATTAAGCTTGAAGGGCAAAATGGTAATTAAAAATTTCAACATTTAATTAAAATTTTAGGATTAATCAAAGGGGAGGGTAAGATATTAGATTTTAAACAGATTTTTCGATGATTGAAACTTAAATGATTAAGGGTAGAAATCTACTAATAATTTCAAATATAATTAAAGTAAAACTTTAATTAACTAATTAATTAAAATTTTGGAAGAATAATATAAATTGGAATTATTAAAGTAGGGATATTATTGAAGAAGATATTTATTCTTTAATTTGAAAATCCCTAAATAAATCACTTCAATAATATTTAAGTCTTAATTAAAAAATTAAAAGAATAATCTCAATTAAATTAAAATTAAAATTAAATTAAAATCAAATTAAATTAAAAGTAAAATAAATTGAAATTAAATTAAATTAAATTAAATTAAATTAAAATTAAATTAAAATTAAAATAAATTAAATTAAAATTAAATTAAATTAAATTAAAATTAAAATTAAAATTAAATTAAATTAAATTAAACTAAATTAAAAATTAAATTAAATTAAAACTAAATTAAATTAAAATTAAATTAAATTAAATTAAATTAAATTAAAATTAAATTAAATTGAATTAAATTAAATAAAAATCATTTAATAACAAACCTAAATGAAATCATTAAGAATTAAATCTAAAATGACTCGAACATTATTCCAAACTTAAACTAATTTTTATAATTAAGTCAAAATTAAAATTAAATCATTAAGTTTAAATCATTAGAATACTTAATAATTTGATTTGCCCTTTTAAAGCTCTTATTATTATAACTCTTAAACGAGGTATTAAGTGAAGTGTTACTTCACTCATGGGACATTCAAATGTCCTAGTTCACTGAGCAAAAGAACAAAAACTTAAACACCTGGATGATTAATTCACTTGTATAATTAAATTCTCTTGGACTTAAAACAATCCTAGAGGTATTGAAAAGATGTTTAAAACTCGTCTTAAGCACTTCTTCAATATGATAGGATGTTTATAAGAACAATTGAATTTAATAGTTTCTTTGATGAAGAAAATCGTCCTTAAACCAAGACACAAGAACCTAGACGTCATAGGAGATGACTAGCTATAGGATTAGGACTTTGGTAGACAACCAAAACATTTCCATTAGCTTTACCTAGGTACTTATTGAAATATTTAAATGCCTTAACATGTGTTTTAAGTGATGAAGGGAAGACACTCCAGGTACGCTTTTATTTTGTTGCAATTTACTTTATTGTAATCTACTTACATGCACTGTACTTTACTTTTCTTGCATGATAAACAACTATTGCATGAAAACCAAAACCTTTAGGATAGTCCCTGAACTGAAACCAAAACTAAATTAAAAGTCCTTACAAGATAAAAATCACCACCATAACATTTCAAAATATAAAACAACTCAAAATTTAATCATAAACAGAACAACAAAACAACAATTGTAACTAAATTAAAACGTCTCGTTGAATGATCGGGAATACCTCGGATGATGTAACCCACGTGTTGCTAACGGGATTTCCCACGGTCTAAATGAAAGTGTGGAACTCATTCAGTTGAGTTTAGTAAATTCATCTGGACTAAGTGAATTCGATGAAAATAACGGTGCCGGGATGACGGAACCGTGAGATCTTAATCGGTTCTGTTTAAATAACTTTAAGATTTGTTTTAATTAAAATATTAAAAACACTTAGATTTTAAAAGTTTCTCTAAACCAAAACACTTCTCTCATCTCCTGATTTATGCTTTCTAAAACTAAACCTCTGCAACAACAAGGAGCTTGGAGCATAGTGGGCAGCATGGCCATCGTCATCAGCAAAACCTGAGTCTACTTCAGTAAAACTTTCCTTAGAATTAAATAACCAAGCCATAGGACTTCGAGGTAGTTTGCCTAGTGCAACATAAATCCTCAACTCTTCGTTAGACATTCACATGATCATATCATGTAAATTAAGCCCTAACCGGTCTTAGGACTCCGAGGTGATCGTTCGGTACGACATAAACCCTCACATCTTCGAGGTTGTTTGTATGATTGTGTCATACGAATATAAGTCCTGATTAATTAAAACAGGCAAGATGAAACACTAAATAAATCCCCAAATTGAAGCCAAACAATAGGATAGTTTGAGAAGTTGCCAAGATTTTTCTTGTATCCTCAACTTCTCCTACTTTTCTTCCTTTGAACTCCTGAAATAAATTGTTCGAAATTTGATCTATTCCCTTTTGAATTTACAAAATTCAATCCCTTGAAAACCTTAAACTTTGAAATTCTTGAGAGCAAAACCACTGATCATTATTGAGAGTTTTCTTAAGTGATTCCTGTCTTTTAAGATGTAATTAACTATAGGGGCTTGCCCTTATAGGGAACTTTAAGAACCCAGGTAATATAAACCCTGCTTAATTCCTTTATATTAAGTAGGGGAACTTGTTGGCTTATAAAATTGGTTTGTAGACCAAACGGATGTCAAAAATCTTCTAGTTTATTTAACCGAGCCCCATCATCAAGCAGTGTGTCTACTCTCCGGGATAGATATACGGTTTGTGGTGCGGTGCTCGTTTATATAAACTATTCGGGATGTGAGATCGGTTTGATTTCATATCTTAAAATTTTCAAATTTAAAATTATTTTCAAGATCAAATACTACTTTTCAAATTATTTATTTAAATTAAATTAAAAATTCGCCGACAATTTCTGTAGGCGACCTCTTTTCAAAAATACAATACTCAACCTAAAAATATGCCGACAACTTCTGGCGACTCCGCTGGGGACTAGTTCCTCTCTCGATTTTGATCAGATGGTTTTGCTTTCATAATTCAGTAGTGATTCCATGCCCCTAGTGGACCAAACTACTATTCTTTCCGTTGGAATACCCCGTTCATTTTTGTCTTGAACGAGTATAGCCAACACCTCTCGGATTTAGGAGCCACTGTTTAGACACCCCTAAACGGAGAGGTTCCGAGATCCTTTTACATCTTTTCTGAGGTGGGGTGGACCCCCAATAAGTGTTAGTATAGGAGCGGTCATTCGAGTCGAGAAGTCTTGCATAAGACTTTCTCTTCCTTTCCAATTCTGAATCAGATTCCTTACCATCTCTACACCTTTGAACATTCCATTCCTAATAAACAAATCCTCTAATGAATGTCTCTTTTAACAAATAACCCCTTTTTATAAATACATGAACAAAAATGTGTTCGGACTCTTTTCGATTCCTTTCTTTTCTTCCTGATGAGAAGAAGCATAACTTGGGATTGACAATCAGAATCTACCTTGCAGAAAATGTCTACCCCAAAGCTGATTTTCTCCTTTACAAACAGACTTAACCTACCTGTCTACAAGGAGAAGCTTCCTGACAATGGAATCATCTGTTTCGGGCAAAGATTCGAGAATACAAATGTCAAGATCACTGACATCACTCTTTTCATGCTTATAGACAAAGTACCTGAAACTGAAAGACCTTTGATCGAGTTCAACCTCAAGTCAACTCAAGAGTTTCCCCCCCTTCAAAGGGTTCCAGCTAAGAGGAATACTACTGTTCATAGGAGGACTATTGTCTCTACCCCCACCGGTCTAGTCGTCTCTACACCTACCCCGGCTTCCGCCAAACTGAAAGGGAAGGAAATTCAAATTTTTGACGAGCATGTTACCGTGGAGGGTACAGATCTCCATGCGAGACCTTTGGTTTTCGAAATTGGGTCCAGCTCAAGGGTTCCACCCCTAACACAAACTCAGAGGAGAAACATGAGTAGAAATATTGCAAGGAAAGCCAGAGCTGCTGAAGTTGCTTTCTTAGAAGAACTGCCTGAGTACACACCACTACCTGAGTACATACCATTGCCTGAGTATACACCGCTTTTGGAAGGAAGTAGATTCCATCCCCTCTCCACCGCAGCTGACGAGGAAAATGTCTGCAATATTGCTTCTACATTACTTTGACCCGCATACTATAGCAACAACCGAAAGAAAAGGGCTAGGATTACACTATTTGCCCGACTGCAGACTGTGATAGAGAAGTTAGCAAAGAAAGAGAAATGTCTTGTATCAGAGATTTTAAGAAGAATAGGGCGGGTGCCAGCCAAATCCCGTCTTGGGCCGCGAGTAGAACTTGTTAGCGCCACAGAAAAGCCGAATAAGAAGATGAAAGCTAGTCCACCTATTGTTGTTTCAGGTTTACAGATCAGGGAGGATATCACCTTCCAGCATTCAGCCGACAGACCATCCGGTCCTAGGCCTTCTGCTGTTAGAAGGATGGTATGGCGTCCTACAACTGGCCAATTAAGACCGAAACAACGACCAGAAAAGGAAAGTCTCGTCAGGAAACTCGAGTCCGAAGAGAGCGCCACTACAATGAAGGGGACTCCCCGGAAGGAAATCCAACGGTCATCGCATGATAACTGCGAAACCGTACGAAAAGGACCATTGGAGGACGCTATGGAAAAGCTAAGAACCGACATTCAAGGATTAGCAAGAGAAAGAGAAGAATAGTTTGGAGATGAAGTCGATTCGTCGGAATTCATGGATGACGAATATGTGGAGATCAACATGGTTGAGACACGAGCATCGTCAGCTTCGCAAGGTGCTCGGCGACTACGGAGAGAGATGAACCGAAATGTTAAGAGCACAACTTCGAGAAAAAGATGATACAATCTCTTAAATGGCGAAAAGGATGGAAGAGATGGGCTGCGGCCCTAGCCACTCTTCGCAGTCGGGTTCAACACCCAAGAGAAACGCCTCCGGAAGTTATTCATATTACGGACGGAGGAAAAGAGATTACATCCGTTAACGGAGACGATCGGCCGAAGAAAGATTCTACTCGGAATATGATTCCGGAGAAAGACATCAAGAGCATGGTAGAACGAGCGAGTGCGAGAAGCCTTAGCACAGTGTAAGAGCGGAGCATCTATTCAGATGGGTAGACCTTACCCCGAAGAATTTGATGCAGTACAATACCCAAAAGGCTTCGTACCACCTCTGTTCAAGACTTTTGATGTCACCGGAAACCCTCAATAGCATGTTGCACATTTTCGCGCTAGTTGTTGCAACGTCGGTGGAAGTGACGCCTTACTCTTCCGATAATTCGTCAGCAGCCTGTTAGGGATCGCCTTCGATTGGTATGCAGAGTTACCGAAAGGTTCAGTAAAGACATTTTCAGAATTAGAAGACATCTTCGTGAAACAGTTTGTCGGAGCTCAGCACCATATCACCATCGGTGATCTAGTGGTGGAGAAACAGAAACCGAACGAAACTTTAGTGGACTATATACTTTGATGGAGAAATCTAAGCATGAAGTGTGAGCCACAACTACAAGAGCAGCATGCAGTCGGTATCTTGCTTAAAAGCATTCACGGCCCGATAGCACTTCTCCTTAAGGGATTTACGATTAAGACTTTCGAGAAGTTGTAAAGTAAGGCCGGAATCTTGCAAGAGGAAGCGAAACAGCTAAGTTTCGTCGACAAGACAAACAAACAGAAGCTTGTGAAGGCATTTGAAAAGAAATCTGGGATCGTCGAGGCAGTCGATAAGGGCAAGCAGCCAATACAAATATAGCTTGAGCAGCCGCAGCCCAGCTATCAACAACCTCAGCAGAACTACCAACAACCTCGACCTGGTTATCAGCCAACTCAACAACATGAGCAACCGCCTCGCCCGCAGCGCACGTTAAAGGAGCTCATAAACAGAGAATATCCGTTCAAGAATGAAGCAGTGCCAAAGATGTTCGGTAATTTGATGAAGACTTCAAATTTTCAACTGCCAGAACCCAAGAAGCCGGAGGAAGTTAATAAGAAAGACCATCCCAACTACTGCCCTTACCATCGGATGCTTGGACATAAGACAGAGGATTGCATCACCTTCAAGAGTTGGCTTGACAACAATCTCCGAAAGGGGAACATAACGATCCCAAAGGAATACATGAAGGAACCCCGGAAAGGAGGTCCTGTCAATGTTATTTCAACGGATTCTATTGTTCCGATAGACCCTTACACGACTGATGATGGATGGAGTACTGTCTGGATAAAATCATCGAAGAAAATTTTGGACCACATCCAGGCCGCTTCGGAGCATGCTTCAACTCAAAGTTTGAAACCTGCCAAGTCGGCACTGAGGAAAAGACTGTATAAAAGAAAGAGGTCGTAGAAGAAGAAAGGACCAAGACTCTTAAAGCTAGACTAGGGGGTGCTTATCCTAGGATGGTTGTTTCCGATTCGGGGGAGAAATTCCTCAAACCTCTGACTCTGTATGATTATTTGCTCGCTCCGGCGGGATCTTATAATGATAATAGTTATGGCGTTGGCTACGTTTCGACTATTTCTAACGATTACGCAACTAACGACAACCAACCTAATCCGGATCTCGATTCCGATTCAAATAACAATTCTCAAATCATACACAACCTCGACAATCACAATGACAAAGAAGACATTCACCAAGAAGGCTATGAAAAGTTTAACAAGCAATGGATCTATTTGTGAATTTCGAGGAGCTCCAATCACAATAGAGTTAGAGCTTTCAGATTCCGAAGCGACTCCAGAAGAACCTGTCATGCCGATTGAAAAGGAGACACCGATAAACTCGCACTGCAGTTCGGAAGAAATCACGAAGTCAACTTAAGGAGCGGAAGGGTTCTACCTCCGAGAATGGGTCTGAAAGACAAAGGAAAGCAGGTGGTTGTTCGGGAAGAATCAACCCTAGCAGAAGAATTGCCCATTCGAGAAGAAACTGAAACACATGGTAATAAAGTGGACTATAACGTGCTAGCCCATCTTAGGAAACTACCAGCCAAACTGAGCATCTACGACGCTCTCATCTTATCAAAAGAGATGAGGGAAGCTCTAATCAAGGCCTTACTTGATCCAGAGATTTGTTTAGCTCAGATGCCCAGTGATTCCTTAGACGAGGTTTAATCGTTAAAGGAACAACGAGGTGTTACCTTCACAGATAGTGATCTACGACTTGGGACAGCCAATCACAACCTGCCGTTGCACATTTCAGTCACAATCGGAAAGTTTACACTCTCCAGAGTATTGGTGGATCCAGGAGCGTCAATCAACATAATGAATCTTCGGACGCTAGCATACTTGGAAATTGATGCTCACGAGCTTGAAGCGGACAAGATGTTACTAAGAGGATTCAACCAGAAAGGAGAAAGATCCCTTGGATCAATAACACTGTTGATGAAGACTGGTGACTTAGCAAAGACAACCGGAAAATTCCACATAATTAACTCTGAGACATCGTTCAACGCTCTACTGGGCTGGCCTTGGATCCATGAAAACCGGATGGTACCAATGTCTCTGCATCAGTGCATAAAATACTACGAAGGAGGAGAACAGTGCATTAAAGGTGATTTGCAACCTTTCTCCATACATGAGATTAGAATCCATGAAGATGCAGCTTATTACGCACCTCCGAAGAAGACAATCTTCTCCAGAAACACCGTGCCAAATGAAGCAGAAGAAATTCAAGACAATGAAGAACCTGAAGTTCTAGTCCAACAGTCACTCACCACTCCCTTACGACGAGATGGTGAAGGTTTCTCCAGAACTCGCATCCGAGGTCTAGGCCGGGGACGAGGTCGAGGAAGAGATACTGGGACAGTTGGACAGAAAAAGCTGGTGATCAACGTTGATTGGGAGAACAGCTCTGAGGAAGAAGAGGAAGTCAAGAAAGAAGCAGCTACAATAAACTAGAAGAAACCACAATTCAAGATTTCTCTCGAAGATGAAAAGAACGAAGAATACAAATTGATGTACGAGAAGAATAACCACTATGTACACACTATGACCCTGACCCCGATCCAGTCTAATAAGATCGAGGGTATGGTGGTCAAAGAAGTACATAGCAGCGGTGCAAAGCCAATCAAAATTTACCGTGGCACTTCTTCTTCCAATACTGAAAACGATGTATAATTTGAAGATGTCACTTCTTCCGAATTAATGGAATTACCTTTTGAGTGGTACTCTCCCTGTGTTCAAAATTTAATTCAACTTGGTGTCTTACCTCGACGATGGACAAAAGGTCAATCACAACACTTCGAAAAATTATGGAATAACGCCGTCGGCCTCCCAATGCAAAGCATGGTCTCAGATTCGGTACAGTAGGATCAGTTGACGATACTGAATTTTGCTTGGTTGTCACTTGCGAACCTAATGAAGACTGCTTGGAAACTACAGAAGAGCTTGAAGATCTACAAATTGGAGATGCTCCACCAGAGTTCGAAGAAGAAATCAAATCTACAATTGACGAGTTAATAGAAGTTAACTTAGGTACTAGCGAAGAGCCTAGGCTAACCTTTGTTAGCTCCTTACTCAATAAAGAAGATTCCGAGGAAATAATCAAGCTACTAATGGAATTCAAGTACTGTTTTGCTTGGAGTTATGATGAAATGCCAGGATTGGCTCCAGAAGTCGCAGTTCACAGGCTAGGAGTGGATCCTACTTTCGTTCCAGTCAGACAAGCTTCCAGAAGAATGCGTTTGGAAATTGAACAACAAGTCATAACTGAAGTTAAGAAGCTAATAGACGCTAAATTTGTCCGTGAAGAACAACACCCGACATGGCTAGCCAATGTGGTACCAATCAGAAAGAAGAATGGTCGGATCAGAATCTGCATGGATTTCAGAGATTTGAACAAAGCATGTCTGAAAGATGAATTTCCACTACCAATCCCAGAATTGATGATCGACATTGCTTGAACACATGAAATATTCTCATTCATGGATGGATCATCAGGATACAACCAGATAAAGATGGCACTAGAAGATGAAAAGCTCACGACATTCAGAACACCGATCGGAGTGTATTGCTATACAGTAATGCCATTCGGACTAAAGAACACAGGAGCAACATACCAAAGAGCAATGACAAAGATTTTTGATGATCTCATTCACAACCAAGATGAGTGCAACGTGGATGATGTGGTCATCAAAAGCAAACTGAAGGAAGATCACCTGTATGATTTGAGAATTATTTTCGAGCGACTAAGGCAATACAAACTTAAGATGAATCCCTTAAAATGCACCTTCGGCGTCACCTCCGGGAAATTCTTAGGATTTTTTGTCTGACATAAAGAAAATCGAAATTGATTCAGAAAAGATTAAAGCTATCTTAGAGATGCCGCCTCCCAAAACCTTAAAACAGCTACGATCCTTTCAAGGGATGCTGGCATATCTTCGACGCTTTATCTCGAACTTGTCAGCCCTTCTCGGCATTAGTTAAAAGGGACGCCAAATTCGTTTGGGAAGATAAATGCCAACGGGCCTTCGAGGACATTAAGCAATACTTAATGACACCTCCTGTCTTAGCAGCCCCAGTCTCAGGTAGACCGTTGATACTTTATACTGTGGCTCTAGATGACTCCCTTGGAGCCCTGCTAGCCCAGTTCAATGATGAGGGAAAAGAAAATGCTCTCTACTACTTAAGCCATCGTTTGATTCCGATGGAAGTAAAGTATCCTCCAATTGAAAAGCATTGTTTGGCCCTGATCTTTGCCGCTCAAATGCTCAGGCATTACATGCTCTCTCATAAGGTCAGCCTTATCTTGAAAGTTAATACGTTGCATTATTTGATGACCCGTCCAACACTTTCTGGTAGGCTTGCCAGGTGGTCGATGATACTATTGCAATTCGACATAACTTTCGTGTATCTTCGTGCAGTAAAGGGACAAGTCCTAGCAGACTTCCTTGCAGCACACCCTTTACCGGCAGAATCGTCTCTCAACTACGACTTGCCAGACAAGCATATAATGAGCCTAGAAGACACCGATGATCGACGTTGGGAACTATACTTCGACGGAGCATCCTGAGCACAGAAATACAAAGAATTTCAAACGATAGTGCCCGGTAAGGCAGGAATCAGACTAATCTTTATAACCCCGGAGCGGGGGATGTTAAGATACTCCTACCACTTAACAGAGCCATGCACAAGCAACGAGGAAAAATACGAAGCCCTCATAACAGGACTAGAACTGACCATTCAAATGGGAATAACGGATATCAACTTCTACGGAGATTCTCAGTTGATCATTCAACAGGTCGCCGGACGATACAAAATTTTAAAACCAAGACTCGAGCACTACTTTCAGTATGCCATGAAACTGTTGGAACAAATTCCAAATGTAACAATCTACAAGATCCCCAGAAGAGAAAATGCTCTCACGGATGCGCTAGCTCGCCTTGCAAAAGAATTTGCCTGCTTACAAGATGAGTCAGTTGAAGTGTCAGTTCAAGGACGACAGGTCCTATCATAGCTCGACATAGAAATGATACAGAAATCAGAAAAAGCAGAGAAATCAGTTACAGCAGTGACAGAGAACACAGAAGATTGACGTCAACCGCTAATAGACTACATACAAACAGGGAAATTACCAGAGAATAAGTCATTAGCACATCAAATCAAGAAAATAACTCTGTCTTACGCATTAATAAACAATACATTATACAGAAAGTCTTTTGATCAGATGTGGTTAAGATGCGTGAGCGGGTCCGAGGCTCATGAAATTGTCAAAGAAGTGCATTCAGGACTTTGTGGCGCTCATCAGTCGGGTCCGAAAATGAAAATGAAAATTAAAAGACTAGGGTATTACTGGCCCTCGATGATGACCGACTGCATGAAAGTCGCCAAGATTTTTGACCAGTGCCAAGTGCATGGAGTGGTTTTACGCCAACCTCCAAATGTGCTACATCCGACAATTGCGTCATGGCCATTTGAGTGTTGGGGCACAGATATAGTGGGTCCGATAGAATCAGCTTCTTCAAGAGGACATAGCTTCATCCTTGCAGCTACAGACTACTTTTCTAAATGGGCAGAAGTAGTTCCACTCAGAGAAGTGAAAGCAAACTACGTGCTACAGTTTTTCAAGAATCAAGTTATCTACCATTTCAGAGTACCGTGCAGAATCATTTCAGATAATGGGTCCTCATTCAGAAGCACAAAAATCAATAATTTTGTCAGAAGACATGGAATCGATTGGCGATACTCAACAATCTATTACCCAAGAGAAAACAGCTTTGGCCGAGGCTTTTAATAAAACTCTCGTTCAAATTTTAAAGAAAACTTTGGACGACAACAAGAGAAATTGGCATGAGAAGTTGTTAGAAGCCTTATTGGCCTACAGGATGACTTTTAGGACTCCTACTCAGTCTGCGCTTTACACTTAAGTGTACGGGTCTGAGGCAGTTTTACCTTTGGAGGTTCAGCTTCCATCACTCAGAATTGCAGTTGCAAATAAAATTACTACAGAAGAAAATGCCAGATTACGATTGGAATAACTGGGAAATTTGAAAGGGAAAAGACTTGCAGCGCAACAAAATTTGGAACTGTACCAAGCTAAGATGATCCAGGCCCATGATAAATTGGTCCGCCCAAGAACTTTCAAAGTTGGTGACTTAGTTCTTGTTCTCAGAAGACCTATTCTTGCACATCGCAAGATAGGTGGTAAATTTGAGCCGACTTGGGAAGGGTCGTTTGTGGTCGAGGCAGTCTACTCAGGAGGCTCCTACCAACTTGTGAATTGCCAAGAAGAACGACAAATGCTTCCAATCAATGGACGATATTTGAAGAAGTATTATGCAACCTGATGTTTCAAAGGAATGAATTCTCATCCCTAGAAACACGGGTGAAGTAACCACTTGTGACTGGGTCCGAACCCAAAAAACATAAAAATGGATAAAAAAAATCATTAACAAAAATATGTACTAAAAATAAAATGTGTGGAATCATAATAAGTTTTACCCCTCCTTTCAAATCAAATCTTGTTCTTGGTCTTTCCTCATCTTTTCCTACCTTCCTTTAAATTAAAATAAGTGAATAAGAATCTTCAGTGATAAATACTTTCTTAATGTTCTTGATCTTAGTACAGCCCCTGATCCTTTCCTTGTCTTCTTCGCAGGGAAATGTCGGAGGGGCGATTGGTCCTAAACTTTAAAAATGTCGTGAGTCTCGCACTCGATGAAAAGAGGGTGAAGGATAGAGCAGTGATAGAAATTGATTCTGACTTCACACCAGCCAACCTACAATATGAAGAATATGATTGGGTCCCAGTGGACCTGGAAGAGCTTCATAGCCAGACAGTGATGAAGATGGGTGGCCCAAGCCACCAATCTAGCAACAAGAAAAGAAAGACAAACACCGAGAAAAGCAAGAAAATCAAGTCAGTAGTTGCCACGACAGAGGGCAGGCTCGTCAGCGCCGCGCCCGCAGAAATTCAAGAAGTGAGGAGAGCTACGCTTACTGCTACTCAAAGAATGAATAAGAATCGCCGTATCTACAATATGTTGACTAAACTAGCAGCAGATCAACAAGAGGAAACAACCACATTCGCCAACACACACATTTCAAAGATACCGATTCATCCGGAACCTGAAAAGAGAGAACAAGCTCCGAGAACAACAGAAAGGATAAGGAAAACTCTGAGAAGATCAGAGGCAGAGAGATCGCCTCGATGCCAGATAAAGATACCATATCTGAAGAACCTTGTTGCTGAAGCAACCCCAGAGGATGTCCCGACAGAGACAATCCCCGAGGAGCCAATGTATGCAGGAGAACGTGACGGGATTGAGCCATACATCCTGCAATACGTTACTAGGCCTCGTCACTTGCAGATCATCCCGGAATATGAACTAGAAAGAATGCAAAATGTTGAAAAGAAGACTTTCGAATACTTTGAAAGGATTAGAGGCAAAAGAATCAACATTTTGGAAGGCCTCGAGTTACACACAGGTGTATTCTCAGAGTACAAGCAACAGCAGATTGTGGATTGCATCTTAGAACATCAGAAAATGGGTCGAGTAGGCCGTCTAAGAGAAAAGACTTATTCGGAACCCCAGAAATGGATTCTAGGGAAAGGAAGAGTCACGATACAATGCGGATGTTGCTATAACTTCGCAGAGGACAGAAGAGGAAATCCATCAGGGATACTCCATCACGGTGAGGTGGATCCAATGTCGAGGATAATTAAAAGAATGGTGAAAAGAATGATAACATGGAGGGTACTGCGCCAGACCGCATACCCAACAGTTGCATCATCAACATTTATCAGAAGGGCGACTGCATACCTCCACACATAGACCACCATGACTTTGTCAGACCTTTCTGCACAGTTTCGTTCGTCAACCAATGTAATGTCATGTTCTGATCTGACCTCTGGATAGCAGGCCCGGGTAAGTTCCGAGGGCCAAAGGAGGTACCACTTCCGGTAGGTTCCGTCATGATATTACAAGGAAATGGAGCAAACATCGCAAAACATTGTATACCGGGAGTACCAGTGGAGCGGATCTCCGTCACTTTTAGAAGGATGGACGACAGAAAGGCACCTTACCACTTCCAGCCAGATCCAAAATTGGAGAGTCTCCGGCCTTACGAGCTGTGAGTTACACTGGAAATAGCACACCTCCAATGCACATCCATGCGGCACTCCTGCCAAGGATGGCTTGGAAGGTGATGTTATTGATCGTGTATCTCATTATTCAGACATGGATTTATAACAGATACTTTTTGGATGAATTAACAAGAATCATACATAGTCCATTTTGAGTCATGGATTGTGTGAGAAATATTTCAGATCGAGTTGTATGATGTATCTTCAACAAGATTGGAATGAAAGTAATCATGTCACATTTTGCCTTCACCTCTTTTTGAGCAAATTGACTGGGAAATGCCATCAAAGTTAAATGAACTTCGAACAAAGAACATAAAAGAAAAGGAAAATATATAAGAACTCTCTTCCATAAAAATCTAAAAATTAAAAAGAACTTCAAATCCACATGAACACCAAATAAACAAGAAATAAAAATGCGATAGTTAAAGGACAAACAAAACAAATCTAAAGCTCAAATTGAATTCCAGTTTAAATCCATCTTTTCAAATCCTCCAATTCTACTTCAAATCAAGATCTATTCCAGACCTCCTTTGAAACCCTCTCTCGGGATGATTTCAGAATCACGAAGAACTTTCAATTTGATTCAGATGGCATGGATTCGTACCCTTCACCAAATAATCAAACTTTGATTGATTCCCACGGGATATAGAACACTTTCATATCTCATTTCGATCTCCCGCTAAATCCAAATCTCCACAATAAATTTCAATTCAAAATTTCCGAGACTGGTACCTAAATTCCAGTTCTCATTCCGAGATTTATACCTAAATTTCGATTCTCATCCGAATTGATACCTAAATTTCAATTCAAAATTTCTGAGACTGGTACCAAAATTCCAGTTCTCATTCCGAGATCGATACCTAAATTTCGATTCTCATCCGAATTGATACCTAAATTTTAATTCAAAATTTTCGAGACTGGTACCTAAATTCCAGTTCTCATTCCGAGATCGATACCTAAATTTCGATTCTCATCCAAATTGATATCTAAATTTCAATTCAAAATTTCCAAGACTGGTACCTAAATTCCAGTTCTCATTCCGAGATCGATACCTAAATTTTGATTCTCATCCGAATTGATACCTAAATTTCAAATCAAAATTTCCGAGATTGATACCTAAATTTTGATTCTCATCCGAATTGATACCTAAATTTCAATTCAAAATTTCCGAGACTGGAACCTAAATTCCTGTTCTCATTTCGAGATCGATACCTAAATTTCGATTCTCATCTGAATTGATACCTAAATTTCAATTCAAAATTTCCGAGACTGGTACCTAAATTCTAGTTCTCATTCCGAGATCGATACCTAAATTTTGATTCTCATCCGAATTGATACCTAAATTTCAATTTAAAATTTCCGAGACGGGTACCTAAATTCCAGTTCTCATTCCGAGGTCGATACCTAAATTTCGATTCTCATCCAAATTGATACCTAAATTTCAATTCAAAATTTTCGAGACTGGTACCTAAATTCTAGTTCTCATTCTGAGATCAATACCTAAATTCTGATTCTCATCCTTCTCGAGGTCTATACCTAAATTTCAACTCTCTTTCGAGATTGATACATAAATTTCAATTCTCTTCCTAGCTTGGCATTTGTTCTAGGGCTTCAACAAACAGAATATTAATGGTAAGCTTCTTTAATATCTTCAAAAATTTTGAAAATTGCTTATCCAACTTTTGTTGACGAAGTCTCTGAGGAAATGGAGGTGGTGGTTTTTCTAAATCAACCTTAGGCGGAGAAATAGGTCTTTCAAAACCTTTTGGAGCGTCCTCTTTAGGTCTTTAAATCTCTTCTTTTTGTACTTCAATTTCTTTTTGAACTCTACCTTCCAATTCTTTTCCACTTCTCAGTTGAATTACTTTCACTTGTTCTTAATTCTTTTCTCTTGGATTCACTTCAGTATTACTTGGAAGCATTCCTTAGTCTCTATTACTTAAGGCATTTGTAAATTGTCCCAATTGATTTTCAATATTTCTGATGGTTGCTCCTTGAATTTGTAATTGATTTCCCATATGTGATACTACTTCCAAGGACAACTTCTTCTCATTATTTTGTAAAGCATTGTTATAACGTGAAGGATAAGTTAATCTATTATTATTATTACCTTGGTTGTTCCAATTCCCCAATGGGTTTACTTGGATGTTCCCCAATTGTTGATTAACACCACCCTGATTATTGTTATTCTAGTTAAAATTTGGATGATTCTTCCAAACTGGGTTATAATAATTGGAGTACGGGTTGTTAGGTTTGATTATAGCATTTATAGTTTCTGTTGAAGAATAAGAATCAACCATTTGGCCTAATGAATTTTCTTCAATTATGAGATTTGGTTGAGAAAAATTCATCCCAAATTGGTCTATCTTCCTTGATACAGCAATAACTTGATTTGCTAACATTGTAAAAGCATCATTTTCATAAACACTGGCTACCTTTTTAGGATTTAACCTTTCAGAAGGCCATTGAAAATTATTAGTAGCCATTTCTTCAATTAAAGAATAAGCATCAGAAAATGTTTTAGACATTAATGATCCACCAGTAGCAGCATCGATGATTAATCTAAGAGATCCAACTAATCCATTATAAAAAGTTTCAATTATTAACCAATCTGGTATCTGTTGACCTCATTTTTGATGAGTTCTTTTCTCTTCTCTCTTCTTAGTACTTAGGATCTAGCCATATGGCTTCTCCTTGACTATCTTAGAGGACTAGAAATGGGACCCACCACTTAGAAATTCAAACACTTCTTAGCTCCCTTCAAATCCCACAATTTTGACAATAAACTCCCAAACCACTTGGAGGGTTAAAACCAACATATGGAGGTTTAAAGGATGAGTTCCCTATAGGACTCTTTTAAACAATTTGATTCCCTGACTCATGTATGTAATTCATTTGGATGGACCTCAACTTCTAGGCCCCTGACTAAGAGGGTTAGGAACAACATATTGAGTACCTAAAATGAGTCCTCTCATGGCTCTTGTGAGCTTAACATGGCTTCATGACTCAACCAAAATGATTTCACTTCACTCACACTTGATCAATCTTCATTTTCCCCAAATTTCAATTTTTGACCCCCGCGACCCTAAACCCACCAAGCCTACCAAATGCCCTTGAAATTGCTCAAAATTTGCAAAATTACCTAAACTACCCAAAATTCCTCAAAACCAATCCTTAACACTTCCCCCCACTCAAATTGATCATCCATGGCCAAATACACCAAAATTTTCCAAAAGTACCCCTAAATACTCTCCAAATACACTTTCAACCCAAAAAATCCAAAAATTTAAAAAATTCCCAGAAAATTCCAGAAAATCCCAAATATGCCGAGTTTCATTTTGTTCAACTACAACATAAGCCATTTTTTTCAATTTGGCCCACTTTTACCAAAACCCATAATTTGACCTATTTTTTAACCTATGTGGACCCATTGTCCCACCAAACCAACCCAATTGACCTCAATTTTGATTCAATTCAATTTTAAGCTTCAATTCAATAACCCTAATATCAATTTAGACCAAATCCAAACCCAATTTTATTAACATGTGGATCCAATTTCAATTTGAAGCTTAAAGCCCAATTTTGGCCCATGACCTAAACTTAGCCCAAACCAACCCAACTTAACTCCAATTAATCCCGAATCTTTTCCTAAACCTTCCTAACATCGCAAAAAACAAGAAAACCAATATGATTTGAACAAAATTTGAAATCAAAATCCACCTAAACTTAACCCAAACCAAAAATCCCCAATTTGGGCCTAAACCAATCTTGAACCCAAATTGGCCCAAATCCCAAAATCAAAGCCCAACCAAAGTTAAAAACTCTTTGTCACACCCCCATAAACATTTTTCAACATTAATTTTACATCAAATCAAACATTGGCCCAACCTTAACCCAAGTTGGCCCAATTTGATCCACTTTGGCCTCATTACCAAAAAGCCTAAATTGAACCCAATTCAATTCAAAATCACCACCAAACTTGTTCCAAATTATTCATGGTACATTCATAAACCAATCCCAACATTTATTTGACACAACCCCTCACCAATTTTCATCCATCAATTTATTTCAAAACCTTAAAGCCCACTTCCTTAAACCATTTTAAAAGCTCATTCCAAAACCATTTCAAAGGCCCAAGACTTACTCCAAAGCCCATGTGATATTGTCTCATCGTGCCCACTTAATTAAAATAATCCCCTAAGTCCAAACCCATTATTTTGATTAAACAAAAATAACATCATGAGAAAACCAATCAAAAAATCCAAAGTATTTAAAAAATTCCAAATAACATTTTTATGAAATTGACCAAACCTTTTTCCAAGACAGATGAAGCCATGAAGTCATGCATAAACCATATGCAAGCCATAGGAGTCACTTTAAACCTCACCATGTCATTTATGGCAAATGGAGGGCGCCTCTTTCTTAATCCCTCATCAAGCTTTTTAACCCCATCCATGTCACACTTTAAACCAAGCTTAGCCACATCACCTTGGATGGGGACTTCACCACACCTTTCTAGCTGACCTAAATGATTCTCCCTCGCCCAAAGTCAAGCCTTGGGGAGGTGCACCTAGCCTAAACCATGACTTGACCAAATTGAGCCCAAAATGCACCCATTCCCATTCCTTTTTAAATCAACCCCTTTACACATGGCATTAGCCAATTGAGTTCATAAACATCAAGCCCTGACCTCCCTGACCCTGGCCGGCCAGCCACCAAGCCGCCGTAAACCACCAGGCTTGTTGCTGTTGACCTCATTTTACAATGGGTCAATACCTTATGACCTAAAAAGTCAACTTTGGTCAAATTGGTCAAACCAGACCCAGTGACCAACCCTGTTGACCCCATAGGAAAAACCCTATGACCTAAAAAGTCAACATTGGTCAAATTGGTCAAACCAGACCCAGTGACCAACCCTGTTGACCCCATAGGTCACCCTTTTGACCTAAAAAGTCAACTTTGGTCAAACTGGTCAAACCAGACCTAATGACCTATACTGTTGACCCCATAGGTCAACCCTATGACCTAAAAGTCAACATTGGTCAAACTGGTCAAACCAGACCTAATGACCTACCATGTTGACCCCATAGGTCACCATTATGACCTAAAAAATCAACTTTGGTCAAATTGGTCAAACTAGACCTAATGACCTACACTGTTGACCCCATAGTTCAACCTTTAGACCTAAAAAGTCAACTTTGGTCAAATTGGTCAAACCAGACCCAGTGACCAACCCTGTTGACCCCATAGGTGAACCCTATGACCTAAAAAGTCAACATTGGTCAAATTGGTCCAACCAGACCTAGTGACCTACACTGTTGACCCCATAGGTCAACCCTATGACCTAAAAGTCAACATTGGTCAAATTGGTCAAACCAGACCTAGTGACCTACACTGTTGACCCATAGGTCAACCCTATGACCTAAAAGTCAACATTGGTCAAATTGGTCAAACCAGACCTAGTGACCTACACTGTTGACCCCATAGGTCAACCCTATGACCTAAAAAGTCAACATTGGTCAAATTGGTCAAACCAGACCTAGTGACCTACACTGTTGACCCCATAGGTCAACCCTATGACGTAAAAAGTCAACATTGGTCAAATTAGTCAAACCCGACCTAGTGACCTACACTGTTGACCCCATAGGTCAACCCTATGACCTAAAAAGTCAACATTGGTCAAATTAGTCAAACCAGACCTAGTGACCTACACTGTTGACCCCATAGGTCAACCCTATGACCTAAAAAGTCAACGTTGATCAAAATGGTCAAACCAGACCTAATGACCTACCCTGTTGACCCCATAGGTCAACCTTTTGACCTAAAAAGTCAACTTTGGTCAAATTGGTCAAACCAGACCTAATGACCTACCCTGTTGAACCCATATGTCAACCTTTTAACCTAAAAAGTCAACTTTGGTCAAATTGGTCTAACCATGCCTAATGAACAGTCCTATTGACCCATAAATCAACCTTTTCACCCACTGACACATTTAAAACACCACAATGATAAAATCACAAGGGTTCGACAACCTAAAATCAATTTGATCAATTTAGGCTGACTTGGGTCAACCCAAGTCAAAATTGGTTAACACCTATCTATTTTAATTAAAATAGATAAAAATGAAATAAAAATAATAATATTAATCAAATAATTAATTTCAAAAATATTTTGATTAATTAAAATGATTAATGATTTAATTTTCAAAATTTTAATTAAATGACATAATTAAAATGATAATTAAAATCATAAAATAATAAAAACAAAAATAATCAATTAATTAATTTGAAATTATTTTCAATTAATAAATTGATTAATAAAATAATTTCCACCAATTGTAGTTAAAAAAATAATTAATTAAAATGGGAATTAAAGAAGAAATGAAATCATCTTTAGCCTCTTCATATTTAATTGAGCTAAACCATCTTAAAGGCTTATTTAACACTTAATTAAGCCCATTTTAAGGCCCATTACCCATGGCTTAACATGCATGGTTATGCATGGGATGAGGTGTCACCACCTCCTTCATTCTAAACATATTCTCTCCTTAAGGTGGCCGGCCAACACAAGGACATTTTCTCCACCTCCCAAGCCACCCAATGGGAGGGAAAACCACACATGAAATCCCCCCTTACCATGGTTAATGGTAATGATGAAGACTAGGCATATGTGTCACCATTTGCCAAGCCTAAGAAGTGAGGTGTAAGCTCATTAGCAAGTGAAACAACAGCTCACAAGTAACCTCCCACAATGGCCAATGGACAAGGGACAAAGAGATGAAATTCATCATGACAAACTTAGGGAGAAGCATCCAAGCCTATCTCCAGCCAATTGATCACCCAATCAGCTAATAGAGGAGGCAAGTAATCCTCTAGAACAACCTAAGCCAAGCCAAAACCATCCCCTTGCTATAAAAGGACCCCATGGCCGAAACTAGCCAAGGGGAGAAAATATTTAGGGAGGTCCATAGGCTGCTCAAACCCTCTTGCTCCCAACACAAAACTTCTTCCTAAGAGCTTCCACAATCTTTTAGGATCGATTCCAAGCCTTAGTTTCAGCCCATTTTAGCCAATTTGATCAATTTTCAAAAACAACCCAAATTATGCATCTCTTTCAAATTCCTCCCAAAGCCTGACTTCTGGAACATATTGCTGTAGCAGCTATCTTCCATTGGGGTCCTAGAAGGCAACCATAAAGTCTGATCTAGCTTGATTTTCTTGTGGCCAAGGTATGGAATTTATCTTTGCAAAATAAATCATGTTTTTGATTAATCATGTACTATACTAGCTCAAAAGTGTATCATCACCATATGGATAGATACTTCTCATCCAGATGAGCATTTAAAAAAAAATCACTCAATTTCGTCTAGAAATGAGTGAGATATTAACATTTGAAGTTAAACGGATTTAGAATTTTTTAAATAAATTCCGAATATTCTCGGCCCTCCGATCGCGCGCTGTTTGAGATGGATGGCCCAGATACTGCTTCGCACCGTCAGCCGTCCGACCCGTTGGACGGGATCTTCCCTCCCATTCGACGCATCTGAGGACACGCGTCGACAGCGGGAGGGTTTGGCGGCGCGATATTAAAAAAAAATCCATTTTAACCCTTTAAACTTCAAAAATTCTTATCTTTTTAACCAGAGGTCTTAAAAAATAAAATAAAAATACCTCTGGAAAGCACTTGAAGAGGAGAAAATTATGAGACCAAAATCATAATTTTATTCTTTGTATTTAATTTTTAATTAATCAAAATGCTCTCTGGAGTATTTTAATTATTAAAAATTATTTACAAATCAAAAAATTATGAAACTTTGAGGCATTTATCTTTATGTTCTTTGGGACCTTCCATAATTTTTCTAAGGACAGAAAACATGCCTAGGATACTTTTCTTGAATTTTTAAGTTTCTTTGTAATTATTTCAAATAATAATTATAAAAAATTTGAAAATTAAGAAAATAAAAATATAAATGACTAGGAATAATAGGGTAATAAACAATAACCCTAGGAAAAATATTCCTAAGTCATGGAAACAATTTTGAATGACATTTTGAAATTTAGGGATAAAATCATTTATTAATTAAATAATTTTAATCCCAAAATGACCCTTTATGAATTTAAAATATTTTCATCAACAAAAACTTTGAAAATGGTTTTAGTCTATGATAGGCTAATAATAAACCTCACTTGAGTCTAAAATGACAAGATTAGATTCAATTAGGGTTTAAAATGACATTTAATCCATTAAACCTTACCTAAATTAGGTTTAATAAAAATTAAACTCTTTTAATTAAGTTTAAGGACACACTAAACTTAATTAATCCATTAAACCTTACCTAAATTAGGTTTAATAAAAACTAAACTTCTTTAATTAAGTTTAAGGACACATTAAACTTAATTAACCCATTAAACCTTACCTAAATTAGGTTTAATAAAAATTAAACTTCTTTAATTAAGTTTAAGGACACACTAAACTTAATTAACCCATTAAACCTGACCTAAATTAGGTTTAATAAAAACTAAACTTCTTTAATTAAGTTTAATGACACACTAAACTTAATAAAACCATTAAACATTACCTAAATAAGGTTTAATAAAAATTAAACTTCTTTAATTAAGTTTAAGGACACACTAAACTTAATTAACCTATTAAACCTTACCTAAAATAGGTTTAATAAAAATTAAACTTCTTTAATTAAATTTAATGACACACTTAACTTAATTAACCCATTAAACCTTACCAAAATTAGGTTTAATAAAAATTAAACTTCTATAATTAAGTTTAAGGCACACTAAACTTAATTAACCCATTAAACCTTACCTAAATTAGGTTTAATAAAAATCAAACTTCTTTAATTAAGTTTAAAGACACACTAAAATTAATTAACCAATTAAACCTTACCTAAATTAGGTTTAATAAAAATCAAACTTCTTTAATTAAGTTTAAAGACACACTAAACTTAATTAACCCATTAAACCTTACCTAAATTAGGTTTAATAAAAATTAAACTCTTTTTAATTAAGTTTAAGGACATATTAAACTTAATTAACACAAAATTAAACTCCCTTAATTAGGTTTAAAGACATACTAAACTTAATTAACCTCCTTAAACATAAGGTTTAATCAAACCTAAACCCTAATTAGGTCTAACCCTTAGACCTAATTAAACCATTAGACCTTAACTAACTAAGGTCTAATCAAACCCAAACCCTAATTAGGTCTAACCCTTAGACATAATTAAACCATTAAGCCTTAACTAACTAAGGTTTAATCATACCTAAACCCTAATTAGGTCTAACCCTTAGACCTAATTAAACCTTTAAACCTTAACTAACTAAGGTTTAATCAAACTCAAACCCTAATTAGGTCTAACCCTTAGACCTAATTAAACTATTAAGCCTTAACTAACTAAGGTTTAATCATACCTAAACACTAATTAGGTATAACCCTTAGACCTAATTAAACCATTAAGCCTTAACTAACTAAGGTTTAATAAAACTCAAACCCTAATTAGGTATAACCCTTAGACCTAATTAAACCATTAAGCCTTAACTAACTAAGGTTTAATCATACCTAAACCCAAATTAGGTCTAACCCTTAGACCTAATTAAACCTTTAAGCCTTAACTAACTAAGGTTTAATCATACCTAAACCCTAATTAGGTCTAACCCTTAGACATAATTAAACCATTAGACCTTAACTAACTAAGGTTTAAAAAAACTTAAACCCTAATTAGGTCTAAACCATTAGACCTAATTAAACCATTAAACCTTAACTAACTAAGGTTTAATCAAACCTAAACCCTAATTAGGTCTAACCATTAGACCTAATTAAACCATTAGACCTTAACTAACTAAGGTTTAATAAAACTTAAACCCTAATTAGGTCTAAACCATTAGACCTAATTAAACCATTAAACCTTAACTAACTAAGGTTTAATAAAATCTAAACCCTAATTAGGTCTAAATCATTAGACCTAATTAAACCATTAAACCTTAACTAACTAAGTTTAATCAAACCTAAACCCAAATTAGGTCTAACCCTTAGACCTAATTAAACCATTAAACCTTAACTAACAAAGGTTTAATAAAACCTAAACCCTAATTAGGTCTAACCCATTGGACCTAATTAAACCATTAGACCTTAACTAACTAAGGTTTAATCAAACCTAAACCCTAATTAGATCTAACCATTAGATCTAATTAAACCATTAAGCCTTAACTAACTAAGGCTTAACTAAATTCAAATCCTAATTAGGTCTAAACCTTAGACTTAATAAGACCATTAAGCCTTAATTAACCAAGGTTTAACAAAAATCAAACCTGACTTAAGTCTAACCCATTAAGACTTATGTCAAACCAAACTTAGTTAGATCTAAGCTAAACTTTAGGTTCAACCTACACTGAACCTAAATTAAACCTAAACCTAACTTAAGTCTAACCTACATTAGACTTAAGTCAAACCAAACTTAGGTTCAACCCACACTGAACCTAAATTAAACCTAAACCTAACATAAGTCTAACCTACATTAGACTTAAGTCAAACCAAACTTAGGTTCAACCTGACCTGAACCTAAGTCAAAATCAAAGCAAACTTAAGTCTAACCCATATTAGACTCAAGTTAAACCAAACTTAGCCAAACATAACCTTACTTGAGTTCAATAAAACTTGAACCCAAGTTAACCTAAACCTTAGGTTCAAGCCACATTGAACCTAACCTAAACCTAACCTAACTTGAGTCCAACCTAACTTGAACCTAAGTTAACCTAAACCTTTGGTTCAACCCACATTGAACCTAACCTAAACCTAACCTAACTTAAGTCCAACCTAACTTGAACCCAAGTTAACCTAAACCTTAGGTTCAACCCACATTGAACCTAACCTAAACCTAATCTAACTTGAGTCCAACCTAACTTGAACCCAAGTTAACCTAAACCTTAGGTTGAACCCACATTGAACCTAACCTAAACCTAATCTAACTTTAGTCGAACCTAACTTGAACCCAAGTTAACCCAAACCTTAGGTTCAACCCACATTGAACCTAACCTAAACCTAATCTAACTTGAGTCCAACCTAACTTGAACCCAAGTTAACCTAAACCTTAGGTTCAACCCACATTGAACCTAACCTAAACCTAATCTAACTTGAGTCCAACCTAACTTGAACCCAAGTTAACCTAAACCTTAGGTTCAACCCACATTGAACCTAACCTAAACCTAATCTAACTTGAGTCCAAGTTAACCTAAACCTTAGGTTCAACCCACCTTGAACCAACCTAAACCAAATCTAACTTGAGTCCAACCTAACTTAAACCCAAGTTAACCTAATGCTTAGGTTCAACTCACATTGAACCTAACCTAAACCTAATCTAACTTGAGTCCAACCTAACTTGAACCCAAGTTAACCTAAACCTTAGGTTCAACCCACATTGAACCTAACCTAAACCTAACCTAACTTGAGTCCAACCTAACTTGAACTAAAGTTAACCTAAACTTTAGATTAAACCCACATTGAACCTATCTGAACCCAACCCAACTTAAACTCAAGTTAACCTAACTTTAGGTTCAATCCACATTGAACCTAACTCAAACATAACCTAACTTGAATTCAATCCAACTTGAAGTCAAGTTAACCTAAATCTTAGGTTCAATCCACATTGAACCTAACTTAAACTCAAACATAACCTAACTCGAGTTCAATCCAACTTGAACTCAAGTTAACCCAAGTCTTAGGTCCAATCCATATTGAACCTAACTTAAACTCAAACATGACCTAACTTGAATTCAATCCAACTTGAACTCAGGTTAATCTAAATCTTAGGTCCAATCCACATTGAACCTAAATTCAACCCAAACTAAAGTTAAGTCTAATCTACATTAGACTTAAATCAAACTGAACTTGAGTTCAACCCCTAATGAACTTAAGACAATCCTAAATCTAAGTCCGATAAAATAGACATGATTAAGACTTAAACCTTACCTAAAATGGATTTAAATGGTCTATAATTCTAATTAAGTCTAATTTATTAGGCTTGATTAACCTTTAAATCCTATTTAAAAAAGGTTTAAAATTTAATTAAGTCCATCCAAAACAAAACCTTTTAACTTAAGTTCAAACAGACATGAACTAGAGTTAAGTACATTCAATCAACATTGAATTTAACTTAGATTCAATCAGTCATGAATCCAAGTTAATTCAACCAATATTGAATTTAACTTTAAACCTTCTAACTTAAGTTCAAACAGACATGAACTCGAGTTAATCAAATTCAATCAACATTGAATTTAACTTAGGTTCAACTAGACTTGAACCCAAGTTAGTTCAATTAATATTGAATTTAACTTTAAATCTTTTGATAGACACGAACCTGAAATTTAAGCTCAAACTCAAGATCAATTCAACATAATTCGACATTCTAAAATTGACATAACCAACATAAATCTGATGTTGACATAATCAATGAAAATGTGACAATTTAAAAATAACATGATTAGCATGAAGTTGACATTTCAAAATAACTTGACATTCAAAAAAAATATTCTGTGATATTATTTCTGACAATATTTTCTTCGCAGGATGAAGACAAGAAATTCCGTTTAGATTTTCTTTGCATGTTATAGAGGTGTGCTAACTCTTGTTTTGCGAGACGCCGACGACGAATATTAGCAACAAAACAAAACAAAACTTTAAGGTTAGACATATAACCTGAAACTTTTCAACAAGACAACAACATTGACAACAAAACAAAACTTTTAGGTTAGACATATAACCTGAAATTTTTCAACACAACAACGACATGGCAACAAAACCAAAATCTTTAGGTTAGACATAATACCTAAAGTACTCAATAACATGATATAACGACATTTGGGAGTGATAGTGGGTACATCTCTCCTTAAAATAAATCTTTTAGAAAACAAATGATTAACATTAATCAGAAGTTTTCTTAAACAATCGACAATTGTTTAAGATGTAATTAACTATAGAGGCTTACCTCTATAGGAGATCTAAAAGAACCCAAAACAGAAATCTCTGGTTTACCATGATTTTCTTAATATGAAAATTCTAGAATACGTCATTCTAGAATATCCTCATATAAGAATTATCATAAACACCTTTTTCTACTATTAGTCCTAAAAATTCTCTATATCCTTCATAGGATTTATACTAATAAAACTAGGCTAATATTAGATGGCTAGTCCTTGACATTGATATGATATATTGGATGGCGATGACATGATGACATCATCATCATCATCAAATACCATGATACAATATATTTCTTCTTTCCATCGCCACCAAGAGAGTGGCTACTCCGCTGGGGAGAATCTTTCTTCTCATCTTTTGTTATCATTTGTTTTCATTTTAAAATTTTGAAAATAAAAGTTCCCAGTTTATAAATAAGTCAATAATATTCATTTTTCTTGAAATTACAAAAAAATCGCAATGGATTCTCCGAATTCGATCTTTTCTTACTGTCAAGACTTTGACATACCAATAGAGGAAAATCCTCCCTTTTATCATAATGATTATGGATTATTTAGTGAAATAGAATTCATATTAGATAATCCATATCAAAAAGATTCTCAATCTTTTCAAGAATTTGGCTTGCAACCTTATGAAGACTTTCTGAATTTTACAGACAATTTACCTGAATATACACCCGAAGAACCTTACATCCTTGAAGAAATGAAAAGACAGAGTGATAAGAAAGGAAAACAAGTTTACGAGGAAGATGATGTTCCACCATCATCTATGTATGTGATCGGATCTTCTTCAAGGAACATTCATGAAACTCCTTCATTTAAAAGAAAGAAAAGGTGGAACGAAAACGATAATTTTGAAACACCTGAATTTCAACAGAATATTTTTGGAAATCCTTCCTTTTTAGAGGAAAATCAATATATTCTAATTCCTGTTGAATACACTGACAATTCTTTTCAACCTAAAAGATCTCCCCCATTTCGTGATGTACATTCAGTGTTTAAGAGATTAGCACGAAAAGAAAAATGTTCATTATCTAAGTTATTAGATAAAATGGGTTGTGCAGTCTCCAACACCATGAAAAGGAGAATTTTATCAATGGGAAATTCTAATTATCAAGAAACGGATTATCAATTCCCAACTGATGAACATTGTGTTCGAGTGCCAGTAAAATTTTGATTGGGCCCTAGAATAAGAGATGTAGTGGTCACCAATGACAAAACTCGATATGACAATTTAATGTCAGAAGCAGAAAATACAACTGCTAAAATGACAGACTTAGTCCAGATGCTACAAAAAGCAAATTATCCTTATACTGGATATGATACACCACCTGAGAATTCTCACCCTATACTTGAAAATAATGTATGGAGGCGAAAATCGTCTAAAAGAAATTCTGATACCACCAACACTCCTGCAAATAATTGACAAGAAGAAATTTGCAGAAAACATTCTACAAAATCGTTTCAGGAGAGATTAAAGAAATTAAAAGAAGATATTAAACAACTTTCAAGACAAGAAAGGAAAAATACTTCTGAAAGTTCCAATGAGAATGTTGCTAGCGTTAACATGGTAGAAACCCGATCTGCTTCCTTAGCACGAGAATCAAATGAAGAGGAATTGCGAGAGGTGATACGACAATGAGATGAACAAATAAGTCGTCTTGAACAAAGAATGGAAGAACTGGTAGCGACTTTGCAAAAACCACCAGCCGACCGTTCTCCAGCTATTGAAATCGTTAGACCAGAGGCTATTCACATCCTTGAAAGCAGAGAAGAACTAATGGATGTCGAGGAAAGTACTCTAAAGAGAAAGAATTCTCCTCATAACGAAACTCCAGAAAAGGATATTACAAAAATAGTGGAACAAAAGATTAAAGAAACAATGACTCTGGCAAAAGCTGGAGCATTAACTCCAAAGGGTAGGCCATACCCAGAGGAATTTGATTCTGTTCAATATCCTAAAGGTTTTGTTCCTTCTGTCTTTAAAATGTTCGATGAGACGGGAAATCCCTGACAACATCTGGCACATTTTAGTGCAAGCTGCTATAATGCTGGAGGAAATGACGCTCTCCTATTTTGACAATTTGTTAACAGTCTCACACGAGTTGCCTTAGACTGGTATGCAGAACTTCCCAACGGATCTGTCAAAACTTTTGTAGAGCTTTAAAGCCTTTTCATTCAATTCTTTGCAGGAGCACAACATCACACCACTGTTGGTGATTTGGTGGTAGAGAAACAAAAACCAGGAGAAACCTTGGTAGATTATATTTTACGCTGGAGAAATCTCAGCATGAAATGTGAACCACAATTACAAGAACAACATGCTATTGGAATACTGCTCAAAAATATCCATGGTCCTATAGCATTCATGCTTAAAGGATTTACAATAAAAACTTTTGAAAAATTACTCAGTAAAGCTGCCAATCTTCAGGAAGTGGTTAAGCAGATGAGTGTAATGGAGAAAACTGAAAAGACAAAAACTATCAAAACTTTTGAAAAGAAACCTAGGAATATTGCAGAAAAAGGCAAACAGATGATGCAAATTCAACCGGAGTAAAAGAAGCAATGACAAAATCCTTCGACATCACAGACATCACCTCAATTACAACTTCAACAACCAATCCCAGTATCAACTGAGAAGAAAACAATGGCTCAAAGGATGAATAAAGTATATTCATTTAAAACAGAAGCCGTCGGTAAAATATTTCGTAGCTTGCTTAAAATACCTGAATTTAAGCTACCAGAAGCTAAAATGCCAGCATACATTGACATGAAGGACAATCCTAATTATTGTCCTTATCACAGGATGCTCGGACATAAAATTGAAGAATATTTTGTCTTCAAAGACTGGTTAGAGCGTAATTTCAAAGATGGAAATATAGTCATTCCGAAAGAATACTTGAAAGAACCTGAAAAGGGATCAGTCAATATGGTTTCGATAGAGGAACTTAATCCTAAAAACAAGGATAGCATTTCTGAAGAGATATGTGCTAAATACCAAGTTACAAAATCTCCCAAGAAAGAAAAGAAAAAGAAAATCAAGAAAATGTAAAAGATTAGAGGTCTTCCAGACATAGGGGCTGCAACTCCTTTTGTACCTTCTAGTTCATTTCACTCTTGTACTAGGATAGTTATGTCGGCCGAAGGACGAAAAATCCTCAAGCGAATAACTTTGTATGACTTTCTTTTTATCATGAATAATAACAATCCTAGTTTTGCGTACATTTTATCCATTCTGGATGATGCTTCTGAGAATGACCATTTGAATTCTAACCCTATAGACAATGCTCAAATCGTATATGATCAATCTAAAGACAACCAAACTAATGAAAACAAAAATGAGAAATCTGATAATGACACAGATGAAGATGACATTGCTACGCTTCAATTACAAGGAATTCTGATTTCTATAGGATTGGAGTCCTCGGACTCAGAAACGAATGAATCAGATAATCAACTTGAAGAAATAGTTGAAATTAACTTGAGAAGTGGAAAAATCTTACCTCCTAGGATAACTCCACAAGAAAAAGAAAAACAAATAATTTCACCAGATAAGATCATTCCTCTAATATATCCTCGAACTTCTGAAGGAAGTAAGGATGATCTTCACAATAAGGTGGATTATAATGTACTGGCTCATTTGAGAAAATTACCTTCAAAATTAAGCATCTATGACGCTCTCATACTTTCTAAAGAAATGAGAGAATCGTTAATAAAGGCTCTTTCAGACCCTGACATTTGCTTAACTCAACTTGCTAGTACTACCCAAAATGAAGCTTACTCATTAGAGGAATCAACAAAGATTACCTTCTCTAACAATGACTTGTTGCTCGGAACAACTGAACATAATCGTCCACTATATATTACAGTAAACATCAATGACACGATACTTTCGAGAGTTCTTATTGACGCAGGTGCTTCAATCAACATTATGAATCTGAGAACTCTTGCATACTTAAACATTGATGCCTCTCAACTATCAAGGGATACGATGATGTTAAGAGGATTCAATCAACAAGGAGAACGGGCCCTTGGATCAATAACATTACTCTTAAAAATAGCCGACCTGGCAACAACAACAAAATTTCATATTATTGATTCAGACACCTATTTTCATGCGTTACTTGGCAGACCATGGCTCCATGAATATAAAATGGTACCCTCTTCATTACATCAATGTATTAAATATTTACGAAAAGGACAAGAATTTCGTATTATAGGAGACCTGCAACTGTTTTCAATCCATGAAATCGGTATACATGAAGATGCAACATATTATGCTCCTATAAATAAAGCAATATCTTCCAAATAGACAACAATAAATATGGAAGAAAAGAACAAAGAAAAGAAAATAAATGAAAAGGATTTTTCTTCAATAAAGAAAAAAGAGACTAATTTCCGTCAGACTCGCACTCGAGGTCGAGGCCGAGAACGAGGACGAAGGAGAGAAGATCCAATTGTCACAATGAAGAAACCATTGAAGTTCAAAATCCACCTGGATTCTGAAGAAGAAACGACATCTGTGGTTGCAATGGAACCCCAATTCAAAATATCTTTAGAAGAAGAAGACAAAGAGAAACAATTTGAATCCATGTATGACAAAATCAATCATTATATACATTCTATGACTCTAACTCCAATCTCCACTTCTAAGATTGAGAATTTAATAGACAAAGAAGTATATAATGATGACAAAAAGCCAATTAAGTTTAGACTTGGCTCTACTTCTTCTTGTACTAAAGATGATGTAAAAATAGAAGATGGAAATCTTCCACAATCAATGAAAATTCCTTTTGAGCTGTATTCTCCTTGGGCACGAAAATTCATTCAAAACAGTTTAATGCTCAAACAATGGTCTTTAAAACAACCGCATTTCATTGAACAAATGTGGAATGATAATAAACGAAATTCTAACTCTAAAAAAGGTGTTGGATTTGGAGTTTTGGGACCATTAGATGATACAGAATTTTGTTTGACTGTCACAGAAGAATGTGATTCCGAAACATTGCCTGATCTACCAAATGAAAATGCTCCCCCGGAGTTAGAAGAAGAAATTAAATCGACAATTGATGAACTAAAAGAAATAAATTTAGGAACTAATGAAAATCCAAAACCGACTTTTATTAGTTCATTCCTTAATCATGAGGAAATAAAAGACATAACTCAATTGTTGATGGAATATAAAGACTGTTTTGCCTGGACTTATGACGAAATGCCTGGTTTATCTCCAGAAGTTGCAGTCCATAAACTTGGGATAGACCAAATCATAAACCCAGTTAAACAAGCTCCAAGAAGGATGCGTGTCGAAATAGAGCAACAAGTCATTGCAGAAGTCAAGAAATTGATAGAGGCTGACTTCATACGAGAAGAAAACTATCCAACATGGCTAGCCAATGTGGTGCCAGTTAAAAAGAAAAATGGACAAATAAGAGTCTGCATAGACTATAGGGACTTGAACAAAGCATGTCCAAAAGATGAATTTCCTTTAACAATTCCTGAGTTAATGGTTGATATTGCATCAAAATATGCAATATTTTCTTTCATGGATGGATCATCAGAATATAATCAAATAAAAATGTTTTCGGAAGACGAAGTAAATACAGCTTTCCGAATACCCATCGGCATATATTGTTATAAGGTTATGCCATTTGGACTGAAAAATGCTGGTGCAACCTAACAAAGAGCCAAGCCACGGATTTTTGATGAACTAATACATAATCAAGTCGAATGTTATGTCGACGATCTGGTTGTCAATAGTAAAAAAAAAGACGATCATATATACGATTTGGGAGTTGTCTTTGAACGACTACGATGTTATAATCTTAAAATGAACCCTTTAAAGTGTGCCTTTTGTGTCACTTCAGGAAAATTTTTAGGATTTGTAGTTCGACATCGTGGGATAGAAATTGATCCTCTCAAAATTGAAGCTATTCTAAATATGCCTCCTCCTAAAAATCTAACTCATTTGAGATCCTTCCAAGGAAAATTAGCATACATACGACGTTTCATTTCCAATCTATCGGGTAGATGTCAACCCCTTATTGCCCTTACTAGAAAGGATGCCAAATTCGGGTGGGATGAAAAGTGCCAACATGCCTTTGAAGACATTAAACAATATTTGATAACCCCTCCTGTCTTAGCAGCCCCTGTATTAGGAAGACCTTTAATCCTTTACACCGCGACATTGGACAATTCACTTGGAGCTTTACTAGCACAAGTAAATGATGAAGGAAAAGAAAATGCGTTATACTACTTGAGTCGTTGTTTACTTCCAACGGAAATAAAATATCCGACAATTGAGAAGCATTGTTTAGCCTTGATCTTCGCAGTTCAAAAGCTAAGACATTATATGCTTTCTCATAAAGTAACTCTTATTTCAAGAGTTAACCCGTTACAATATTTAATAACATGACCGACACTTTCTGGGAGATTAGCAAGATGGGCAATGATCTTGTTACAATTTGACATAACATTTGTACCGCTACGTGCTATTAAAGGACAAATCCTAGCAGATTTCTTAGCGGCACACCCGATTCCAACAGGATCACCCCTTAATGACGATCTACCTGATGAACAAATATCAGAAGTAAAAAATTCTAACATGCAACGATGGGAACTCTACTTTGACGGAGCATCGTCTGCATGGAAAGACAAAGATAAGCAGACAATCATACCAGGCAAAGCCGGAGTAGGATTAATTTTCATTACTCCAGACAAAATGATGATGCCCTTTTCCTATCATTTGACAGAACCATGCACGAATAACGAAGCCGAATATGAAGCGCTCATAACCGGTCTAGAATTGACAATATTAATGGAAATTGAGAATATTGATATCTGTGGAGATTCCCAGTTAATTATCAATCAAATTGCTGGCAAATATAAAATTCTGAAACCACGACTTGAACAATATTCCCATTACACTCTGAAATTACTTCAACAAATTCCTGATGTAACATTCTTCTTAATCCCAAGAAGAGACAATTCTCTAGCGGATGCTCTGGCAAAACTTGCAAAGGAATTTGCGTGTCCAAAAGAAGATGACATACCGATTTCTATAAAAGGACGACTAGTTCTTTCTCAAATTGATATGGATAATTTGCATAAAATCGGTGAAAATATGACAATGGCAATAAATGACGAGAAGGATGATTGGCAACAACCAATCATAAAATATTTACAAACTGGAGAATTACCTGAAAATAGTTCTATTGCCAACCAAATTAAACAAAGAGCATTATCATATGCTCTAATAAATGACGTACTTTACAAACGATCTTTTGATCAAATGTGGTTAAGATGTTTAAACCAAATTGAAGCTCGAGAGATTGTTAAAGAAGTTCATTCAGGTTTATGTGGTGCACAACAATCTGGGCCCAAAATGAAAATGAACATAAAAAGAATGGGTTATTATTGGCCAACAATGATGACAGATTGTCTTGACATTGCAAAGAAATGTCATCAATGTCAAATACATGGAGTAGTTTTACATCAACCTCCAAATGTTCTACATCCAACTATTGCATCATGGCCATTTGAATGTTGGGGTACTGACATAGTGGGCCCTATAGATCCTCCATCCTTCGAAGGCCATAAATTTATTCTGGCAGCTACTGACTATTTTTCTACATGGGCAGAAGCAATACCCCTTCGAGAAGTCAAGGCAGAACAAGTTCTCCACTTCTTTAAAATTCATATCATTTATAGATTTGGGAATCCTAGAAGAGTCATATCAGACAATGGGTTGGCCTTCGAAAACACAAAAATGAATCACTTTATCCAGAGGCATGGAATTCACTGGAGATATTCCACAATCTATTACCCTAAAGACAATGGATTAGCTGAATTTTTCAATAAAACATTGGTGCAAATCTTGAAAAAGACATTAAGTAATAGCCCGAGAGAGTGGCATGAATGACTAATAGAAGCTTTATGGGCTTATAGAACTACATACCGAACTCCAACAAGGTCTACACCATTTGCTTTGGTATATGGTTCTGAAGCCATTTCGCCTCTAGAAGTCCAAATTCCTTCTCTCAGAATCACAATAACTGATAAAATAATTGAAGAAGAAAATGTCAAGTTGTGACTTGAAGAACTTGAAAATTTGGAGGGCAAACGTCTGCAAGTCCATCAGAATCTTGAATTATATCAAGCAAAAATGATACGAGCTCACGACAAACTAGTTCGTCCTAGAACCTTTCGAATCGGTGAATTAGTTTTAGTTCTTCGAACACCTATACTAGCTCATCGAAAGATAGGTGGCAAATTCGAACCCATATGGGAAGGACCATATGTAATCGAAAAGACATATTCCGGAGGATCCTACCAATTGGTGGATTTTTAAGGAGAAAGAATCCTACCTCCAATCAATGGGCATTTTCTAAAAAAATACTACGCGACATAAAAAAGAAAGAAATGAATAAAGACTTATTTATAAAGTGGGACAATAAATTCTCCTTTTAAAAAAATCATCTTTGATGTTTTGTGACATCTCTTTCATTTTTTAAACAAACATTTGAAAATCTGAAATGATATTCTGTCTTGATATTTTCAGGAAAAATGCCTGAAGACAGATTATTTTCCTCATTCCGAAATAATATGACTTTTGCCTTGGACCGTCGACATATAGACGCGGGGACCAGAATTCACTTTGATTTCGACCTATTGCAGGTTGAATCCGTATATCATGGATCGTTACTTTATCTGGTGCATCACAGTGAAGTTAAGCTGCAAACACCTTTGATAGAATTTAAACTCCGACAACCCGAAGAATATGACTTCACAATCAGTGATAGCTCAGATGAAGCAGAATTCATGATTGCCCCTGTGCAAGGAGCATCAACATCGGGAACCAAAAATCCAACGACAGGATTTACCAGATTGCAAAGACGAAATAGCAATAAACGACTAAAACGACAAAAACAATTACAAGAGAAACAAGACATGAAAGATATGAGTCAGTTAAAATCACGGACTATCAATACTCCGTTTGAGGAAATAATATCGGAAATGACAAATCTAGACCTTACAGAAAAAGAGGATGGCAAAGCAGTCGTCACTCCACCATCGGTCACACCTGCTCAATATTTGAGGGTATCCGACGAAAAGAATCACTCAGAGGAAGAGATACCACGAATTCGTGCCATTGAGTGGAGAACTTTCGAACAATATAAATATGTGAATAAAAGAACAATAAATATTCTGGATGGTCTTAAACTTTTTACCAGAATATTTGTTGAAACTGAACAAGCTGCTATCATCAACAACATCATAGAAGCCCGAGATCATGGTAGGGCTGGACGCCTTCGAAGGAGGACCTATTCTGAACCTAGTAAATGGATTCGAGGTAAGGGTAGGCAAACCATTCAATATGGATGTTGCTATAACTATGCAAGAGACAGAGAAGGAAATCTTCCTGGGATACTACGACATGAACAAGTCGACCCTTTACCCCTTTGTGATAATCCAAATTATCAGACGACTCGTTACTTGGGGGATCATACCTGCAGATTGTGTTCCCGATAGCTGCATCATTAATATGTATGATAAAGGGGATCGTATCCCTCCTCATATCGATAGTCATGATTTTGAAAGACCATTTTGTACTCTCTCTTTAATGAATCGCTGCTTCGTGATATTCGGAAGAGAGATACAAATCTTGGGACCCATGAGAATTTGAAGGGACATGCCGTGTCCTTTTAACTCAAGGATCAGTTCTTCTGTTCCAAGGGAACGGTGCAGATTTTGTGAAATACTGCATACCCAGTTTCAACAAGCCACGAATCTCCATTACCTTGCGGCGAATGAAACCCGACAAACGACCAGACGGATATCAAACGATTCCAGAGCTCGAAGGACTAAAGCCTTTGGAACTACTGTGATTCCATAAATGTCTGAACACCTGAAACATGTTCGACGAATGATGTTTTGGAGTGTAGGACGTTTATGGACGGTCTGATAATCTCCAAATCTACAACATGATGTGAAGAACTCCCGACATATAATATATCTATAGTTGTCGATGTGTGATATATCGGTAGCTGTTGACATGTAAAATATCAGTAGTTTGTTGCAGCGTGCTATATGATATGTGCATATGTATGTACTGTAAGCTTTTGTTTGCAATAAATATGTACTGGTGACTTTTTTTATGGAAATAAAATAAAGTGTTGAAGGAAAATATATCTCCATTATCTGTGATATGTCGACAGGTCCTGAAATCAATAAATGACAAAATGAATAATCTATGATAACCAAACATGAGAATTAACTTTCGACCTATATAGGTCAAAACCCCAGCGGAAATTCCCACCAAAAATATTAATGAGTTCGCCACTCTCTCCGGTTATTGGATATAAGTCCTTTCCTGACACGAAAATCACGGCTTTCCTTTAACCAAATCTTGATATCAACACTTTGGGGAAAATAGGAAATGACATCTATTTTCTCTCTTCGGTTATTGGATATAAGTCCTTTCCTGACACGGAAATCACGGCTTTCCTTTAACCAAATCTTGATATCAACACTTTGGGGAAAATAGAAAATGACATCTATTTTCTCTCTTCGGTTATTGGATATAAGTCCTTTCCTGACATGGAAATCACGGCTTTCCTCTAACCAAATCTTGATATCGACATTGAGGAAAATATAAAATAACATCTATTTTCTCTCTTCGGTTATTGGATATAAGTGCTTTCTTGACACGGAAATCACGGCTTTAATCTAACCAAATATTGATATCAACACATTGAGGAAAATAGAAAATGACATCTATTTTCTCTATTCGGTTATTGGATATAAGTCCTTTCCAGACACGGAAATCACGGCTTTCCTCTAACCAAATATTGATATCAACACTTTGAGGAGAATAGAAAATGACATCTATTTTCTCTCTTCGGTTATTGGATATAAGTCCTTTCCTGACACGGAAATCACGGCTTTCCTCTAACCAAATCTTGATATCAACACTTTGAGGAGAATAGAAAATGACATCTATTTTCTCTCTTCGATTATTGTATATAAGTCCTTTCCTGACACGGAAATCACGACTTTTCTCTAACCAAATATTGATATCAACACTTTGAGGAAAATAGAAAATGACATCTATTTTCTCTCTTCGGTTATTGGATATAAGTCCTTTCCTGACACGGAAATCACGGCTTTCCTCTAACCAAATCTTGATATCGACATTGAGGAAAATAGAAAATGACATCTATTTTCTCTCTTCGGTTATTGGATATAAGTCCTTTCCTGACACAGAAATCATGGCTTTCCACTAACCAAATCTTGATATCGACACTTTGGGGAAAATAGAAAATGACATCTATTTTCTCTCTTCGGTTATTGGATATAAGTCCTTTCCTGACACGGAAATCACGGCTTTCCTCTAACCAAATCTTGATATCGACACTTTGAGGAAAATAGTAAATGACATCTATTTTCTCTCTTCTGTTATTGGATGTAAGTCCTTTCCTGACACGGAAATCATGGCTTTCCTCTAACCAAATCCTTATATCGACTTTGAGGAAAATAGAAAATGACATCTATTTTCTCTCTTCGGTTATTGGATATAAGTCCTTTCCTGACACGGAAATCACGGCTTTCCTCTAACCAAATATTGATATCAACACTTTGAGGAAAATAGAAAATGACATCTATTTTCTCTCTTCGGTTATTGGATATAAGTCCTTTCCTGATGTGGAAATCACGGCTTTCCTTTAACCAAATCTTGACATTGACATTTTGAGGGAAATATAAAATGACATTTATTTTCTCTCTCAGGTTATTGGATGTAAGTCATTTCCTTCCACGGAAATCATGGCTTTCCTCTAACCGACTCTTAACATTGACATTTTGAGAAAAGGAAAATGACATCCATTTTCTCCCTCCTGTTATAGGTTGTTCTTCCTTTCCTGACACGGAAATCACGACATTCTGTTAGCAAAATATCGACATCGACATTTTTATGACATCCATTTTCCCTCCCAATAAATTTCTTTTCAAATACAAGAAGAAAATCTCAAACCATCATAAAAGACATCTGACATCCTCTCGGAGCGGTATAATATCCCCTCCTTTCCTGACCATTATGAAACATCTCTTAGACCAATTGGGTCAACGCCAATATGTGCAGAATACTTATATAGTATTCTACACATATTGGGGGCCCTTTTGTTGACCTCATTTGATAATGGGTCAATACCTTATGACCTAAAAAGTCAACTTTGGTCAAATTAGTTAAACCAGACCCAGTGACCAACCCTAATGACCCCATAGGTCAACCCTAAGACCTAAAAAGTCAACATTGGTCAAATTGATCAAACCAGACTCAGTGACCAACCCTGTTGACCCCATAAGTCTCCCTTTTGACCTAAAAAGTCAACTTTGGTCAAAATGGTCAAACCAGACCTAATTACCTATACTGTTGACCCCATAGGTCAACCCTATGACCTAAAAAATCAACATTGGTCAAACTGGTCAAACCAGACCTAATGACCTACCCTGTTGACCCCATAGGTCACCCTTATGACCTAAAAAGTCAACTTTGGTCAATTTGGTCAAACCAGATCTAATGACCTACATTGTTGACCCCATAGGTCAACCTTTTGACCTAAAAAGTCAACTTTGGTCAAATTGGTCAAACTGTACCCGATGACCAACACCTGTTGACCTCATAGGTCAACCCTATGACCTAAAAAGTCAACATTGGTCAAATTGGTCAAACCGGACACTATCGACCAAATGGTCAAACCGGACTCAATGACCTACATCATTGACCCCATAGGTCAACCCTATGACCTAAAAAGTCAACATTGGTCAAATTGGTCAAACCGGACATCAGTGACTCTACACTCGTTGACCCCATAAGTCAACCCTATGACCTAAAAAGTCAACATTGGTCAAATTGGTCAAACCGGACCTAAGTGACCTACATCTGTTGACCCCATAGTCAACCCTATGACCTAAAAGTCAACATTGGTCAAATTGGTCAAACCGCACTCTAATGACCTACACTGTTGACCCCATAGGTCAACCCTATGACCTAAAAAGTCAACATTGGTCAAAATGGTCAAACCAGACCTAATGACCTACCCTGTTGACCCCATAGGTCAACCTTTGGACCTAAAAAGTCAACTTTGGTCAAATTTGTCAAACCAGATCTAATGACCTACCCTAATGAACCCATAGGTCAACCTTTTGACCTAAAAAGTCAACTTTGGTCAAATTGGTCTGACCAGACCTAATGACCAGTCCTGTTGACCCATAAATCAACCTTTTCACCCACTGACACATTTAAAACACCACAATGACAAAATCACAAGAGTTGGACATCCTAAAATCAATTTGATCAATTTAGGCTGACTTGGGTCAACCCAAGTCAAAATTGGTTAACATCTATCTATTTTAATTAAAATAGATAAAAATGAAATAAAAATAACAAAATTAATCAAATAATTAATTTCAAAATTATTTTTATTAATTAAAATGATTAATGATTTAATTTTTAAAATTTTAATTAAATGACATAATTAAAATGAAAATTAAAATCATAAAATAACAAAAACAAAAATAATCAATTAATTAATTTGAAATTATTTTCAATTATTAAATTGATTAATAAAATAATTTCCACCAATTTTAGTTAATAAAATAATTAATTAAAATGGGAATTAAATAAGAAATTAAATCATCTTTAGCCTCTTCATATTTAATTGGGCTAAACCATCTTAAAGGATTATTTAACACTTAATTAAGCCCATTTTAAGGCCCATTACCCATGGCTTAACATGCATGGTTATGCATGGGATGAGGTGTCACCACCTCCTTCATTCTAAACATATTCTCTCCTTAAGGTGGCCAGCCAACACAAGGCCATTTTCTCCACCTCCCAAGCCACCCAATGGGAGGGAAAACCACACATGAAATCCCCCCTTACCATGGTTAATGGTAATGATTAAGGCTAGGCATATGTGTCACCATTTGCCAAGCCTAAGAAGTGAGGTGTAAGCTCATTAGCAAGTGAAACAACAGCTCACAAGTAACCTCCCACAATGGCCAATGGACAAGGGACAAAGAGATGAAATTCATCATGACAAACTTAGGGAGAAGCATCCAAGCCTATCTCCAACCAATTGATCACCCAATCAGCTAATAGAGGAGGTAAGTAATCCTCTAGAACAGCCTAAGCCAAGCCAACACCATCCCCTTGCTATAAAAAGACCCCATGGCCGAAACTAGCAAAGGGGAGAAAAATATTTAGGGAGGTCCATAGGCTGCACAAACCCTCTTGCTCCCAACACAAAACATCTTCCTAAGAGCTTCCACTATCTTTTAGGATCAATTCCAAGCCTTAGTTTCAGCCCATTTGAGCCAATTTGATCAATTTTCAAAAACAGCCCAAATTAGGCATCTCTTTCAAATTCCTCCAAAAGCCTGACTTCTGGAACAAATTACTGCAGCAACTATCTTCCATTGGGGTCCTAGAAGGGAACCATAAAGTCTGATCTAGCTTTATTTGCTTGTGGCCAAGGTATGGAATTTATCTTTGAAAAATAAATCATGTTTTTGATAAATCATGTACTATACTAGCTCAAAAGTGTATCATCACCGTATGGATAGATACTTCTCATCCAGATGAGCATTTAAAAAAAAATCACTCAATTTCGTCAAGCAATGAGTGAGATATTAACATTTGAAGTTTAACGGTTTCAAAATTTTTGAAATAAATTCCGAATATTCTCGGCCCTCCGATCGCGCACTGTTTGAGATGGACGGCCCAGATCCCGCTTCGCGCCGTCCGCCGTCCGACCCTTTGCACGGGATCTTCCTGCCCGTTCGACGCATCCGAGGACATGCGTCGACAGCGGGAGGGTTTGGCGGCGCGATATTAAAAAAAAGAAATCCATTTTAACCCTTCAAACTTCAAAAATTCATATCTTTTTAACCAGAGGTCCTAAAAATAAAATAAAAATACCTCTGGAAAGCTCTTGAAGAGGAAAAAATTATGAGACCAAAATCATAATTTTATTCTCAGTATTTAATTTTTAATTAATTAAATACTCTCTAGAGTATTTTAATTATTAAAAATTATTTACAAATCAGAAAATTATGAAACTTTGAGGCATTTATCTTTATGTTCTTATGGACCTTCCATAATTTTTCTAAGGACAAAAAACATGCCTAGGATACTTTTCTTGAATTTTCAATTTTGTTTGTAATTATTTTAAATAATAATTATAAAAAATTTGAAAATTAAGAAAATAAAAATATAAATGACTAGGAATAATAGTGGAAGAAACAATAACCCTAGGAAAAATATTCCTAAGTCATGGAAACAATTTGAATGACATTTTGAAATTTAGGGATGAAATCATTTATTAATTAAATAATTTTAATCCCAAAATGACCCTTTATGAATTTAAATTATTTTCATCAACAAAAACTTTGAAAATGGTTTTAGTCTATGATAGGCTAATAATAAACCTCACTTGAGTCTAAAATGACAAGATTAGATTCAATTAGGGTTTAAAATGACATTCAACCCATTAAACCTTACCTAAATTAGGTTTAATAAAAATTGAACTCTTTTAATTAAGTTTATGGACAAACTAAACTTAATTAATCCATTAAACCTTACCTAAATTAGGTTTAATAAAAACTAAACTTCTTTTATTAAGTTTAAGGACACATTAAACTTAATTAACCCATTAAACCTTACCTAAATTAGGTTTAATAAAAATTAAACTTCTTTAATTAAGTTTAAGGACACACTAAACTTAATTAACCCATTAAACCTGACCTAAATAAGGTTTAATAAAAATTAAACTTCTTTAATTAAGTTTAATGACACACTAAACTTAATTAACCCATTAAACCTTACCTAAATAAGGTTTAATTAAAATTAAACTTCTTTAATTAAGTTTAAGAACACACTAAACTTAATTAACCTATTAAACCTTTCCTAAATTAGGTTTAATAAAAATTAAACTTCTTTAATTAAGTTTAATGACACACTAAACTTAATTAACCCATTAAACCTTACCTAAATTAGGTTTATTAAAAATTAAACTTCTTTAATTAACTTTAAGGACACACTAAACTTAATTAACACATTAAACCTTACCTAAATTAGGTTTAATAAAAATCAAACTTCTTTAATTAAGTTTAAAGTCACACTAAAATTAATTAACCAATTAAACCTTACCTAAATTAGGTTTAATAAAAATTAAACTTCTTTAATTATGTTTAAAGACACACTAAACTTAATTAACCCATTAAACCTTACCTAAATTAGGTTTAACAAAAATTAAACTCTTTTTAATTAAGTTTAAGGACATATTAAACTTAATTAACACAAAATTAAACTCCCTTAATTAGGTTTAAAGACATACTAAACTTAATTAACCTCCTAAAACATAAGGTTTAATCAAACTAAACCCTAATTAGGTCTAACCCTTAGACCTAATTAAACCATTAGACCTTAACCAACTAAGGTCTAATCAAACCCAAACCCTAATTAGGTCTAACCCTTAGACCTAATTAAACCATTAAGCCTTAACTAACTAAGGTTTAATCATACCCAAACCCTAATTAGGTCTAACCCTTAGACCTAATTAAACCTTGCCTTAACTAACTAAGGTTTAATCATACCTAAACCCTCATTAGGTCTAACCCTTAGACCTAATTAAACCATTAAGCCTTAATTAACTAAGGTTTAATCATACCTAAACCCTAATTAGGTCTAACCCTTAGAGCTAATTAAACCATTAGACCTTAACTAACTAAGGTTTAATAAAACTTAAACCCTAATTAGGTCTAAACCATTAGACCTAATTAAACCATTAAACCTTAACTAACTAAGGTTAAATAAAACTTAAACCCAAATTAGGTCTAAATCATTAGACCTAATTAAACCATTAAACCTTAACTAACTAAGGTTTAATAAAACCTAAACCCTAATTAGGTCTAAATCATTAGACCTAATTAAACCATTAAACCTTAACTAACTAAGGTTTAATCAAACCTAAACCCAAATTAGGTCTAGCCCTTAGACCTAATTAAACCATTAAACCTTAACTAACAAAGGTTTAATAAAACCTAAACCCTAATTAGGTCTAACCCATTGGACTCAATTAAACCATTAGACCTTAACTAACTAAGGTTTAATAAAACTTAAACTCCTAATTAGTCTAAACCATTGCATCTAATTAAACCATTAAACCTTAACTAACTAAGGTTTAATAAAAATTAAACCCAAATTAGGTCTAATTCATTAGACCTAATTAAACCATTAAACCTTAACTAACTAAGGTTTAATAAAACCTAAACCCTAATTAGGTCTAAATCATTAGACCTAATTAAACCATTAAACCTTAACTAACTAAGGTTTAATCAAACCTAAACCCAAATTAGGTCTAACCCTTAGACCTAATTAAACCATTAAACCTTAACTAACAAAGGTTTAATAAAACCTAAACCCTAATTAGGTCTAACCCATTAGACCTTATTAAACCATTAGACCTTAACTAACTAAGGTTTAATCAAACCTAAACCCTAATTATATCTAATCATTAGATCTAATTAAACCATTAAGCCTTAACTAACTAAGGCTTAACTAAATTCAAATCCTAATTAGGTCTAAACCTTAGACTTAATAAGACCATTAAGCCTTAATTAACCAAGGTTTAACAAAAATCAAACCTGACTTAAGTCTAACCCATTTAGACTTATGTCAAACCAAACATAGTTAGATCTAAGCTAAACCTTAGATTCAACCTACACTGAACCTAAATTAAACCTAAACCTAACTTAAGTCTAACCTACAATAGACTTAAGTCAAACCAAACTTAGGTTTAACCCTCACTGAACCTAAATTAAACCTAAACCTAACTTAAGTCTAACCTACATTAAACTGAAGTCAAACCAAACTTAGGTTCAACCTGACATGAACCTAAGTCAAAATCAAACCAAACTTAAGTCTAACCGATATTAGACTCAAGTTAAACCAAACTTAGCCAAACATAACCTAACATGAGTTCAATCCAACTTGAACCCAAGTTAACCTAAACCTTAGGTTCAACCCACATTGAACCTAACCTAAACCTAACCTAACTCGAGTCCAACCTAACTGAACCCAAGTTAACCTAAACCTTAGGTTCAACCCACATCGATCCTAACCTAAACCTAACCTAACTTGAGTCCAACCTAACTCGAACCCAAGTTAACCTAAACCTCAGGTTCAACCCACATCGAACCTAACCTAAACCTAACCTAACTCGAGTCCAACCTAACTTGAACCCAAGTTAACCTAAAACTTAGGTTCAACCCACATTGAACCTAACCTAAAACTAACCTAACTTGAGTCCAACCTAACTTGAACCCAAGTTAACCTAAACCTTAGGTTCAACCCACAATGAACCTAACCTAAACCTAACCTAACTTGAGTCCAACCTAACTTGAACCCAAGATAACCTAATCCTTAGGTTCAACCCGCATTGAACCTAACCTAAACCTAATCTAACTTGAGTCCAACCAAACTTGAACCCAAGTTAACCTAAACCTTAGGTTCAACCCACATTGAACCTAACCTAAACCAAATCTAACTCGAGTCCAACCTAACTCGAACTCTAAGTTAACCTAGAACCTTAGGTTCAACCCACATTGAACCTAACCTAAACCTAATCTAACTTGAGTCCAACCTAACTTGAACCCAAGTTAACCTAAAACCTTAGGTTCGACCCACATCGAACCTAACCTAAACCTAATCTAACTTGAGTCCAACCTAACTTGAACCCAAGTTAACCTAAACCTCAGGTTCAACCCACATCGAACCTAACCTAAACCTAATCTAACTTGAGTCCAACCTAACTTGAACCCAAGTTAACCTAAACCTTAGGTTCAACCCACATTGAACCTAACCTAAACATATTCTAACTTGAATCCAACCTAACTTGAACCCAAGTTAACCTAAACCTTAGGTTCAACCCACATTGAACCTAACCTAAAACTAATCTAACTTGAGTCCAACCTAACTTGAACCCAAGTTAACCTAAACCTTAGGTTCAACCCACATTGAACCAAACCTAAACCTAATCTAACTTGAGTCCAACCTAACTTGAACCCAAGTTAACCTAAACCTTAGGTTCAACCCACATTGAACCTAACCTAAACCTAACCTAACTTGAGTCCAACCTAACTTGAACTCAAGTTAACGTAAACTTTAGATTAAACCCACATTGAACCTAACCTAAACCCAACCCAACATAAACTCAAGTTAACCTAAACTTTAGGTTCAATCCACATTGAACCTAAGTCAAACATAACCCAACTTAAATTCAATCCAACTTGAACTCAAGTTAACCCAAATCTTAGGTTCAATCCACATTGAACCTAACCTAAACTCAAACATAACCTAACTCGAGTTCAATCCAACTTGAACTCAAGTTAACCCAAATCTTAGGTCCAATCCATATTGAACCTAACTTAAACTCAAACATGACCTAACTTGAATTCAATCCAACTTGAACTCAGGTTAATCTAAATCTTAGGTTCAATCCACATTGAACCTAAATTCATTCCAAACTAAAGTTAAGTCTAATCTACATTAGACTTAAATCAAACTGAACTTGAGTTCAACCCCTAAAGAACTTAAGACAATCCTAAATCTATGTCCGACAAAATAGACTTGATTAAGACTTAAACCTTACCTAAAATGGATTTGAATGGTCTATAATTCTAATTAAGTCTAATTTATTAGGCTTGATTAACCTTTAAATCCTATTTAAACAAGATTTAAAATTTAATTAAGTCCATCCAAAACCAAACCTTTTAACTTAAGTTCAAACAGACATGAACTCGAGTTAATTAAATTCAATCAACATTGAATTTAACTTAGATTCAATCAATCATGAATCCAAGTTAATTCAACCAATATTGAATTTAACTTTAAACCTTCTAACTTAAGTTCAAACAGACATGAACTCGAGTTAATCAAATTCAATCAACATTGAATTTAACTTAGGTTCAACTAGACATGAACCCAAGTTAGTTCAATTAATATTGAATTTAACTTTAAATCTTTTGATAGACACGAACCTGAAATTTAAGCTCAAACTCAAGATCAATTCAACATAATTCGACATTCTAAAATTGACATAACCAACATAAATCTGATGTTGACATAATCAACGAAAATGTGACATTTTAAAAATAACATGATTAGCATGAAGTTGACATTTCAAAATAACTTGACATTCAAAAAAAAAATTATGTGATATTATTTCTGATAATATTTTCTTCACAGGATGAAGACAAGAAATTATGTTTAGATTTTCTTTGCATGTTATAGGGTGTGCTAACTCTATTTTGCAGGACGCCGACGACGGAATATTAGCAACAAAACAAAACAAAACTTTTAGGTTAGACATATAACCTGAAAATTTTCAACAAGACAACAACATTGACAACAAAACAAAACTTTTGGTTAGACATATAACCTGAAATTTTTCAACACAACAACGACATGACAACAAAACTAAAACCTTTAGGTTAGACATAATACCTAAAGTATTCAATAACATGATATAAAGACATTTGGGAGTGATAGTGGGTGCATCTCTCCTTAAAATAAATCTTTTAGAAAACAAATGATTAACATTAATCAGAAGTTTTCTTAAACAATCGAGAGTTGTTTAAGATGTAATTAACTATAGAGGCTTACCTCTATAGGAGATCTAAAAGAACCCATAACAGAAATCTGTGGTTTACCATGATTTTCTTAATATGAAAATTCTAGAATACGTCATTCTAGAATATCCTCATATAAGAATTATCATAAACACATTTTTCTACTATTAGTCCTAAAAATTCTCTAAATCCTTCATAGGATTTATACGAATAAAACTAGGCTAATATTAGATGGCGACTCCTTGACTTTGATATGATATATTGGATGGTGATGACATGATGACATCATCATCATCATCAAATACCATGATATGATATATATCCTCTTTCCATCGCCACCAAGGCTGAGAGGCCTAATTTGATTCAAAAATTCAAATTTCACTTACTGAGTTGCCCCATCCTAATTGGCCACCACAGCTCTTCTTCTCCTCACCAGAGCAGCAAATCCCAGCCCTCAATTGCCCTTGGGAAGCCCCTAACCATGGCTATTTAAACCAGCCATTCCTTTCGGCCAAAAGGTTGGATGAAATCAACCTCCACAGAACTTCACCAAACTCCTCACAGAGCTTCCCCTGGCCTAGAGCAACTCATCCCCACTGTCTTCCTGACCTAATTTCCACTGATTGAGCTCAATTTTGGAGCTCAATTCTCAGGTCAGAACAAGACATCACTTGAAACTCCAACAAATCCAAATTAACTTCTCCCACACCTTCACCAGAGGTAGAAAAAAATTTCCCCAACAAAAGCCCCCTCACCAGGCCAGCCATTGCTTCCAGAGTCCAAGGTTTGAAATCGACCTTGGTCACTTTTGTACCTAGGCAATTTCCCAAAGCCAGAGACTTCATCTGGAGCTTCCTTGGGTGCAATCGAAGGTGCCACAACTCTCTGATTGAAGCTTCACTTCTCAGAGCCAAGGTATGGATCACTTCTCCCTCCCAAGCTTCTGTGAATTCTCCATTTCATTTGAATCAATTTCATAGCATGTAAACCGTATGAATGTGTTCTTCTCCTCAAGACGAATCCATAGGAAATAAGAACACAAAATCCGTTGAGAAATGAGAGAGATCTTAGGGTTTGAGTGTGGACACACCAGTCGGAGATGATGATCAGCAGCCGTTGGATCGAGCGTGTATCGAATAGACGGTGCAGATCGCGTCGGATCAGAAGACGGAGAGGGACCGTGGGACCCGTGGCTGCAGACTCATGTGGCGGCATCGAGTGGGAGCGCAACACGTAGGGGCTTCGGAGCTACCAAGGTTTACGCAGCGCCGCGTGGATAAGTAGAAAAATCCCTATTTTCTAAATTAATTAAATACCCAGAACTTAGAAAAATCATAACTTTGTGTAGAAAAATCACAAAAATAAAATAAAAATACCCTCTTGCTCAGTGAACAGAGGAAAATAATATGGAAAAAGAATTATGTTATTTTGATGAATATTTTATTTTTAATTACTTATTTAATATTTTTAGTATTTTAATTCTCCATACATGCATACAATTCACCATGGCATGAGACCATGAGGCTTTTGTAGCCTCTGTTCTTGGGAACATTCTTTGAATTTTCCAAGACGAGAGGCCATATCTATGGCAAGTTATGTATTTTTTAAGTTTATATCTCTATTTTGGAAGTTTAATTCCCATAATTAGCATGCTATTCAATAAATTCTAGGAAAATTTGGGGAGGTATCTTAGAACTAGGGAAGCCTAGGAAAAATGTAATTTGAGTTAATTCATTAAGAATAACCCTAATTGGCCTAAATACTCAAAACTCAATTTTAATTAATTTGGGTTAACTACACATCAAAATAACTTGAAAACAATTCTCCACTGATCTTTAGAATCAGAGGAGTCCCACATAAAAATTTGAAATCAATTGGAAATGACTAGCCTCACTAAATGGACTAATTAAGTTACATGACCAAAATTAAATTTTAAAAATTCATAACTCTAAAAATACATTTAAAAAATTCACCAAATTAGTTTTAAGACTTCTCTGATGTTAGGGGAATCTAAAAAAATTAAAATTAAAATTTTCGAAAAATTTTTATTTTTAACCTTATTTTAATATTTTAATAATTAAAAAATAGTAAAAATCACAAAAATATTAAAAATCATAAAAATGTCATATTACCTCTTAATCATTTAGAAATAAACCAAATATTTTTCTCAAGTCTCTAGGTTAAGATATTGAATTTTAAAGGCTTAAAACAATTTTTAATATTAAAAAATGAATTTCCCTTTATTTTCACTAAATTAATTCTAGTAAATCAAAGAAAAATCAGAAAAATACAAAATTTATTTCTCTAAACTTCTTGAGGTCAGAAAGATTTAAGAAAAATATAAAATTCATTTTCAAACTTTAATTCTATTTTATAATTAATTAATACTCCAAAACTCAAAATAATCATAATAAATAAAATATAATTTAAAAAATCACCAAAATTGGTCCAAGTGGTTCTGTGGTCAATAGGGACATCCCATAATTTTCTTAAGGACAGAAACTTTGCCTTGGTCATGTTGTTGAATTTCCATTGAAAATACCTATTTTTCATTATAACAACTATATAAAGTAAATTAAAAATAGAAAAATCACATTTTCTCTTCTAATGTCTTAATTGACATGTGAGTGAAGTGACATAAAAATTTCAAGCTCATTTGAGCTCTATTTGATGAGTTATGATATAATTAGGCTTAAAAGGGCATAATAGTAATTAAAAATTTTAACCCCTAATTAATATTTAGGTTTAATCAAGGGGAGAGTAAAATATCCAATTTTAAAATTTTCATTAGATGATTGAAAACTAGGGAATCAAGGGGTAGAAACACATTAATCATCTTGAAAATATTTAAAGTAAATTTTAATTAATTAAAAAAATTGAATTTTGGAAGAATAAGTTAAATTTTGGATTATTAAGATTAGGGATAATATTTAAGAAAATTTAAAATTCCTAAATGAATCACTTTAATAATATTTAGCTTTTAATTAAATTTAACGTGATAGTTGAAATTAATAATTAAATAATTAAAAGAAAAAGAGAAACCCTTATTAAATTAAAACTTGAAACATTGAATAACTTGATAATCAAATTGAAATAAATTTAAAACATTAAAATTAATCTCAAAGATCACTTGAAAGCAAATCTAAAACAAACTTGAAACATGAAAATCAACTTAAAAAATAATTCATAATTAAAAATCGAACCAATTAAAAATTAACCTAAAATATTTCAATCAAATTAAAATTAAATCATTAAAATCTAAATTGAATAATCTAAACACTTCTTTCAACCCAAATTAATCTAATACATTGAGATCATTTAAAATGTGAAGATTTAATTAAATTAAAACAACTTGAACACTATTCCAAACTTAAAATTATTAAAATTTCATAACTAAATTAAACCACTTCAAATCATCAATTCCAAAGTTAAATCATTAAAATATTTAATAAATTAATTTGCCCTTAAAGGCTTTCGTTATCATAACTCTTAAATGGAGCATTAAGTGAAATGTCACTCCACTCATAGGATAATCAATCATCTTAATTCACTGAGCAAGAAGCAAAGTTTAACTAAATTCTTGGATGATTAACTCACCAGTACAATAAAATTCATTTGGACTCAAAATAATCTCAGCAGTATTGAAAATATGTTTAGGACTCGTCCTAAGCACTTTCTCAATATGATGAGATGTTTTAGAAGAACAACTGAACTTAATTGTTCTTTGATGAAGAAAATCATCCTTAACAAAACACAAAAACCTAGACGTCATAGGAATTGACTAGCTATAGAATTAGGACTTTGGTAGACAACCAAAACATTCCCTTAGCTTTACCTAGGTATTTCTTGCAAATATATAAATGCTCTCACATGTGTTTCAAGTGTAGCTTGGAATGACGGGAAAACCCTCCAGGTACGCTTTTATTTTATTACAATTTACTTACCTGTACTGTACTTTACTTTTCTTGCATGTTAAACAAGAATGTCACCCTGCATGAAAACTGAAACCTTTAGGATACCCACAAAACTGAAACCCAAAATTAAATTAAAAGTCACAACAAGATAAAATTCCATGCCAAAACATTCAAAATATAAAACAACTCAAAATTTAATCACAAATAGAACATCAAAACTACAATTACAACTAAATTAAAATGTTTCGTTGGATGATCAGGAATACCTCGGATGATGTAACCTACGTGTTGTTAACGGGATTTCCCACGGTCTAAATGAAATTATGGAACTCATTCAATTGAGTTTAGTAAATTCATCTGGACTAAGTGAATCTGATGAAAAAAACGGTGTCGGGATGACGGAACCGTGAGATCTTAATCGGTTCTGTTTAACCAACTGTAAGATTTGTTTTAATTAAAACATTAAAGACATTTGGACTTTAAGATTTCTCTAAACCAAAACACTTCTCTCATCTCTTGATTATCATTTTCTAAAACTCAACCTTCTGCAATAACAAGGAGCTTGGAGAATAGTGGGCAGCACGGCCATCGTCGTTTACAAAACTTGAATCTAATTCAGCTAAACCATTCTTTAGTTTAAATAACGAAGTCATAGGACTTTTGAGGTAGTTTGCCTAGTGCAACATAAATCCTCAACTTTGCAGTTAGGCATTTGCATAATCATGTTATTTAAATTAAGCGCTAACCGGTCTTAGGACTCTGAGGTAGTTGTTCAGTACGACATAAACCCTCACATCTTTGAGGCTGTTTGTATGATTTTATCATACAAATATAAGTTCAAATTAATTAAAATTGGCATGATTGAAACATTAAACGTACTCTTAAATTGAAGCCAAACAATAAGATAGTTTTGGAAGTTGCCAAGATTCTTCTTGGATCCTCAACTTCTTCTACTTCTCTTCTTTCGGACTCCTGAAAATAAACTGTTCCAAATTTGAGCTAATCCCTTTTGAAATTTCCAAAATCTAATTGTTTGAAAACCTTAAAATTTGAAATTCTTGAGAGCAAAACCACTGATCATTATCGAGAGTTTTCTTAAGTGATTTCCTTCATTTAAGATGTAAGTAACTATAGGGGCTTACCCTTATAAGGAACTTTAAGAACCCAGGTAATATAAACCTTGCTTACTTCATTTATCTAAAGCAGAGGAACTTGTTTGCTTATAAAATTGGTTTGCAGACCAAACAGATGTCACAAATCTTCTAGTTTATTTAATCGAGCTTCATCATCAAGCAATATGTCTATTCTTCGGGATAGATACACGGTTTGTGGTGTGGTGCTTGTTTATATAAACTATTTGGGATGTGAGATCAGTTTAATTACATATCTTAAAATTTTCAAACATAAAATTATTTTCAAAATTAAATGCTACTTTCAAATTATATATATATATATTTAAATTAAATTTGAAATCTAAAATTTGCCGATAATTTCTGTAGGCAACCCCCTTTTTCAAAACACATAACCTAAAAATATGCCAACAATATCACATGATGTGGACATTTCTTGAGGAGATCTTTAAATCTTTCCCATGTTTCATATATTGATTCTTCTTCAAACTGACAAAAAGATGTTATATCATTTCTCAACATAGCAGTCTTAGATGGTGGAAAATTTTTAGTAAGGAATTTTTGTGACAGTTCACCCCAAGTTTTAATTGATCCAGGTGCTAACGAATGTAACCACATTTTAGCTTTATCCCTTAGTAAGAAAGGAAAAATTCTAAGTCTAATAGCATCATCTGAAACACAATCATATTTAAAAGTAGCACACAACTCTAGAAAATTAGCAAGATGCAAATTTGGATCTCCAGTTGTTGCTCTCCCAAACTGATTATTAGACACCATTTAGATAATAGCAGGTTTAAGCTCAAAAGAATAAGCAGCTACAGCAGGGTTTTGAATACTACTACGAAGCTCATTTACTGTAGGGTTAACATAATCTCTTAAAGATCTGAAATCTTGATGGATGCCAACATTTTGATTTTGATGAATTGCCATTTCTTGAATATTTTTTTTCTTTTTCTGTATTTTTAATATTTTTTTTTATTTTTCTGATAGTTCTTTCTAATTCAGAATCGTATGGCACAAGTCCTTCAGAACCTGAACTACACATACAATAATAAAACAAAACAAAATATAAAGCACTAACAAAAATAAAGAAAAGTAAAAATTTATAATTTCTTAATTCTCTTTAAAATGCAATTTAATTAATTTTCCCCGGCAACGGCGCCAAAAACTTGATCCCCGATAAATGTAACTGCGCCAAAAACTTGATACTGTCCTGTAAATGTAACGACGCTAAAAACTTGATCCCCAGAAATGGCGCCAAAAACTTGGTCCGCGAGGAATATATGTATGTGTGCCAAAAATTTTACTCCACACCAAATATATGTGATTTAGATATGAAAATTATGATTTTATAATATGGGATACTACGCAAGTGTACGCATCGCTTATCAAGTAATATAGGACTTTTTGATTAAGCCCCGAGATATCGAACCCACAGGGAAAATGTAAAATCTTTAAAGGAATCAGAGAAATTATCTTTTTAATTTCTTTGATTGTTTTCGAAAAAGTATGTCTTGATTTTAAAAAGTTTTGAAGGTTGATATGTCGTTTGAAATTTTCTTAATAAAATGCTAAATAAGAAATTAAAATTACAGTAACTAACAACACTGGATGTAAAATACTATAAACTAGAAGATCTTTTTCTTTCCTTTCATGAAGTAGTAATAATGCTTAAAGTATTGTTGTGGAAGTATTCAAATTTTTGTTGTGACAGATAGAAGCAAATGTGTTCTTTACCCTAACTTGGTTCTATAAAGAACATAGCTTAATTTGAAATTTATATTATTTTGAACATGGTTAGGCAGGGAAGATACCAGTCTCTCACTCTAGAGTTCCCTCGATTCCCACCACCTGGGGGCTAACTTTCCATAACAAAACTCAAAACTTCAAATCAAATTAGGAGGTTTCAGCCTATCACTCTAAAATCCTCTAATTTTACTCCCTTTTATAAAAATATCTTCTAATATTACATTTAATTATATGGACTATCGTTCTCACCCATATAATTTCATGTGATTCCTACTAACTTTTATGAGACAATACCTCATTGGATCTTACATAATCTCAAGAAATTTTTCAACTTAACAGGCCAAATTTAGAAGTAAACAATGTTTTTAGAATCAATCTTCACAACTTCTTCCAACTTTTAAACACTTATACTTTCCACAACAATTCTCTTTAAATTAATTACATTTAAGAAAGAAAAAGATAAATTAAACTACTCAGAATGCATTGAGAAAATATAAAAACACATTGATTTGAAATTAAAAACAACGATAAGAAAAATAAAAAAAATGAAAATAAGTATTAATAAACTAAATAAAAGTAAACACTTATCTGAAAATCCTCTCCACAAGACTAAGGAAGTTCCTCTGAAACTTTGACTCTTCGCTAAACTACTTCTTAGAGCAAGTCTCCCAACTCTATTGACTCAGAATACAGACTTCAGACTTCAATAAAAACTAAACTAAAAGAAAGAAAAGAAGTGGGAAGAAGAATACTTCACAACCCTTTTCTCCTTTCTACTCTCTACTCCTACTCTAAATAAAAACTCTTAAAAATGCAGTGGAAAAACAAAAGAAAGAAAGAAAGAACCCTTCAAAATGCAAAGGAAGAGTCTCTTAATCTTTTCTAAGACTCTCTTTAAATAGTAAAGCAAAAGGTTCCTTGGTGTCTCTTCAAAATGTGTCCAGATTCAATGTATCTAGCAAGAAACGCACCCCCTCATTCGAACTTGCCGCCCAAAGGAAGTTATGGACGTTACCACCAAGAGTTACATCCCATCCCTTGTGAAATTGGCTCCAAATTCATTTGAAATTCGATTTTTAACTGTGGCGGCTAAGCGCCGGCCCAGCGGCGCTTAGCCGCCAGTACCAAATTTTTTATTTTTCATTTTTTTGCTCCAAATTTGATCCAATTTTGCTCTTTTCATCATGACCATCCAATATAATCATACCTGCAAGAAAATCACAAAATACTGTCCATTAAAGTGCAATATCATTAAAAATAGGTATAAAAATGTGCATAAAAGTACTATATATTTTAGGTGTATCACATACTTGTCAGCATATTTTTAGGTAGTGTGTTTTGAAAAGGGGGTCACTTACGAAGTTGTCGGTGAATTTTAAATTTAATTTAAATTTATATATATATATATATATATATATATATATATGTTTTAGAAAGAAGCATTTGCTTTTTAAAATAACTTTAAGTTTGAAAATTTTATGATATCAAATCAAACCGATCTCACATCCCAAATAATTTATATTAACGAGAACCGCATCACAAACCATGTATCTATCCCGAAGAATAGACATATTGCTTGATGATAGGGCTCGATTAAATAAACTAGAAGATTTGTGACATCCGTTTGGTCTGCGAAACAATTTTATAAGCCGACAAGTTCCCCTGCTTAATATAAAAGAATTAAACAGGGTTTATATTACCTGGGTTCTTAAAGTTCCCTATAAGGGCAAGCCCCTATAGTTAATTACATCTTAAATGAAGGGAATCATTTAATAAAACTCTCGATAAGGATAAGTGGTTTTTCTCTCAAGAATTTCAAAGTTTAAAGCTTTCAAAGGATTGAATTTTGGAGATTTCAATAGGGATTAGCTCAAATTTGGAACAATTATTTTGAGAATCCAATGGAAAGAAAAGTAGGAGAAGCTGAGGATCCAAGAGGAATCTTGGCAACTTCCCAAACTATCCTATTGTTTGGCTTCAATTTGGGAAAATTTATTTAATGTTTCAATATTGTCAATTTTAGTTAATTAGGACTTATATTTGTATAACATAATCACACAAGTAGCCTCGAAGATGTGAGTGTTTATGTTGTACCAAACAACTACCTCGGAATCCTAAGACCGGTTAGGGCTTAATTTGTATAACATGATTATGCAAATGCCTAACAAAAAGTTGAGGATTTATGTTGCACTAAGCAAACTACCTCGAAATCCTATGGCTTGGTTATTTAATTCTAAGGAAAGTTTTGTTGAAGTAGACCCGAGTTTTGCTGATGACGATGGCCGTGCTGCCCACCATGCTCCAAGCTCCTTGTTGTTGCAGAGGTTTAGTTTTAGAAGGTGAAAATCAAGGGATGAGAGAAGTGTTTTGGTTTAGAGAAGTTTTAAAATCCAAATGTCTTTAATGTTTTATTAGGGGAATCTTAAAGTCGATTATAACTACACCGTTAAGATCCCACGGTTCCATCATTCCGGCAACATTATTTTTATCAAATTCACTTAGTCTAGATGAATCTTCTAAACTCAACTGAATGAGTTCCACACTTTCATTTAGACCGTGGAAAATCCCGTTAGCAACACGTAGGTTACATCATGCGAGATATTCCCCATCATCCAACAAGATGTTTTAATCTAGTTATAATTGCACTTTTGTTGTTCTGTTTGTGATTAAATTTTGAGTTATTTTATATTTTGAATGTTATGGCGGTGAATTTTATCTTGTTGTGACTTTTAATTTAGTTTTGGGTTTTAATTTTGTGGCTATCCTAAAGGTTTTAGTTTTCATGCAACAATCTTGTTTAATATGCAAGAATAGTAAAGTCCAGCTTATATAAATAAATTGCAATAAAGTAAATTGCAATAAAATAAAAGCGTACCTGGAGAGGCTTCTCGTCATTCCAAGCTTCACTTAAAACACATGTTAAGGCATTTAAATATTTATAACAAGTACCTAGGTAAAGCTAAGGGAAGGGTTTTAGTTGTCTACTAAATTCCTAATCCTATTGCTAGTCATTTCCTATGACGTTTAGGTTCTTTGTATTTGTTTTAAGGAAGATTTTCTTCATCAAAGAACAATTAAATTCAATTGTTCTTCTAAAACATCTCATCATATTGAGGAAGTGTTTAGGAAGAGTCCTAAACATCTTTTCAATATTTTTAGGATTGTTTTTTAGTCCAAATGAGTTTTATTGCACAGGTGAATTAATTATCCCAAAATTTAGTTTAGTTTCTCGCTCAGTGAATTAGGATGTTTGATTATCCTGTAAGTAAAGTGACATTTCACTTGATGCTTTACTTAAGAGTTATAATAATGAAAACCTTTTGGGGGGCTAATTAAATTGTTAAAGAATTTGATGATTTAAAATTGGAATTGGTGATTTAAACTGATTTAGAATTTTAATAAATTTAAGTTTGGAAAAGTGTTTAAGTTGTTTTATTCTTAAGTGTTTTAAACCATTTGAATTGAAAGAGGAGTTTAAATTATTATTTAATTTATACTTTAATGATTTACTTTTAATTTAATTGCAATATTCTAGATTAACTTTTAATTGGTTTGATTTTTTTTTAATTAAGAATCTATTTTTATGAAGTTGATTTTTATGTTTCAAGTTTGTTTTAAATTTGTTTTCAAGTGATTTTTGAAATTAATATTTTTTTTGTTTTAAATTTATTTCTATTTAATTATCAAATTATTAAATGTTTTAAGTTTTAATTTAATTAAGGTTCACTTTTCTTTTAATTATTTAATTATTAATTTCAATTATCACTTCATTTAGGGATTTTAGTTTAAGTCCTTATAGTCTCTCTAAATTAAATTCCCATTTTAATGATCCAAATTTTAACTTATTATTCCAAAATTCAAATTAGTTAATTAATTAAGGTTTACTATAAAAATTTTCAAGAAGATTAATGGGTTTCTACCCCTTAATTCTCTAGGTTTCAATCTTCTAATGAAAATTTTAAGATCAAACATTTTACCCTCCCCTTGATTAAACCTAAGTATTAATTAGGGTTAAAATCCTTTAATTACCTTTATGCCCCTTTAGGCTTATTTATTTCATAACTCACTAAATTGAGCTCAAATGAACTTGAAATTTTTATGTCACTTCACTCATATGTCAATTAAGACATTAGAGGAGAAAAAATGTGATTTTTCTGAATTTAATTTAATTTATATACTTATTTTTTGTGAAAAATAGGGTTTTCAATGAAAATTCAACAACATGACTAAGGAAAGGTTTCTGTTCTTAAGAAAACTATGAGATGTTCCTAATGACCAAAGGACCACTTGGACTAATTTTGGTGATTTTTTGAATTATATTATATTTATTATAATTATTTTGAGTTTTAGAGTGTTAATTAATTATAAAATAAAATAAGGGTTGAAAATTAAGTTTTATATTTTTCTTAATTTTCTCTAATCTCAAGGAGTTCAGAGAAATAAATTTTATAATTTTCTGATTTTACTTTGATTTATTAGAATTAATTTAGTGAAAAGGTTGGAAAATTCATTTTTTAATTCAAGAAATTGTTTTAAGAATTTAAAATTCAATATCTTTACTTTGAGACTTGGGAAAAATATTTGGTTTGTTCCTAAGTGATTAGGAGTCAAAATATGACATTTTTATGATTTTTATTATTCTTATGATTTTTATTATTTTTTTAATTATTTAAAATATTAAAATATGGTGGAAAATGAAGATTTTCAGAAAATTTTAATTTTAATTTTCCTAGACTCCCCTAGCATTAGAGAAGCCCCAAAACCAATTAAGTGAATTTTTAAAGTGTATTTTTGGAGTTATGAAATTTTTAAGTGTATTTTTGGAGTTATGAATTTTTTAAGTTTAATTTTAGTTATGTGACTTAATTAATCCATTTAGTAGGGTTTAACATTTCCAATTGATTCCAAATTTTTATGAGGTCCCTCTGATCCTAAAGATTAGTGGAGAGTAATTTTTAAGTTCTTTTGATGTGTGGTTAGCCTTAATTAATTAAAGTTCATTTTTGAGTAATTAGGTCAATTAGGGTTATTCTTAATGAATTAACTCAAAATATAATTATCCTAGGGTCCTCTGGTCCTAAGAAACTTCTCCAAATTTTTCTAGAATTTTCTAAGCAATATGCTAATTAAAGGAAATAAAATACCAACAATAGTGACATAAACTTGAAGAATACATAACTTACCATATAGATGGGCTCTAACCTTGAAAAATTCAAGAGATGTTCCCAAGATTAGAGGCTTCAAAAGCCCTATGGTCTCATGCCATGGTGACTTGTCTATGCAAATGGAGAATCAAAATACTGAAATGAGTAAATAATTAATTAAAAATACAATACTCATAAAATTAACCTAATTCTTTTTCCACATTATTCTCCTCTGTTTACTGAGCAAAAGGATATTTTTATTTTATTTTTGTGATTTTTCTACACCAAGATATAAAATTTCTAAGTTATGGGTATTTAAATAAATAAAAAAAACCATATTTTTCTACTTATCCACGTGGCACTGAGTCATCCTTGGCAGCTCTGAAAGCTCACGCATCGTGCTCCCATTCGACGCTGCCATCTGACTCAGCACTCTAGGGGCCCAGGGTTCATGTAACGTTCTCTGGCCGAGCGCAATCTGGACCGTCCACTCGATACATGCTCGATCGGACGACGCCTGGTCATCGTCTATGACTGGTGTGCACCCGTGACCGTCCACACTAAAACCCTAAGAACTCTCTCACTTCTCAACGGATTTTCGTGTTCTTATGCTCCATGGATTCTTCACGAGGAAACGAAGACAACCATATGGTTTACATGCTATGAAAGTAAACCAATCAAAATGAAGAATCACTGGAAGCTCGGGAGAAAGGAGAGGTCCATACCTTGGCTCTAAGAAGTGAAGCTTCAATCAGAGAGTTGTGGCACCTTCAATTGCACTCAAGGAGGCTCCAGATGAAGTCTCTGGCTCTGGGGAATTGCCTAGGTACAACTTCCACCAAGCCCAATTTCAAAGCTGGGTCGATAGAGAGAATGGCTGGCCTGGTGAGGGGGCTTCCACTGGGGAACTCCTTCTCTTGGTCCTATGCAGGTGTGGGTTGATCCACTTTTCGATATTTATACATACAATTGTGATATAAAAAGTTAGCAACGACACCAAAAACTTGATCCGCACTGAATATATACTGATGATTCTGTTATGGATTTTATGATTTATATTGTGGATACTACGCAAGTATACATATCATTATCAAGTAATATAGGGCTCTAATGGAGTCGTAGAAAATTTCAAAGACAAATTAAAGTAAACTTACTTACTAATCTAGTATACGAAAATTAAGAATACTTAGAATAAAAATAAACCAATGCTTAAAGTTGAATATAAGATTTCAGAAAAGTATCTTTCTCCTTGTTTTAGAGAATTAAGTGAATGAAGAATTAAATAAGTTTTTAATTGTATTGTGCCGAATAGGAGCATTCCTATTCTTTACCCTTTGGTCTAAGTACAAAGAACATTGACTAGTCTTATGTTTGATTATTGAATCTGTGGCTAGGCTGGGAGGATACCGACTGCCACTTCAAAGCTCCCACGTTCCCCTCGCCTGAGGGCTAACATCCACACTTCAGCTCTCAAACAATAAGACCGAATTGAATATTTTAGTCTGTCACACTAAAATGTTCAATTCTACGCCCAATAGTTAATATTTCCCAATTTATTTGCACCCTCCTTCCAAGGCTTTTGACTTCCCTGAATCTTGGATGTAATCTTTACTATAGTTGATATTTCAACATATGTTAACAAATCAATTGGCCAGATTGAAAGTAAATTAAGATTTAAGTTAACGATTATCACTATTTCTATTTTCATATTTTTAGACACAACTACTTTAATTCATCATTTCACGAAATCTCGATAACAAGGAGAAAGACTAAGGAACTACTCAGAATGCATGGGAAAAATAACACAAAGCATGGATTTCATTAAAGTTAACAAACAAATAACCAATATACTTATCTCAATTCTTCTCCCAAAGCAGATTCTTGAAGTTCCTTTGACTCTTCCTTCCAGTACAGCACACCAAAAGGCTAAATACTTTATCTACTCACTCAAGGACTCTTAAATTACACTTAACTTCCACACAAATGACACAAAACTGACACAAAAATGACTAAAATTTTTCTCTATTTAGAGAAGGGGTCAATTCTCCAAAGGTTGCTTAAGAACCTCTTCAAAAAGCGTCCAGGTTCAATGTATTTTGGTTCTTTTCAACTGTCTCGCTGTCGACGGCTTGATCTCGCCGTCGGTGGGCTTCTAGAAGATGGGCTATCCGTGCTGATCTCGTTATCGGCAGGCTAGATCTCGCCGTCAGCGGACTCCTTATAATATATAAAAAATCTTTATTGAAAAACTCGCCGTCGGCGGCCTAAATCTCACCATCGGCGGGACAGTTCCATTTTTATCAAATTGGGTCCTTTTGCTCCAAATTAGCTTCTTTTGTGCTTTTTACTTTTAGTACTTATAAATCTTCATTCCTACAATAAAACAAAGAAAATACTTTTCTTTAAAGTGCAATTTCATATAAAATTGCTATGAAATTCTTAATATATTTTCTAGTGATCAAATTCCTCCAAACTTAACTATAACTTGTCCTCAAGTAATTTAGATACTACATAAAAGTAAATGATTATTTGTAGTAATTTTAATTCAGAATAACTATGAATTAGATTTAAATAAGTATTATAGTAAAGTTTTCTAAAAATATTTTAATATAATTGAACTAATTCTATAGATGTATGGCTATTTAGTTCTCAAGTTTAAGATTTCTAGTCTTCTATTTATTTCAAGAATGATTATACTTTTCAATATTAAATTTTTTAAGATATTTAGATGATAGGAATTTCATGAAAGCACTCTTTGTTAAAATACTAATCCATATATATAAGTTCAGAAATGTAATTGAAGTTTACCGTTTAGGTTGATTCAAATGAAGCCAATTTTTGATAAGGCATCTCCTCAAGCTTCTCCTCACTTTATATATATATATATATTTTTTCTTTTCTTTCTGGATTGATTTTCAATCCCTTTTTCTTTACTTTTTTTAAGTGAGGATCACTATTTTTGGTTAGCCTGTTAATAATTTTGAACTTCGTTTTCCTCTTCCTAAATTTGAAACTGGAAACATTTACTTCCCTTATATGTATTTCAAAGTTTTACTTTATTAAGTTTCAATCTTTTCTTTCTCAACTAAATATTCAAGAATTTAATAATTGAATATATAGTTTTCCTTACTTTAAATAGTTAACTATATTCTTATTCTCTTATACTAAATATCTTAATCCATAAAATTAGTTAATCATTAAAAGTATTTCTCTTAACTTTCTATAATAATTAAATAAATCAATTCTTGTTTATTGAATTAAAATTATTACAAAAAATCATTTTATAATAATTTTGAAAGTGTAAATTGAGAACAATTTAATAATTAAATTTGTATTCTTCCCTCCCCTAAATGTAAATTTCCTTGATCACTGGGTGGATTAGGCTGGTAATGATTATATCGAGGGCACTCATGAAATACAACATCAAGCTCTTCTCTCCTGTAACGATTTTCAGCGTCACAGTAGGCTATCTCATACTCTGAATGTCTTTGGAGATAGTCGCTGTCATAATCATGACTTCTTTCTAAGCCTCCAATTCTCTGATCAATATGCTCCAGTTTTTCTTCTATTTTCTCAAAACTTTTCCGCTGTAGAGTCATCTCATTCATCAAATCCTGAAGAATAGGAGTACTAAAGGGAGGAGGGTCATAACTGGTAGAGGGAATATCTCTACTTGAAGAAGGTACATAGCTCCTTATCCCAGATCTCCATCCTTCGTGGGTTTCATATTTCTCAATATTAGCCAGATAAATGGGTTTCATAGGCTCCACCCATTCCTCATCATCTCTTACCTCTATCCCAGATAATTGGCAAAGTGCATAGATCAGATCAGGGTGTCCTAGTCCTCCTCCACTTTCACTTCTTGCGGTGGCTAATATATTCTTATAAATTATACTTCCCACATTAATACTTTTTGGTTCTGAATGCGAAATTCGAATCGCTTTCATCTCTTGTTACCTCACTATGGTGGTAAGTAGGTAACAAGGTAGAACAAATAAAATAGTGTCCGGCTTTAGATGATGCATTCAACATAGAAAGAGGGAAGTTTACCCGTTCTCGCTGCTTAATTTTCCAAACTCCTTTCCCGGCAGTGAGAAAGTCGATCACCTCTTCCAGTTGTCCTTCCATAGTTCCAAATGTATCATACTCACTGGTGTAGGGGTCTTGCACTTCGTAATAAGCATTTATTTTTGTGGCGCTGAATTCCACAAAAAATCCTCTAACCTTAACTAGTGCATCTTCAGCCTGTGTCAAGTTGGCATAGAATTCTTTTACCACTTCTACAGCGGCTCTATTGGTTTTGAGACATAAATTTTCCCATCCCCTTTCCTCAATTATTCGCTCTACTTCACCTCCAGGAGTTTTGAAAACTCGATCCTGAATGCATTTCCTGGCTTGATTATTGTGAAAATATCTTGATTGTGCCCCTGCATTCACAAAACGAGTTTCGTCGTAATCCATTCTTCTCTTTTGTTGTGGAGCCATTTTTTTGATTTGTGAAATTCACAAAAATCTTAACTAAACTTCTAAATATTACTAAGATGGCTTCCAATAGTTACTAAAATTAATCTAAATCAAGTTTCATGAAGTTCTTCTAATTCTTTTCTTCTTATTTCAATTTTTTCCAAAATTTCTGAATGTAGAAGAAATTCATGGTAAAAATTAAAAATTTTTACAAAGGAGTGAAGATCTTACCAAAGGAAGATAAAATCCAGCGTCAAAATGTGTTGAAATTGCTTCAAATCAAAGATTCCACAAGCCCTAGGTCGGTTTTTTGAAGTTTTGAGGAGGGAGACGATGAATAGTGTCGGTTGACCGGTCAAATAAAGTATATTTCACTATCTCGCTGTCAGCGAGAAATTTCTCGCCGTCGGTGAGCTAATTAATTCACCAAGGCCAAAGTTTCGGGAAAATCTCATCGTCAGCGGGATTTTCTCGCTGTCAGCGGACTTTTCCTTGCTGTCGGCGGGATTTTCTCGCTGTCGGTGAGGTTTCCAAAATTTTTAATATTTTTAATTTTTACAATGTTTTTAATCTAGATTAAGTCTTGTTCATTGTTCTGGTCACTAAATTTGATATATTTATTATTATATTTTTTTTATTAAGATTCGATACTATACTAACACATAAATTCACACAACACAAATATTATAACTTTATAAATGAAATCCATGAACTTATAAACTTTCAAACACTACATAACTAACAATTGACTTATCAAATTAACCCAAACACATTTAACTCAGCATTACAATCCACACCACGATACTCTAAATGCTGAGACTAAACAAACAACAGATAATCTCATATAAACTGAGATTATCTTTGTAAAGTTCAATTTATATCAAAAACTAAATTCACATACACACACATACATATAATATTAATAGAAATCTCTGCTACTCATCGGAATCTGAATTGATCTCTTCTCTGATGTTTCCAATAGAACGCAGGTGCACAAACAAATTATAGAAAGGCATGAAAGGGAATTCTGCAGTAGAATCTTCTTCAATCCATCCTTTCTGTCTCAATAGTCGTATAAAACTTGCCTCCAGGTGTCCCTTATGGTCAAAGTGCTCCTTCATTCTCCAATCGATGTGATCAAATAAATTAGAGATATTATTAATATAATTCATCACATTTTGTAGCTCCTTCTCCAATCCTTTAAGTTTCCGTAAAATGAGGTTCTTTCTATCAGTCAGGGTCTTAATTAAAGGATTGTTTTGTGATGCTTGATCAGAAATAATTACTGTTTCATCACTGTTACCCAATATAGGAAACATATCTGTCGGATCTAGTGGTTTCGAAGGCAATATCACTTTTTCCCAAGCTTCGTAGGAAACTTGGTACTGACTACATAAAAAAAATATAGTTGATGAGTGTCCGAGTCCATGAATTGACCCTTGCACAATTAATCCTAATGCAGACTTCACAATGATAGATCCAACATCAATAGGCAATCCAGATTTAATACAGTAATTTAAGATTGCGCATTCCTTCGAAACTTTGTTTACCCTCATAGTGGGTAATAACTTTGATGAAATAAAGAAATGCCAATGCTTTGAGACGAGGTTAAGAAGTGATGCAGAAAAGCTAACGTACCTGTCTTCTCGTAATTCCCAATCATTGGGTTCGTCGATCAGATATCTGCAGATCTTATTCATGTTGTATCTTGTAGGAACAAAAATTGAATAGTGGCAAACATGGGTATTTTCAATCGAGTATAATTCATTTATTCGAGAAGGAGTGAAAGTTACACATCTGTCTCTTACGTAAACAGCAGATGTGGTATAGCAGAATACCTCTCAACGTCGCTGAACAATCATTTCTTCAATTGTTCTTGTTGAATTCTCCGCTCCTCTGTTTACGAATCCTCTTTCTTTAATCAGACGTTTCTTCATCAAAACCTTGTTGAATAGTCGTTGAGCCTCAGAACTGACGATCTTTCATTGGTTAAAAACTCCAGATTTCGTGGTTTCAAGTAGTTTGGAGGCCATAATAAATTGTTTTGGAGGGACTCTAGTCGTTTCTAAAGAAGAAGATAGTATAAAAATGAAGTTTAAAATGTTTTAAATAGAGAATTGCCCTTAGAACAGTCCAAAACTGCAAAATAACTCACAAAAACCACTTTTGAACTATCTCGCCATCAGCGGTAACAATCTCGCCGTCAGCGGGATAGTTAATTAATTTAAACTGACATTGGGCACTGTCAACGAATGGAAAGAGATTTGGGGTGGAATGTCGATATTGAGGAGTCGCCATCTAATATTAGCCTAATTTTAATCCTATATATCCCATGAAGGATTTGAGGAATTTAGGGCTAATAGTAGAAAAGGATGTTTATGACAATCCTTATAGAAGAATATCCTAGAATAATATATCCGAGAATTTTCATATAAAGAAAATCATGGAAAACCAGAGATTTCTATTGTGGGTTCTTTTGGATCTCCTATAGAAGCAAGCTTCTATAGTTAATTACATCTTAAATAATTTTTAATTGTTCAAGAAAACTTCTGATTAATGTCAATCATTTGTTTTCTAAAATCTTATTTTTAAGGAGAGATGTACCCACTGTCATGCCTAAATGTCATGTCATATTTATTATTTCAAAGTTTTGATTTTTTTTTTTCATGTCGTTATCCTAAAAGTTTTGATGTTGTTTTCCATGTCGTTGTTTTGCATTGTTTTGGTGACTATCCTAAAAGTTTTTGTTTTTTATTTGTCCATGTCGTTGTTTTGTTTTGTTTTGGTGACTATCCTAAAAGTTTTTGTTTTTGTTTGTCCATGTCGTTGTTTTGTTTTGTTTTGGTGACTATCCTAAAAGTTTTTGTTTTTGTTTGTCCAGAATGTCGTCCTGCAAAACAGAGTTAGCACATCCTATAACATGCAAAGAAAATCTAAACGAAACTTTTTTTCTTTACCCTGGAAAGAAAAGATTATCAGAAAATGATGTCATGTTCATTGTTTTGATTTAACATGTCCTGGATGTTGGTTTATGTCAAATTATATTGATTAATGTTTAATTTTGTCGAAATATCAGATTAATTATCGATATTTGTCAAATTTATATTTGAAATGTCAATTTTATGTCGGTTATGTCGATTTATGTTTGAAATATCGAATTTATGTCTTGTCTTAAGTTTAAACTTGAATTTTGAATTTATGTCTATTTGAATTTGAGTTGAAAGTTGGGCTAGATTAACTTGAGTTCATATTTGTCTGAACTTAAGTTAAAAGGTATGGTTTAGATTAACTTGAGTTCATGTCTGTCTAAACTTAAGTTAAAAGGTTTAAATTTAGATTCAATATTAATTGAATTAATTTGGGTTCATGTCATGTTGAACCTAAGTTAGATTCAATGCTGATTGAATCTAATTAACTTAAATTCATGTATGTCTGAATTTAAGTTAAAAGGTTTAGCTTAGAATAGACTTAATTAAGTTTTAAGCCTTGTTTAAATAGGACCTAAAGGTTAATCAAATCTAATAAATTAAACTTAATTAGAATTGCAGACCATCTAAGTCCCTTTTAGATAAGGCTTAAGTTTTAATTAAGTCTATTTAGCTTTAGTTTATTGAGACATTTAGACTTAAGTTTATGATTTCTTGTTTTAAATCTCAATTGCTCGATGATTTAATTAAGTCTAGGATGTTAGACTTAATTAAAATTTTATGTTGAATTTAGGTTTGAATTAAGTTGGATTAAAAGTTTAATATAGTTTGGTTTTTAAGTTAAGATTTGACTTAAGTTCAAGTTAAGTTGAACCTATATTTAAAGTTGACTTAAGTTTAATATGGGTTGAACTTATATTGAGTTTAGGTCAGCCTTAAGTTCATGTCGGGTTGAACCTAAGTTTAGCTTGATTTAAGTTTAACATGGGTTAGACTTAAATTGTGTTTGGGTTAGACTTAGATTCATATCAGGTTGAATCCAAGTTCGGTTTGACTTAAGTCTAATGTAGGTTAAACTTAAGTTAGGTTTGAGTTTGACTTAGGTTCAAGACGAGTTGGACCTAAGTTTGGTTTGACTTAAGTCTGTTGAAGGTTAGACTTCAGTTAGGTTTAGGTTTGACTTAGGTTTATGTTGAGTTGAACATAAGTTTGGTTTGACTTAAGCCTAAAGTAGGTTAGACTTAAGTTAGGTTTAGGTTTGACTTAGGTTTATGTTGAGTTGAATTAAAGTTTGGTTTGACTTAAGCCTAATGTAGGTTAGACTTAAGTTAGGTTTAGGTTTGACCTAGGTTTATGTTGAGTTGAACCTAAGTTTGGTTAGACTTAATCCTAGTGTAGGTTAGACTTAAGTTTGATTTAGGTTTGACTCAGGTTTATGTTGAGTTGAACCTAAGTTTGGTTTGACTTAAGCCTAGTGTAGGTTAGACTTAAGTTTTATTTAGATTTGACTCAGGTTTATGTTGTGTTGAACCTAAGTTTGGTTTGACTTAAGCCTAGTGTAGTTTAGACTTAAGTTTGATTAAGATTTGATTATTTAAGGTTAATTGAACCTAATTTATATAATGTTTAATTAATTAATTAGACTTATTATGGGTCAAGTTTAATTATTTAAAGTTAATTAAACCTAATTTAGGTAAGGTTTAATTGATTAATTAGACATATTATGGGTTAAGTCAAATTATTTAAGGTTAATTAAACATAATTTAGGTAAGGTTTAATTGATTAATTAGACTTACTATGGGTTAAGTCTAATTATTTAAGGTTAATTAAACCTAATTTAGGTAAGGTTTAATTGATTAATTAGACTTATTATGGGTTAAGTCTAATTATTTAAGGTTAATTAAACCTAATTTAGGTAAGGTTTAATTGATTAATTAGACTTATTATGGGTTAAGTCTAATTATTTAAGGTAAATTAAACCTAATTTAGGTAATGTTTAATAGATTAATTAGACTTATTATGGGTTAAGTCTAATTATTTAAGGTTAATTAAACCTAATTTAGGTAAGGTTTAATTGATTAATTAGACTTATTATGGGTTAAGTCTAATTAATTAAGGTTAATTGAACCTAACTTAAGTAAGGTTTAATTGATTAATTAGACTTATTATGGGTTAAGTCTAATTAATTAAGGTTAATTGTACCTAATTTAGGTAAGGTTTAATTGATTAATTAGACTTATTATGGGTTAAGTCTAATTATTTAAAGTGAATCAAACCTAATTTAGGTAAGGGTTAATTGATTAATTAGACTTATTATGGGTTAAGTCTAATTATTTAATGTTAATTAAACCTAATTTAGGTAAGGTTTAATTGATTAATTAGACTTATTATGGGTTAAGTCTAATTATTTAAGGTTAATTAAACCTAATTTAGGTAAGGTTTAATTAAGTAGGTTTAAATGATATTCTAAACTTGATTAAGTCTAATTTTATCATTTTGGACTTAACTAATTGAATTTTGGGTTTAATAGGTTTAAATGATATTTTAAACTTAATTAAGTCTAATTTTGTTATTTTAGACTTAATTAATTAAATTTAGGATTAAATAGGTTAAAATGATGTTTTAAACCTAATTAAGTCTAATTTTGTCATTTTAGACTTAATTAATTAAATTTAGGATTAAATAAGTTTAAATGATGTTTTAAACCTAATTAAGTCTAATTTTGTCATTTTAGACTTAATTAACTAAATTTATGGTTTAATAGGTTTAAATGATGTTTTAAACTTAATTAAGTCTAATTTTATCATTTTAAACTTAATTAAATTTTTCCATTCGCCTATCATAGACTAGATTCATTTCAAACATAGATTATTAAGGAAACTAAGATAAGTTTATAAAAGGTTATTTTTAGGATTAATAAAGAGTTTTAATCCTAAAATTCAAAATGTCATTCAAATTTATTTCTATGACTAAGAATTGATTCTCTTAGGATTATTGTATATTGCCCTAGTATTTCTAGTCATTTCCATTTTATTTTTCTTAATTTTAAATTTTTTTATAATTATTATTTAAAATAATTACAAAAAGACTTGAAAATTAGAGAAAAGTACCATAGAAATGTTTTCTGTCCTTGGAAAAATCATGAAAGATCTCTATGAGCATAAAGATAAATGCCTCAAAGTTTCATATTTTTTTGATTTATAAATAATTTTTAATAATTAAAATACTCGAAAGAGTATTTAATTATTTAAAAATTAAATAAAGGGAAAAAATTATGATTTTAATTTCATAATTTTATTCTCTTCAAGAGCTTTGTAGAGGTATTTTTATCATATTTTTATGACCTGTAGATAAAAAGATATTAAATTTTAAAGTTTTTAAAGTTAAAATTAATTTTAACCAATTTCACGCCGACAAACTTACATCCCGCTGACGCGTGTCCTGGTACGCATCGAACTGGCGGGAGGATCCGCTGCGGGAGGCCGAACACGGGACACTGTGGAGCGCGAACAGCGTCATTCATCCCGAAACACGGGATCGAACGGCTGAGATAATTTGAATAAAAATTTGAATTATTTCAAGCCGTTAAACTTCAAACCTTAATATCTCACTCATTTCTTAATGAAATTGAGTGATTTTTGAACCCATGGAATCATCTGAACATGTAGAATATTTCCATATGGTGATGTAACATTTCTGGGCTAATATAACACATGATATTTTAAAAATACAAATTATTTTGTGAAAAATAATTTCATACCTTTGCCTCAAGCTAATCAAGCTAGATTAGACCTTGTAATTGTCTTCTAGGACCCCAATGGAAGATTATTGCTGCAGCAATTTGATCCAGAAGTCAGGCTTAAAGGAGAATTTTGAAGAGGTGGCTGGTTTGGGCTGTTTTTGAAATTTGATCAAATTGGCTCGATTGGGCTCAATCTATGGCTTGGATTTGATCCTAATGGATTTATAAGACTCTTTGGAAGAGTTTTTATGTTGAGAGCAAGGAGATTTGAGCAGCCTATAGGTCTTACTAATTTTTTTCTTCTCTCCCTACTAGGCTTGTTTTGGGCTCTATTTATCGCCAAGGGGAGGCCATGGCTTAGCTTAGGTTGTTCTAGGGGAGTTGTTATCTCCACTATTAACCCATTGGACGAGGAATTCGGCTAAGAGGATAGGCATTGTTGCTTCTCCCAAGTTTTCCATGATGAGCTCAATGGTTTGGCTCTCCTCCATTGGATCATGCAAGAGGTTATAAGTGAGCTGTAATTTCTTCTCCTTATGAGCTTACACATCACTCTCTAACCTTGGCAAATGGTGACACATATGCTCTCCTCTCATGATTCCAATTAACCATGGTGAGGGGTGGGTTTAAGCTTGGTTCTCTCTTTATTGGCGAGCCTAGGAGGTGGGAGATGAGGCTTGGTGTTGGCCGGCCACCTCATGTCTAAGTAAGGGTGAGTCATGGCTTAGGGTGAAGGAGGAAGAGACACCTCATTTTACCCATCATGATGGATGTTATGCCATGGTTAAATTAATTTAAGCTAAGCTTTATTATGTGGTAATATATCTCATTGTAAACATAATTTAGTCTTAGCCTAAATAATTATGGGAAGGCCATGTGTCATCTTATGTCTTTTCTTTTTCTTCTTTTTTTAATTTAATTTCCATTTTAATTAATCATGTTATTAATTAAAAATTGTTGGAAATGATTTTATTAATCAATTTTTTAATTGAAAATAATTTCAAATTAATTAAATGATTATTTTTGTTATTTTTGTTATTTTATGATTTTAATTTAATTTTCATTTTAATTAATTATGTCATTTAATTAAAATTTTGAAAATTAAATCATTAATCATTTTAATTAATCGAAATAATTTTGAAATTAATTATTTGATTAATTTTGTTGTTTTTATTTCATTTTTTATCTATTTTGATTAAAATAGATAAGTGTTGACTAATTTTGACCTAGGTTGACTCAAGTCAGCCTAGGTTGATCAATTTAAATTTAAAATGTCCAATGTGGTCTTTTTAACCTTGTCCTGGTTGATTTGATCACAGTATTTATTATTTTGTCATTGTGGGGTTTTAAACATGTTATTAGATCAAAGGATTGACTTATGGGGTCAACAGGATTTGTCATTGGGTCTGGTTTGACCAACTTGACCAATGTTGATTTTTTAGGTCAAAAGGTTGACCTATGGGGTCAACAGGGTTGGTCATTTAGTCTGGTTTGACCATTTTGACCAAAGATGACTTTTTTTAGGTCAAAAGATTGACCTATGGGGTCAACAGGGTTGGTCATTGGGTCTGGTTTGACCAATTTGACCAATGTTGACTTTTTAGATCAAAACGATGACCAATAGGGTCAACAAGGTTGGTCATTGGGTCTGGTTTGACCATTTTGACTGAAGTTGATTTTTTTGGGTCAAAAGGGTGACCTATAGGATCAACAGGGTTGGTCATTGGGTCTGGTTTGACCAATTTGACCAATGTTGACTTTTTGGGTCAAAAGGGTGACCTATAAGGTCAACAGGGTTGGTCATTAGGTCTGGTTTGACCAATTTGACCAATGTTAACTTTTTAGGTCAAAAGGTTGACCTATAGGGTCAACAGGGTTGGTCATTGGGTCTAGTTTGACCAATTTGACCAAAGTTGACTTTTTAGGTCAAAAGTGTGACCTATAGGGTCAACAGGGTTGGTCATTGGGTCTGGTTTGACCGATTAGACCAATGTTGAGTTTTTAGGTCAAAAGGGTGACCTATAGGGTCAACAGGGTTGGCAAACCAATGTTGACTTTTTAGGTTAAAAGGTTGACCTATGGGGTCAACAGGGTTGGTCATTGGGTCTGGTTTGACCAATTTGACCAAAGTTGACTTTTAGGTCAAAAGAGTGACCTATATGATCAACAGGGTTGGTCATTGAGTCTGGTTTGACCAATTTGACCAATGTTAACTTTTAGGTCAATAGGGTGACTTATAGGGTAAACAGGGTTGGTCATTAGGTCTAGTTTGACCAATTTGACCAATGTTGACTTTTTAGGTCAAAAGGTTGACCTATGGGGTCAACAGGGTTGGTCATTTGGTCTGGTTTAACGAATTTGACCAATGTTGACTTTTTAGGTCAAATGGGTGACCTATAGGGTCAACAGAGTTGGTCATTGCGTCTAGTTTGACCAATTTGACCAATGTTGACTTTTAGGTATAATGGGTAACCTATAGTGTCAACAGGGTTGGTCATTGGGTCTGGTTTGACCAATTTGACCAATGTTGAATTTTTAGGTCAAAAGGGTGACCAATAGGGTCAATAGGGTTGGTCATTGGGTATGGTCTGACCTATTTGACGAATGTTGACTTTTTAGGTCAAAAGGGTGACCTATAGGGTCAACAGGGTTGGTCATTGGGTCTGGTTTGACCAATTCGACCAATGTTGACTTTTTAGGTCAAAGGGGTAACCTATAGGGTCAGAAGGGTGACCTATAGGGTGAAAAGGGTTGGTCATTGGGTCTGGTTTGACCTATTTGGCCAATGTTGACTTTTTAGGCCAAAAGGTTGACCTATGGGTTCAACAAGGTTGGTCCTTGGGTCTGGTTTGACCAATTTGACCAATGTTGACTTTTTAGGTCAAAAGATTGACATATGGGGTCAACAGGGTTGGTCATTGGGTCTGGTTTGACCAATTTGACCAATGTTGAATTTTGAGGTCAAAAGGGTGACCTATACGGTCAACAGGGTTGGTCATTGGGTCTGGTTTGACAAATTTGACCAATGTTGACTTTTTAGGTCAAAAGGATGACCTATGGGGTAAACAGGGTTGGTCGTTGGGTCTAGTTTGACCAATGTTGACTTTTTAGGTCAAAAGGGTGACCTATAAGGTCAACAGGTTGGTCATTGGGTTTTGTTTGACTAATTTGACAAATGTTGACTTTTTAGGTCAAAAGGTTGACCTATGGGGTCAACAGGGTTGGTCATTGGGTTTGGTTTGACAAATTTGACCAATGTTGACTTTTGTGTCAAAAGACTGACCTATAGGGTCTACAGGGTTGGTCATTGAGTCTGGTTTGACCAATTTGACCAATGTTGACTTTTTAGGTCAAAAGGGTGACCTATAGGGTCAACAGAGTTGGTCATTGGGTCTGGTTTGACCAATTTGACCAATATTGACTTTTTAGGTCAAAAAGTATTGACTCATTATAAATAAGGTCAAAAAAAGGGCCCCCAATATGTGCAGAATACTACATAAGTATTCTGCACATATTGGCGTTGACTGGAATGGTCTAGGAAATGTTTTATAACAATCTGGAAAGGAGTGGGTATCATATCGCTCCTAGTGGAAGTCAGATGTCTTGTCTGTTGTTTCTGAGAACGAATGTTTTTCTTGTGTTTAAAGAAGGGATTCACAGGGAGAGAAAACTGATGTCATATTCAAAAATGTCAATGTCAATATTTTGTTAAAGGAATGCCATGATTTCTGTGTCAGGAAAGGACTTATATCTCATAACTGGAGAGAGAAAATAGACGTCATTTTCTATTGTTCTCAAAATGTCATTGTCAAGATTTGGTTAGAGGAAAGCCGTTATTTCCGTGTCAGGAAAGGACTTACATCCAATAACCGGAGATAGAAAATAGATGTCATTTTCTATTTTTTTCAAAATGTCAATGTCAAGATTTGGTTAGAGGAAAGCCATGATTTCCGTGCTAGGAAAGGACTTACATCCAATAATCGGAGAGAGAAAATAGATGTCATTTTCTATTTTCCTTAAAATGTCAATGTAAAGAATTGGTTAGAGGAAAGCCATGATTTCCGAGTCAGGAAACGACTTACATCCAAAAACCTTAGAGAGAAAATAGATGTCATTTTCTATTTTCCTCAAAATGTCAATGTCAAGATTTGGTTAGAGTAAAGCCATGATTTCCATGTCAGGAAAGGACTTATATCCAATAACCGGAGAGAGAAAATAGATGTCATTTTCTATTTTCCACAAAATGTCAATGTCAAGATTTTGTTAGAGGAAAGCCTTGATTTCCGTGTTAGGAAAGGACTTACATCAAATAACCGGAGAGAAAAAATAGATGTCATTTCCAATTTTCCTTAAAATGTCAATGTCAAGATTTGGTTAGAGGAAAGCCATGATTTCCGTGTCAGGAAAGGACTTATATCCAATAACCGGAGAGAGAAAATAGATGTCTTTTTCTATTTTCCTCAAAATGTCAATGTCAAGATTTTTTTAAAGGAAAGTCGTGATTATACCAACAGCTACCGATATATCACCATCAACAACTACAAATATATCACATGTCAAAAGTTCTTATATGTCATAACATGGCTTTGGATATTAACAGACTGTCCATAAACATCCTACACTCCAAAAAATTATTTATCAAACATTTTTCAGGTGTTTAGACATTTATGGGGTTATGGTAATTCCAAAGGTTGTAGATTCTCCAGTTCTGGTATAGCTTTATATCCGACAGGTCATTTGTCGGGCTTCATCCATCGCAAAGTAATTGAAATGCGTGACTTGTTGACACTGGGTATGCAGTGTTTTTCAAAATCTGCACCGTTCCCTTGAATTAGGATGTTGACCTCATTTTTGATGAGGTCTTCTCTTCTTCTCTTTAGTACTTAGGATCTAGCCTTAGGCTTTTCCTATGACTATCTTAGAGGACTAGAATTGGGACCCACCTTTTAGAAATTCAAACCACTTCTTAACTCCCCGCAAACTCCACAAACTTGATCGTAGACCCCTAATCATCTAGAGGGTTGAAATCAAATGTGGAAGTTTAAAGGATGAGTTCCTATAGGACTCTTTGGCCTTAGGACTGCCCTGGGTGGCCTGGTCTGGTGAAGGGGCTGATTTACACACACATTACACTCATACACTTTCACACACCTCCTAAAACCACACCCATACCTAACTTGACCTCTCGACTCATGTAGGTGATTCACATGGATGGTCCTTAACCCCTAAGCCCTTGGCTAAGAGGGTTAGGAACAACATAATGGATGCCTCAAATGGGTCCCTTCATGGCTCATGTGGGCTTGATGTGGCTTCATGGCTCAACCAAAATTATTTCATTCCACTCAAATTTACCCAATCTTCAATTTTCCAAATTTTCAATTTTTGACCCCCGGGACCCTACACCCGCTTAGCCTACCCAAAACCCTTGAAACTACCCAAAATTTGTAAAATCACCTAAATTGCTCAAAATTCCCCAAAATCAATCCCAAATATTTCCACATCACCCAAATTGATCATCCATACCCAAAAATATCAAAAATTCCAAGAAAACCTCCCAATACCCTCCAAATACCCAAAATACCCCCTTGAACCAAAAATCCAAAAATTCAGAAAATTCCCAGAAAATTCAAGAAAATCCCAAATATTTCTAATTTCATTTTGTTCAACTACAACATGGGACAATTTTGTCAATTCACCCTACTTTTATCAAAACCCCCAATTTGACCCATTTTAACCCAAAGTGAACCCAATGTCAAACCAAACCTACCCAATTGTCCCAAATTCTGGTCCAATTCAATTCTAAACTTCAATTCAAAATTCCCAACACCAATCTAGACCAAATCCAAGTCCAATTTGATTGACATTTGGATCCAATTTCACTTTTGGCCTTAAAGCCCAATTTGGACCCATGACCCAAACCTAACCCAAACTAATCCAATTCAATTCCAATTAACCCCAAATCTTTTCTAAATCTTCCTTAGCTTCCCCACAAGCATACCACTAACATGATTTGCCCAAAATTTAAACCCAAACCCCACTCAAATTCAACCCAAAGCTAAAAGGCCCATTCTTGACCTAAACCCAAGCCTAACCCAAATGAGCCCAAACCCCAAAATCAAAGCCCCACAAAAGTCAAAACCTCTTTGAAACACTCCCATAAACATTTCTGAACATTTATTTTACATCAATTTCAACCCTAGCCCAACATTGGCCCAACTTGGCCCACTTGGACCTATATTGGCCCATTCACCAAAAGAGCCCAAATTCAACCCAATTCAAACCCAAATCACCCCCAATTTGCTTCAAGTCACTCATGATACATCCATGAGCTGAACCCAACAATTATTTGGCCCAATCTATTTACAAAATTTCATCCCAAAATCCATTTTAAAATTCAAAAGCCCACTTTCCTAAACCATCTTAAAAGCCCATCTAAAACCCTTTCAAAAAGCCCAAAATTGGTCCCAAAGCCCACATGATATTTCTCTACATCATCCATTCAATTAAAATCATCCCTAAGTCATAAACCAATGATCAAATAATTCTAAATGAAGCTTCATCCAAATTTTCACCAAAATATCCAAAATTCTTAAAACCCTTTTTTATGAAATTGACTTGACTTTTCCCAAGCTAAAGGTGAGCCATGAAGCCATGCATGAGCCACATGGAAGCCATGAGAGCCTCTTTACATGTCACCATGCCATTAATGGCATGAAGAGGGGACCCTATCCTAACCCTTCATTAAGTCTTTTTAACCATACTCATGTCACACTCTAAACCATGCTTTGCCACCTAATCCTTGATGGAGACTCCACCACACATGAGAGGTTGACCCACCCGACCCCTCGGCCCAAAACCGGGTCTTGGGGAGGTGCACCCAACCCATTTGCATGGGTTGACCATTTTAAGCCAAAATGACCCCTTCCCCTTTTTACTTTGATTCAATCACTTTACACATGTCAAACCTCGATTGAATGCACCAAATCCCAGCCACGACCCACTCGAACAAGATGGTGACCAATGCACGGCCAGCCAGCCACTGTTGACCTCATTTTTGATGAGGTCTTCCTTTCTTCTTTTTAGTGCTTAGGATCTAGCCTTAGGCTTTTCCTTTGACTATCTTAGAGGACTAGAATTGGGACCCGCCTTTTAGAAATTTAAACCACTTCTAAACTCCCTGCAAACTCCACAAACTTGACTATAGACCCCTAATCATCTAGAGGGTTGAAATCAAATGTGGAAGTTTAAAGGATGAGTTCCTATAGGACTCTTTGGCCTTAGGACTGCCCTGGGTGGCCTGGTCTGATGAAGGGGCTGACATACACTACACTTACACACTACATTTCCACACACTTCCTAAAACCACACCCATACCCAACTTGACCTCCCGACTCATGTAGGTGATTCACATGGATGGTCCTTAACCCCTAAGCCCTCGGCTAGAGGTTAGGAACAACATAGTGAATGCCTCAAATGAGTCCTTTCATGGCTCATATGGGCTTGAAATGGCTTCATGGCTCAACCAAAATGATTTCTTTCCACCCAAATTCACCCAATCTTCAATTTCCCAAATTTTCAATTTTTGACCCCCGGGACCCTACACCTACTAAACCTACCCAAAACCCTTGAATTACCCAAATTTTTGCAAAATCTCCAAATTACCTAAAATTTTCCAAAATCAATCCCAAACACCTCCACATCACTCAAATTGATCATCAATACCCAAAAATACCAAAAATTCCAAGAAAACCCCCCAATACCCTCCAAATACCCAAAATACCCTTCTTGGCCTAAAAATCCAAAAATTCAGAAAATTCCCAGAAAATTCCAGAAAATCCCAAATATTCCCAATTTCATTTTGTCCAACTACACCATGGGCCAATTTTGTCAATTTACCCTACTTTTGTCAAAACCCCCAAATTGACCCATTTTAACCCAAAGTGGACCCAATGTCAAACCAAACCTACCCAATTGACCCCAATTTTGGTCCAATTCAATTCTAAACTTCAATTCAACATTCCCAATACCAATTTAGACCAAATCCAAGTCCAATTTGGTTGACATTTGGATCCAACTCCACTTTTGGCCTTAAAGCCCAATTTTGACCTAAACCCAAACCTAACCCAAATAGGCCCAAACCTCAAAATCAAAACCCAACCAAAGCTAAAACCTCTTTGAAACACTCCCATAAACATTTCTAAACATTTATTTTACATCAATTTCAACTCTAGCCCAACATTGGCCCAACTTGGCCCACTTGGACCTATATTGGCCCATTCACCAAAAGAATTCAAATCCAACCCAATTCAAGTCCAAACTACCCCAAATTTGCTTCAAGTCACTCATGACACATCCATGAGCTAAACCCAATAATTATTTGGCCCAACCTCTTTACAAAATTTCATCCCAAAATCCATTTTAAAATTCGAGAGCCCACTTTCCTAATCCATCTTAAAAGCCCATCTAAAACCCTTTCAAAAAAGCCCAAAATTCTTCCAAGGCCCATATGACATTTCCCCTCATCATACTTTCAATTAAAATCATCCCTAAGTCCTAAATTCATCATCAAATAATTCCAAATCAAGCCTCATGCCAAATCACCCCTAAATACCAAATTTTTCCTTAAATCCATTTCCATGAAATTGACTTTACTTTTCCCAAGCCAAATGGAGCCATGGAGCCATGCATAAGCCATATGCAAGCCATGAGAGCCTCTTTACATGTCACCATGCCATTTTGGGCAAAAGGAGGAGGCTCTTTCCTTAACTCCTAAAGGTGGTTAACCACTTACATGATTCCACTAAACCATGCTTAAGCCTAATTGTACTTGGATTGTGACTTGACCCCACTAATCAAGCTGATCCAAATCACTTTCTCCTCAGCCTAAACCAGGCCTTGGGTGGTGCACCTAGCCCAAATGGGTGGGTTGACCCATTTAGGTCCAAATCTAGCCATGCCCCATTCCACTTTGGATCAAAGCCTTTACACATGTCCATGGCCGATTGATTGCACAAACCTCCAGCCCCGACCCACCCGACCACGAGGGTGACCCATGCACAGCCGGCCGGCCACCAGGCCGTCGGAAAACACCATGGCCGAGAGCTCACATGTGAGCCAACATTGAAATTCTCACTTGCTCGAGCCGCCCCGTCCCTAGTGGTCACCATGGCCGATCTTCTCCTCACCGCGAGCAAGCTCGATCCCAAGCCCTAACTCTCCCAGGAGGCCCCCAGCCCAGCTCTATTTAAACTCCACCCCTCTCGGCCATAAGGGGAGCCAAGCACAAACCTTGCCGAAACTCGCCAAAATTGTTCCAAACCCTTCACCATCCTTAGAGCAGCTTGATCCCAGGTGTCAATTTGCCCTAATCCCCACCAACGAGCCCGATTTCTCAGCCGAAATTCCACCCAAAACCAGGACACTTTGCCACGTGAGCCAATCCTCAAATCGATCGGTCCTACACCTTCACTGGACCAAGAGGAGAAGTTTCCCACCGAAAGCCCCATCTCCGAGGCCACCCAGGTTGCTCCAGCCTCCAAGCTTTGTGATCGGCTGTGGTCACTTTCATAGCTAGGCAATTCACCAGACCAGGAGACTTCATCTGGAGCCTGCTGGGACCCAATCGAAGGTGCAACAACTCTCAGATTGAAGCCACACTTCTCTGAGCTAAGGTATGAGCTAACTCTCCATCCTGAGCTTCTGGAGATTCTTCATTTCGAATGCCTTAGTTTCAATGCATGTTAGCCGTATAGATGTGTTCGTCTCTTCAAGACGAATCCATAGAGCATAAGAACATGAAAATCCATTGAGAATCGAGTGAGATCTTAGGGATTTAGTGTGGACGGCTCTCGGGCGAGAACACTTGGGGACGATGAACGGATGCCGTCCATTCGATACACGCGCGCACGGACGGCCGGGATTGCGTCGGACCGAGGAGACGGTACGAGAACCGCGGGGCCCGGGCTGCCGACTCGGGTGGCGGCGTCGAATGGGAGCGCGACGCGTGTGCGTTCGGAGTCGCCGAGGTTTCGCCGGCGCCGCGTGGATAAATAGAAAATTAGGGTATTTTCTTATTTATTTAATTCCCTAAACTTCAAAAATCCATATCTTTGTGTAGAAAAATCACAAAAATAAAATAAAAATACCCCCTTGCTCGGTGAACGAGAGGAGAATAATGTGGAAAAGAAATCATTTAATTTAATTAAGTATTTTATTTTTTATGATTTATTTACTCTCTGCATACATTTAATTCTCCATGCATGTATACAATTCACCATGGCATGAGACCATAGGAGCTTTGAAGCCTCCGAACTTGGGAACATTCCCTGAATTTTCCAAGGTCGGAGGCCATCTCTGTGAAAAGTTATTTATTTTTCAAATGCATGTTGCTGTTTTGAGTATTTTAATTCCAAAAATTAGCATGTTGTGAAATAAATTCTAGAAATATTTGGTGATGTTCCTTATGACCAGAGAACCTCTAGGAAAAATAAGACTTGAGTTAATTCACTCAGATTAACCCTAATCGGCTTAAACACCCAAAATAGGTCTTTAATTAATTAGAGTTAACCAGGCATCAAATTGACTTGAAATCAATTCTCCACTGACCTTTAGGATCAGAGGAATCCACCATAAAAATTTGAGGTCAATTGGACTTGGTTAAGCCCACTAATTGGGTTGATTAAGCCACTTAGCCATTTTAAACTTTAAAAATTCATAACTTTTAAAATACTTTTTAAAAATTCACCAAATTGGTTTTGGAGCCTCTCTGATATCAGGGGAACCTAAGAAAATTAAAATTTCAATTTTCTAAAAAAGTTGATTTTTAATAATATTTTAATATTTTTAATAATTAAAAAATAATAAAAATCACAAAAATAATAAAATTCACCAAAATGTCACATTTTGAATTTTAATCACTTAGGAACAAATCCCACATTTTTCCTAAGTCTATTTAGTGAGATATTAAATTTTAAAGCCCTAGGGTAATTTTAAAATTAAAAAAAATGTATTTTCTAGCATTTTCACTAAAATAATTATTATAAATCATAGAAAAATCAGAAAATTGCAAAATTTGATTCTCTGGTTTCCTTGATATCAGAGAGATTTTTGAAAAATATAAAATCCATTTTTCAACATTTATTTTATTTTTAAATTAATTAACACTCCAAAACTCAAAATAATTATAATAAAAATAATATAATTCAAAAAATCACCAAAATTGGTCCAAATGCTTCTCTGGTCATTAGGAATGTCCCCTAATTTTCTTAAGGACAGAAACTTTCCCTTGGTCATGTTATCAAATTTTCCTTGAAAATCTCTATTTTCCACCAAAAATAATTATATAAATAAATTAAATACAGAAAAATCACATTTTCTCCTCTCATGTCTTTATTGACATATGAGTGAAGTCACATAAAAATTTCAAGTTCATTTGAGTTCAATTTAGTGAGTTATGAAATTATTAAGCTTAAAGGGTAAAATGGTAATTAAAATCTTTAATCCTTAATTAAAACTTTAGGTTTAATAAAAAGTCAACAAGTAAAATATTTGATCTTAATCTGATTTGGATGATTGAAATTTAAATAATTAAAGGGTAGCAACCCATTAAATAATTTTAAAATGATTAAACTTTAATTAAATAATAGATTAAATTTGGAAGAATAATAAAATTGGAATTATTAAAATAAGGGATCTTTATTAGGAAGAGATTTATTCTTTAATTTAAAAATCCCTAAATTAATTATATCAACTAATACTCAATTTTTAATTAAAATGATAACTCAAATTTAAAATATTAAAAGACTTAATTAAATTATTAAAATCTTTTGAAATTTCAATTAAAATTAAAAATAAAGTAAATTAAAGATAAATTAAATTAAGATTAAATTAAATTTAATAATTAAATTAAATTAAATTAAACAATTAAATTAAATTAATTAAAATTAAATTAAATTAAATTAAACAATTAAATTAAATTAAATTAAATAATTAAATTAAATTAAATTAAATAATTAAATTAAATTAAATTAAAAAATTAAATTAAATTAAATAATTAAATTAAATTAAATTAAATTAAATTAAATTAAATAATTAAATTAAATTAAATTAAATCAAATTAATTAAACATCAAATCAAATTAAATTAAATTAAACTAAATATAAAGCAACTTGAACACTATTCCAAATTTAAACCCTTTAACTCAAATCAAATCATTTGAATACTAATTTACCCTTGAAAGCTTTGATTAATATAACTCCTAAATAGAACATTAAATGAAGTGTTATCTCACTCATAGGATATTCAAATGTCCTAGTTCACTCGAGCAAGTTAACAAGACTTGAAAACCTCGGATGATCGATTCATTTATATAATTAAATTCATTTGGACTTAAAACAATCCTAGAAATATTGAAAAGATGTTTAAGATTCTTCTTAAGCACTTCCTCAATATGATAGGGTATTTATAAGAACAATTGAATTTGATTATTCTTTGATGAAGAAAATCGTCCTTAAACCAAAACCCAAAAAGAACCTAGACGTCATAGGAGATGACTAGCTATAGGATTAGGAATTTGGTAGAAAACCATAACCTTTCCCTTAGCTTTACCTAGGAACTTGCTTAAATATTCTAATTGTGTTTTAAGTGCAGCTTGGGATGACGGGAAGACCCTCCGAGTACGCTTTTATTTTATTGCAATTTACTTTCTTGCAATTTACTTTCTTGCAATTTACTTTATTGCAAATGCATTTTACTTTTCTTGCATGATAAAACAACGAGTTGCATGAAAACCCACACCTTTAGGATAGCCCCTAAAACCGAAACCAAAATTAAGTTAAAAGTCATTGCAAGATAAAATTCACCGCCACAACATTTCAAAATATAAAACAACTCAAAATTTAATCACAAACGAACACAAAACTACAATTATAACTAAATTAAAACGTCCTGTTGGATGATCGGGAATACCTCGGATGATGTAACCTACGTGTTGCTAACGGGATTTCCCACGGTCTAAATGAAAGTGTGGAACTCATTCAGTTGAGTTTAGCAAATTCATCTGGACTAAGTGAATCCGATAAAAATAATGATGCCGGAAGGATGGAACCGCGGGATCTTAACCGTGTCGTTATAATCAACTTTAAGATTTGTTTTAAATAAAACATAAAAAAAACACACTGGAAATTAAGATTTTCTCTAAACCAAAACACTTTTCTCAACTCCCGATTTATGGTTTCTAAAACTAAACCTCGCAACAACAAGGAGCTCGGAGCATGGTGGGCGGCACGACCATCGTCATCGCAAAACTCGAGTCTACTTCAAGAAAACTTTCCCGGAATTAAAACAACCAAGCCATAGGACTTCGAGGTAGCTTGCCTAGTGCAAAATAAATCCTCAACTCTTCGTTAGGCATTTGCATTGCAAATTAAGCCCTAACCGGTCTTAGGATTCCGAGGTAGTCGTCCGATACGACAATAAACCCTCACATCTTCTAGGCTATTTGTTTGATTTTATCATACAAATATAAGCCCTAATTAATTGAAATTGGCAAGATCAAAACATTTAAATAAGTATTAGGACTTTCCTAAATTCAAGCCAAACGATAGGATAGTCGGGAAATTATCGAAGTTCACTTCGAATCAGTGATTTCTCCTACCTTTCTTCCTTTGGATTCACAAAACAAAATGTTCCAAAAATTTGATCCATTCCCTATTGAAACTCCAAAGTTCGATCTTTGAAAACCTTAAACTTTGAAATTCTTGAGAGCGAGAATCATCGATTATTATCGAGAGTTTTCTTAGGTGATTCCCGTCACTTAAGATGTAATTAACTATAGGGGCTTGCCCTTATAGGGAATTTTAAAGAACCTGTGTAATATAAACCCCGTTTAATGTTTTCATATTAAGCGGGGGAAACTTGTCGGCTTATAAAATTGGTTCGCGGACCAAACGGATGTCACTAATCTTCTAGTTTATTTAATCAAGCCCCACCATCAAGCGATGTGTCTATCCTTAGGGATAGATACACGGTTTGTGGTGCGGTGCTCGTTTATATAAACTATTTGGGATGTGAGGTCGGTTTAATCTCATATCTTAAAACTTTCAAATTTAAAAATTATTTTCAAAATCAAATACTACTTTTCAAATTATTTATTTTAATTAAATTAAAAATTCGCCGACAGATTTCTGTTAGGCGACCCCTCTTCAAAATAAAACACGACCTAAAATATGCCGACACCACCAGGCCGCCGGAAATCACCATGGCTGAGAGCTCACATGTGAGCCCAACTTGGAATTCTCACCTGCTGAGCTGCCCCATCCCCAGTGGCCATTGGAGCTGTTCTTCTCTTGCCAAGAGCGGTCGATCCCAAGCCCTAACTCTCCCCAGGAGGCCCTCCACCCTCTCCTATTTAAACACCACCCCTTCTCGGCCATGAGAGGTGCTTGAAACAAACCTTAAGGAAACTCGCCAAAATTGTTCCGGACTACTCCCCATACACAGAGCACTTGACCCCCACTGAAATCCCCTGCCATTTCTTCTCTGCGAGCTCAATTTCGGAGTTGAAATCCAAGCCCAAAACCGGGACACTTCTTCGCGGTGAGCCAATCCCCAAATTGATTGGTTCTACACCTTCACCGGACCGAGGAAGGTGTCCACCAGCAAAAGCCCCATCTCCGGGCCACCCGAGTTGCTCCATCCTCCAAGCTTTGTGATCGAGCCGTGGTCGAAATCCTACTGAGGCAATTCACCGGACCGGGAGACTTCATGCGGAGCTTGCCGGGATCCAATCGAAGGTGCAACAACCCTCGGATCGAAGCCACACTTCTCCGAGCAAAGGTATGGCCTCACTCTTCTTCCCGAGCTTCGAACATTCTCCATTTTTATTGCGTAAATTTCATCCCACATAAACCGTATGGATGTGTTCGTCTTCTCAAGACGAATCCATAGAGCATAAGAACATGAAAATCCATTGAGTATCAAGTGAGATATTAGGGATTTAGTGTGGACGGCTCTCGGGTGAGAACACTTGGGGACAATGAACGGATGTCGTCCATTCAATACATGCGCGGACGGATGGCCAGGATCGCGTCGGATCAGGATACGGTACGAGAACCGCGGGGCCCGAGCTGCTGACTCAGATGGCGGCGTCGAATGAGAGCGCGACGCGTGTGCGTTCGGAGCTGCCGAGGTTGACGCGGCGCCGCGTGGATAAATAGAAAATTAGGGATTTTTCTGATTTATTTAATTCCCTAAACTTTAAAAATTCATAACTTTGTGTAGAAAAATCAGAAAAATAAAATAAAAATACCCTCTTGCTCAGTGAACAGAGAAGAATAATGTGGAAAAGAAATCATTTAATTTTAACAAGTATTTTATTTTTAATAATTTATTTACTCTCTGCATATTTTTAATTCTTCATGCATGTATACAATTCACCATGGCATGAGACCATAGGGCTTTTGAAGCCTCTGAATTTGGGAACATTCCCTGAATTTTCCAAAGTCAGAGGCCATCCCTGTGAAGAGTTATTGATTTTTCAAATTCATGTTACTGTTTTGAGTATTTTAATTCCAATAAATAGCATGTTGTGAAATAAATTCTAGGAAAATTTGGTGATGTTCCTTATGACCAGAGGACCCTAGGAAAAATAGGTTTTGAGTTAGTTCATTTAAAACAACCCTAATTGGCTTAAACACCCAAAATGGGTCTCTAATTAATTAGAGCTAACCATACATCAAATTGACTTGAAATCAATTCTCCACTGACCTCTAGGATCAGAGGAACCCACCATAAAAATTTGAGGTCAATTGGACTTGGTTAGCCCTACTAATTGGGTTGATTAAGACATTTAGTCATTTTAAACTTTAAAAATTCATAACTTTCAAAATACTTTTTAAAAAATTCACCAAATTGATTTTGAAGCCTCTATGATATTAGGGGAATTTAAGAAAATTAAAATTTCAATTTTCTAAAAAGTTGATTTTTAATATTATTTTAATATTTTTAATAATTAAAAAATAATAAAAATCACAAAAAAAATAAAATTCACCAAAATGTCACATTTTAAATTTTAATCACTCAGGAACAAACCCCATATTTTTCTTAGGTCTATTTAGTGAGATATTAAATTTTAAAGCTCCAGGGTAATTTTAAAATTAAAAAAATGTATTTTCTAGCATTTTCACTAAAATAATTATAATAAATCAGAGAAAAATCAGAAAATTGTAAAATTTGATTCTCTGATTTCCTTGATATCAGAGAGATTTTTAAAAATATAAAATTCATTTTTCAACATTTATTTTATTTTTAAATTAATTAACACTCCGAAACTTAAAATAATTATAATAAAAATAATATAATTCAAAAAATCACCAAAATTGGTGCAAGTGGTCCTCTGGTTATTAGGAATGTCCCCTAATTTTTTCAAGGACAGAAACTTTCCCTTGGTCATGTTATTAAATTTTCCTTGGAAATCTCTATTTTCTACCAAAAATAATTATATAAATAAATTAAATACAAAAAAATCACATTTTCTTCTCTCATGTCTTTATTGACATATGAGTGAAGTCACATAAAAATTTCAAGTTCATTTGAGTTCAATTTAGTGAGTTATGAAATTATTAAGCTTAAAGGGTAAAGTGGTAATTAAAATTTTCAATCCTTAATTAAAACTTTAGGTTTAATAAAAAATTAACAAGTAAAATATTTGATCCTAATCTGATTTGGATGATTGAAATTTAAATAATTAAAGGGTAGAAACCCATTAAACAATTTTAAAATGATTAAACCTTAATTAAATAATTGATTAAATTTGGAAGAATAATAAAATTGGAATTATTAAAATAGGGATATTATTAGGAAGAGATTTATTCTTTAATTTAAAAATCCCTAAATTAATTATCTCATTAATATTCAATTCTTAATTAAAATGATAACTCAAAATTCAAAATATTAAGAGACTTAATCATTAAACTAAAATTAAATTATTAAACTCTTTCAAAAATTTCAATTAAAATTAAAAAATAAAATTAAATTAAAAATTAAATTAAATTAAGTAAATTAAATTGGATTAAATTAAATTAAATTAAATTAAAATTAAAAGTTGAATTAAATTAAAGATTAAATTAAATTAAATTAAATAAACAAATTAAATTAAATTAAATGAATAAATTAAATTAAATTAAATTAAATAAATTAAATTAAATTAAATTAAATTAAATTAAATTAAATTAAATTAAAGGAAATTAAATCAAATTAAATTAAAATTAAATCAAATCAAATTAATTTAATGTAACATCAAATCAAACTAAATTGAATTAAATTGAATTAAATAAATTAAAAACTCAATTAAATCAAATTAAATTAAATTAAGTTGAATTAAATATAACACCACCAAAGACATAATGAATTCAAAATAAATCTAAAATAACTTGAACACTATTCTAAATTTAAACTCATTAATGGAAATTAAACTAAATCACAAACCCTTTGAACACCAATTTACCCTCGAAAGCTTTAGTTATTATAACTCCTAAACAGAATATTAAATGAAATGTTACTTCACCTATAGGATATTCAAATGTCCTAGTTCACTGAGCAAGATAACAAAACTTGAGGTTCTTTGACGATTAATTCATTTGTGTAATTGAATTCATTTGGACTTAAAACAATTCTAGCAATATTGAAAAGATGTTTAAGATTCTTCTTAAACACTTTCTCAATATGATAGGATGTTTATAAGAACAATTGAATTTAATTGTTCTTTGATGAAGAAAATCGTCTTCAAACAAAAACACAAGGAATCTAGACGTCATAGGAAATGACTAGCTATAGGATTAGGAATTTGGTAGAAAACCATAACCCTTCCCTTAGCTTTACCAAGGAACTTGCTTAAATATTCTAATTGTGTTTTAAGTGCAGCTTGGGATGACGGAAGACCCTCCAGTGTACGCTTTTATTTTATTGCAATTTACTTTCTTGCAATTTACATTATTGCAATTTCATTAATCGCATCGCACTTACTTTTCTTGCATGATAAACAATCGTTGCATGAAAACTCACACCTTTAGGATAGTCCCTAAAACTGAAACCAAAACTAAGTTAAAAGTCATTGCAAGATAAAATTCACCGCCACAACATTTCAAAATATAAAACAACTCAAAATTTAATCACAAACAGAACACAAAACTACAATTACAACTAAATTAAAACGTCTTGTTGGATGATCGGGAATACCTCGGATGATGTAACCTACGTGTTGCTAACGGGATTTCCCACGGTCTAAATGAAAGTGTGGAACTCATTCAGTTGAGTTTAACAAATTCATCTGGACTAAGTGAATCCGATAAAAATAATGATGCCGGAAGGATGGAACCGTGAGATCTTAACCGGTGTCGTTATAATCAACTTTAAGATTTTGGTGCGGTGCTCGTTTATATAAACTATTTGGGATGTGAGATCGGTTTAATCTCATATCTTAAAATTTTCAAATTTAAAATTATTTTCAAAATCAAATGCTACTTTTCAAAATTATTTATTTAAATTAAATTAAAAATTTGCCGACAACTTCTGTCAGGCGACCCCCTTTTCAAAATAAAACACACGACCTAAAAATATGCCGACATAGGAGAACTGGTCCTTGAGTTAAAAGAATATGGCATGTACCTTCAAATTCTCCAGGTCCGAGAATCTGTATCTCCCTCTCAAACACAATAGTGCAGCGGTTCATTAAAGACACTGTGCAAAAGGGTCTTTCGAGGTCATGGCTGTCAATTTGAGGAGGGATACAGTCTCCTTTATCATATATATATTTATGATGCAACTGTCAGGAATACAGTCTGTAGGTAAAATCCCTCAAGTGACAAGTCGTTTGATAACTTGGATTATCACAGTGGGTAAAGGATCGACTTGTTCGTGTCACAAAATTTCGGGAAGATTTCCTTCTCTGTCTCTTGCATAATTGTAGCTACACCCATATTGTAGGGTTTGTCTAACCTTGCCACGAATCCATTTATTAGGTTCAGAATAGGTTTTCCTTTGAAGGTGTCCATCCCTACCCTAATTTTGGGCTTTTGTAATATGATCAATGATAGCAGTTTGTTCAGCTTCATCAAATATTCTGGTAAACAGTTTAAGACCATGCAGAATATTTATTGTCCTTTTATTCATGTGTTTGTATTGTTCAAAAGTTCTCCACTCGATAGCACAAATTCATCGCACCTCTTCCCTTAAGTGATTTTTTCATCAACCTTTTTATCTGACACCTTCAGACTCTGAGCAAGTGATGTGATATCTACTTTTCCATTTTCATTTTTCTTTGCAGGGTCTGGATCTGTCATTTCTGAGGCAGAGTTTATTTCCTCAAATGGAGTGTTAATAGTTCGTGAATTTGATTGACTAATATCCTCCATGTTTTGTTTTTCCTGTATTTGTTTTTTGTCGTTTCAGTCGTTTATTATGATTTCTTCTCTGTTATCTAGTAAGTCCTGTCGCCATATTTTTTGTACCTGATGTGGATGCTCCTTGTACTAAAGTAGTCATGAATTCTCCCTCATCTGAGCTGTCGCTGATTGTGAAGTCATATTCTTCGGGTTGTCGGAGTTTGAATTCTATCAAAGGTGTTTGCAGATTAACTTCACTTTGATTCACCAGATGAAGTAATGATCCATGATATATGGATTCAACCTGCAACAGGTCAAAGTTGAAATGAATTCTGGTTCCCTCGTCTATGTGTCGACGGTCCATGGCGAAGGTCATATTATTTTGAAATGAGAAAAGTAGTCTGTCTTCAGACATTTTTCCTGAAAATAATAAGACAAAATGACATTTTAGCCTTTTTAAACATTTGTTCAACAAACGAAACAGATGTCATAAAAAAAATAAAGATGACTTTGGAAAGAAGAATTTATTGTCCCAGTTTATAAATAAGTCACTATTCATTTTTATTTTTATGTTGCATAGTATTTCTTTAGAAAACATCCATTGATTGGAGGCAGGATTCTTTCTCCTTGACAATCCACCAGTTGGTAGGATCCTCCTGAATATGTCTTTTCAATTACATATGGGCCCTCTCATATTGGTTCAAATTTACCACCTATCTTTCGATGAGCTAGTATAGGTCTTCCAAGAACCAAAACTAATTCGCAAATTCGAAAGGTTCTGGGGCGAACTAATTTGTCGTGAGCTCGTATCATTTTCGCCTGATACAGTTCAAGATTTTGTTGAGCTTGTAGATGTTTGCCTTCCAAACTTTCAAGTTCTTCAAATCATAGTCTAGCATTTTCTTCTTCAGTTATTTTGTTTGCTATCGCAATTCTGAGAGAAGGAATTTGGACTTCAAGTGGTAAAATGGCTTCAGAACCATATACCAAAGCAAATGGTGTAGGCTTGTGTTGGAGTTCGGTATGTAGTTCTATAAGCCCATAAAGCTTCTATTAATCGTTCATGCCACTGTCTCAGGTTGTTATTCAACGTCTTTCTCAAAATTTGAACCAATGTTTTATTGAAAGCTTCGGCTAATCCATTGGCCTTAGGGTAATAAATTGTGGAGTACCTCCAATCAATCCTGTGTCCTTGGATAAAATTATTCATTTTCGTATTTTTGAAGGCTAATTCGTTGTCTAATATGACCCTTCAAGGAATTCCAAACCTATAAACGATGTGTGTTTTAAAGAAATGAAGAACTTGTTCTGCCTTAACTTCTCTAAGTGGTGTTGCTTCTGCCCACTTGGAAAAATTGTCAGTGGTTGCCAGGATAAATTTATGACCCTTGGAAGATGGAGGATCTAGAAGGCCCACTATGTCGGTACCCCAACATTCAAATGGCCATGATGCAATAGTTGGGTGTAGGACATTTGGAGGTTGATGTAAAACTACCCCATGTATTTGACATTGATGGCATTTCTTTGCAATGTCAAGGCAATCAGCCATCATTCTTGGCCAATAATAACCCATTCTTTTTATTTTTATTTTCATTTTGGGCCCAAATTGATGTGCACCACATAATCCTGAATGAACTTCCTTAACAATCTCTTGAGCTTTAACTTGGTTTAAACATCTTAACCACATCTGATCAGAAGACCGTTTGTAAATAATATCATTTATTAGAGCATATGATAATGCTCTTTGTTTAATTTGGTTGGCAATAGAAGTGTTTTCGGGTAATTTTCCAGTTTGTAAATATTGGATGATCGGTTGTCGCCAATCATCATTTTCGTCATTTATTTCCATTGTCATATTTTCACCGATTTTATGTAAATTATCAATTTCAATTTAAGAAAGAATTTGTCGTCCTCTTATAGAAATCGGTATGTCGTCTTCTTTTGGACAAGCAAAATCCTTTGCAAGTTTTGCCAAAGCGTTTGCTAGAGAGTTGTCTTGTCTCGGGATTAAGAAGAATGTTACATCAGGATGTTGTTGAAGTAATTTCAGAGTGTAACGAGAATACTGTTCAAGTTGTGGTTTCAGAGTCTTATATTTGCAAGCGATTTGATTGATAATCAGCTTGGAGTCTCCGTAGATGTCGATGTTTTTAATTTCCATTAATATCATTAATTCTAGACCGGTTATGAGCGCTTCATATTCGACTTCATTATTTGTGCATGGTTCTATCAAATGATATGAAAAATGCATCATCGTTTTGTCTGGAGTAATGAAAATCAATCCTACTCCAGCTTTGCCTGGTATAATTGTCTGTTTGTCTTTGTCTTTCCATGCAGATGATGCTCCGTCAAAGTAGAGTTCCCATCGTTGCACATTGGAATTTTTTATTTCTGATATTTGTTCATCAGGTAAATCATCATTAAGTGGTGATCTAGTTGGAATTGGATGTGTTGCTAAGAAATCTGCCAAGATTTGTCCTTTGACAGCACGTAACAGTACAAATGTTAAATCAAATTGGAGTAAGATCACTGCCCATCTTGCTAATCTCCCAGAAAGTGTTGGTCGTGTTATTAAATATTGTAATGGGTTAACTCTTGAAATAAGAGTTACCTTATGAGAAAGAATATAATGCCTTAGTTTTTGAACTGCGAAGATCAAGGCTAAACAATGCTTCTCAATTGTCGGGTATTTTATTTCTGTTGGAACTAAACAACGACTTAAATAGTATAATGCACTTTCTTTTCCCTCGTCATTTACTTGTGCTAATAAAGCTCCAAGTGAATTGTGCAATGTTGTGGTGTAAAGGATTAGAGGTCTTCCTAATACAGGGGCTGCTAAGACAGGAGGGGTTTTCATATATTGTTTGATGTTTTCAAAGGCGTGCTGACATTTTTTATCCCACACAAATTTGGTATCCTTTCTAGTAAGGGCAGAGAGAGGTTGACATCTACCTGATAGATTGGAAATGAAATGTCGTATACACGCTAATTTTCTTTGGAAGGATCTCAATTGAGTTAAGTTTTCGGGAGAAGGCATATTTAGGATAGCTTCAATTTTGAGTGGATCAATTTCTATCCCATGATGTTGAACTACAAATCCTAAAAATTTTCCTGAAGTTACACCGAAGGCACACTTTAAGAGATTCATTTTAAGATTGTATTGTCGTAGTCGTTCAAAGATAATTCTCAAATCGTACATAGGATCATCTTTTTGTTTACTTTTGACAACCAGATCACCCACATAACATTCGACTTGATTATGTATTAATTCATCAAAAATTCGTGTCATGGCTTTTTGATAGGTTGCACCGGCATTTCTTAGTCCAAATGGAATAACCTTATAAAAATATATCCCCATGGGTGTCTGGAAAACTGTATTCGCTTCATCCTCCGAAAACATCTTTATTTGATTATATCCTGATGATCCATCCATAAAGGAAAATATTGCAGGTTTTGATGCTCTATCGACCATTAATTCAGGAAATGGTAAAGGAAATTCATCTTTTAGACATGCTTTGTTCAAGTCCCTGAAGTCTATACAGACCCTTATCTGTCCGTTTTTCTTTTTAACTGGCACCACATTAGCTAACCATGTTCGATATTTTTCTTCTCGTATGAAGTCAGCTTCTATCAATTTCTTGACTTCTGCAATGACTTGTTGCTCTATTTCTACACGCATCCTTCTCGGAGCTTGTTTAACTGGGATCGTGATTTGATTTATCCCAAGTTTATGGACTGCGACTTCTGGAGACAAACTAGGCATCTCGTCTTAAGTTCAAGCAAAACACTCTTTATAATCTATCAACAATTGAGTTATGTCTTTTACTTTCTCATCATTAACGAATGAACTAATAAAAGTTGGTTTTTGATTTTCATTAGTTCCTAAATTTATTTCTTTTAATTTATTAATTGTTGATTTAATTTCTTTTTCCAATTCTTGAGGAGCATCTTCAATTGGAAGATCAGGTAATGATTTGGAATCATATTCTTCAGTGATGGTTAGAAAAAATTCTGTGTCATCTAATGGTCCTAGAGTTCCAAATCCAATTCCTTCTTTGGAGTTAGAAATTTGTTTATTATTATTCTACATTTGTTTAATGAAATGTGGTTGTTTTAAAGACCATTATTTGAGAATTAAACTATTTTGAATAAATTTTTGTGCCCAAGGAGAATACAACTTAAAAGGAATTTTCATTGATTGTGGAAGATTTTCATCTTCTATTTTTACATTATTTTCAGTACAAGAGGAAGTAGAGCCAAATCTAAATTTAATTGGCTTTTTGTCGTCATTATATATTTCTTTGACTATTAGATTCTCAATCTTAGCAGTGGAGATTGGAGTCAAAGTCATAAAATGTATATAATGATTGATTTTGTCATACATAGATTCAAATTGTCTTTCTTTATCTTCTTCTTCCAAAGATATTTTGAATTGAGGTTCTTTCAAAACCATAGATGTTGTTTCTTCTTCAGAATCCAGATGGATTTTGAACTTCAGTGGTTTCTTTACTGTGACAGTTGGATCTTCCTTCCCTCGTCCTCATCCTCGTCCTCAACCTCAAGTTTGAGTTTGAAAAGAATTATTTCCTTTTGTCTTTATTGAAGAATTCTTTTCATTTATTTTCTTTTCTTTGTTCTTTTCTTCCACATCCACTGTTGCTTCTTTGGAAGACATTGTTTTATTTATAGGAGCATAATATGCTGCATCTTCATGTATACCAATTTCATGGATTGAAAACGGTTGCAGATCTCCTATAATACGACATTCTTGTCCTTTTTGTAGGTATTTTATACAATGATGTAGGGAAAAAGGAACCATTTTATACTCATGAAGCCAAGGTCTGCCAAGTAAGGCATTAAAAGAGGTGTCTGAATCAATAATATGAAATTTTGCTGTGTTTCCAACTCAGCTATTTTTAAGAGTAATGTTATTGGTCCAAGGGTCTGTTCTCCTTGTTGATTAAATCCTCTTAACATCATTGTATCCCTTGATGTTGAGAGGCATCAATGTCTAAATATGCAAGAGTTCTTAAATTCATAAAGTTGATTGAAGCACCTGGGTCAATAAGAACTCTTGAAAGTATTGTATCATTTATGTTCATCGTAATATATAGTGGACGATTGTGTTCAGTTGTTCCAAGCAACAAGTCATTGTCAGAAAAGGTAATCTTCGTTGATTTCTCTAATTGGTAAGCTTCATTTTGGGTAATACTAGTAAGTTGAGTTAAGCAAATATCTGGATCTAAAAGGGCCTTTATTAATGATTCTCTCATTTCTTTGGAAAGTATGAGAGCGTCATAGATGCTTAACTTCACAGGAAATTTTCTTAAATGAGCTAGTACGTTATAATCCACCTTGTTATGAAGATCGTCCTTATTTCTTTCAGGGGTTTGGGGATGTATTGGAGGAATGATCTTGTCTGGTGTGATTATTTGTCTTTCTTTTTCTTGTGGAGTCATCCTAGGAGGTAAGATTTTTCCACTCCTTAAATTAATTTCAACTATTTCTTCAAGTTGATTATCCGACTCTTTTGTCTCCGAGTCTGAGGGTTCCAATTCTATGGAAATCGGAGTTCCTCGTAGTTGGAGTGTAGCAATGTCATTTTCATTTTCATCATTTTTAGATTTTTCATCTGTATTTTCATTATTTTGGTTGTCTTTAGATTGATCATATATGATTTGAGTATCGTCTATAGGGTTAGAATTCAAATGATTATTCTAAGAAACATCGACCAAAACACACAAAATATAAGCAAAACTAGGATTATTGTTATTCATGGTAGTAAAAGGGAAGTCATACAAAGTTATCAGTTTGAAGATTTTTCATCCTTCACCCGACATAACTATCCTAGTACAAGAAGAAAATGAACTAGAAGGTACCAAAGGAGTTGCAACCCCTATACTTGGAAGACCTTTGATCTTTTTTGGTTTCTTGATTTTCTTTTTCTTTTCCTTCTTGGGAAATTTTGTGATTTAATATTTAGTAAAGATTTCTTCACAAGTACTGTCTTTGTTTCCAGGATTGAGTTTCCCTATCAAAATCATATTGACTGATCCTTTTTCAGTTTCTTTCAAATATTTTTTCGGGATTATTATGTTTCCGTCTTTAAAATTAAGCTCCAACCAGTCTTTGAAGACAAAACAGTCTTCAATTTTATGTCCAAACATTTAAGGACAATAAATAGGATTGTCTTTCATGTCAATTTATGCTGGCCTTTTAGCTTCTGGTAGCTTAAATTCGGGCATTTTAACCAGGCTACGAAATATTTTACTAACGGCTTCTATTTTAAATGAATATTCTTTATTCATTCTTTCAGCCATTGTTTTCTTTTTTGTTGGTACTGGGATTGGTTGTTGAAGTTGTAATTGAGATGATGTTTGTGATGTCGAAGGATTCTGTCGTTCTTGTTTCTTTTGTTCTGGTTGAATCTGCATCACCTGTTTACCTTTTTCTACAACATTTCCAGGTTTCTTTCAAATGTTTTGATAGTTTTTGTGTTTTCAGTTTTCTCCGTTACACTCATTTGTTTTGCTTCTTCTTGGAGATTAGCAGCTTTACTGAGTAATTTTTCAAATGTCTTTATTGTGAATCCTTTGAGCATAAATGCTATATGACCATGGATATTTTTAAGCAATATTCCAACATCGTGTTGTTCTTGTAGTTGTGGTTCACATTTCATGCTGAGATTTCTCCAGCGTAAAATATAATCCACTAAACTTTCTCCAGGTTTTTGTTTTTCTACCTCCAAATCACCAACAATGGTGTGATGTTGTGCTCCTGCAAAACGTTAAATAAAGAGGCTTTCATGTTCCACAAAGGTTTTGACAGATCCATTGGGAAGTTCTGCATACCAGTTGAAGGCAACTCCTGTGAGACTGTTAACAAATTGTCGAAATAGGAGAGCATCACTTCCTCCAGCATTATAGCAGCTTGCTCTAAAATGTGCTAGGGGTTGTCGGGGGTTACCCGTTCCATCAAACATTTTAAAGACAGGAGGAACAAAGCCTTTAGGGTATTGAATAGAATCAAATTCTTCTAGGTATGGTCTACCCTTTGGAGTTAATGCTCCAGCTTTCACTTGAGCCATTGTTTCTTTAATTTTTTGTTCCACAAGTTTTGTAATTTCCTTTTCTTGAATTTCATTATGAGGGGAATTCTTTTTCTTTTGAGTTCTTTCCTCAATATCTATTGGTTCTTCTTTATTTTCAAGGATATAAATAGCCTCCGGTCTGATGATTTCAATGGCTGGAGATGAGTTCGTTGGTGGATTTTGCAAAGTTGATACCAATTCTTCCATCTTTTGTTCAAGACGACAGATTTGTTCATCACGTTGTCGTATCACAGCTCGCAATTCATTGGTTTCCTCCTCTTCATTTGATTCTAGAGCTAATAAAGTAGATCGTGTTTCTACCATGTTAACACTGGCAACATTTTCATTGGAACTATCGGAAGTATCTTTCTTCCTTTGCTCTGAAAGTTGTTTTATATCATTTTTTAATTTCTTCAATCTTTCTTCAAATGATTTTGCAGAATGTTTTTTGCAAGTTTCTTCTTGTGAACTATTTACAGGAGTGTTGTTGGTATTTGAATTTCTTTCAGATTATTTTCGTCTCCATACATTATTTTTAAGTATAGGATAAGAGCTTTCAGATGGTGTATCATAACCTGTGTGAGGATAATTTGCTTATTGTAGCATTTGGACCAAATTTGACATTTTAACAGTTGTATCTTCTGCTCCTGATCTCAATTCATCATATTTAGCTTTGTCATTTCCGACTACCACATCTTTTATTCTGGGCCCAATCGAAATTTTACTAGCACTCGAACATAATGTTTATCAGTTGCAAATTGATAGTCAGTTTCTTGATAGTCAGAATTTTCCATCACTAAAATTCTCCTGTTCATGGTGTTGGAGACTGCACAACCCATTTTGTTTAATAATTTAGATAGTGAAAATTTATCTTTTCGTGCTAACCTTTTAAACACTGAATATATAACACGAAACTGAGGAGAGCTTTTAGGTTGAAAGGAATTATCAGTGTATTCAACAGGAATCAGAATATATGGATTTTCTTCTAAAAAGGAAGGGTTTCCAAAAATATTTTGTTGAAATTCAGGTGTTTCAAAATTATCATTTTCGTTCCACCTTTTCTTTCTTTTGAATGAAGGAGTTTTATGAATATTCTTTGAACAAGATCCAATCTCATATATAGATGATGGCGGAGCATCATCTTCCTTGTAAACTTGTTTTCCTTTCCTATCAGCTTGTCTTCTCATTTCTTTAAGGGTATTAGGTTCTTTAGGTGTATATTCAGGCAAATTTTCTGTAATATTCAGAAAGTCTTCATAAGGTTGTAAGTCAAATTCTCGAAAAGATTGTGTATCAATTTGATATGGATTATCTAATATGAATTCCGTTTCACTAAATAATCCATAATCATCTTGATAAAAGGAAGGATTTTCCTCTATTGGTATGTCAAACTCTTGAAAATAAGAAAAGATTGAATTCGGAGAATCCATTGCGATTTTTCTGAAATTTCAAGAAAAATGAATATTATTGACTTATTTATAAACTGGGAACTTGTTTTTAAAATTCAAAATGAAAACAAATGATAACAAAAGATGAGAAGAAAGATCTTCCCCAGCGGAGTCGCCACTGAATCTCTTGTCGACGAATGGAAAGAGATTTTGGGTGGAATGTCGATATTGAGGAGTCTCCATCTAATATTAGCCTAAATTTATTCCTATAAATCCCATGAAGGATTAGAGGAATTTAGGGCTAATAGTAGAAAAGGATGTTTATGACAATCCTTATAGAAGAATATCCTAGAATAATATATCCTAGAATTTTCATATAAAAAAATCATGGAAAACCAGAGATTTTTATTGTGGGTTCTTTTGAATCTCCTATAGAAGCAAGCTTCTATAGTTAATTACATCTTAAATAATTTTTAATTGTTCAAGAAAACTTCTGATTAATGTCAATCATTTGTTTTCTTAAATTTTATATTTAAGGAGAGATGTACCCACTATCACTCCTAAATGTCATGTCATATTTATTATTTTAATGTTTTGATTTTGTTTTTCATGTCGTTATCTTAAAAGTATTGTTGTTGTTTTCCATGTCGTTGTTTTGTTTTGTTTTGGTGACTATCCTAAAAGTGTTGTTTTTGTTTTTCCATGTCGTTGTTTTGTTTTGTTTTGGTGACTATCTTTAAAGTTTTTGTTTTTGTTTGTCCATGTCATTGTTTTGTTTTGTTTTGGTGACTATCCTAAAATTTTTCGTTTTTGTTTGTCCAGAATGTCGTTCTGCAAAACAGAGTTAGCACATCCTATAACATGCAAAGAAAATCTAAACGAAACTTTTAGTCTTTACCCTACAAAGAAAAGATTGTCAGAAAATGATGTCATGTCCATTGTTTTGATTTAACATGTCCTGGATGTTGGTTTATGTCAAATTATATTGATTAATGTTTAATTTTGTCGAAATAACGGATTAATTATCGATATTTGTCAAATTTATACTTGAAATGTCTATTTTATGTAGGTTATGTCGATTTATGTTTGAAATGTCGAATTTATGTCTTGACTTAAGTTTAAACTTGAATTTTGAATTTATATATGTTTGAATTTGAGTTAAAGTTGGGTTAGATTAACTTGAGTTCATATTTGTCTGAATTTAAGTTAAAAGGTTTGGTTTAGATTAACTTGAGTTCATGTCTGTCTAAACTTAAGTTAAAAGGTTTAAATTTAGATTCAATATTAATTGAATTAATTTGGGTTCATGTCTTATTGAACCTAAGTTAGAGTCAATGTTGATTGAATCTAATTAACTTAAATTCATGTCTGTCTGAATTTAAGTTAAAAGGTTTAGCTTAGAATAGACTTAATTAAGTTTTAAGCCTTATTTAAATAGGACCTAAAGGTTAATCAAATCTAATAAATTAGACTTAATTAGAATTGCAGACCATCTAAGTCCCTTTTAGATAAGGCTTAAGTTTTAATTAAGTCTATTTAGCTTTAGTTTATTGAGACATTTAGACTTAAGTTTATGATTTGTTATTTTAAATCTCAATTGCTTGATGATTTAATTATGTCTAGGATGTCAGACTTAATTAAACTTTTATGTTGAATTTAGGTTTGAATTAAGTTGGATTAAAATTTTAATATAGTTTGGTTTTTAAGTTAAGATTTGACTTAAGTTCAAGTTAAGTTGAACCTATATTTAAAGTTGACTTAAGTGTAATATGGTTTGAACTTATATTGAGTTTAGGTCAGACTTAAGTTCATGTCGGGTTGAACCTAAGTTTAGTTTGATTTAAGTTTAACATGGGTTAGACATAAGTTGTGTTTGGGTTAGACTTAGATTCATGTCAGGTTGAATCCAAGTTTGGTTTGACTTAAATCTAATGTAGGTTAAACTTAAGTTAAGTTTGAGTTTGGCTTAGGTTCATGTCGAGTTGAACCTAAGTTTGGTTTGACTTAAGTCTAGTGTTGGTTAGACTTTAGTTAGGTTTAGGTTTGACTTAGGTTTATGTTGAGTTGAATCTAAGTTTGGTTTAACTTAATCCTAATGTAGGTTAGACTTAAGTTAGGTTTAGGTTTGACTTAGGTTTATGTTGAGTTGAATCTAAGTTTGTTTTGACTTAAACCTAATGTAGGTTATACTTAAGTTAGGTTTAGGTTTGACCTAGGTTTATGTTGAGTTGAACCTAAGTTTGGTTTGACTTAAGCCTAGTGTAGGTTAGACTTAAGTTTGATTTAGGTTTGACTCAGGTTTATGTTGAGTTGAACCTAAGTTTGGTTTGACTTAAGCCTAGTGTAGGTTAGACATAAGTTTGATTTAGATTTGACTCAGGTTTATGTTGAGTTGAACCAAAGTTTTGTTTGACTTAAGCCTAGTGTAGGTTAGACTTAAGTTTGATTTAGATTTGATTATTTAAGGTTAATTAAAACTAATTTAGATAAGGTTTAACTGATTAATCAGACTTATTATGGGTTAAGTCTAATTATTTAAGGTTAATTAAACCTAATTTAGGTAAGGTTTAATTGATTAATCAGACTTATTATGGGTTAAGTCTAATTATTTAAGGTTAATTAAACCTAATTTAGGTAATGTTTAATTGATTAATTAGACTTATTATGGGTTAAGTCTAATTATTTAAGGTTAATTAAACCTAATTTAGGTAAGGTTTAAATTTTTAATCAGACTTATTATGGGTTAAGTCTAATTATTTAAGGTTAATTAAACCTAATTTAGGTAAGGTTTAATTGATTAATCAGACTTATTATGGGTTAAGTCTAATTATTTAAGGTTAATTAAACCTAATTTAGGTAAGGTTTAATTGATTAATCAGACTTATTATGGGTTAAGTCTAATTATTTAAGGTTAATTAAACTTAATTTAGGTAAGGTTTAATTGATTAATCAGACTTATTATGGGTTAAGTCTAATTATTTAAGGTTAATTAAACCTAATTTAGGTAAGGTTTAATTGATTAATTAGACTTATTAGGGGTTAAGTCTAATTATTTAAGGTTAATTAAACCTAATTTAGGTAAGGTTTAATTAATTAATTAGACTTATTAGGGGTTAAGTCTAATTATTTAAGGTTAATTAAACCTAATTTAGGTAAGGTTTAATTGATTAATTAGACTTATTAAGGGTTAAGTCTAATTATTTAAGGTTAATTAAACCTAATTTAGGTAAGGTTTAATTGATTAATTAGACTTATTATTGGTTAAGTCTAATTATTTAAGGTTAACTAAACCTAATTTAGGTAAGGTTTAATTGATTAATTAGACTAATTATGGGTTAAGTCTAATTATTTAAGGTTAATTAAACCTAATTTAAGTAAGGTTTAATTGATTAATTAGACTAACTATGGGTTAAGTCTAATTATTTATGGTTAATTAAACCTAAATTAGGTAAGGTTTAATTGATTAATTAGACTTATTATGGTTAAGTCTAATTATTTAAGGTTAATTAAACCAAATTTAGGTAAGGTTTAATTGATTAATTAGACTTATTATGGGTTAAGTCTAATTATTTAAAGTTAATTAAACCTAATTTAGGTAAGGTTTAATTGATTAATTAGACTTATTATGGGTTAAGTCTAATTATTTAAGGTTAATTAAACCTAATTTAGGTAAGGTTTAATTAAGTAGGATTAAATGATATTATAAACTTGATTAAGTCTAATTTTATCTTTTTGGACTTAATTAATTGAATTTTGGGTTTAATAGGTTTAAATGATATTTTAAACCTAATTAAATCTATTTTTGTCATTTTAGACTTAATTAATTAAATTTAGGATTAAATAGGTTGAAATGATGTTTTAAACCTAATTAAGTCTAATTTTGTCATTTTAGACTTAATTAATTAAATTTAGGATTAAATAGGTTTAAATGATGTTTTAAACCTAATTAAGTCTAATTTTTCCATTTTAGACTTAATTAATTAAATTTAAGGTTTAATAGGTTTAAATGATGTTTTAAACCTAATTAAGTCTAATTTTATCATTTTAAACTTAATTAAAGTTTTCCATTGGCCTATCATAGACTAGATTCATTTCAAACTTAGATTATTAAGGAAACTAAGCTATGTTTATAAAAGGTTATTTTTAGGATTAAAATCATTTTATTAATAAAGAGTTTTAATCCTAAAATTCAAAATGCCTCAAAGTTTCATATTTTTTTGATTTATAAATAATTTTTAAAAATTAAAATACTCCAGAGAGTATTTAATTATTTAAAAATTAAATAATGGGAACAAAATTATGATTTTTATTTCATAATTTTCTCATCTCCAAGAGCTTTCCAGAGGTATTTTTATCATATTTTTATGACCTCTAGATAAAAAGATATTAAATTTTGAAGTTTTTAAAGTTAAAATTAATTTTAACCAATTTCGCACCGCCATACTCACCTCCCGCCGACACGTGTCCTTGTACGCATCGAACGGGTGGGAGGATCCGCTGTGGGAGGCCGAACACGGGACACCGTGGAGCGCGATCAGTGCCGTTCATCCCGAAACATGAGATCGAACGGCTGAGATAATTCGAATAAAAATTCGAATTATTTCAAGCCGTTAAATTTCAAACCTTAATATCTCACTCATTCCTTAATGAAATTGAGTGATTTTTGAACCCATGGAATCATCTAAACATGTAGAATATTTCCATACGGTGATGTAACATTTCTGGGCTAATATAGCACATGATATTTCAAAAATACAAATTATTTTGTGAAAAATAATTTCATACCTTTGCCTCAAGCAAATCAAGCTAGATCAGACCTTGTAGTTGTCTTCTAGGACCCCAATGAAAGATTATTGCTACAGCAATTTGATCCAAAAGTTGGTCTTAAAGGAGAAATTTAAAGAGGTGGCTGGTTTGGGATGTTTTTGAAATTTGATCAAATTGGCTCGATTGGGCTCAATCTATGGCATGGATTTCATCCTAATGGATTGCTAAGACTCTTGGGAAGAGTTTTTATGTTGAGAGCAAGGATATTTGAGTAGCCTATAGGTCTTACTAATTTTTTTCTTCTCTCCCTACTAGGCTCGGTTTGGGCTCTATTTATAGCGAAGGGGAGGCCATGGCTTAGCTTAGGTTGTTCTAGGGGAGTTGTTATCTCCCCTATTAACCCATTCGAGGAGGAATTTGGCTGAGAGGATTGGCATTGTTGCTTCTCCCAAGTTTTCCATGATGAGCTCAATGTTTTGGCTCTCCTCCATTGGATCATGCAAGAGGTTATAAGTGAGATGTAATTTCTTCTCCTTATGAGCTTACAAATCACCCTCTAACCTTGGCAAATGGTGACACATATGCTCTCCTCTCATGATTCCATTTATCCATGTTCAGGGGTGGGTTTAGGCTTGGTTCTCTCTCTATTGGCTAGCGTAGGAGGTGGGAGATGAGGCTTGGGGTTGGCTGGCCACCTCATGGCTAAGTAAGGGTGAGTCATGGCTTAGGGTCAACAGGATTTGTCATTGGGTCTGGTTTGACCAATTTGACCAATGTTGATTTTTTTAGGTCAAAAGGTTGACCTATGGGGTCAACAGGGTCGGTCATTGGGTTTGGTTTAACCATTTTGACTAAAGTTAACTTTTTTTAGGTCAAAAGGTTGACCTATGGGGTCATTGGGTCTGGTTTGACCAATTTGACCAATGTTGACTTTTTAGGTCAAAAGGGTGACCTAAAGGGTCAACAAGGTTGGTCATTGGGTCTGGTTTGACCATTTTGACCAAAGTTGATTTCTTTAGGTCAAAAGGGTGACCTATAGGGTCAACAGGGTTGGTCATTGGGTCTGGTTTGACCAACTTAACCAATTTTGACTTTTTAAGTCAAAAGGGTGACCTATAGGGTCAACAAGGTTGGTCATTGGGTCTGGTTTGACCAATTTAACCAATGTTGACTTTTAGATCAAAAGGTTGACCTTTGGGATCAACAGAGTTGGTCATTTGGTCTGGTTTGACCAATTTGACCAATGCTGACTTTTTTGGTCAAAAGGGTGACCTATAGGGTCAACAGGGTTGGTCATTGGGTCTGGTTTGACCAATTTGACGAATGTTGACTTTTTAGGTCAAAAGGGTGACCTATAGGGTCAACAGGGTTGGTCATTGGGTCTAGTTTGACCAATTTGACCAATGTTGACTTTTAGGTCAAAAGGGTGACCTATGGGGTCAACAGGGTTGGTCATTGGGTCTGGTTTGACCAATTTGACAAAAGTTGACTTTTTAGGTGAATAGGGTGACCTATTGGGTCAACAGGGTTGGTCATTGGATCTGGTTTAACCAATTTGACCAATGTTGACTTTTAGGTGAAAAGGGTGACCTATAGGGTCAACAGGGTTGGTCAATGGGCCTGGTTTGACCAATTTGACCAATGTTGACTTTTTATGTTAAAAGGTTGACCTATGAGGTCAACATGGTTGGTCATTGGGTCTGGTTTGACCAATTTGACCGATGTTGACTTTTTAGGTCAAAAGGGTGACCTATAGGGTCAACAGGGTTGGTCATTGGGTCTGGTTTCACCAATTTGACCAATGTTGAATTTTTAGGTCAAAAGGGTGACATATAGGGTCAACAGGGTTGGTCATTGGGTCTGGTTTGACCTATTTTACCAATGTTGACTTTTTAGGTCAAAAGATTGACCTATGGGGTCAACAAGGTTGGTCATTTGGTCTGGTTTGACCAATTTGACCAATGTTGATTTTTTAGGTCAAAAGGGTGACCTACGGGGTCAACAGGGTTGGTCATTGGGTCTGGTTTGACCAATTTGACCAACGTTGACTTTTAGGTCAAAAGGTTGACCTATGGGGTCAACAGGGTTGGTCATTGGGTCTGGTTTGACCAATTTGACCAATGTTGACTTTTTAGGTCAAAAGGGTGACCTATAGGGTCAACAGGGTTGGTCATTGGGTCTGGTTTGACCAATTTGACCAATGTTGACTTTTTAGGTCAAAAGGTTGACCTATGAGGTCAACAGGGTTGGTCATTGTGTCTGGTTTGACCAATTTGACCAATGTTGGCTTTTTAGGTCAAAAGGGTGACCTATAGGGTCAACAGGGTTGGTCATTAGGTCTAGTTTGACCAATTTGACTAATGTTGAGTTTTTAGGTCAAAAGGGTGACCTATAGGGTCAACAGGGTTGGTCATTGGTCTGGTTTGACCAATTTGACCAATGTTGACTTTTGTCAAAAGGTATTAACTCATTATAAATGAGGTCAACAGGCGCACTGATCTCGCTGTCGGCGGGATCGATCTCGCCGTCGGCGAGCTTATGTAAATTGCCCAATTTTTCGCTCTGGTCCGAATATTTTCTGATTTCTTGATATAGATTCAAATTTGTAATGATTCTAAAAAGTAAAATGAGTAGAATTCATTCTATATTTTAATTTTTCAATAACTATAATAAATAGATCATAATTAATAAATACTATGGGTTGCCTCTCATAAAGCGCTTGGTTTAACGTCGTCAGCCCGACCTAATTTAATTAGTAATTAGGTTGACTGAGCATTAAAATCTCTTTAAAATTTGGTCTTATTCCTTCAAAATAAGGTTTTAATACGTGATGCATTTACTTTAAACTTATGCCCAGTTTTTGGATCTTGATTTCTATGGTTCCATATGAAAATATTTGAGTTATAGTGAAAGGCCCTAACCATCGAGATTTCAATTTCCCAGGAAATAATTTTAATCTTGTATTATAAAGCAAAACTTCTTGTCCTGTCTCAAAATTCTTCAGGTTAATTTTCCGATCATGCCATAATCTCATTTTTTCTTTATAAATTCTATCATTATGATAAGATTCATTTCTTAATTCATCTAATTCATTTAATTGCAATATTCTTTTCTCACCAGCTTCTTTCAAATTGTAATTAAATACTTCAATTTCCCAATAAGCTTTATGTTCTAATTCAACTGGTAAGTGGCAAGTCTTTCCATAAATAAGCTTGTAAGGAGTCATTCCAATCGGAGTTTTATAAGCAGCCCTGTATACCCATAATGCAGTGTCTAATCTTATAGACTAATCCAATCTAGTAGGGTTTACAGTCTTTTCTAAAATACGTTTAATCTCTCGATTAGAAACTTCAGCTAATCCACTGGTTTGTGGATGATAAGCGATTGATATCTTATGAATAATGTTAAATTTTTCTACTTATTTTGTGAATATATTTATTTCTAAAATGAGAACCTCCGTCGGTGATAATCACTCTTGGCATTCCAAATCTAGTAAAAATATTTTTCATTAGAAACTTTCAAACAGTCTTAGCGTCACATCGAGGTAAAGCTTGTGCTTCAATCCATTTAGAAACATAATCAACAACAACTAATATATATAAGTTTCCAAATGAAGGAACAAATGGTCCCATAAAATCTAATCCCCAAACATCAAAAATTTCAACCTCTAATATAAAATTTTGAGGCATTTCATTTCTTATAGATATATTTCCTACTCGTTGGCATCTATTGCAAGTTTTGATATATCTATAAACATCTCTAAAAAGAGTAAGCCAATAAAATCCAAATTGTAAAATTTTATAAGCAGTTTTATCTGTTCCAAATGTCATCCAAAATCAGAATCATGACATTTCTGAATGATTTGTTTTGTTTATTCATAAGGCACTCATCTTCTAATTATAAGAACCTTATATTGCTTATATAAATATGGTTCATTCCAAAAATATGTTTTAGCATCATGAATGAATTTTTTCTATTGTTGCAAAGTTAACATAAGTGGTAAAATATCACTTACAATATAATTTACTATGTCAGCATATCATGGTATTTTCCGCTCAATTATATTATATAATTGTTCATCAGGAAAACTGTCAGTAATTTCATTATCAGTTTCAGATAATTCATTATATTCTAGCTTTGATAAATGATCTTCAATTTGATTATCAGTTCCCTTTTTGTTAATGATTTCAAAATCAAATTCTTGCATTAGTAATATCCATCTAATTAATCCTGGTTTGGAATCTTTCTTTTGCATTAGAAATTTAATAGCAGAGTGATTAGTATGCACAATATATTTATTTCTAATTAGATAAGGCCTAAATTTATCAAAGGCATAAACAATTGCTAATAGTTCTTTTTCAGTAACTGTATAATTCAATTCAGCATTATTAAGAGTTTTACTAGTTTAGTATAAGACTTTAAAAATTTTATCATATCTTTGCCCAAGTACTGCTCCTCTACCATAATCACTAGCATCACACATAAGTTCAAATGGTTTCTCCCAATCAGGTGAAACTATTATAAGTGTTGTGATTAATTTATCTTTTAATAATTCAAAAGCATTTAAGCATTCAGTTGTGAATTAAAATTTCTTATCCTTTTCTAAAAGTTGGCATAGAGGTTTAGTAATTTTTGAAAAATTTTTTATGTAGCGTCTATAGAATCCAGCATGTCCAAGAAAACTTCTTACCCCTTTTGCTGTAGTTGGAGGTGGTAATTTAGCTATAACTTGAATTTTTGCAGGGTCTACTTCCATGCCATTTTCTGAAATTTTATGCCCTAATACAATTCCTCCTCCAACCATAAATTGACATTTCTCCCAATTTATAACTAAGTTAGTTTTCTCTCATACTTCTAATACTTTTCCAAGATGATTCAAGCATGCGTCAAATGATGTTCCATATACAGAGAAATCATCCATAAATACTTTAATACCATCATCAATTAATTTACTAAATATAGACATCATACATCTCTGAAACGATGCAGGTGCATTACATAATCCAAAAGGCATTCTTCGAAAAGCAAATGTTCCATAAGGACTAGTAAATGTAGTTTTCTCTTGATCCTCGGGGAGCGATATGTATCCGATGATAACCGGTATATCCATCTAAAAAACAAAAATATTTATGTCCAATTCATCTATCCAACATTTGGTCTACAAATGGTAATGGGAAGTGATCTTTTCTGGTGGCTGTATTTAATTTTCTATAGTCAATACAAATACGCCATCCGATAACTTGTCTTATAGGTATTAAATCATTATTTTCATTAGCTTTAACAGTCACTCCTCCTTTCTTAGGAACACAGTGAATTGGGCTTACCCAAGCACTGTCCGAAATAGGATATATAATACCATTATCTAACCATTTTAATATTTTTTTCTTGACTACTTCTTTCATTATTGAGTTTAATCTCTTTTGAGGATCTACTCTTGGCTTATGTTCATTATCTAAAATAATTCTGTGCATACAGATTGAATGACTAATTCCTTTAATATCTGCTAAAGTCCAACAAAAGTTTTCTTATATTTTTTTAATATGTCTAACAGTTTTTGTTCTTGTGATTCATTCAATTCAGCTGATATAATAACTGGTAGGGTTGAATGGTTACCTAAGTAAACATATTTTAAATGATTAGGTAGAATTTTTAATTCGAGTTCAAGAGGTCTAATTATTGACGGAACTATATTATTTTCAATGTTTTCAGTATTATCCAATATTTCAAATTTTTCCTGTATATAATCCAGTTTTTCATTATCTTCTTCTTTAATTAATTCTATATTTTCTTTTTCTAACTTTTCCTCATAATATTCTTTAAAATGTTCATTTTGCAAATTTTCAAGTATTTCCATTGGAAAACATTCATCATCATTTTCTAAAGCAGGATATTTCATTGATTTTGCTATGTTAAAAGTTACTTTTTGATCGTTTACTCTCATAGTCAATTCTCCTTTCTGAACATCAATCATAGCTTTTCCAGTGGCTAAAAGAGTTCTTCCTATTATTATTGGAATTTCTTTATCTTCTTCCACATCCAGAACAATAAAATCTACCGGGAAGATAAATTTATCCACTTTTACTAACACATCTTCGATAACTCCCTTTGGATAAGTCACAGAACGATCAGCTAACTGAAGAGTTACAGAAGTAGGTGAAATTTCTCCTAATTCTAATCTTTTAAAAATTGATAGAGGCATTAAATTTATGCTTGCTCCTAAGTCACACAAAGCTTTTCCATAAAATTTTTCTCCAATAGCGCAAGGTATAGTGAAACTACCGGGATCTTTTAATTTTTCGGGAAGCTTTTTCTGAATATTTGCACTACACTCTTCGCTAAGTGCAACAGTTTCATTATCTGTAAATTTTTTTTTATTTAAAATATCTTTCATAAATTTTACATAATTAGGGATTTGATCTAATGCTTCTACAAAAGGAATATTTATTGTTAGTTTTTTAAAATTTCAAGGAATTTAGCAAATTGCTTATCTTTTTTATGTTGTTTAAGTCGTTGAGGAAATGTTGGTGGTGCTTTTTCTATAGATATTTTTATAGGGATTAATGGATATTCTATGTTTTGATCTTGTTGATCCTTTTCTTTCTCAATTTCCACTTCCTCATTTTTACTTTCTGTTTCTTTCTGAATTTTAGTTTCTAACTCATTTCCACTTCTTAATTGTATCACTTTAATTTGTTCTTTTCCTTGGTCTTCAGGATTTATTTCCACATTACTAGGAAAAATTTCAGGAATTCTCTGTTAAGTGCAGTACCGATATGTCTGAGTTGAGTTTCAATATTTTTTATTGTTGTTCCTTGATTTTGTAATTGATTTCCTTGATTTTGTAAGTGTTGACCCAAACTTAATATTAATTTTTCTACAGATAACTTCTTATCTTTAAACTAAGTGTTATTAAATCCAGGTGGATAAGATGGTTTATAATTTGTATTTCCTCGATTAGTAGGATTTCCTATAGAGTTGTTCATCCATTATTTATTAGCTGTATTGTTATTCCAATTAAAATTTGGATGATTCTTCCAACCAGGATTATAATAATTTGCATAAGGATTATTGGGTATATTATTAATAGCATTTATAGTTTCATAAGGAGATTAAGAATCTATAATTTGTCCAAATGAGTTTTCTTCTAATATATGAGTGTAATTCATTGCAAAATGATCTAATTTCTTTGATATAGCAGTAATTTGAGAAGCTAACATAGATATTGCATCATTTTCATGAACACTAGCTGTCTTTTTAGGATTTAATCTTTCAGCAGGCCATTGAAAATAGTTAGTAACTATTTCTTTGATTAACGCATAGGCTTCATCAAATGGTTTTGACATTAATGAACCTCCAGTAGCAGCATCAATGATTGATCTAAGAGATCCTATAAATCCATTGTAAAAAGTTTGTATAATTAACCAATCTGGTAACGCATGATGTGGGTATTTTCTAAGAAGTTCTTTAAATCTCTCCCAAGCTTCATATATGGATTCTCCATCAAACTAACTAAAAGATGTTATATCATTTCTATGTTTTGCAGTTTTCGAAGGAGGAATATATTTGGATAGAAATTTTTGTGATAATTCTCCCCAAGTTTTAATAGATCAAGGTACTAATGAATTTAACCAGATCTTAGCCTTGTCCCTTAAAGAAAAAGGAAAAAGCCTAAGTCTAATAGCATCATTAGATACTCCATATTTAAAAGTAGCACATAATTCTAAAAAACTAGCAAGATGTAAATTAGGATCATCATTAGGTGAACCACTAAATTGATTATTCTGTATCATTTGGATAATTGCAGGTTTAAGTTCAAATGAATTAGCAGCCACATCAGCATTTTAAATAGTTAGGTGAATTTCATCTAATGTAGGGTTGGCATAGTCTCTTAATGGTCTTTGTTGGCTTATATTTTTCAATTTCTGGATTATTTGCCATTTGTGTTAAATTTATAATTTCTCTCTTTTCTTTTCTAATTCTTTTAATTGTGCGCTCTAATTCTGAATCGTAAGGTATTAAATTTTCGTTTCTAAATTTACGCATACAATTTTTAAGTAATATTTAAAATAGTCTGTTACTCTAGTAATTATTTTAATAATTCTATTAATTACCTCAATAATTACTTTACTTCACTTCCCCGATAACGGCGCCAAAAACTTGATCCACTTTTTGATATTTATACTTACAATTGTGATATAAAAAGTTAGCAACGACACCAAAAATTTGATCTGCACTGAATATGTACTGATGATTCTGTTATGGATTTTATTATTTATATTGTGGATACTACGCAAGTATACGTATCGTTATCAAGTAATATAGGGCTCTAATGGAGTCCTTGATATCGATCCCACAGGGAAGTTAGAAAATTTCAAAGTCAAATTAAAGTAAACTTACTTACTAATCTAGTATACGAAAATTAAGAATACTTAGACTAAAAATAAACTAATGCTTAAGGTTGAATATAAGATTTCAGAAAAGTATCTTTCTCCTTGTTTTAGAGAATTAAGTGAATGAAGAATTAAATAAGTTTTTAATTGTATTGTGCCGAATAGGAGCATTCCTATTCTTTACCCTTTGGTCCAGGTGCAAAGAACATTGACTAGTCTTATGATTGATTACTGAATCTGCGGCTAGGCTGGGAGGATACCGACTGCCACTTTAGAGCTCCCACATTTCCCTCGCCTGAGGGCTAACATCTACACTTCAGCTCTCAAACAATAAGACTGAATTGAATATTTTAGTCTGTCACACTAAAATGTCCAATTCTACGCCCGATAGTTAATATTTCTCTATTTATTTGCACCCTCCTTCCAAGGCTTTTGACTTCCCTGAATCTTGGATTTAATCTTTACTATAGTTGATATTTCAACATATGTTAACAAATCCATTGGCCAGATTGAAAGTAAATTAAGATTTAAGTTAAAGATTAGCACAATTTCTATTTTCATATTTTTAGGCACAATTACTTTAATTCATCATTTCACGAAATCTCGATAACAAGGAGAAAGACTAAGGAAACTACTCAGAATGCATGGGAAAATCAACACAAAGTATGGATTTCATTAAAGTTAACAAAAAAATAACAAATAAACTTATCTCAATTCTTCTCCCCAAACAAATTCTTGAAGTTCCTTTGACTCTTCCTTCCAGTACAGCACACAAAAACGCTAAACACTTTGTCTACTCACTCAAAGACTCTTAAATTACACTTAAATTCCACACAAATGACACAAAAATGACACACAAATGACTAAAATTCATTTCTCTTTATAGAAGGGTTAATTCTCCAAAGGTTTCTTAAGCACCTCTTCAAAAAGCGTCCAGGTTCATTGTATTTTGGTTCTTTTCAACTGTCTCGCCATCGGCGGCTTGATCTCACCGTCGACGGGCTTCTAGAAGATGGGATATCTGCACCGATCTCGCTGTCGGCGGGCTCCTTATAATATATAAAAAATCTTTCGGGAAAAAACTTGTCGTCGGCGGCCTAAATCTCGCAGTTGGCGCGACAGTTCAATTTTTATCAAATTGATTCCTTTTACTCCAAATTGTCTTCTTTCGTGCTTTTACTTTCAGTACTTATAAATCTTCATTCCTGTAATAAAACAAAGAAAATACCTTTCTTTAAAGTGCAATTTCATATAAAATTGGTATAAAATTCTTAATATATTTTCTAGTGATCATGGGTGAGTTTAATTTGATTTTGGTGGAGGTTTCAGTGATGTCCTGGTTCTGGGCTGAGAATTGAGCTCCAAAATTAAGCTCGATCAATAGGGTTTAGGGCAGGAGAATAGTGGGGATCAATTGCTCTAGGCTAGGAGAAGGTCCTGGAGCAATTTTATCAGAGTTTTGTTAAGCTCTGGTTCATCACCTTGTTTGGCCGAGAAGGTGGTGGGTTTAAATAGACATGGCTGGAGGGCCTCCCCGGGGGAGTTAGGGCTTGGGACCAGCTGCGTTGGTCAAGGGAAGACTAGCCATGGAGTCCAATTGAGTTGGGACAGCTCAGCTAGTGAGTTTGAATTTTTTTAATCAAATGGGTGCCCTCGGCCATATTGTTTTCCGGTGACTGTGGTGGCTGGCAGGCCAGGCATGGGTCACCTTCATGGTCAGGGAGGTCAGGGCTTGAATTTGGTGCAAGCAATGGAGGTTAGCCATGTGTAAAGAGCGTGGTTTTAAGTGGTATGGTGAGGGGGTCATTTTAAGTTCAATTGGATCAAGTCATGGGTTTGGGTTGACTGCACCACCCAAGGTTGGTTTGGGTTGAAGAGAAAGTCACTTGGGTCAGCTTGATTAGTGGGGTCAAGTCACAATCCAAGTACAATTAAGTTTAAGCATAGGTTAAAGGAAGCATAGGAATGTTTAATCAACTTTAAGGGAATCATTAAAGTACTCCCTTCTCTTGCCATAAATGGATTGATGACAAGGCCAAGCTATCATGGCTTCATATGGCCTGTGAATAACTCCATTGTGGCTTCATTTGGCTTTAGAAAAGTCAAGTCATTTGCATGAAGAAGGATATTGGCATTTTTGATGATTTTAGGGGAAATTGGTATGAGGCTTAATTTAGAAAAATTTTATGATCAATTAGAACTTTAGGGATGATATAAATCAAAGGGGTGATGAGGGAAACTTCATGTGGGCTTTGGAATGGGTTTTGTGCTTTAAAGATTTGGTGGAAGTGGGCTTTTAAATGCTTTAAAGGAGTGGGATTTTAGATTTCAAAATGAACTTTTGGTTGAAAATTTGGTAAGGGGCTGGGCCAAATAAATGTTGGGCTTAGTTTAGGGATGTGTCATGAACATTTTAGAATAGATTTGGTATCATTTAGAGTGGAATTGGATTTATATTGGGCTTTTTGGTAAAGGGGTCAAAGTGGGTCAAATTGGGCTAACTTTGGTTGAGGTTAGGCTAAAGTTAGATTTTATGTAAAATTAATGATGAGAAATGTTTATGGGAGTGTCACAAAGAGTTTTCAACTTTGGTTGGGCTTTGATTTTGAGATTTGGGCCCATTTAGGTTTATGGTGGGTTTAGGCCAAAAATGGGGATTTTTGTTTTGAGTTAGGTTTGGATGGAGTTTAGGTTCAAATTTGGGGAAAATCTAGTTAGTGTTTTGTTTGTGGGGATATTGGGAAGGTTTTAGAAAATATTTGGGGCCAATTGGAGTTGAATTGGGTTGGTTTGGGCTAGGTTTAGGTAATGGGCAAAAATTGGGCTTTAAGCTTCAAATTGGAATTTGATCCAAATGTTAATCAAATTAGGCTTGGATTTGATCTAAATTGATATTGGGGATATTGAATTGAAGTTTAGAATTGAATTGGATCAAAATTGAGGTCCATTGGGTTGATTTAGTTTGACATTGGGCTTACTTGGTTAAAAGTGGGCCAAATTGGGGGTTTTTGTATAAGTGGGTTAAATTGACAAAATTGGCCTATGGTGTAGTTTAACAAAATGAAATTGGGAATATTTGGGATTTTTTGAAATTTTCTGGGAATTTTTTGAATTTTTGGAATTTTTTGGGTTAAAAGGGTATTTTGGGTATTTGTAGGGTAGTGAGGGGCATTTTTAGAAATTTTTGTATATTTGGCTAAGGGAGATCAATTTGAATGGTGGGAAATTTTTAGGATTGGTTTTTATGAATTTTTGGGAATTTAGGCAATTTTGCAAATTTTGGGTAGTTTCAAGGGCATTTGGAAGGTTTGGTGGGTGTAGGGCCCCCGGGGGTCAAAAATTGAAATTTGGGAAAATAAAGATTGATCAAGTTTGAGTAGAATGGAATCACTTTGGTTGAGCCATGAAGCCATATCAAGCCCATAAGAGCCATGTGAGGACTCATTTGAGGCATTCACTATGTTGTTCCTAACCCTCTTAGCCAAGGGCCTAGGGGTTAAGGTCTATCCATATGAATTACCTACAAGAGTCAGGAAGTCAAGCTGGGTATGAATAATTTTAGGATTTGGAATGTCTGTGAAAGTGTAATGTCTGTAGGTCAACCCTCACCAGACCAGGCCATCCAGGGTAGTCCTAAGGCCAAAGAGTCCTATATGGAACTCATCCTATAAACCTCCACATTTGATCTTAACCCTCCAAGTGACTTAGGGGTTTACAATCAAACTTATGGGGTTTGCAGGGAGTTAAGAGGTGTTTGAATTTCTGAGTGGTGGGTTCCATTTCTAGTCCTCTATGATAGTCAAAGGGAAAGCCTAAGGCTAGATCCTAAGTACTAAGGAGAGAGAAGAGAAAGGACCTCATCAAAAATGAGGTCAACAATACTTTCGTCCTTTATGTTCATAATGACGTCATGCTTGCTTTTGGTACTCCAGAAAAACAAATCTTAATCAAACCTATTTTTGCCCAATGGATATAATCTGCTCATGGAAAGACTTCGTATGGGTTCGATGTACTCTTATCTTCAACGAATAGCCCGACATTAAATGCGGTGTCGAAGCATATGGTTACATCGTCTGGTTGAATGCTATTAATGAGAATAGTAATTCACTTTTCTTAACAATAGGGCCGAGAGATTTCTTGGTTCATCATGCTATTGCTCTGGGTTTACATACGACTACATTGATTTTAGTAAAAGGTGCTTTAAATGCGTGTGGTTCAAAGTTAATGCCAGATAAAAAGGATGTCAGTTATAGTTTTCCTTGCGACGGCCCCAGTCGTAGTGGTACTTGTGATATTTCTGCTTGGGACGCATTTTATTTGGTAGTTTTCTGGATGTTAAATATCATCGCATGGGTTACCTTTTATTGGCATTGGAAACACATCCCATTATGGCAGGGTAATGTTTCACAATTTAATGAATCCTCTACTTGTTTGATGGGATGGTTAAGAGATTATCTATGGTTAAACTCTTCACAACTTATCAATGAATATAACCCTTTTGGTATGAATAGTTTATCGGTGTGGGCATGGATGTTCTTCTCTGGACATCTTGTTTGGGCTAATGGAGCTATTGGCAAGAATTGATTGAATCTTTAGCGTGGGCTCATGAACGGACACCTTTGGCTAATTTGATTCGATGAAAAGAAAAGCCAGTGGCTCTTTCCATTGTGCAAGCAAGATTGGTTGGATTAGTCCACTTTTCTGTAGGTTATATAATCACTTACGTAGCTTTCTTGAATGCCTCCACATCAGGAAATTTTGGTTAACTTAGTGAATTCTTTTTTTTACCCTATCCCCCAAAAACAAAAATATCATTTATTTCAATGAAGAGGAGGTATGTACCTTCTTATATTTTTCCATCTAGGAACCGAACTGTATAAAATAGGAACAGAACATTATGGCAAGAAAAAGTTTGATTCAAAGGGAGAAGAAGCGCCAGAAATTGGAACAGAAATATTACTGGATTCGTCAATCCCAAAATGTGTCATAACCAAAAAATTATAAATATACCTTTATGGCCCCAAAATTCTCATTTCTTCATCAAAACCATTTTAAACATCTTGAAATTACACAATTGATATAAAATACTTCACATTTCCTAAAATTAGCTAAAATGCACTAAATTCTAAAAAGCTACCAAAATAACCTAATTTTCACTAAAATTCTCTAAAATTACAAAAATAAAAAAAACCCTTAAAACCCTAAAATTTATAAAAATCTACACATTCCAATGATTTCACCAAAAATCATTCTGGACCACCTCAAATTATTCAAATTGCCTGATTCACCTCAAATCTCCACAAATTTGCTAGAATTCCAAAATATTCTGAAATGCCACAATAGCCCGAAAAATCTCATTTCTTCACCAAAATCATTTTAAATCTCTCAAAATTACCCAATTAATCTACAATACTCCACATTCCTTAAAATTAGCCAAATTGCCCAAAATTCTCTAAAACTACCAAAAAACTCAATTTTCACTTAAATTCTTCAAAATTACATAAGACCCTAAAAATCTCAAAAATCTCAAAATTTCTAGGACGTCCCTTAAAATGCTTCTAGAACACTTCAAGTTATTCAAATTGCTCAAATTCACTCATAGTCTCAAAAAATTACCAAAATCCCAAAATTTTCCGAAATGCCCTTATGGCACAGAAATTCTCATATCTTTACCAAAATAATTTTTAAACTCTCCAAAGAATATAATTGATCTAAAATACTCCACCTTCCTTAAGACTAGACAAGTTGCCCAAAATTCTCAAAAACTACCAAAATAACACATTTTTTTCCAAGATTATCCAAAATTACCAAAATGCCATTGAAACCCTAAAAATCCAAAAAATCTCCAAATTCCTAAGATTAAACCAAAAATAATTCTAAACCACTTCAAATTATTTAAATTGCCCGAATTCTCCCCAAATCTCCCAAAATTAGCCAAAATCCCAAAAATACCAAAAATGCGCATATGGCCCAAAAATTCTCTTTTTTTCAGCAAAATCATTTAAAACCTCTTAAAGTGACCCTAGTGATCTAAAATACTCCACATTGCATAAAACAAGCTAAATTGCCCTTAATCCTCCAAAACTACGAAATACTAAATTTCTACCAAAATTCTCCATAACTACTAAAATGTCTTTAAAACCCTAGAAATCCAAAAAAATCTTCAAATTCCTAAGATATCAAAAAAATTCATTGTAATCCACTCCAGATTTTTCAAATTGCCCAAATTCACACCAAATCTCCCAAAATTAGCCAAAATCTGAAAAATTCTAAAAATGCCCAAAATGCCCAAGAATTCCCATTTCTTCACCAAAATCATTTTAAACCCCTCCTAATTACCCAATTGATCTAAAATACTTCACATTCTTTAAAACTAGCCAAATTTCCCTAAATTCTCCAAAACTACAAAAAATTTTCACCAAAATTAACAAAATGCCATTAAAACCCTAAATATCCTAAAAATATCTAAATTCCCTAAATTTCACCAAAATATATTCTAAAGCACTCCAAATTATTCAAATTACACAAATTCGCCCCAAATAGCACAAAATTAGCCAAAATCCCAAAAATTTTCAAATGCCCTATAGCCCAAATATTCTCATTTATTCACCAAAATTATTTCTAACATCTCCAAATTACCCAATTGATCTAAGCTACTCCACATTCATTAAAAGTAGACAAATTTTCCGAAATTCTCCAAAACTACCAAAAAAAATCAAATTTTCATAAACATTCTCCATAATTACAAAAACACCCTGAAATCCTTAAATCCTTAAAATCTACAAATTTCTATGATTTCACTGAAAATCTTTCTAAACCACTCCAAGTTATTCAAATTACCATATTTAAACTTAATCTCCCAAAATTAGCCAAAATTCCAAATATTCCCAAAATGCCCATATGGCTCAAAAATTTTCATTTCTTCACCAATATCTTTTCAAACCTGTTTGAATTACTCAATTGATCTAAAATACATCACATTACTTAAAACTTGCCAAATTACTCTAAATTCTCCAAAACTACCAAAATAACACAAATATCACCAAAATTCTCCAAAATGCTCTCAAAACTCTTAAAATCCCAAAAATCTCTAAATTTCTATGATTTCACCAAATATAATTCTAAATTACTCTAAATTAATCAAATTGCCTAAATTTACCCCACATAGCTCAAAATTATCCAAAACCTCAAAAATTCTTTAAATGCCTTTATACCCCGAAAATTCTCATTTCTTCACCAAAATCTTTCTGAATCTCTCCAAATTACCCAATTGATCTAAAATACTTCACATTACTTAATACTAGCCAAATAGCCCTAAGTTATCTAAAACTGCCAAAATAACCCAATTTTCACCAAAATTCTCCAATAAAACCCTCAAAATCTTAAGAAACTTCAAACTCCTAAGATTTCACAAAAAAACATTAAAAACCACCTAAAATTATTCAAAGTGCAAAATTCAGCCCAAATCTCATAAAATTAGCTAAATTCCCAAAAATATATAAAATGCCCCTATGGCCCAAAATTCTTAATTCTTAACTAAAATTATTTTAAACATCTTCAAATTACCCAAGTGATCTAAAATTCTCCACATTGCATGAAACTAGCAAAATTGCCCTAAATTCTCCAAAACTAAAAAAAATACCCAATTTCTACCAAAATTACCAAAATGCTAAAAAAATCCCAAATATCTCTAAATTTCTATGATTTCACCAAAAATTATTCTAAACTATTCCAAAGTATTCAAATTGACCAAATTTGCCCCAAATCACCTAAAAATTTTCAAAAATGCTTCTATGACCAAAAAATTCTCATTTCTTCACAAAAATCATTTTAAACATCTCAAGATTACCCAATTGATCTAATATACTTCATATTTCTTAAAACTAATCAAACTGCCCTAAATTCTCCAAAACTACCAAAATAACCTAATTTTGACCAAAATTATCATAATGCTCTAAAAACACTAAAAATAGAAAAAATCTCCAAAATCCTAAGATTTCAACAAAAATCATTCTAAAACACTCCAAATTATTTAAATTACCCAAATTCACTCCAAATCTACCAAACATAGCCAAAATCCAAAAATTTTCTAAAATTCCATGTGGCCCAAAAATTCTCATTTGTTCACCATAATCATTTCAAACCTCTACAAATTACCTAATTGATCTAAAATACTTTACATTCCTTAAAACTTGCTAAAATTCCATAAATTCTCGAAAATCACCAAACTAACCCAATTTTAACCAAAGTTCTCCAAAATCACAAAAATTATTTTAAAACCCTAAAAATCTCAAAAATATCAAAATTTCTAACAATTCATTGAAAATCATTCTAATTTACTCCAAATTATTCAAGTTTCCAACTTCACCCCAAATCTAACAAAATTAGCTGAAATCTAAAAAATTCCGAAAATGCCCATATGGCCCAAAAATTCTCATTTATTTTCTAAAAACATTTAAAACCTCTCCAAATTACCCAATTGATATAAAATACTTTGCATTCCTTAAAACTAGCCAAATTGCCCAAAAATTCCTAAAACTACTAAAATGCTCTTTATGCCCAAAAAATTGCGGAAGTCTCCAAATTTCTAAGATTTCACCGAAAATCATTCTAAACCACTCCAAATTATTCAAATTACCCATAATCACCTAAAATCACCTAAAATTAGACATAATCCCAAAAATCCCGAAAAATGCCCTATGGCCCCGAAATTCCCATTTCTTCACCAAAATCTTCTAAAACTTCTCCAGATTACCCAATAGATCTAAAATACTCGACATTCCTTAAAATAACACAATTTTCACAAAAATTCTCCAAAATTACCAAAATCCCATAAAATCCTAAAATTCCAAAAAATATCCCAAAATTAATGATTTCATAAAAAAATCAGTCTAATCCACTCCAAATTATTCAAATTACCCAAATTCAACCCAAATCTTCCAATATTAGCCAAAATCCAAAAAAATCTGAGAATGCCCTTATGGCCCAAAAATTCTCATTTCCTCACGAAAATCATTTTATACCTCTCCAAATTACCAAATTGATCTAAAATACTTCACATTGCTTAATACTAGATAAATTGCTCTAAATTCTAAACCTACGAAAATAACCAAATTTTCACCAAAATTACCAAAATGCCCTTAAAATTCTAAATATCCCAAAAATCTCCAAATTCTTAAGATTTCACCAAAAGAAATTCTAAACCACTCCAAAATTTCTAAATTGCTTAAATTCGTCCCAAAATTCCCATAATTAGCCAAAATACTGAAATTTCGTAAATGTCCCTATGGCCCAAAAAATCTCATTTCTTCACCAAAATGTTTTTAAACCTCTCTAAATTACATAATTGATCTAAACTACTCCACATTCCATAAAACTAGCCTAAGTGCTCTAAATTCTTCAAAATTCTTCAAAATTACCAAAATGCTCTTAAAACCCTAATGTTCTTGTTCTTAGTACAGCCCTTGATCCTTTTCCTTGTCTTTTCGCAGGGAAATGTCGAACGGGCGGTTGGTCCTGAACTTTAGAGATGGCGTAAGCCTTGCACTCGACGAAAAGAGGGTGAAAGATGGAGCGATAATCAAGATTGACTCGGACTTCGCACCAGCAGGCCTACAGTACGAGGAAAGTGATCGAATTCCGATTGACGAGAGGAAGCGCCGGGCAGACAGTGATGAAAGTGGGTGACCCAAGCCACCAATCCAGCAGCAAGAAAAGAAAAACAAACACTAAAGAAGACAAGAAAATTAAGTCTGTAGTCGCTACAGCAGAAGGCAGGCTTGTCAGCGCCGCACCAACAGAAATTCAGGAAGTACGGAGAGCTACTCTCACAGCAACTCAGCGAAGAAATAAAAATTGTCGTATCCGCAAGATGTTAACCAAGCTAGCAGCGGACCAGCGCGACGAGGCAGTTGCTACTGCCAGTACATACACTTCAAGGACGCCAGTTCACCATGTACCGGAAGAAAGGAGGCCAGCTCCTAGGATAACGAAGGGACCGGGGAAATCTCACGGAGATCGGAAGAAAGAAGGCTACCACGCCACCGGATAGAACCACCGGTAATGCATAGCCTTGTTGCGGAAGCAACCCGGAGGATGTCCCGATGGACATCATCCCCGAGGAGCCGAGGTATGCGGGAGAACGCGAAGGGATTGAGCCGTATATCCCACAATATGTCACCGGGCCCCGCCATTTGCAAATTATTCCGTAGTACGAAATTGGAAAGAATGCAGAATGTCGAAAAGAAAACTTTTGAATACTTCGAGAGAATCAGAGGCAGAAGGATCAATATACTAGAAGGCCTCGAGCTACATACAGACGTATTCTCAGAATATGAACAATAACAAATCGTGGATTGCATCCGGGATTTGAAAAGAATGGGCCGAGCGGGCCGCCTAAGAGAAAACACCTACTCAGAACCCCGGAGATGGATGCCAGGGAAAGGTAGAATTACAATACAATGCGGATGCTGTTACAACTTCGCGGAAGACAGGAAGGGAAACCCACCGGGAATACTCCGTCATGGCCATGTGGATCCGATGCCATTAGCCATCAAGAGAATGGTAAAGAGGTTGATAACATGGAGGGTACTGCCAGCAGATTGCATACCCAATAGCTGCATTATTAACATTAACAAGCAGGGTGACTGCATACCCCCGCACATAGATCACCACGACTTCGTCAGACCTTTTTGCAAAGTTTCTTTCCTGAAAGAGTGTAACATCATGTTCGGATCTGACCTCCGGATAGCGAGGCCCGGGTGAGTTCCGAGGTCCAGGTGAAGATACCGTTACCGGTAGGTTCCGTCATGATGCGAAGGGCAACGGAGCGGATGTCGCTAAACATTGCATACCGGGAGTACCGGTGAAGTGGATCTCAGTTACTTTCAGAAGGATGGACGACAGGAAGACACCTTACCACTTCCATCCAGACCTGGAGCTAGAGAGCCTCCGGCCTTACGAGCTGTGAGTTACATGGATAATATCACACCTCCAACGTACATCCATACGGCATCCTTGCCAAGGATGGCTTGGAAGGTGATGTTATTGACCATGTACCCCACTATTCAGACATGGATTTTTGACAGATGCTTTTTCTGGATGGATCGACAAAGATCATACATAGTCCGTTTTGAGTCTACATGGATTGTATGAGATGTATTCCAGATCGCGTTGTATGATGTATCTTCGACATGATTGGAATGAAAGTGACCATGACACATTTTTGGCCTTCACCTCTTTTGCGCAAATTGACTGGGAAAAGCTATTAAAGTTAAATGAACTTCGAACAAAGAACAGAAAAGAAATAAAAATAAAATAAAATAAAATAATAAAAGAAAACTTTCCTTAAAAATCTAAAAACGATGAATACCAAATTCTCATGGACATTAAATAAATAAAATAAATTTGGATCGTTAAAAGACAAACAAAATGAACATAAATTTCAAATCAAATCTCAATCAAATTCAAATTCAGTCTCTCCAGATCCCAAATCTCAATCAAATTCAAATTCGATCTTTCCAGATCTCAAATCAAATCTCAATCAAGTTCAAATTCAACTTTCCAAATTTCACATCAAATCTCAATAGAGTTCAAACTCAACCTTCCAAATCTGAAATCCAATCTGGTCTACTCTTTCCCTTGTCTGGGATGGAAGCGGTTGATTCCATTGACACGGATCGAATCTGATGGAGAGAGATTATATCCAATCCAAACCAGCAACTTCCGATCAACTCTTTTGCATGGGATATGTAACATCTACATATTCCCTCCTAATCTATTTCCTTCATGAAAGTCTTTTACAACTTTCATGAAATTCTCGAAACACCAAAATTCCACACTTTTCAAATCCCACACTGCAAATCTTTGCAAAATCAATTACCCTTCAAAAAATTCAAACTTTTGAGTTGAGGATTTTACATCCGAGACTGCATTGCTTTAGGATTCTTTTCTTATCGCAATGAAATACATTGAAATTCAAATTCAAACTTCTGAGTTGAGGATTTTACATCCGAGACTGCATTGCTTTAGGATTCTTTCCCTATCGCAATGAAATACATCAAAATTCAAATTCAAACTTTTGGGGTTGAGGATTTTACATCCGAGACTGCATTGCTTTAAGATTCTTTCACTATCGCAATGAAATACATCAAAATTCAAATTCAAACTTTTGGGTTGAGGATTTTACATCCGAGACTGCATTGCTTTAGGATTCTTTCCTTATCACAATGAAATACATCAAATTCAAACTTTTGGGTTGAGGATTTTACATCCGAAACAGCATTGCTTTAGGATTCTTTCCCTATCGCAATGAAATTCATCGAATTCAAATTTTTGAGGTTGAGGATTTTACATCCGAGACTGCATTTCTTTAGGATTCTTTCCCTATCGCAATGAAATACATCAAAATCAAATTCACGGGGTTGAGGATTTTACATCCGAGACCGCATTGCTTTAGGTTCTTTCCCTATCGCAATGAAATACATCAAAATCAAATTTTTGAGGTTGAGGATTTTACATCCGAGATCGCATTGCTTTAGGTTCTTTCCCTATCGCAATGAAATACATTAAAATCAAATTTTTGAGGTTGAGGATTTTACATCCGAGATCGCATTGCTTTAGGTTCTTTCCCTATCATAATGAAATACATTAAAATCAAATTTTTGAGGTTGAGGATTTTACATCCGAGACTGCATTGCTTTAGGTTCTTTCCCTATCGCAATGAAATACATCAAAATCAAATTCCTGGGGTTGAGGATTTTACATCCGAGACTGCATTAATTTAGGATTCTTTTCTTATCGCAATGAAATACATTGAAATTCAAATTCAAACTTCTGAGTTGAGGATTTTACATCCAAGACTGCATTGCTTTAGGATTCTTTCCCTATCGCAATGAAATACATCAAAATTCAAATTCAAACTTTTGGGGTTGAGGATTTTACATCCGAGACTGCATTGCTTTAAGATTCTTTCCCTATCGCAATGAAATACATCAAAATTCAAATTCAAACTTTTGGGTTGAGGATTTTACATCCGAGACTGCATTGCTTTAGGATTCTTTCCTTATCACAATGAAATACATCAAATTCAAACTTTTGGGTTGAGGATTTTACATCCGAAACTGCATTGCTTTAGGATTCTTTCCCTATCGCAATGAAATTCATCGAATTCAAATTTTTGAGGTTGAGGATTTTACATCCGAGACTGCATTTCTTTAGGATTCTTTCCCTATCGCAATGAAATACATCAAAATCAAATTCTTGGGGTTGAGGATTTTACATCCGAGACTGCATTGCTTTAGGTTCTTTCCCTATCGCAATGAAATACATCAAAATCAAATTTTTGAGGTTGAGGATTTTACATCCGAGACTTCATTGCTTTAGGTTCTTTCCCTATCGCAATGAAATACATTAAAATCAAATTTTTGAGGTTGAGGATTTTACATCCGAGACTGCATTGCTTTAGGTTCTTTCCCTATCATAATGAAATACATTAAAATCAAATTTTTGAGGTTTAGGATTTTACATCCGAGACTGCATTGCTTTAGGTTCTTTCCCTATCGCAATGAAATACATCAAAATCAAATTCCTGGGGTTGAGGATTTTACATCCGAGACTGCATTGCTTTAGGATTCTTTCCTTATCGCAATGAAATACATCAATTTCAAACTTTTGGGTTGAGGATTTTACATCCAAAACTGCATTGCTTTAGGATTCTTTCCCTATCGCAATGAAATACATCGAATTCAATTTTTTGAGGTTAAGGATTTTACATCCGAGACAGCATTGCTTTAGGTTCTTTCCCTATCGCAATGAAATACATTAAAATCAAATTTTTGAGGTTGAGGATTTTACATCCGAGACTGCATTGCTTTAGGTTCTTTTCATATCGTAATGAAATACATCAAAATCAAATTTTTGAGGTTGAGGATTTTACATCCAATACCACATTGCTCTGAGACCTCTCCTCATGTTAATGACTCAATCCAGTCAATTCAATTTTCTTTTGAGGTTGAAGATGTTACATCTAAAACCACAAAATTCCAATTCTCATTTCAAATCGAATCCCTTCAAATTAATTTTGACAAAACTTCAATCTAAATTGAAACTCAAACTAAAATCTGAGCTCACACATCAAAATTAAACTAAAATAAAATAAAAATCTAAGATGAAATTCTCCCAGGTCATGTGATTTGGGATTCTCCTCCTTTTCCTTTCCCCAGCGAGAGTTCAGGGATCTCCAGTTTCAGAGATATACTTGACACTCCCCAGCGGAAATTCTTCTACTTCGTCCTAAGTTTGTCACTTGGACATCTGTGTTGGTTTTGTTGATCTCTTCGGTCAATGCCAATAAGCACGGTGTGCTTGGTTAGCTCACCACACCTATTGGGGGTCCATTTGTTGACCTCATTCTTGATGAGGTCTTCTCTTCTTCTTTTTAGTACTTAGGATCTAGCCTTAGGCTTTTCCTTTGACTATCCTAGAGGACTAGAATTTTGACCCACCACTTAGAAATTCAAACCACTTCTTAACTCCCTACAAAATCCACAAACTTGATTGTAGACCCCTAATCACCTAGAGGGTTGAAATCAAATGTGGAAGTTTAAAGGATGAGTGCCTATAGGACTCTTTGGCCTTAGGACTGCCTACGGGTGGCCTGGTCTGGTGAAGGGCTAACTTACACATACACTACACTTATGCACTACACTTTCACACACCTCCTAAAACCACACCCATACCTAACTTGACCTCCTGACTCATGTAGGTGATTCACATGGATGGTCCTTAACCCCTAAGCCCTTGGCTAAGAGGGTTAGGAACAACATAGTGGATGCCTCAAATGAGTCCCTTCATGGCTCATGTGGGCTTGATATGGCTTCATGGCTCAACCAAAATGATTTTATTCCACTTACATTCACCCAATCTTCAATTTTCCAAATTTTCAATTTTTGACCCCCGGGACCCTACACCCGCCTAGCCTACCCAAAACCCTTGAAATCCTCCAAAAACACCTAAATTACCCAAAATTCCACAAAACCCTTCCTAAACATTTCCACATTACACAAATTGATCATCCATAGCCAAAAATACCAAAAATTCCAAAAATACCTCCCAATACCCTCCAAATACCCAAAATACCCCTGTTGACCCAAAATCCAGAAATTCAGAAAATTCCCAGAAAATTCCAAAAAATCCCAAATATTCCCAATTTCATTTTGTTCAACTACACCATGGGTCAATTTTGTCAATTTTCCCCACTTTTGTCAAAACCCCCAATTTGACCCATTTTAAACCCAAAGTGAACCCAATGTCAAACCAAACCTACCCAATTGACCCAAATTCTTGTCCAATTCAATTCTAAACTTCAATTCGACATTCCCAACACCAATCTAGACCAAATCCAAGTCCAATTTGATTGAAATTTGGATCCAATTTCACTTTTGGCCTTAAAGCCCAATTTGGACCCATGATCCAAACCTAACCCAAACTCACCCAATTCAGCTCCAATTGACCCCAACTCTTTTCTAAACCTTCCTTAACATCCCTACAAACAAAACACTAACATGATTTGCCCAACATTTATACCCAAACCCCACTTAAATTCAACCCAAAACCAATTAGCCCAATTTTGACCTAAACCCAAACCTAACCCAAATAAGCCTAAACCCCAAAATCAAAGCCCAACCAAAGCCAAAACCTCTTTGAAACAGCCCTATAAACATTTCCCAACATTAATTTTACACCAATTTCAACATTAGTTCAACATTGGCCCAAATTAGCCCAATTTGACCTGCATTGGCCACTTTAGCAAAAAGCCCAAATTCAACCCAATTCAAACCCAAATCACTCCAAACTTGTTTCAAATTACTCATGGCACATTCCTAAACCAAACCTAACAATTATTTGGTCCAAACTTTTACAAATTTCCCATCCACCAATTTATTTTCAAGCCTAAAGCCCACTTCCCTTAAAGCCCATCCAAGACAAATTCAAAAGCCCAAAGTTCATGACAAAGCCCACATGACACTTTCCCTCATCACACATTCAATTTAAAATCATTCCTAAAGTCCTAATTTATCATTAAATGATTCCAAATAAAGCCTCATAACAATTCCCATCAAAATGCCAAAATTCACAAAATCCTTTTTTCATGAAATTGACCAAATCTTTTCCCAAGCCATATGAAGCCATGAAGCCACATGTAAGCCATTGGCAAGCCATGAGAATTTCTAATTTGTCAACCCTTCTTAAATGGCAAAAGGAGGAGGTCCTTTAAGCACCTCCTAAAAGTAATTAACCTTAAACATGTTTCACCTTAATCCAAATTTAATCCAAATATATTTGGATAGGGACTTCTCCATGCCAAACCAGTCGATTCCTTTGACACCTAAAGCCACCTTGGAGGGGTGAACCAAGCCCAAAAGGATGGGTTGACCCATTTAGAGCCAAAATAGCCACACCCCCATGCCACTTTGATCCAACTCCTTTACACATGTCCAAACCCAATTGACTTCACCATTGCCAAGCCCTGACCTCCCTGGTCAAGATGGTGACTCATGCCTGCCGGCCAGCCGCCTGGGTCGCCGGAAAACACCACACCCGAGAGCTCACATGTGAGCCAACTTTGGAATTCCACCTTGCTGAGCTGCCCCATGCCCAATGGCCACCATGGCTATTCTTCCCATGACCAGAGCAGCTGATCCCAGCCCTTGGCCATCCCTGTGAGGCTCTCTAGCCACCCCTATTTAAACCCGACCCCTCACGGCCATGAGAAAAGAGTTGCACAAACCTTGCCGAAACTCTGCCAAAATTGTTCCAAACCCTTCTCCATCCTTAGAGCGGTTGATCCCCAGTGCCAATTTGCCCTAATCCCCACCAACATAACCCAATTTCTCGACCAAAATTCCACCCAAAACCGGGACACTTCTCTACGGTGGATCAATCCTCGAATTGATTGGTCCTACACCTTCACCGGACCAAGGGAAGGAGTCCACCAAGCAAAAGCCCCCTCTCCGGGCCACCCATCCGCTTCCGGACTCCAAGCTTTGTGATCGGGATTGGTCGAAATCATACCTAGGCGATTCATCAGACCAGGAGACTTCATCTGGAGCTTGTTGGGATCCAATCGAAGGTGACACAACCCTCAGATTGAAGCCACACTTCTCTGAGCAAAGGTATGAGTTAATTCTTCATCCCGAGCTTCTGGAGATTCTCCATTTCAAATGCTTTAATTTCAATGCATGATCACCGTATAGATGTATTCGTCTCTTAAAGACGAATCCATAGAGCATAAGAACACGAAAATCCATTGAGTATTGAGTGAGATATTAGGGATTTAGTGTGGACGGCCCTCAGGTGAGAACGCTTGGGGACGATGAACAGATGTCGTTCATTTAATACACGCGCGGACGAACGGCCAGGATCGCGTCGGATCAGGAGATGGAACGACACAGCGGGGCCCCGGAGCGCTGAGTCAGATGGCGGCGTCAAACCAGAACACGCCGCGTGGCCTTTCGGAGCTGCCGAGGTTGACGCGGCGCCGCGTGGATAAATAGAAAATTAGGGTATTTTTGATTTATTTAATTCCCCTAAACTTCAAAAATCCATAACTTTGTGTAGGAAAATCAGAAAAATAAAATAAAAATACCCTCTTGCTCAGTGAACGGAGAAGAATAATGTGAAAAAGAAATTATTTAATTTCATCAAGTATTTTATTTTTAATGATTTATTTCCCTTCGCATTATTTTAATTCTCCATGCATATAGGAAATTCACCATGGCATGAGACCATAGGGCTTTGAAGCCTCCGAATTTGGGAACATTCCCCGAATTTTCCAAAGTTAGAGGCCATCCCTATGAAAAGTTATTGATTTTTCAAATTCATGTTGGTTGTTTTAAGTATTTTAATTCCAATAATTAGCATGTTGTGAAATAAATTCTAGGAAAATTTGGTGATGTCTCTTATGACCAGAGGACCCTAGGAAAAATAGATTTTGGATTAGTTTATTTAAAATAACCCTAATTGGCTTAAACACCCAAAATAGGTCCCTAATTAATTAGAGTTAACCATACATCAAATTGACTTGAAATCAATTCTCCACTGACCTTTAGGATCAGAGGAACCCACAATAAAAATTTGAAGTCAATTGGACTTGGTTAGCCCTACTAAATGGGTTGGTTAAGTCATTTAGCCATTTTGAACTTTAAAAATTCATAACTTTCAAAATACTTTTCAAAAATTCACCAAATTGGTTTTGGAGCCTCTCGATATCGGGGAATTTAAGAAAATTAAAATTTCAATTTTCTAAAAAATTGATTTTTTGGTATTATTTTAATATTTTAATAATTAAAAAATAATAAAAATCACAAAAATAATAAAATTCACCAAAATGTCACATTTTGAATTTTAATCACTTAGGAACAAATCCCATATTTTTCTTAGGTTTATTTAATGAGATATTAAATTTTAAAGCCCTAAGGTAATTTTAAAATTAAAAAATGTATTTTCTAGCATTTTCACTAAAATAATTATAATAAATCAAAGAAAAATCAGAAAATTGCAAAAATTGATTCTCTGATTTCCTTGATATCAAAGAGATTTTTAAAAAAATATAAATTTCATTTTTCAACCTTTATTTTATCTTTAAATTAATTAATACTCCAAAACTTAAAATAATTAAAATAAAAATAATATAATTCAAAAAATCACCAAAATTGGTCCAAGTGGTCCTCTGGTCATTAGGAATGTCCCATAATTTTCTTAAGGACAGAAACTTTCCCTTGGTCATGTTATTAAATTTTCCTTGGAAATTCCTATTTTCCACCAAAAATAATTACATAAATAAATTAAATATAGAAAAATCACATTTTCTCCTCTCATGTCTTTATTGACATATGAGTGAAGTCACATAAAAATTTCAAGTTCATTTAAGCTCAATTTAGTGAGTTATGAAATTATTAAGCTTGAAGGGCAAAATGGTAATTAAAATTTTAACCCTTAATTAAAACTTTAGGCTTAATAAAATTAACATGTAAAATATTTGATCTTAATCTGATTTGGATGATTGAAATTTAAATAATTAAAGGGTAGAAACCTACTAAACAATTTAAAATAATTGAAAAAAACCTTAATTAAATAATTGATTAAATTTGGAAGAATAATAAAATTGGAATTATTAAAAAAGGGATATTATTAGGAAGAGATTTTTCTTTAATTTAAGAATCCCTAAATTAATCATCTCAATAATATTTAATTCCTAATTAAAATGATAATTCAAATTTAAGATTTAAAATATTAAAAGACTTAATCATTAAATTAAATTCTTTTAAAATTTCAATTAAATTAAAATAAAAAAATAAAAAATTAAATTAAACAAATTAAATTAAATTAAATTAAATTAAACAAATTAAATTAAATTAAATTTAATCAAATTAAATTAAATTAAATTAAACAAATTAAATTAAATTAAATTAAATTAAATTAAATTAAATTAAATTAAACAAATTGAATTAAATTGAATTAAATTAAATTAAATTGAATTAAATTAAATTAAATTGAATTAAATTAAATTAAAATTAAATTAAATCAAATTAAATTAAATTAAATTAAAGCATATCAAATCAAGTTAAATTGAATTGAATTAAATTAAATAATAGAATTAAGTTAAATTAAATTAAATTAAATTAAAATTAAAACTAAACCAAATTAAATTAAAGTTAAATTAAATTGAATTAAATAATATCACCTAAGACATAAAGAAATTAAATATGAAGTAACTTGAACACTATTCCAAATTTAAACCCTTTAACTGAAGTTAAACTAAATCATAAACCATTTGAACACCAATTTGCCCTCGAGAGCTTTGGTTATCATAACTCCTAAACAGAACATTGAATGAAATATTACTTCACTTATAGGATATTCAAATGTCCTAGTTCACTGAGCAAGATAACAAAACTTGAATTCCTGGATGATTAATTCATTTGTATAATTAAATTCATTTGGACTTAAAACAATTCTAGCAATATTGAAAAGATGTTTAAGATTCTTCTTAAGCACTTCCTCAATATGATAGGATACTTACAAGAACAATTGAACTTAATTATTCTTTGATGAAGAAAATCATCCTCAAACCAAAACACAAGAACCTAGACGTCATAGGAAATGACTAGCTATAGGATTAGGAATTTGGTAGAAAACCATAACCCTTCCCTTAGCTTTACCTAGGAACTTGCTTAAATATTCTAATTGTGTTTTAAGTGCAGCTTGGGATGACTGGAAGACCCTCCGTGTACACTTTTATATTATTGCAATTTACCTTATTGCAATTTATTTAATCGCATCGCAATTACTTTTCTTGCATGATAAACAATCGTTGGATGAAAACCCACACCTTTAGGATAGTCCCTAAACCGAAACCAAAACTAAATTAAAAGTCATTGCAAGATAAAATTCACCGCCACAACATTTTAAAATATAAAACAACTCAAAATTTAATCACAAAGAGAACACAAAACTGCAATTACAACTAAATTAAAACGTTCTGTTGGATGATCGGGAATACCTCGGATGATGTAACCTACATGTTGCTGACGGGATTTCCCACGGTCTAAATGAAAGTGTGGAACTCATTCAGTTGAGTTTAGCAAATTCATCTGGACTAAGTGAATCCGATAAAATAACGATGCCGGAAGGATGGAACCGTAGGTTCTTAACCGGTGTTGTTATAATCAATTTTAAGATTTGTTTTAATTAAAACATAAAAAACACTTGGAAGTTAAGATTTTCTCTAAACCAAAACACTTTTCTCATCTCCTGATTTATGACTTCTATAACTAAACCTCTCGTAATGAAGAAGGAGCTCGGAGCATGGCGGGCAGCACGGCCATCGTCATCAGCAGAAACTCGAGTCTACTTCAAAGAAAACTTTCCTAGAATTAAATAACCAATCTATAGGATTTCGAGGTATTTTTCCTAGTGCAACATAAATCCTCAACTCTTCGTTAGGCATTTGCATGATCATGTCATGTAAATTAAGCCCTAACCGATTTTAGGACTCCTAGGTAGTCGTCCGATACGACATAAACCCTCACATCTTCGAGGCTATTTGTATGATCATGTCATATATATATGTCCTAATTAATTAAAATTGGCAAGATCAAAACATTAAATAAATATTAGGACTTTCCTAAATCTAAGCCAAACAATAGGATAGTCGGGAAATTACCGAAGTTCGCTTCGAATCTGTAATTTCTCCTACCTTTCTTCCTTTGAATTCCCAAAACAAAATGTTCCAAATTTGATCCATTCCCTATTGAAATTCAAAAAATTCAATCCTTTGAAAACTTAAACTTTGAAATTCTTGAGAGAAGAATTACTGATTATTATCAAGAGTTTTCTTAGGTGATTCCCGTCACTCAAGATGTAATTAACTATAGTGGCTTGCCCTTATAAGGAATTTTAAAGAACCCGTGTAATATAAACCTCGTTTAATGCTTTCATATTAAGCGGGGAATTTGTCGGCTTATAAAATTGGTTCGCGGACCAAATGGATGTCACAAATCTTCTAGTTTATTTAATCGAGCCCCACCATCAAGCGGTGTGTCTATCCTTAGGGATAGATACACGGTTATGGTGCGGTGCTCGTTTATATAAACTATTTGGGATGTGAAATCAGTTTGATTTCATATCTTAAAGTTTTCAAACTTAAAATTATTTTCAAAATCAAATGCTATTTTCTAAATTATATATATATATTTAAATTAAATTTAAAATATAAAATTCGCCGACAGTGGGCCTTGGGCTTTATGGATGGGAATTTTTGTAGAAGGTTGGGCCAAATAATTATTGTGTTTGCTTTAGGGATGTGTCATGAGTAATTTGAAACAAATTTGAGGTGGTTTGGGTTTGAATTGAGTTGAATTTCGGCTTTTTGGCAAAGTGGCCAATGGTAGGCCAAATTGGGTTAACTTGGGCTAATGTTGAGCTAATGTTGAAATTGGTGTAAAATTAATGTTAAGAAATGTTTGTAGGGCTGTTTCAAAGAGGTTTCAACTTTTGTTGGGGTTGGATTTTGGGGTTTGTGCCTATTTGGGTTAACTTTGGGTATAGGTCAAAATTGGGCTTTTTGGTTTTGGGTTGAATTTGAGTAGGGTTTTGGTCAAAATTTTGGGCAAATTATGTTAGTGTTTTGTTTGTGGGGATGTTAGGGAAGGTTTAGAAAAGGTTTGCGTTAATTGGGGTTGAATTGGGTTAGTTTGGTTTGACATTGGGTTCACTTTGGGTTAAAATGGGTCAACTTGGGGATTTTGACGAAAGTGGGGTAAATTGACAAAATTGGCCCATGGTGTAGTTGGACAAAATGCATTTGGGAATATTTCAGATTTTCTGGAATTGTTTGGGAATTTTTGGAATTTTTTTGGATTTTTGGGTCAAGAGGGGCATTATGGTAATTTGGAGGGTATTGGGGGTATTTTCTGAAATTTTGGGTATTTTGGGTAAAAATGGTCAATTTGAGTGGTGGGAGAAAGTTTAGGATTGATTTTGAGGAATTTGGATGATTTTGGAGAATTTTGGAAAATTTGGGTAATTCCAAGGGTTTTGGGTAGGCTAGGCGGGTCCGGGGTCCCGGGGGTCAAAAATTGAAAATTTAGAAAATTGAAAATTTAGAAAATTGAAAATTTAGAAAATTGAAAATTTAGAAAATTGAAGATTGGGTAAATGTAAGTGGAATGAAATCATTTTGGTTGAGCCATGAAGCCATATCAAGCACACATGAGCCATGAAGCCATATCAAGCACACATGAGCCATGAAGGGACTCATTTGAGACATTCACTATGTTGTTCCTAACCCTCTTAGCCAAGGGCTTAGGGGTTAAGGACCATCCATGTGAACCACCTTCATGAGTCAGGAGGTTATGTTGGGCATGGGTGTGGTTTTAGGAAGTGTGTGAAAGTGTAGTGTATAAGTGTAGTGTGTGTGTATGTCAGCCCTCACCGCACTCGGAGCCACCTGTAGGGCCCTAAGGCCAAAGAGTCCTATAGGAACTCATCCTTTAGACTTCCACCTTTGATCTTAACCCTCTAGGTGATTAGAGGTCTACAATCAAGTTTGTGGAGTTTGCAGGGAGTTAAGAAGTGGTTTGAATCTCTATGTGGTGGGTCCCAATTCTAATCCTCTAGGATAGTCAAAGGAAAAGCCTAAGGCTAGATTCTAAGTACTAAAAAAAAAGGAAGAGAAGACCTCATAAAAAATGAGGTCAACAAATGGACCCCCAATAGGTGTGGTGAGCTGACGGAGCACATCGTGCGTATTGGTGTTGACGGAAGCGATCGACAAAACCAACACAGAAGTCCAAGTGACAAACTTTGGACAGAGTAGAAGAGTTTCTGCTGGGGAGTGTCGAGTATATCTCCGAGACTGGAGATTCCCGAACTCTTGTTAGGGAAAGGAAAAGGAGTTGAGCTCCAAATCACAAGATCTGGGGAAGTTTCGATTTAGATTTCATTTTGTTTCAGTTTAAGTTTTGATGTGTGAGCTCAGATTTTAGTTTGAGTTTCAATTTAGATTGAAGTTTTGTTAAAATTAATTTGAAGGGATTTGAACTTGGAAATTAAAATTGAAATTTTGTGGTTTTAGATGTAACATCTTCAACCTCAAAAAAAATCGAATTGATTGGATTGAACCATTACAACGAGGAAAGAACTCGCAGCAATGCGGTATTGGATGTAAAATCCTTAACCTCAACAGCTTGATTTGGTGTGCTTCATTGCAATAGGGAGAGAACCTAAAGCAATGCGGTATTGGATGTAAAATCTTTAACCTCAAAAGTTTGAATTTGATGTATTTCATTGTGATAGGGAAAGAACCTAAAGCAATGCAGTATCAGATGTAAAATCCTCAACCCCAAAAGTTTGATTTTGATGTATTTCATTGCAATAAGGAAAGAACCTAAAGCAATGCAGTATCAGATGTAAAATCCTCAACCCCAAGAATTTGATTTTGATGTATTTCATTGCGATAGGAAAGAACCTAAAGCAATACAGTATCGGATGTAAAATCCTCAACCCCAAAAGTTTGATTTTGATGTATTTCATTGCGATAGGGAAAGAACCTAAAGCAATGAAGTATCGGATGTAAAATCCTCAACCCCAAGAATTTGATTTTGATATATTTCATTGCAATAGGGAAAGAACCTAAAGTAATGCAGTATCGGATGTAAAATCCTCAACCCCAAAAGTTTGATTTTGATGTATTTCATGAAAGTTGTAAAAGATTTTTGTGGAAAGAAACAGATTAGGAGGGATTACGTAGATGCTACATATCCCACTCAAAAGAGTTGATCAAAAGTTGCTTGTTTGGATTGGATACAATTCCTCGTCATCAGATCCGAATCGAAAACCTCATGGCTCTGTGTCAATGGAATCGACCGCTTCCATCCCAGACAAGGGAGAGAGTAGAACGGATTGGATTTCAGATTTGGAATGTTGAGTTTGAATCTGATTGTGATTTGATTTGAGATCTGGAAGGTTGAATTTGATTTTGATTGAGATTTGATTTGAGATCTCGAAGGTTGAATTTGATTTTGATTGAGATTTAATTTAAAATTTGTGTTCATTTTGTTTGTCTTTTAACGATTCAAATTTATTTTATCGTTCATTTAATGTTCATGTGAATTTGGCGTTCATCAATTTTTTTTTTAATTTAGATTTTTAAGGAAAGTTTTCTTTTATTCATTTTATTTTTTTCTGTTCTTTGTTCGAACTTCATTTAACTTTAATGGTGTTTCACAGTCAATTTGCACAAAAGAGGTGAAGGCCAAAACGTGACATGGTCACTTTCATTCCAATCATGTTGAAGATACGTCATACAACTCGATTTGGAATAAATCTCATACAATCCATGTAGACTCAAAATGGACTATGTATGATCTTTGTCGATCCATCCAAAAAGACATCTGTCAAAAATTCATGTCTGAATAGTGAGGTACATGGTTAATAACATCACCTTCCAAGCCATCCTCGGCAAGGATGTCGTATGGATGTACGTTGGAGGTGTGATATTTTCGATGTAACTCACAGCTCGTAAGGCCGGAGACTCTCTAGCTCTGGGCCTGGCTGGAAGTGGTAAGGTGCTTTCCTGTCATCCATCCTTCTAAAAGTAACTGAGATCCCCTTCATTGGTACTCCCGGTATGCAATGTTTAGCGACATCTGCTCCGTTGCCCTTTAGTATCATGAAGGAACCTACCAATAATGGTATCTTTACTAGCCCTCGGAACTCACCTGGGCCTGCTATCCGGAGGTCGATCCGAACATGATATTACACTCGTTCGTAAAAGAAACTGTAGCGTAAAGGTCTAACAAAGTCGTGGTGATCTATGTGCGGGGGTATGCAATACCCTTCTTGTAAATGTTAATGATGCAACTGTTGGGTATGCAATCTGTTGGCAGTACCCTCCACATTAACATTCTCTTTACCATCCTTTTGATGACTAATGGCATTGGATCTACCTTGCCATGACGGAGTATCCCCGGTGGGTTTCACTTCTTGTCTTCTGTGAAGTTGTAGCAGCATCCACATTGTATTGTAATTCTCCCTTTCCCTGGCATCCATCTCCGGGGTTCCGAGTAAGTGTTTTCTCTTAGGCGGCCTGCTCGACCCATCCTTTTCAAATCTCGGAAGCAGTCTACAATTTGTTGTTGTTCGTATTCTGAGAACACGTCTGTATGTAGCTCGAGGCCTTCTAGTATATTGATCCTCCTGCCTCTAATTCTCTCGAAGTATTCAAAAGTTTGCTTCTCGACATTCTGCACTCTTTCTAGCTCGTATTCTAGAATAATCTGCAAATGATGAGGCCTGGTGACATACTGTGGGATATATGGCTCAATCCCTTCGCATTCTCCTGCATACCTCGGCTCCTCGAGGATGGTCTCCATCGGGACATCCTCTGGGGTTGCTTCTGCAACAAGGTCATGCATTACTGGTAGCTTTATCTGGTGGCGTGGTAGCCTTCCTTCTTCCGATCTCCTCGAGATTTCCCTAGTCTCTTCCGTTATCCTCGCACTCGGCCTCCTTTCTTCGGGTTCCTGGCGAACCGGTATCCTCGAAGTATATGCACTCGGTAGTAGCGATCGCTTCATCGCGCCGGTCCGTCGCTAGTTTAGTTAACATCTTGCGGATACGACGATTTTTATTTCTTCGCCGAGTTGCTCGTGAGAGTAGCTCTTCGTACTTCCCGAATCTCCGTGGGCGCGGCGCCGACAAGCCCGCCCTCCGTCGTAGAGACTACGGACTTGATTCTCTTGTCCTCCTCGGTGTTTGTTTTCCTTTTCTTACTGCTGGGTTGGTGGCTTGGGCCACCCACTTTCATTACTGTCTGACTAAGCAGTTCCTCTCGGTCAACTGGGACCCAATCACCTTCCTCGTATTGTAGGCATGCTGGTGCGAAGTATGAGTCAATCTCTATTATCGCTCCATCTTTCACCCTCTTTTCGTCGAGTGCTAAGCTTACGCCATTTCTAAAGTTTAGGACCAACCGCCCGTTCGACATTTCCCTGTGAAACGACAAGGAAAAGGATCAGGGGTTGTACTAAGAACAAGAACATTAAGAAAATGTTTATTGGAGATAGAGTTTTCTTTTTCTCTTTTTTTAATTATTCCTTTTGTATTTTTAAATTCAACAGGAGTGAAGTGGGAAAAGATCGGGAAAAAGATTTTGATTTTGAAGAGAGAACAAGGAAAATTTTATTATCATGATTTTATTTATTTTAGCACATTTTTTATTATTTTTGGGTTCGGACCTGGTCATAAGTAATTACTTTGCCCGTGCTTTTAGTGGATGAAGAATTCATTCCTTCGAAACATCGAGTAGCGTAATACTTCTTCAAGTATCGTCCGTTGATCGGAAGCATATGTCGTTCTCCTTGGCAATTCACTAGCTGGTAGGAGCCTCCTGAGTAGACTGCCTCAACCACAAACGGTCCTTCACAAGTGGGTTCAAATTTTCCTCCTATCTTGCGGTGTGCAAGGATAGTCTCTTGAGAATGAGAACTAAGTCACCAACTTTGAAGGTTCTTGGGCGGACTACCGTCATGGGCTCGAACCATCTTAGCTTGGTATAGTTCTAAATTCCGCTGCGTACGCAAGTCTTTCCCTTCCGAGCTTTCCAACTCCTCTAGTCGTAATTTGGTATTCTCTTCTATCATGATTTTGTTTGCAACTCGCAATTCCGAGTGAAGGAAGCTGGACCTCTAAGGGTAACACTCGCCTCGGACCCATACACTGTAGAGCGTAAGGTGTAGCTTCGAGTAGGAGTTCGAAGGTTGTCCGGTAGGCCCATAAGGCTTCTAATAACTTCTCGTGCCAATTTCTCTTATTATCGTCCAAAGTTTTCTTTAAAATTTGAACGAGAGTTTTATTAAAAGCCTCGACTAGTGCCGTTTGCTCTTGGATAGTAAATTATCGAATACCGCCAGTCGTTTCCGTGTCTCCCGACAAAATTATTGATTTGCGTGCTTCGAATGCCGACTCTATTATCCGAGATGATCTTGCGCGGCACTCCGAAACGGTAGACAACTCGGTTCTCGAAAACTCGTAGCACGTGGTGTGTTTTCACTTCTCTGAGTGGAACTGCCTCTGCCCACTTGAAAAAGTAATATATAGCTGCAAGAATGAAGCGATGTCCTTTTGAAGATGGTGGTTCTATTGGACCCACTATATCTGTGCCCCAACATTTAAATGGCCACGACGCAATTTTCGGATGTAGCACATTTGGAGGTTGGTGTAGAACCACTCCGTGCACTTGGCATTGGTGACACCTCTTGGCGATTTTCATGCGATCGGTCATCATCGAGGGCCGTAGTACCCTAGTCTTTTAATTTTCATTTTCATCTTCGGACCCGATCGGTGAGCGCCACGGAGTCCCGAATGCACTTCTTTAACAATTTCACGGGCCTCGGACCCGCTTAGGCACCTTAGCCACATTTGATCAAAAGACCTTCGTATAACGTGTTGTTTATTAATGCATAGTGACGAGTTCTTTTCTTGATCCGATGGGCTAACGACCTATCGTCTCGGTAGTTTTCCCGTTTGCAGGTAGTCTATTAATGGCCGTCGCCAATCTTCCGTGTTTTCCGTCACTACCGCAACCGATTCTTTTTCTTTTTCGATTTGTGCATTATGACTATGTCGAGCCGTGATAGGACCCGACGTCCGTGAACCGACACTTCCACTCGATTCATCTTGCAAGCGTGCAAATTCTTTTGCGAGGCGGGCTAACGCATCTGCTAAAGCGTTTTCTTTTCTGGGAATTTTGTAGATCGTCACATTCAGAATCTGTTCTAACAACTATATGACATACGGAAGTATTGCTCGAGTCTTGGCTTTAAAATTCTGTACTGTCCGGTGATCTGTTGAATGATTAACTGCGAATCCCCGTAGATGTTGATCCCATCTGAATAGTTAACTCCAGTCCTGTTACGAGAGCTTCGTATTCTGCTTCGTTGTTTGTACACGGCTCTGTCAAGTGGTAGGAGTATCTTAACATCCCCCGCTCTGGTGTTATAAAGATTAGTCTGATTCCTGCATTACCGGCACTATCACTTGCGATTCTTCATCTTTGTGTGCTGAAGATGCTCCGTCAAAATATAATTCCCAACGTCGATCATCAGGGTCTTCTAAGCTCATTATTTGTTAATCTGGCAAGTCGTCATTGAGAGGAGATTCTATCGTCAAAGGGTGTGCTGTGAAGAAGTCTGCTAGGACTTGTCCCTTAACGGCACGAAGAGGCACGAAAGTTATATCGAATTGCAATAATATCATTGACCACTCCGGCAAGTCCGCCGGAAGCGTTGGACGAGTCATCAAGTATTAGTAATGGATTAAATTTCGAGATCGGGTTGACCTTATGAGAAAGCATGTAGTGCCCGAGCTTTTGAGGGGCGAAGATCGGGGCCAAACGGTGGCTTTTCAATTGTGGGATACTTTATTTCCGTCGGAAGTAAACGACGGCTTAGGTAGTAAAGAGCATTTTCTTTACCCTCATCATTGACCTGGGCTAATAGGGCTCCGAGAGTGTCGTCCAAAGCCGCGGTATAAAGTATCAACGGTCTACCTGAGACTAGGGCTGCTAAGACAGGAGGTGTCATTAAATATTGTTTAATGTCCTTGAAGGCCTTCTGGCATTTCTCTTCCCAAATAAATTTGGCGTCCTTTTTAACTAATGCCGAGAAAGGCTGACACCTACCTAACAAGTTTGAGATAAAGCGTCGAAGATATGCCAACTTCCCTTGCAAAGATCGTAGTTGTTTTAAGGTTCTGGGTGGTGGCATTTCTAAGATAGCTTTAATCTTTTCCGGGTCGATTTCAATTCCAAAATGTCAGACAACGAATCCTATGAATTTCCCGGAGGTGACGCCAAAGGCTCATTTCAAGGGGTTCATCTTAAGGTTAAATTGTCTTAATCGTTCGAAAATAATTCTCAAATCATACAGGTGGTTTTCCTTTACTTTTCTTTTGATGACCACATCATCCACGTAGCACTCAACTTGATTGTGGATGAGATCATCAAAAATTCTTGTCATTGCACTCTGGTATGTTTCTCCCCGCGTTCTTCGATCCGAATGGCATCACCGTGTAGCAATATACTCCGATCGGCGTTCGAATGCTGTAAGTTTTTCATCTTCTGGAGCCATTTTTATCTAGTTGTATCCTGAAGATCCATCCATGAATGAGAATATTTCATGTGTTGAAGCATTGTCGATCATTAATTCTAGGATCGGTAGAGGGAATTCATCTTTTGGACATGCCTTATTTAAATCTCCGAAATCCACACAAATTCTGATCTGACCATTCTTCTTCCTGACTGGTACCACATTGGCTAACCAAGTTAGGTATTGTTCTTCACGGACAAATTTGGCGTCTATTAGCTTTTTAACTTCAACTATGACTTGTTGTTTAATTTCTAGACGCATTCTTCTGGGACCTTGTCTGACTGGAATAGAAGTAGGATCCATTCCTTGCTTATGGACTGCGACCTATGGAGCTAATCCTGGCATCTCATCGTAGCTCCAAGAAAAACTGTCTTTAAATTCAATTAATAACTTGATTATTTCTTCTGAGTCTTCTTTATTGAGTAAGGAGCTAACAAAGGTAGGTCTAGGCTCTTCGCTAGTACCTAAGTTAACTTCCGTTAACTCATCTATTGTAGATTTGATTTCTTCTTCGAACTCTGGTGGAGCGTTTCCAATTTGTAAATCTTCAAATTCTTCTGTAGTTTCCATGCAGTTTTCATTTGACTCGCAAGTGACAACTAAGCAAAATTCGTATCGTCAATCGATCCTACTGTGTCGAATCCGAGACCATGTTTTGAATTGGGTGGACGACCAGAGTTATTCCATAATTTTTCAAAATATTGTGATTGACCTTTTGTCCATTGTCGAGGTAAGAAACCACGCTGAATTAAATTTTGAACACAGGGAGAGTACCACTCAAAAGGTAATTCCATTAATTCAGAAGAAGTGACATCTTAAAATTGTACATTGTTTTTAGTTTTGGAGGAAGGAGCACCACGATAGAATTTGATGGGATTTGCACCGCCGCTACGTACCTCTTTGACCACCATACCCTCGATCTTATTAGAATGGATCGGGGTCAGGGTCATAGTATGTACATAGTGGTTAATCTTCTCGTACATCGATTTATATTCCTCGTTCTTTTCATCTTCGAGAGAGATCTTGAATTGCGGCTTCTTCTGACTTATTGTCGCTGCTTCTTGCTTGATCTCTTTTTCTTCTTCAGAACTATCTTCCCAATCAACATTGATGGCTGGTTTCCTCTGTCCAACTGTCTTAACGTCTCTACCATGACCTCGTCCCCGGCCTCGACCTCGGATGTGAGTTGTGGAGAAACCTTCACCGTCTCGCCGTAAGGGAGTGGTGAGTGACTGTTGGACTAGAACTTCAGGTTCTTCATCGTCCCGAACTTCCTTTGCTTCATTCATTATGGTATCTCTGGAGAAGATTATTTTCTTCGGAGGTGCATAATAAGTTGCATCTTCATGGATTCTAATTTCATGTATGGAGAATGGTTGTAAGTCACCTTTGATGCACTGTTCCCCTCCATCATAGTATTTGATGCACTGATGTAGGGATGATGATACCATCCGATTTTCATGTATCCATGGTCGGCCTAGTAGAGCGTTGAATGACATTTTTGAATCGATTATATGAAATTTCGCAGTTGTCTTTGTTAAGTCACAGGTCTTCATTAGCAGTGTTATAGATCTGAGGGCTCTTTCTCCTTTCTGGTTGAATCCTCTTTATAACATTTTGTCCGCTTCGAGCTCGCGAGCATCAATTTCCAAGTTTGCTAGCGTTCGAAGATTCATTATATTGATTGATGCTCCTAGATCCACCAATACTCTGGAGAGTGTAAACTTCCCAATTGTAACTGAAATGTACAACGATCGGTTGTGGTCTGCTGTCCCAAGTAGTAGGTCATTGTCCGTGAAGGTAACACCTCGTCGTTCCTTTAACGAGCAAACCTCATCTAAGGAATCTCCGGTCATTTGAGCTAAGCAAATTTCTGGATCAAGAAAGGCCTTGATCAGAGCTTCTCTCATCTCCTTTGATAAGATGAGAGCGTCATAGATGCTTAGTTTGGCTGGTAGTTTCCTGAGATGGCTAGCACATTGTAGTCCACTTTATTTCCATGTGTCTCGATTTCTTCCCGAATGGGTATTTCTCTTGCCGGGGTTGGTTCTTCCTAAACAACCACCTGCTTTCCTTTGTCCTTTGGACCCATTCTCGGAGGTAGAACTCTTCCACTCCTTAAGTTGACTTCTGTAATTTCTCCTGAATCTAGTATTGAGTTTGCTGGTGTCTCTTCCTGAATCAGAATGACAGGTTCTTCTAGATTAGCTTCAGAGTCTGAAGGCTCTAACTCTATTGTGACTGGAGCTCCTAGAAACTTGCAAATAGATTCATTGCTTGTTGAACTCTCGTAGCCTCCTTGGTGGATGTCTTCTTTGTCATTGTGATCGTCGAGATTGTGTATGATTTGAGAATTGTTACTTGTATCGGAATCGATGTCCGGATTAGGTTGGTTGTCGCTAGTTACGTAATCGTTAGAAACAGTAAAAACGTAGCCAACGCCATAACCCTTATCAATATAAGATCCCACTGGAGTGAATAAATAATCATACAGAGTCAGAGGTTCGAGGGATTTCTCCCCCGAATTGGAAACAACCATCCTAGGATAAGCATCCCCTAGTCTAGCCTTAAGAGTCTCGGTCTTTTCTTCTTCATCAATTTTCTTCTTTTCTTCAATCATCTCTTGTCGAGGTGGTTCTTCTATCGCAAGTGATAGTGCCGACTCGACGAGTTTCAAACTCCGAATCGAGGCTCGCACCAAAGTGGTTTGGATGAGATCCAAAATCTTCTTCTAAGACTTTGTCCAGTGGTAGTCCATCCATCATCAGTCGCATAGGGATCTATCAGAATAATGAGATCCGTTGAGATAACATTGGCGTAACCTCCTTTCTGGGGTTCCTTCATGTATTCCTTCGGGATCGTTATGTTCCCTTTTCAAAGATTATCGTTGAGCCAACTTTTGAAGGTAATACAATCTTCTATCATGTGTCCAAGCATCCGGTGGTAAGGGAAAAAGTTGGGATCACCTTTCTTGTCGACTTCTTCTGGTTTCTTAGGCTCTAGCAGTTGGAAATCTGGAGTCTTCATCAGATTGTCGAACATTTTCGACACTGCCTCATTCTTGAACGGATACTTCCTGCTTAGAAGCTCCCTTAATGTACGTTATGGACGAGGAGGTTGTTCATACTGTTGAGATGACTGATAGCTGGGTCGGGGTTGCTGGTAATTATGTTGAATTTGCTGCGGCCGTTCCGCGGTATTTGTATTGGTCGCTTGCCTTTATCGACTCGCCGCGACGATCCCGGACTTCTTTTCAAAAGTTTTCACCGGCTTCTGTTTGTCTATTTTGTCGGTGAAACTTAATTGCTTCGCCTCCTCTTGCAAGCTTCCGGCCTTGCTTAACAACTTCTCGAAAGTCATAATAGTAAATCCCTTGAGGAGAAGTGCTATCGGGCCATGAATGCTCTTAAGTAAAATGCCGACTGCATGCTGTTCTTGTAGCTGTAGCTGACACTTCATACTTAGATTCCTCCATCGAAGTATGTAGTCCACCAAAGTTTCATTCAGCTTCTGCTTCTCTACCACTAAATCACCTATAGTGATGTGGTGCTGAGCTCCGGCAAATCGCTTGATGAAGTGGTTCTCTAATTCTGAAAATATCTTCACCGAACCATTCAGTAATTCCGCATACCAATCAAAGGTGATTCCTGACAAGCTGCTGACAAATTGTCGGAAGAGTAAAGCATCACTTCCGCCGGCATTGCAACAACTCACACGAAAATGTGCAACATGCTGTCGAGGGTTTCCGGTTCCATCAAAGGTCTTTAACAGAGGTGGTACGAAGCCTTTCGGATATTGGACAGCATCGAATTCTTCGGGGTAAGGTCTACCCGTCCGAATGGATGTCCCGCTCTTTGATTGTGCCAAGGCTTCTCGCACCTGCTGTTCCACCATGCTCTTGATATCCTTTTCCGGAATCATGCTTCGTATTGCATCCTTTTTTTAACTAATCATCCCCGTTGACGGATGTAATCTCATTTCCTCCGTCTACAATGTGAATAACTTCTTGGGGGTGTTTCTCTTTGGGGTTGAACTTGACTCTGGAGAGTGGCTAGGGCTGCAGCCATCTCTTCCATCCTTTTTGCCATTTGGTCGATCGTATCATCTTTCTCTTGAAGTTGTATCCTCATCACTTCCAGCCTTCTCTCTTTCGCGGCTGCGAGAACACCTTGTGAAGCCGACGAAGCTCGTGTTTCAACCATGTTAATTTCTCGCATATTCATCATCCATGAACTCGACGAGTCGACTTCATCTCCAAATTTTTCTTCTCTTTCTCTTGCTAATCGCCGAATATCGCTTCTTAGCTTTTCGATAGCATCTTCTAATGGTCTCTTCGTACATCCTTGCAGCTTGTCATGCGATAACCGTCGGGTTTCCTTCTCATGAGTCCCCTTCATTGCGATAGCACTTTCTTCGGACTCAAGTCTCCTCGACAAGACTTTCCTTCTCGAGTTGTTGTTTTAATCTTAATTGTCCGGTAGTGGGATGCCATACCATCCTTCCGGCGACGAAGGTCTAGGACCGGATGGTCCGTCGACCCAAATGCTGGAAGGTGGTATCCTCCCTAATTTGTAGTTCTGAAACAACGACAGGTGGACTAGCTTTCATTCTCTTATTCGGCTTTTCTACAGCGATAGCAGGTTCTACTCGCGGTCCAAGATAGGATTTGGCCGGCACCCGCCCTATCCTTCTTAAAATCTCTGATACATGGCATTTTTCTTTCTTTGCTAACTTTTCTATTAGGGTTTGCAGTCGAGCAAATGACATAATTCTAGCCCTTTTCTTACGGCCGTCGTTGTAATATGCGGGCTGAGGCAATGCAGAAGAAATCTTGCGGACATTTTCCTCATCCTCTGCGGCGGAGAGGGGATGGAACCTACTTCCTCCCAAAAGTGGTATTTATTCAGGCAGCGGTGTATACTCGGGCAGTTCTGGGATTTCCTCCAGGAAAGCAACTTCAGCAGCTCTGGCTTCTCTAACAATCCTTCTACTTCTGTTCCTCCTCTGAGTTCGTGTCAGTGGTGAAATTCTCGAGCTGGACCCGACCTCAAAAACGGGGGGTCTCACAGGAAGATATGTACCCTCCACAGGTTCATCACAGTTCTGAATTTCCTTCCCCTTTAGTTCGGCAGAAGCCGAGGTAGGTACAGAGACAACTAGACCAGTGGGAGTAGCAACAACAGTCCTTCTGCGAACAACAGTACTCCTCTCAGTTGGAATCTTTTGCAGAGGAGGGAATTCATGAGTTGACTTGAGGTTAAACTCAATCAACGGCTTCTCAATTTCTGGTACTTTGCTTGCGAGTGAAAAGAGAGTGACGTCGGGGATTTTTATGTCGGTGTCTCCGAATCCTTTTCTGAATCGAATGATTCCATTATCAGGCAGTTCATCCTTGAACACAGCCAGGTCCAGTCCGTTGACGAAGGAGAAGATCAGTTTTGGGGCTTCCATTTCTGCAAGGTAGATTCCAACTGTTAGTCCCCGAATCGTGCTTCTTCTTGTCGTAAAACTTATGACGAAAAAGAAAGAGTTCGAACACATTTCCCTTTATCTTAGTGTATTTGTGGTATTAAAAGAAAATTTATTTAGATAATTGTTTTTCTAAAAGATTTGTTGGTTAGGACGAAGAATTATTAAAAGAAGGAGAGTTGTAGGAAGGGTAAAAGGAATTGATTAGGAACTGGAAAAGGAAGAGAAAGTCTTGTAGAAACTTCTCGACCCGCAAGACTGCTCCTAAACTAATACCTATCAGGGGCCCACCCCACCTCGAAATGAGGTAAAAGGATCTCGGAACCTCTTTGTTTAGGGGTGTCTAAACGAGTGGCTCCTAAATCCGAGAGAATGTTGGCTATACTTGTTCAAGGTAGAAATGAACATAGTATTCCAACGGGAAGAAGGGTAGTTTGATCCACTAGTGACATGGATATACTACCAATTTCTTTGAAAGCAGAATTATTTGATTAAAAATGGAGAGAGGAATTGTCCCCAGCAGAGTCGCCAGAAATTGTCGGCATATTTTTAGGTTTTAAATTTTGTTTATATATATATATATATATATATAATTTAGAAAGTAGCATTTGATTTTGAAAATAATTTTGAATTTGAAAATTTTAAGATATGAAATCAAACTGATCTCACATCCCAAATAGTTTATATAAATGAGCGCCACATCACAAGCTGTGTATCTATCCCGAAGAATAGACACACTACTTGATGATGGGGCTCGATTAGATAAACTAGAAGATTTGTGACATTCGTTTGGTCTGCGAACCTATTTTATAAGCCGACAGGTTCCCCTGCTTAATACAAAGAAATTAAGCAAGGTTTATATTACCTGGGTTCTTAAAATTCCCTATAAGGGCAAGCTCCTATAGTTAATTACATCTTAAATGACGGGAATCACTTAAGAAAACTCTCGATAATAATCAATAATTTTGCTCTCAAGAATCTCAAAATTTAAGTTTCCAAGGGATTGAATTTTAGAATTTCAATATGGAATGGATCAAGTTTGGAACATTTTGTTTTGGGAATTCAAAGGAAGAAAGGTAGGAGAAATTACAGATTCGAAGCGAACTTCGGTAATTTCCCGACTATCCTATTATTTGGCTTGAATTTAGGAAAGTCCTAATGTTTATTTAATGTTTTGATCTTGCCAATTTTAATTAATTAGGACTTATGTTTGTATGACATGATCATAGAAATAGCCTCGAAGATGTGAGGGTTTATGTCGTATCGAACGACTACCTCGGAGTCCTAAGACCGGTTAGGGCTTAATTTGCAACGCAAATGCCTAACAAAAGGTTGAGGATTTATGTTGCACTAGGCAGACTACCTCGAGGTTCTATGGTTTGGTTATTTAATTCTAAGAAAGTTTTGCTGAATTAGACTCAGGTTTCTGCGACGACGATGGCCGTGCTGCCCACCATGCTCTGAGCTCTTTGTTGTTGCAGAGGTTTAGTTTTAGAAGATTGTAATCAAAAGAGAAGAGAGGAGTTTGGTTTTAGAAATCTTAAAGTCCAAGTGTTTTTTTTTAATGTTTTAATTAAAACAAATCTTAAAGTTGGTTATAACAACACCGGTTAAGATCCCACGGTTCCATCCTTCCGGCATCTTTATTTTTATTAAATTCACTTACTCCAGATGAATTTGCTAAACTCAACTAAATGAGTTCCATAATTTCATTTAGACTGTGGGAAATCCCGTTAGCAACACGTAGGTTACATCATCCGAGGTATTCCCGATTATCCAACAAGACGTTTTAATTTAGTTGTAATTGTAGTTTTGTGTTCTGTTTGTGATTAAATTTTGAGTTATTTTATATTTTGAAATGTTGTGACGGTGAATTTTATCTTGTAATGACTTTTAATTTAGTTTTGGTTTCGGTTTTAGGGACTATCCTAAAGGTGTGGGTTTTCATGCAACGAGTTGTTTATCATGCAAGAAAAGTATAGTGCATTTGCAATAAAGTAAATTGCAAGGAGGTAAATTGCAATAAAACAAAAGCGTACCTGGAGGGTCTTCCCGTCATCCCAAGCTGCACTTAAACACAATTTAGGATATTTAATCATTTAAAGCAAGTTCCTAGGTAAAGCTAAGGGAAGGATTATGGTTTTCTACCAAGGTCCTACTCCTATAGCTAGTCATCTCCTATGACGTCTAGGTTCTTGTGTTTTGGTTTGAGGATGATTTTCTTCATCAAAGAACAATTAAGTTCAATTGTTCTTATAAACATCCTATCATATTGAGGAAGTGCTTAAGACGTATCTTAAACATCTTTTCAATACCTCTAGGATTGTTTTAAGTCCAAGAGAATTTAATTATACAAAATGAATTAATCATCCAGGAGTTCAATTTTTGTTATCTTGCTCAGTGAACGAGGACATTTGAATTTCCTATGATTGAAGTGATACTTCACTTAACACTCCGTTTAGGAGTTATGACAACATAAGCTTTTGAGGGCAAATTAATGTTCAAGTGATTTGTGATTTAATTTAATTTCAATTAATGGGTTTAAGTTTGGAATAGTGTTCAAGTTGTTTTAGATTTATTTTGAATTCTTTATGTCTTTGGTGATGTTATATTTAATTGAATTGAATTTAATTTAATTTTAGTTTAATTTAATTTGGTTTAGTTTTACTTTCAATTTAATTTAATTTAATTTAATTTAGTTTTAATTTTATTTTAACTTGATTTTATTATTTTTTTTATTTAATCTAATGTATTTTAATTTAATTTTATTTTATTTAATTTAATATGTTTTAATTTAATTTAATTTAATTTAATTTAATATGTTTTAATTTAAATTTAATTTAAATTTTTAATTTTAATTTAATATTTTATATATATATATATTTATATTTTAAAGATGATTTAATTTAATTGTTAAAGTATTAATTTAAATGAAATTTTGGAAGTATTTAATTTAAATGTTTTAATCTTTAATTTAATTTAATGATTAATTCTTTTAACATTTTAAATCTTGAATATGGATTATCATTTTAATTAGGAATTAAATGTTATTGAGGTGATTAATTTGGGGATTTTTTTAAATTAAAGAATAAATCTCTTCCTAATAATATCCCTATTTTAATAATTCCAATTTTTTATTATTCTTCCAAGTTTAATCAATTATTTAATTAAGGTTTATTTTAATTATTTTCAAATTGTTAGGTAGGTTTCAACCCTTTAACTACCTAAGTTTCAAACATCCAAAATCAACTTAGTATCAAATATTTTACCCACCCTTTTAATTAAACCTAAAATTTTTAATTATAGGTTAAAATTTTAATTACCATTTTGCCCTTTAAACTTACTAATTTCATAACTCACTAAATTGAGCTTAAATGTATTTGAAATTTTTATGTGACTTCACTCATATATCAATCAAGACATTAGAGGAGAAAATGTGATTTTTCTGAATTTAATTTATTTATGTAATTATTTTCGGTGGAAAATAGGGATTTTTAAGGAAAATTTAATAATATGACCAAGATAAAGTTTCTGTCCTTAAGAAAATTATGAGACATTCCTAATGACCAGAGGACCACTTGGACCAATTTTGGTGATTTTTTGATTTATATTATTTTTATTATAATTATTTTGAATTTTGGAGTATTAATAAATTTAAAAATAAAATAAAGGTTGAAAAATAAATTTTATATTTTTCAAAAATCTCTTTGATATGAAGGAAACCATAGAACCAATTTTTATAATCTTCTGATTTTTCTTTGATTTATTAGAAATATTTTAGTGGAAATGCTAGAAAATACATTTTTTTTTATTTTAAAATTACCTTAGGACTTTAAAATTTGATATCTCATCATAGAGACTTAAGAAAAATATGGGGTTTGTTCCTAAATGATTAAAATTCAAAATGTGACATTTTGGTGAATTTTATTATTTTTATGATTTTTATTATTTTTTAATTATTAAAATATTAAAATAATGCAAAAAATCAACTTTTTTGGAAAATTGCAATTTTAATTTTCTTAAATTCCCCTGATGTCAGAGAGGCTTCAAAACCAATTTGGTGAATTTTTGAAAAGAATTTTGAAAGTTATGAATTTTTGAAGTTTAAGTTTGGCTAAATGGCTTAATCAACCCATTTGATAGGGCTAACCAAGTCTAATTGACTTCAATCTTTTATGGTGGGTTCCTCTGATCCTAAAGGTTAGTGGAGAATTGATTTCCTGTTAATTTGATGTATGATTAGCTCTAATTAATTAAAGTTCCATTTTGGGTGTTTAAGCCAATTAGGGTTATTCCAAGTGAGTTAACTCAAAACATATTTTCCCTAGGGTCCTCTGGTCATAAGAAACCTTTCCAAATTTTCCTAGAATTTATTTCACAACATGCTAATTATTGGAATTAAAATACTCAGAATAATGACCTAGAATTGAAAAATCAATAACTCTTTATAGGGTTGGCCTCTGACTTTGGAAAATTCGGGGAATGTCCCCAAATTCAAAGGCTTCAAAAGCCCTATGGTCTCATGCCATGGTGAATTGTATACATGCATGGAGAATTAAAAATGTGCAGAGAGTAAATAAATCATTAAAAATCAAACATTCAATGAAATTAAATGATTTCTTTTCCACATTATTCTCCTCTGTTCACTGAGCAAGATGGTATTTTTATTTTATTTTTATGATTTTTCTACACAAAGTTATGGATTTTTGAAGTTCTGGGTATTTAATAAATAAAAAAAATCCTATTTTCCTACTTAAGAGACGCGGTGCCAGCTCAACCTCGGCAGCTCCGAACGCACACACGTCGCCTCCTGATTCGGCGCCGCCATCAGACTCAGCGCTCCAGGGACCCGCGGTTCACGTACCATCGCGCTGTCCGGATCGATCCAAACCTTCTGCTCGATACACGCTCGATCTGACGGCTCCCAGTCATCGTCTACGACTGGTGTGCACCCGTGATCGCCAACCTTCTAACCCTAATTTCTCACTCGATTCTCAACGGATTTTTGTGTTCTTACATGCATTGAAATTGATTCAAATTAAATGGAGAATATCTGTAAGCTCGGGAAGAAGAGTCAGTCTATACCTTTGCTCGGAGAAGTGAAGCTTCGATCTGAGAGTTGTGTCACCTTCGATTGGGTCCAAGCAAGCTCCAGATGAAGTCCCTTGGCCTGGTGAATTGTCCAGGTATGATTTCGAACACAGCTGATTACAAAGCTTGGATTTTGGAACAGATGGGTGGCCTGGAGAAGGGGCTTTTGCTGGTAAACTTCTTCTCTTGGTCTGGTGAAGGTGTAGGACCAATCAATTTGGGGATTGGCTCACTGTGGAGAAGTGTCCTGGTTTTGGGCTTGGATTTCAACTCTGAAATTGAGCTCACAGAGAGGAAAGGGCAGGGGTATTTCAGTGGGGATCAAGTTCTCTATGTGTGGGGAGTAGTCTGGAATGATTTTGGCAGAGTTTCCTTAAGGTTGGTTCAGCACCTCTTCCATGGCCGAGAGAGGTGGTGTTTAAATAGGAGAGGTCGGAGGGCCTCCCGGGGGAGTTAGGGACCGGATCAGCCGCTCTCGGCAAGGGAAGAACAACTCGCAATGGCGAATGGGCATCGGGCAACTCAACGAAGGGAGAATTTCAATGCTTGGCTCCTTCCAATGTCTCGGCCATGGCGTTTTCCGGCGGCTCGGTGGCCGGCCGGCCGAGCATGGGTCACCCTCGTGCTCGGGTGGGTCGTGGCTCGATGTTTGTGAAGTCAATTGGTGGCTGCCATGTGTAAAGGGTTTGAATCAAAGTGGAATTGGGTAAGGGTGGATTTTGGCTCAAATTGGTCAAATGCATGGATTGGGCTAGGTACACCTTCCCATGGCTAGTTTGGGCTGAAGATAAAGTGGTTTAGGTTAGCATAATTAGTGGGGAAGGGTCACCATCTAAGTACAATTAAGTTCAAGCAAGGTTTAGTGGAGTCATGGAAGTGGCTAATCCCCTTAAGTGAATGTGGAAAGGGCCTCCTCCTCTTTCCATCTTGGGTATGGTGAGGTGGAAAGTAGATCCCATGGCTCTCATGTGGCTCATGCATGGCTTCATGGCTCATCTTTGGCTTGGGAAAAGTTTAGCCAACTTTCATGAGGAAGGGTGTTGGAAATTTTGATGGATTTAAGGAGAATTGTCATAAGGCTTCATTTGGATTTATTTGGTGATAGATTTTAGAACTTAGGAAGTGTTTTAAATCAATGGGATGATGAAAGAAATTTCATGTGGGCTTTGTCATAGACTTTGGGCTTTTTAATTTGTCTTGGATGGGCTTTTTTAGAAAGGTTTAAGGAAGTGGGCCTTGGGCTTTATGGATGGGAATTTTTGTAGAAGGTTGGGCCAAATAATTATTGGGTTTGCTTTAGGGATGTGTCATGAGTAATTTGAAAAAAATTTGAGGTAGTTTGGGTTTGAATTGAGTTGAATTTGGGCTTTTTGGTAAAGTGGCCAATGGTAGGCCAAATTAGGTTAACTTGGTTTAATGTTGAGCTAATTTTGAAATTGGTGTAAAATTAATGTTGAGAAATGTTTGTAGGGCTGTTTCAAAGAGGTTTCAACTTTTGTTGGGGTTGGATTTTGGGGTTTGGGCCTATTTGGGTTAAGTTTGGGTTTAGGTCAAAATTGGACTTTTTGGTTTTAGGTTGAATTTGAGTGGGGTTTGGGTCCAAATTTTGGGCAAATTACATTAGTGTTTTGTTTTTGGGGATGTTAGGGAAGGTTTAGAAAATATTTGGGGTTAATTGGGGTTGAATTGGGTTAGTTTGGTTTGACATTGGGTTCACTTTGGGTTAAAATGGGTCAAATTGGGGATTTTGATAAAAGTGGGGTAAATTGACAAAATTGGCCCATGGTATAGTTGGACAAAATGAATTTGGGAATATTTGGGATTGTCTGGAATTTTCTGGGAATTTTTGGATTTTTGGGTCAAGAGGGGCATTATGGTAATTTGGAGGGTATTGGGGGTATTTTATGAAATTTTGGGTATTTTGGGTAAAAATGGTCAATTTGAGTGGTGGGAGAATGTTTAGGATTGATTTTGAGGAATTTGTATGATTTTGGAGAATTTTGGAAAATTTGGGTAATTTCAAGGGTTTTGAGTAGGCTAGGTGGGTCCGGGGTCCCGGGGGTCAAAAATTGAAAATTTAGAAAATTGAAGATCGGGTAAATATAAGTGGAATGAAATCATTTTGGTTGAGCCATGAAGCCATATCAAGCACACATGAGCCATGAAGGGACTCATTCGAGGCATTCACTATGTTGTTCCTAACCCTCTTAGCCAAGGGCTTAGGGGTTAAGGGTCATCCATGTGATTCACCTTCATGAGTCAGGAGGTTAAGTTGGGTATGGGTGTGGTTTTAGGAAGTGTGTGAAAGTGTAGTGTATAAGTGCAGTGTGTGTGTATGTCAGCCCTCACTAGACCAGGCCACCCAGGGCAGTCCTAAGTCCAAAGAGTCCTATAGGAACTCATCCTTTAAACTTCCACCTTTGATCTCAACCCTCTAGGTGATTAGAGGTCTACAATCAAGTTTGTGGAGTTTGCAGGGAGTTAAGAAGTGGTTTGAATCTCTAGTGGTGGGTCCCAATTCTAATTCTCTAGGATAGTCAAAGGAAAAGCCTAAGGCTAGATCCTAAGTACTAAAAAAAAGGAGGAGAAGACCTCATAAAAAATGAGGTCAACAGCCCTAAATTCTCCAAAACTACAAAAATAACTCAAATTTCACCCAATTTCTAAGATTTCATCAAAAATCATTCTAAACCACTCTAAATTATTCAAATTACCCATGTCCGCCCAAAATCTGCTAAAATTAGCCATAATCCCAAATATTCTGAAAATGCCTTATGGCCCCGAAAATTCCATTTCTTTACCAAAATATTCTTAAACTTCTCCAAACTACCTAATAGATCAAATTACCTAATAGATTTAAAATACTCCAGATTCCTTAAAATAACCTAATTTTCAAAATTCCCTTTAAAATGCAAAAATTTCATAAGATATCGAAAAATTTAAGATTTCACCAAAAATCCTTCAAATCCACTCTAAATTATTCAAATTACCCATATTCAACCAAAATCTTCCAATATTAGCAAAAAACCCAAAAAATCTAAGAATTCTATTATGGCCTATAGATTCTCATTTCTTCACCAAAATTATTTTAAAACTCTCCAAATTACCAAATTGATCTAAAATACTCCACATTCCTTAAAACTAGCAAAATTTCTCTAAATTCAAAAACTATCAAAATAACCCAATTTTCACCAAAATTACCAAAATGACCTTAAGATCCTAAATATTCCAAAAAACTCCAAATTCCTAAGATTTCACCAAAAATCAATCTAAACCACCCCAAATTTTTTAAATTGCTTAAATTTACCCCAAAACTCCCATAGTTAACCAAAATCCTAAAATTTCAAAAATTTCCCTATGGCCCAAAAGATTTCATTTCTTCACAAAAATCTTTTTAAACCTCTCTAAGTTACACAAGTGATCTAAACTACTCCACATTCCATAAAACTAGTCTAAGTGCCCTAAAATCAAGAAAATTACTCAAGTAATCTAATTTTCAACAAAATTCTTCAAAATTACCAAAATGCCCTTAAAACCTTTAAAATCCGAAAGGCTCTAAATTTTGAAGATTTCACCATAAATCGTTCTAAAACACTCCAAATTTTTTCAATTGCCCAAATTCACCCACAATTTCCCAAACGAAGCCAAATTCTAAAAAAATTCCAAAATGCCCTTATGGCCCAAAAATTCTCATTTCTTTCCCACCTGAACTAAAATACTCCACATTCTTTAATACATGCAAAATTTCCCTTAATTCTCCAAAACTACCAAAATAATTCAATTTTCTCTAAAATTCTCCAAAACTACTAAAGTGACCTTAAAACACTAAAAATCCAAAAATTATCCAAATTTCTAAGAATTCACCAAAAATCATTCTAATCTACTCTAAATTATTTAAATTGCCCAACTTCACCCAAAACCTCCCAAAATTAGCCAAAATCCCAAAAATTTTGAAAATGCCCCTATGGCCCAAAAATTCTCATTTCTACACAAAATCTTATTAAACCTCTCCAAATTACCCAATTGATCTAAAATACTCCACATTCCCTAAAATTAGCTTATTGCCATAAATTCTACAAAACTACCACATTAACCCAATTTTCACCAAAACTACCAAAATGCCTTTAAAACCCTAAAAATTTCCAAATTTCTAAGATTTCACCAAAAATCATTTTGAACAACTCCAAATTTTTCAAATTGCCCAAATTCGCCCCAAATCTCCCAAAATTAACCATAATACCAAAGAATTAAAAAATGTCCTTATGGCCTCAAAGTTCCATTTTCTTCAGCAAATTCTTTTTAAACCTCTCAAAACTACCCATCTGATCTAAAATACTCCTCATTCCTTAAAATAACCCAATTTTCAAAAAAAAATTTCAAATTTACCAAATGACCTTAAAACACTAAAAATCCAAAAACATCCAATTAAGATTTCACAAAAAATACATTCTAATCCACTCCAAATTATTCAAATTACCCAACTTCAGCCAAAATCATCAAAAATATATAGAATCCAAAAAATTCAAAAATTGTCCTTATGCCTCAAAAATTTACATTTCTTCACTAAAATCATTTTAAACCTCTTTCAATTACCCAATTGAACTAAAATACTCCACTTTCTTTAAAACTTCAAATTGCTCTAAATTCTCAAAAACTACCAAAATAAATCAATTTTTACGATAATTCTCCAAAATTAACAAAATTCACTTAAACCCCATAAAATCCTAAATAACTCCAAAATTTTAAGGTTTCACGAAAAATCATTCTTAACCACTCCAAATTATTCAAATTGATCAAACCCGCCCCAAATCCCCCAAAATGAGCCATAATCCCAAAAATTCTAAAAATGCCCTTATGGCCTCAAAATTCCCATTTCCTCACCAAAATCATTTAAAACCTTTCGAAATTAGAAAATTGACTTAAAATACTCCACATTCCCTGAAATTAGCTAAATTGGCCTAAATTCACAAAAACTATCGAAATAACACAATTTTCACCAACATTCTCCTAAATTACCAAAATAACCTTAAAACCCTAAAATTTCTCAAAAATCTCCAATTTTTTTCGATTTCTCCAAAAATAATTCTAAACCACCTCACATTATTCAGATTGCCCAATTTACCTCAAATCTCCCAAAATTAGCCAAAATTCCAAAAATTTCCAAAATGCCCTAAAGGCCCGAAAACTCTCATCTATTTTCTAAAATCATTTTAAACCACTCCAGTTTACCCAATTGATCTAAAATGCTCCACATTCTTTAAAATTAGCCAAATTAACCTAAATTCCCTAAAACTACCAAAATAACCCAATTTTCACCAAGATTCTCCAAAATTACCAAAATGCCTTTATAACACTAAAAATATCAAAAATCTCCAAATTCCTAAGATTAAACCAGAAATCATTCTAAACCACTTCAAATTATTCGAACTACTTAAATTCACCCTAAAGCACCCAAAATTAGCCAAAACCACAAAATTTCCTAAAATGCCCCGATGACTAAGAAATTCTCATATTTTCAGCAAAATCATTTTAAAGCTCTCAAAATTACCCTAGTGATCTAACATACTCCACATGTCCTAAAACTAACCTCATTGCCCTAAATACTCTAAAACTACCAAAGTATCCTCAAAACCTTAAAAATCCCAAAAATCTCTAAATTCCTAAGAATTCACCAAAAAATCAATCTAATCCACTCTACATTATTCAAATTGCCAAAATTCACAATAAATCTCCCAAAATTAGTCAAAATCCCAAAAATTCTAAACATGCCCAAATGACCAAAAATTCACATTTCTTCACCAATATCATTTTAAACCTCTCTAAATTACCCAATTGTTCTAAAATACTCTACATTCCTTAAAACTAGCCAAATTGCCATAAATTCTCCAAAATTACAAAAAACCCAATTTTCACCAAAATTACTAAAATGCCATTAAAAACCTAAAAGTTCCAAAAATCTTCAAATTCCTTACATTTTTCCATAGTATATTCTAATACTCTTCAAACTATTCCAATTGAACGAATTCACCCCCAATCTCTCAAAATTAGACAAAATCCCAATAATTCCTTATGGCCCAAAAAATCTCACTTATTCACTAAAATCCTTTCAAACCACTCCAAATTATCCAATTGGTCTAAAATACACAACATTCAGTAAAACTAGCCAAAATTCCTTAAATTCTCCAAAACTACTAAAATAACCAAATTTTCACGAAAGTATTCCAAAATTACCAAAATGCCCTTAAATTCCTAAAAATTCTAGAAAAATCTCGAAATTCCTATGATTTTATCAAAAATCATTCTAGACCACTCCAAATTATTCAAATTGCCGAAATTTACACCTAATCTCCCACAATTAGCTGAAATCCAAAAAAATCCCAAAATACCCCTATGGTTAAATAATTGTGATTTCGTCACCAATATCATTTTGAACCTCTATGAGTTACCCAATTGATCTAAAATACTTCACATTCCATAAAACTTGCCAAATTGGCATACATTCTCCAAAAATACGAAAATAACTTAATTTTCACCAAAATTATGCAAAATTACTAAAATAGCCTCAAAACCCTAGAAATCCCAAAAATCTCCAATTTCCTACGATTTTACCAAAAATCCTTCTACACCAGTCCAAGTTATTTAAATAGTCAAAAATTACCCCACAACTCCCAAAATCAGTCAAAATCTCAAAAATTCCTTTAATGCCTCTATGGTCCCAAAATTCTCATTTCTTCACCGTAATCATTGTAAACCTCTCGGAATAACCTAATTGAACTAAAATACACCACTTTCCTTAATACTAGCCAAATAGCCCTAAATTCTCCAAAACTACCAAAAAACCCCAATCATAACCAAAACTCTCAAAAGTTACCAAAATGCTTTTAAAACCCTAAAAATCCTTTAAAACATAAAATACCTAAGTTTTCACAAAAAAATCATTCAAAACCACCTCAAATTATTCAAATTGCCCAAATTCACCCCAAATCTCCCAAAAATAGCTAAGTCCTAAAAATTCCCAAAAATGCACTTATGACCAAAAAACTCTCATTTCTTGAACAAAATCATTTTAAACCTCATCAAATTACAAAAATGATCTATAATACTCCAAATTTCATAAAACTTGCCAAATTGCCCTAAATTCTCCAAAACTGTCAAAAATACCCAATTTCTACAAAAATACTCCAAAATTACTGAAATACCTATAAAAATGAAAAATCCCAAATATCTCCAAATTTCAAAGATTTAACGAAAATTTATTCTAAACTACTCCAAAGCCTTCAAATTTACCAAATTTGCCCCAAATCGCCTAAATTTAGCCATAATCCCAAAAATTTAGAAAATGCCCCTATGACCCAAAAATTCTCATTTCTTCAGCAAAATCATTTTAAACATATCCAAATTACCCAATTGATCTAAAATACTTCACATTCCTAAAACTAGTTAAATTGCCTTAAATTTTCCAAAACTACCAAAATAGCCTAATTTTCACTAAAATTACCAAATCGCCTTTAAAACCCTAAAAATTGAAAAAATCTTCAATTTCCTAAAATTTCACCAAAGAACATTCTTTACCACTCCAAATTGTTCAAATTGCCCAAATTCACCCCAAATCTCCCAAACTTAGACAAAATTCAAAAAATTCCCAAAATACCCGTGTGGCCTAAAAATTCTCATTTCTTCATGATATTCTTTTCAAACCTCTCCAAATAACCCAATTGATCTAAAATACTCCACATTTTTTAAAACTTGCCAAATTGCTCTAAATTCTCCAAAATAACTAAAATAATCCTATTTTCTCCAAAGTTCTCCAAAATTACCAAAATAACCTTAAAAGCCTAAAAATCCAAAATTATCAAAATTTTTAAGATTTCACCAAAAATTATTCTAATTTACTTCAAATTATTTAAATTGCCGAACTTCACCCAGAATCTCCCAAAATTAGCCAAAATCTCAAAAATTCTGAAAATGTGCCTATGGCCAAAAAATTCTCATTTCTCTTCCAGAAATATTTTAAACTTCTCCAAATTTCCCAATTGAATTGAAATACTCCAAATTCCTTAAAACAAGCCAAATTCCCCAAGATTCTGCAAAACTACCAAAATAACCCAATTTTCACCTAAACTCCCGAAATGCCTTTAAAGCCCTAAAAATCTCAAAAATCTCTAAATTTCTAAGATTTCACCAAAAGTCATTTTAAACCACTCCAAATTATTCAAATTGGCAAAATTCGCCCTAAATCTCCCTAAATTAGTCATATTCTAAAATTCCGAAAATGCCTTATGGCCCGAAATTCTTATTTCTTCACCAAAATTTTCTTGAACCTCTCCAAATTACACAATAGATCTAAAATACTCCACATTCCTTAAAATAACCCAATTTTCACCATAATTCTCCAAAATAAATAAAAATCACTTAAAAACCTAAAAATCTAAATAACATTTAGATTTCTAGGATTTTACCAAAAAAAATTCTAATCCATTCCAAATTATTCAAATTACTAAACTTCACCCCAAATGTCCCAATATAAGCCAAAATCCAATAAATTTTGAGAATGCTCCTATGGTCCAAAAATTCTCATTTCTTCACCAAAATCATTTTAAACCTCTCTGAATTACTCAATTGATATAAAATACTCCACATTCCCTAAAATTAACCATATTGCCCTAAATTCTCCAAAATTACCAAAATAACCCAATTTTCACCAAAACTACCAAATGCCCTTAAAACCCCAAAATATCCCAAAATTCTTTAAATTCAAAAGAGTTCACCAAAAGACTTCTTAAACCACTCCAAATGTTTTAAATTGGCTAAATTCGCCCCAAAACTCCTAAAATTAGCCAAAATCCTAAAAACTCTGAAAATGTCCTTAAGGCCCAAAAAATCTAATTTCTTCACCAATATCTTTTTAAACTTCTCCAAATTACACAATTGATCTAAACTACTCCACATTCCTTAAAACTAGCCAAATTGTCTTAATTCTCCAAAACTAACCAAGTAATCCAAATTTCAACAAAATTGTTTAAAATTACCAAAATGCCTTAAAAACCCTAAAAATCCAAAAAATCACCAAATTCTAAGATTTCACAAAATATCATTCTAAAACACACCAAATTATTTAAATTGGCCAAATTCACCCTCACTTTCTCAAACTAAGCTAAAGTCCCTAAAAATCCCAAAATGCCCTTATGGCCCAAAAATTCTCATTTCTTCACGAAAATCATTTTAAACATCTTCATATTCCCCAACTAATATAAAAAACTCCACATTCATTAGAACTAGTTAAATTTCCCTTGAATCTCTAAAACTACCAAAATAATTGAATTATAACCAAAATTGTCCAAATTTACCAAAATGACCTTAAAACGCTAAAAAATAAAAAAATATAAGAATTTCTAAGAATTTAGCAAAAATCATTTTATTCTACTCCAATGTATTCAAAATGCCCAACTTCAACCCATAACTCTCAAAATTAGCCAAAATCCCAAAAATTTTGAAAATGCCCCTATGGCACAAAAATTCCCATTTCTTCACAAAAATCATTTTAAACCTCTCTAAATAATCCAATTGATCTAAAATACTCCACATTACTTGAAATTAACAATATTGCCCTAAATTCTCAAAACCTACCAAAACTATCAAAAGGCCCTTAAAACCAAAAAAATCTCCAAATTTCTAAGATTTTAATAAAAAACATTCCGAATCACTCCAAATTATTCAAATTGCCAAAATTTGCCTCAAATCTGCCAAAATTAACCATAATCTAAAATTTTTTGTAAATGCCCCAATGGTCTTAAAATTCTCATTTCTTCACCAAAATCTTTTTAAACCTCTTGAAATCACCCAATTGATCAAACATACTCTACATTCCTCAAAATAATCCAATTTTCAACAAAAATTTCTAAAATTACAAAAATGTCCTTAAAACACTAAAAATCCAAAAATTATCCAAATTTCTATGATTTCACAAAAAATCGTTCGAATCCACCCCAAATTATTTAAATTACCCAACTTCAACACAAATTACCCAATATTATCCAGAATCCCAAAAGTTCCAAAAAATGTCCCTATGGCCCAAAAAGTCTCTTTTCTTCACCAAAATCATTTTAAACATCACCAAATTACCCAATACATCCATAATACTAGCCAAACTACCCAAAAGTACTAAAATAATTTTAACCAAATTTACCAAAATGCACTTAAAATTCTAAATATACCAAAAATCACTAAATTCTTAAGAGTTCACCAAAAATCATACTAAACCACTCCAAATTTCTCAAATTGCCTAAATTCAACCCAAGATTCCTAAGATTAGCCAAAATCCTAAAAATTCCAAAAATGCCCTAAAAATTCTCATTTCTTTTCCAAATTTTTTTGAAACTTCTCCAAACAATACAGTTGATCGAAACTACTCCACATCCTTAAAACTTGCAAAATTGCCCCTGAATTCTCCAAAACTACCAAAATAACCTAATTTTGACAAAAATTACCAAAATGCCTGTAAAACCCAAAAAATCAAAAAGCACTCAAAATTTGTAAGATTTCACTAGAAATTGTTTCAAACCACTCCAAATTATTCAAATTGCCCAAAATCACCCCAAATTTCTCAAAATAAACGAATATCCAAAAAATTCCCAAAATGCCTCTGTGGCCCAAAAATTCTCATTTCTTCACCATAATAATTTTAAACATCTCCTAATTACCCAGCTGATCTAAAATACTGCACATTATTTAAAGCTAGCCAAATTGCCCTAATTTCTAAAAGACTACCAAAATAATCCAATTTTCAGGAAAAAAATCCAAAATTACCAAAATGCTCTTAAAACCCTAAAAATCACAAAAATCTTCAAATTCCAAAGATTCCACCAAAAATAATTCTAAACCACCCCAACTTATTCAATTAACAAAATTCACCCCAAATCACCTAAAATTAGCCAATATCCGAAAAATTTCCAAAATACTCTATGGCCCGAAAATTCTCATCTCTTCACCAAAATCATTTTAAACTACTCCAAATTACCCAATTGATCTAAAATACTCCACATTCCGTAAAACTACACAAATTTCCCTAAATTCTCCGAAAGTACCAAAATTCTTCAAATTTACCAAAATATCATTAAAACCGTAAAATTCTCAAATGCCACCAAATTTTTAGGATTTCACCAAAAAATCATTCGAAAGTAATCCAAATTTTTCAATTTGCGCAAATTCGCTCGAAATCTCCCAAAAATAGCTATAATTCCAAAATTTCCAAAAATGCCCATATGGCGTAAAAATTCTCATTTCTTTAGCAGAATCATATTAAACACCTCAAAATTACCCAATTGATCTATAATACTTAACATTCCTTAAAACAAGTTAAATTTCCCTAAATTCTATGAAAATGCCAAAATAACTCAATTTTCACCAAAATTCTCCAAAATTAACAAAATACCCTTAAAACCCTAAAATCAAAAAAAAAACCTCTAAATTCCTAAGATTTCACCAAAAAACATTGTAAAACACTGCAAAGCATTCAAAGTGCCCAATTTCTCCCCAAATCACCGAAAATAAGCTAAAATCCAAAAAATTCCCAAAATTCCCATATGGCCAAAAAATTCTCATTTTTTTCACTAAAATCATTCAAATCCTCTCGAAATTACCCTATTGAAATAAAATAATCCACATTCCTAATAACTAGCCATATTGCCCTAAATTTTCCAAAACTACCAAAATAACCCAATTTTCACCGAAAGTCTCAAATATTACCAAAATCAAATTAAAACCCTAAAAATCTCAAAAAACTCCAAATTCCTAATATTTCACCAAAGGTCATTCTAAATAATTGTAAATTATTCAAATTGCCCACATTCACCGTTAATATCCTAAAACTAGTCAAAATTCCAAAAGTTCCCAAAAAGCCCTTATGGCCAAAAAATTCTTATTTCTTCAACAAAATCATTTCAAACCTCTGTAAATTTTACAATTGATCTAAAATACTCCACATTCGTTAATGTTAGTCAAATTACATGAAATTCTCCAAAACTACCAAAATAACCCAATTTTTTCCAAAATTACTAAAATGCCCTTAAAACCCTAAAAATCCAAAAAAAATCTATAAACTCTTAAGATTTCACCAATAATCATTCTAAACCTCTCCAATATATTAAAATTGCCCAAATTTTGAATAAATCTCCCAAAACAATCATAAATCCCAAAGATTCTTAAAATGCCCCCGTGGCTCAAAAAATTCTCATTTTTTCACCAAAAACAGTTCAAACTTATCCAAATTTGCTAATTGATCTATACAAGTTCATATTCCTTAAAACTAGCCAAATTTCCTTAAATACTCCAAAACTACCAAAATAACCTGATTTTCAACAAAATTACCAAAATGCCCTTAAAACCGTAAATACTTAAAAATCTTCAAATTCCTATGATTCACTAAATAATCATTCCAAACCACGCCAAATTATTCAAACCGCCTAATATCAATAAAACTTGGCCAAAATCTTAAAATTACCTAAAAAGCCAATATGGCTCAAAAATTCTCATTTTTTCACCAAAATCATTTTAAACATCTCAAAATTTCTCAATTGATAGAAATACTCCACATTCCGTAAAACTAGCCAAATAGACCAAAATTCTAGAAACTACCAAAATAACTCAATTTTCACCAAATTTCTCCAAAATTACCAAAATGCACTTAAAACCATGAAATTCCCAAAAAAATTAGAAATTTCTAAGATTTCACCAAAAATAGTTCTAAACTACTCCAAATTTTTCAAAGTGCCCAAATTCGCCTCGAATTTCTCGAACTAGCTATAATCTATCCGAAACATTTCAAAAATGTCCTTTTGGCCAATAAATTTTCATTTCTTCACAAAATCATTTTAAACATCTCCAAATTACCTAATTGATATAAAATACTTCACATTTCTTAAAACTAGCTAAATTGCCCTAAATTCTAAAACACTACCAAAACAACCTAATTTTAACAAAAATTCTCCAAAATTTCCTTATAACCAAAAAATACAAAAAATCTCTAAATTTCTAAGATTTCACAAAAAATCATTCTAAACCACACCAAATTATTCAAATTGGCCAAATTCACCCTAAATCTACAAAAAATAACTAAAATTCAGAAATGACACTATGGCTCAAAAATTCCCATTTCTTCTCCAAAATCATTTAAAACCTTTCCAAATTGGCTAATTAAAATAAAATACTCCACATTCCTAATAACTAACCATATTACTGTGAATTTTTCAAAACAACTTAAAGAACGTTATTTTCATAAAAATTTTCCAAAACTACGAAAATGACATTAAAACCTTAGAAATTTTAAAAATCTCCAAATTCCTTAGATTTCAATAAAATTTATTCTAAACTACTCAAAATTGTTCAAATTGCCCAAATTCAACCCAAATCTCCCAAAACTAGCTAAAATTTCAAAAAGTTCCAAAATGCCCCTATGACCCAAAAATTTTTATTTTTTCACCAAAATCATTTCAGACATCTCCAAACCCAAATGATCTAAAATGCCCCATGTTCATGAAAGTTAGTCAAATAGCACTAAATTCTCCAAAACTACCAAAATAACCCAATTTTTACCAAGATTACTAAAACACCCTTAAAACCCAAAAAATCTAAAAAATCTCCAAAATTTTAAGATTTCACCAAAATACATTCCAAACCACTTCAAATTTTTTAAATTGCCCAAATTCGCCCCAAATCTCTCAAAATTAGCCAATTTCCCAAAAATTTCCAAAATGCCCATAATGCCCGAAAATTCTCTTCTCTTCACCAAAATCATTTTAAACCTTTACAAATTACCCAATTGATCTAAAATACTCCACCTTCCTTAAAACTAGCCAAATTGCCCGAAATTCTCAAAACTACTAAAATAATCTAAGTTTTACCAAAATTCTCATAAATTACCGAATTGCTCTAAAAACCATAAAAACGTAAAGAACACCATATTCCTAAGATTTCAGCAAAAATCATTCTAAACAACTCCAAATTACTTAAATTGCCCGAATTCACCCCAAATCTCCCAAAATTAGCCAAAATCAGAAAACTTTCTAAAATGCCCCTATGACTCAAAAACTTTCATCTCTTCACCAAAATCATTTTAAACCTTTCGAAATTTGAAATTACCCAATTGATCTAAAAAACTTTATATTTCTTAAAACTAGTCAAATTGCCTAAATTTTCTAAAAATAAAAATATAATGCAATTTTCAATAAAATTCACCAAAATTACCAAATTGCCCTTACGACCCTAAATATCCTAAAATCTACAAATTTCTAAGATTTCACCAAAATTTATTCTAAACCACTCCAAATTATTCAAATTGCCTAAATTTGGCCAAACTCTTCAAAAATTTACCGTAATCACAAAAATTCCAAAATGCCTCTACGGCCCAAAAATTCTGCTTTCATCACTAAATGCATTTTAAACCTCTCAAATCCACAAAATTGACCTAAAATTCTTCACATTCCTTAAAACTAGCCAAATTATCCTAGATTCTATAATACTTCCAAAATAAAAAAAATTCAAAATAATTATTCTAACTTACCAAAATGCCCTTAAAAATCAAAATATCCTAAAATTGTCTAAATTCCTAAAATTTCACCAAAAATCATTCTAAACCACTCAAAATTACTCAAATTGCACAAAATTGACTTTATTCCCCCAAAATAAGCCAAAATCCCAAAAATTGCCAAAATGCTCCTATCCCTTGAAATTCTTATTTCTTCACTAAAATCATTTTAAACCTCTCTGAGTTACCAATTGATCTAATAAACTCCACATTTCTTAGAAGTTGCGAAGTTTCCCTAAACTCTCTAAAACTAGAAAAATAACACAATATTCATCAAAATTCTCCAAAAATACCAAAAGCCCTTAAAACCATAAAAGTCCCACAATTATTCAAACTTATAAGATTTCACCAAAAAACACTCCATAACACTCCAAATCATTCAAATTGCCTAAATTCGCCCCAGATCTACCAAAATTAGCCATAATCCCAAAAATCCCCAAAATGCCCTTATGGGTCAAAATTTCACATTTTTTTACCAAAATCATTTTAAACCTCCAAATTACCAAAGTGAATTAAAATACTCCACATCCATATAACAAGCCAACTTGCCATAAATTCTCCAAAATTGCCAAAATAAACCAATTTCCACTAAAGTTCTCCAAAATTACCAAAAAACCCGTAAAACCCTAAAAATCCCAAAAAAATCTCCAAATTTCTAAGATTACACCAATAATCATTCTAAACCACTTCAAATTCATATTGCCTAAATTAACCTCAGACCTCTCAAAATAACCATAAACCAAAAATTTCCCAAAATGCCATTATGGCCTAAATATTCTCATATCATCATCAAAATCATAAAAAACATCTCAAAATAACCTAATCGATTTAAAATACTTCACATTCCCTAAAAAAAAGCAAAATTACCTTAAATTCTTCAGAACTACCAAATTAACCCAATTTTTACCAAAATTACCAAAATGGCCCAAAAACTCTAAAAAACCAAAAAATCGCTAAAATTCATTATGAACCACTTCAAATTATTCAAATTGCCCAAATTCACCCTAAATCTGCCAAAATTGGTCAAAATCCCATAAACTTCTAAAATGCCCCTATGGCCAAAATCGTTTTAAACATTTCGAAATTACTCAATTGATCTAAAATACTTCACATTCGCTAAAACTAGCCAAACTGCCCTAAATTCTCCAAGACTACCAAGATAACCCAATTTTCAAAAAAATTCTCCAAAATTACCAAAATGCATTTAAAACCCTAAAAATCTGAAAAATCTCCAAATTTCTAAGATTTTCCCAAAAATCATTCTAAACCAGTTAAAATTATTCAAATTGCCCAAATTCACCAAAAATCTCCTAAAAACAACCAAAATCTCAAAATTCCTAAAAATGCCCCTATGCCCCAAAAATTCTCATTTCTTCACCAAAATCATTTTAAACCTCTCCAAATTACCTAGGTGATCTAAAATACTCTACATTCCATAAAACTAGCCAAATTGCCCCGAAATTCTCCAAAACTACTAAAAGAACCCAATTTCCATGAAAATTACCAAAAGGTCCTTAAAATTCTCAAAATCCCAAAAATCTCTAAATTCTTATGGTTTCAACAAAAATAATTCTAATCCACTCCAAATTATTCAAGTTGCCTAACTTCACATAAAATCTTTCAAAATTAGCCAAAAATCACAAAAATCCCGAAAAAAGCCCTTATATCTCAACAATCCTTATTTCTTTGTGAAAATCATTTTAATCCTCTCAAAATTACCAAGATTATCTAAAATAATACATGTTTTTTAAAACTAGCCAAATTTCCCTAAATTACCCAAAACTACAAAAAAAAACTAATTTTAACTAAACTTACCAAAATGCCCTTAAAACCCTAAAAATTTCAAAAATCTCCAAACTACTAAGATTTCACTGAAAATCATTCTGAACCACTCTAAATTATTCAAATTGCCTAGATTCACCCAAAACTCCCAAAATTAGCCAAAATACCAAAAGCTCTGAAAATGACTCAATGGGCCAAAAATTCTCATTTCTTCACCAAAATCATTTTAAACCTCTCCAAATACTTCACATTCCTTAAAACTAGCCAAATTGCCTTGAATTTTCATATACTACAAAAATAAAATACTCCATTCCTTTAATCTAGCTGAATTGCGATGAATTCTCTAATACTTCCAATACAACCCAATTTTCACCAAAATTCTCCAAAATAACCAAAATGCACTTAAAACCCTAAAAAATCCCTTAAATCTACAAATTCCTATGATTCACCAAAATTCATTCGAACCACTTCAAATTATGCAAATTTCCCAAATACACCACAAATTTCCCAAAATTAGCCAAAAGCCCAAAAATTCCCAAAATGCCCCGTTGACCCAAAAATTCTCATTTCCTTGCCAAAATCATTTTAAACCTCTCCAAGTTACCCAATTGATCTAAAATACTCCACATTCCATAAAACAAGTCATATTACCCTAAATTATCCAAAAGTACAAAAATAACCCAATTTCTACTAAAATTCTTCAAAATTAGCAAAATACTAATAAACCCCAAATTTGCACCAAATGTCCGAAAATTAGCCATAATAAAAAAATCCAAAATTCGTCTATGGCCCGAAAATTCTCATTTCATCACCGAAAGCATTTTAAACCACTCCAAATTATCCAATTGATCTAAAATTTTCCACATTCCATAAAACTGGCCAAATTGACCTAAATTCTATAAAACTACAAAAAAAAAAATCACAATAATTATCCAAATTTACCAAAATTCCCTTAAAAACCTAAATATCCGAAATTTGTTTACATTTCTAATACTTCACCAAAAACCATTCTAAACCACTCAAAATTATTCAAATTGCACAAACTCATCCTCAATCTCCGAAAATAAGCCAAAATCCCAAAAATTGTCAAAATGCCCCTTTGGCTCGAAATTCTCATTTCTTCAATAAAATCATTTTAAACCTCTTTGAATTACCCAATTGATCTAAAATACTCCATATTCCTTAGAACATGCCCAATTGCCCAAAATTCTCCAAAACTACCAAAATAACTTAACTTCATCAATATTCTCCAAAATTAGCAAAATGTCCTTAAAGCCCTAAAAGTCCCAAAAATCACCAAATTCTTAAGATTTCAACAAAAATCAATCTAAACCACTCCAACATATTCAAATTGCCCAAATTCACCCCAAATCTCCAAAAATTACCTATAATCCCAAAAATTCCTAAAATGCCCCAATGTCGCAAAATATTCACCGATATCAGTTCAAACCTCTTCAAATAATCCAACTGATCTAAAATACTCCTAATTTATCAAAACTAGCCAAATTGTACTAAATTCTCCAAAACCACTAAAATAACCTGATTTTCACTAAATTTCTCCAAAATTACAAAAATGTCATTATAACCCTAAAAATCTCAAAAATCTTAAAATTTCGCTAAAAACCATACTAAACCACTACAAATTATTCAAATTTCTCAAATTCACGCCAAATTACCCAAAATTTGCCGGAATCCTAAAAAATTCTTAAAATGCCCATTTGACTCAAAATTTCTCATTTCTTCACCAAAATCATTTTAAATATCTATGAATTATCCAATTAATCTTAAATACTACACATTCCTTAAAGCTCGCCAAATTGTCCTAAATTCTTAAAAATTACCAAAATAATTCAAATTTTATCAAAATTCTCATAAATTACCAAAATGCACTTAAAACCCAAAAAATCCCAAAAATCTCCTAATTTCTATGGTATCACCAAAAATCATTCTAAATCACTCCAAATTATTCAAATTGCCCAAACTCTCCTCAAATCCCCCAAAATGAGCCATAATCCCAAAAACTCCAAAAGTGACCACATGGCCCCTAAAATCTCATTTCTTCACCAAAATCATTTTAAACCTCTCAAAATTACACAATTTACCTAAAATACTCCACTTTCCCTAAAATTAACTAAATCGCCCTAAATTCTCAAAAACTACCAAAATAACCTAATTTTCTCCAAAATTCTCCTAAATTACCAAAATACCCTTTAAACACTAAAATTTCTCAAAATCTCAAAATTGCAATGATTTCACCAAAATTTATTCTAAACCAGCTCGAAGTATTCAAATTGTCTAATACACAAGAAATCTCCCAAAATTAGGCAAAATTCCAAAAGTACTCAAAGTTCTCCTAATAGTTTGAAAATTCTCATCTCTTCACTAAAATCATTTTAAACCTCTCTAAATTACCAAATTGATCTAAAATACCCCACATTTCTTAAAATTAGCCAAATTGTCTTATTTCCTCTAGAACTACAAAAATAACTGAATTTTTACCAAATCCTTCAAAATGACCAAAATGGCCTTAAAACCCTAAAATTCCTAAAAGTCTCAAAATTTCTTACACTTCACCAAAAATGCTTTTAAAAAACTCCAAAGTATTCAAATTGACCAAATTCACCATAAATATACAAAAATTAGCCAAAATCTAAAAATTTTCCAAAATGCCTTTATGGCCCAAAAAATTCCCACATCTTCACCAAAATCTTTTTAAACCTCTCCAAAGTACACAATTGATAAAAAATAATCCACATTCCTTAAGACTAGCCATATTGCCCTAAATTCTCCAAAACTATCAAAATAACACATTTTTTTCCAATATTCTCCTAAATGATCAAAATGCCCTTAAAACCCAAAAAATCCAAAAAATCTCCAATTTTCTCATATTAAACAAAAATTACTCTAAACCACTTCAAATTATCCTAAATTGCCGAATTCACCCCAAACCACCCAAAAATAGTGAAAATCCCAAAAGTTCCCAAAAGGCCTCTATGGCCCAAAAGTTCTCATTTTTTTGAGCAAAATCATTTTAAACCTATCAAAATTACCGTAGTGATCTAAAATACTCCACTTTCCACAAAATTAGCTAAATCGCTCTAAATTCTCCAAAACTATTCATCCAAAATTCTCAAAAATTATCAAAATATCCTTAAATCTCTAAATCTGAAAAATCTCCAAATTCCTAAGATTTAATCAAAAAAACATTCTTATCCAGTCAAAATTATTCAAATTGGCCAAATTTACACCAAATCTCCCAAAACTAGCCAAAATCCCAAAAATTCTAAAAATGCCCCAAGTGACCCAAAAATTCTCATTTCTTCACTAAAATCATATGAAAACTCTCCAAATTACCCAATTGATCTAAAATACTCCACATTCCTTAAAACTAGCCAAATTGCCCTAAATTCTCCGAAACTACAAAAAAATCCAATTTTCATCAAAATTACCAAAATGCCATTAAAGCGAAAAAAATCCCAAAAATCTCTAAATTCCTTAAATTTCACCAAAATATATTCAAAAGCACTCAAAATTATTCAAACTGAAAAAATTCTCCCCCAATCTCTCAAAATTAGTCAAAACCCCAAAAATTCTCAAATGTCCACCAAAATCATTTCAAACATCTCCATATAACCCAATTGATCTAGAATACTCCACATTCATTAAAACTAGCAAAAATTTTGCTAAATTCTCTAAAACTACCAAAATAAACAAAATTTGACCAAATTTCTACAAATTACCAAAATGTCTAAATCCCTAAAAATCCAAAGCTATCCAAATTCCTATGATTTCACCAAAAATCACTCTAAACCACTCTAAGTTATTCAAATTGCCCAAGTTCACACCTAATCTCCCAAAAGTTACCAAAATCCCAAAAACTCCCAAAATGCCCCTTTGGCTCAAAAACTCTCATTTCTTCACCAGTATCATTTTAAACCTCATTAAATTACCAAATTGATCTAAACTACTCCACATTCCTTAAATTAGCTAAATCGTCATAAATTCTCGAAAACTACTTAAATAACCCAATTTTCACCAAAATTACTAAAATGCCCTTAAAAATCTAAATATCCCAAAAATCTCCAAATTCCTAAGATTTCAATAAAATCATTCCAATCCACACCAAATTTTTAAAATTACATAAATTTACCCCCAAAGCTTCTAAAATTAGCCAAAATCCTAAAAATTCTGAAAAATACCCCTATGGCTAAAAAAATCTCATTTCTTCACCAAAATTTTTTTAAACCTCTCCAAATTACAAAGCTGATCTAAACTACTCCAAACTCTTTAAAACTAGTCAAATTGCCCTAAATTCTTCATAACTACCCAAGAAATCCAAAAAAATTTTATATTACCCAATTCTTCAAAAATTTCACCAAAAATTCTTCAAAACTAACAAAATACCCTTAAAACAATAAAAATCCAAAAAATCTCCAAATTTCAAAAATTTCACCAAAAATCGTTCTGAAGCGGTTCAAATTTTTTATGTTACCGAATTCAGCACCAATTTCCCAAACTAATCCAATGTCTTAAAAAATCCCAAAATGCCCCCTACAGCCCAAAAATTCTCATTTCTTCACCAAAATCAGTTTAAACATCTCCAAATTCCCCAACTAATCTAAAATTCTCTACCTTCTTTAAAACTAGTCCAATTGCCCTTAATTCTCCAAAACTACCTAAATATTTTAATTTTCTCAAAAAGTCTCCAAAATCACCAAAATGACCTTAAAACCCTAGAAATTCAAAAAAAAGATCCAAATTTCTAAGAATTCAGCAAATATCATTCTAATCTACTACAAATTATTCAAATTGCCTAACTTCACCCCAAACCTCCAAAAATTAGACAAAATCCCAAAAGTTTTGAAAATGCCCCTATGGCCAAAAATTTCTCATTTCTTCACAAAAATCATTTTGATCCTCTCCAATATACCCAATTGATTTAAAATACTCCACGTTCCTTAAAACTTGCAATTATGCCCTAAATTCCCCTAAACTACCAAAATGCCGTTAAAACTCTAAAACTCTCCAAATTTCTAAGATTTCACTAAAAAACATTCTGAAACACTCTAAATTATTCAAATTGTCCAAATTTGCCCAAATTCTCCCAAAATTAACCATAATCCGAAAAATTTGAAAAAACCTTTATGGCCCCAAAATTCTCATTTCTTCATCAAAACCTTTTTAAACCTCTTGAAATTACATAATTGATCGAAAATACTCCATATTCCTTAAAATAACCTAATTTTTAACAAATTCTCCAAAACTACCGAGATGCCCTTAAAACAGAAAAAATACAAAAAAAATCTAAATTTCTTAGATTTCACAAAAATTTTTTGTAATCCACTCCAAATTATTCAAATTATTTAACTTCACCCCAACTCATCCAATATTATCCAAGATCCCAAATATTCTGAAAAATGTCCCTATGGGCCAAAACCTCTTAGTTCTTCACAAAAATCTTTTTAAACCTTTGCAAATTACCCAATTGATCAAAAATACTCTACATTCCTTAAAACTAGCTAAACTACCCAAAATTCTTCAAAACTACCAAAAAACCTAATTTTCACCAAATTTACCAAATGCACTTAAAATTCTTAATATACCGAAAATATCAAAATTCTTAAGATTTCACTAACAATAATTCTAAACCACTTCAAATTATTTAAATTGCCTAAATTCAACGCAAAACTCCCAAAATTGACTAAAATCCTGAATATTCCGAAAATGCCCCGAAAATTCTTATTTCTTTACCAAAATATTTTTAAACCTTTCAAAATTAGACAATTGATCCAAACTACTCCACATACATTAAAAAGTAGCGAAATTGACCTGAATTCTCCAAAATAACCAAAATAACCTAATTTTCACCAAAACTCTCCAAAATTACCATAAAGTCCATAAAACCCTAAAAGTTTTAAAAATCTTCAGATTCCTAAGATTTCACCAGAAACTATTCTAAACCACTCCAAATCATTCAAATTCCTCAAAATCATCATCAATTAATCGAAGTAAGCCAAAATACAAAAAATTCCCAAAATACCCCTGTAGCCAAAAAATTCTGATTTCTTCACCAAAATCATTTCGAACATTTCAAAATGATTCAATTGATCTAAAATACTCCACATTATGTAAAACCAGCCAAATTGCCTTAATTTCTCCAAAACACCAGAATAACCCATTTTTTAGGAAAATACTCCAAAATTAGCCAAAATTTTAAAAAATCCTAAAATGCCCCTAAGGCCCAAAAATTCTCATTTCTTCAACAAAATGAGTTCAAACCTCTCCAAATTTTCCAATTGATCTAAAATACTCCACATTCATAATGCTAGCCAAATTGCACAAAATTCTCCAAAAATACCAAAATAAATCAATTTTTACCAAAATTACTAAAATTTCATTAAAACCCTAAAATCCCAAAAATCATTCTAAACCACTCAAAAGTATTCAAATTCCCAAATTCTCCATAAATCTTCAAAAATTAGCCAAAATCTCAAAGATTCCTAAAATGCCCCCCTGGCCCAAATATTCTCATTTTTTCTCAAAAATCAATGCAATCCTATCCAAATTACCCAATTGATCTAAATCACTTCATATTCCTTAAAACAAGTCAAATTTCTCTAAATTCTCCAAAACTACCAAAATAAACTAATTTTCACAAAAATTCTCCAAAATTACCAAAATGCACTTAAGACCATAAAACCTTAAAAATCTCCAAATTCCTATGATTTCACCAAAAATCATTCTAAACCACTCCAAATTATTCAAATCGCTTAAATTCAATCAAAATTAGCCACAATCCCAAAATTTCCTAAAACGCCCACATGGCCGAAAAATTCTCATTTCTACACTAAAATTATTTTAAACATCTCAAAATTTCCCAATTGACAAAAATACTTCACATTCCTTAAAACTAGCCAAATAGCCATAAATTTTAGAAAACTACCAAAATAACTCAATTTTCACCAAAATTCTCCAAAATTACCAAAATGCCCGTAAAAACCTTGAAAAATCGAAAAAATCATGATATTTATAAGATTTCACCAAAAATTATTCTAAACTACTCCAAATTATTCAATGTGCCCAAATTCGCCTCAAATCGTTCAAACTAACCATAATCTACAAACTTTCAAAATTGTCCTTATGGCCTAAAAATTCTCATTTCTTCACAAAAATCATCTTAAACTTCAACAAATTACCTAATTGAGCTAAAATACTTCACATTTCTTAAAACTAGCTAAATTGCCCTAAATTCTAAAAAACTACCAAAACAAGCTAATTTTCAAAATAATTCTCCAAAATTACCTTATCACCAAAAAAATCTGACAAATCTCTAAATTCCTAAGATTTCACCAAAAATCATTCTGAACCACTCCAAATTATTCAAATAGCCCAAATTCACCACAATTCTACAAAAAAAAAAAAATAATTAAAATCTATCAAATGGTCCTTTGGCCCAAAAACTCTCATTTCTTCTCTAAAATCATTTAAAACCTCTCCAAATTGCCCAATTGAAATAAAATAGTCCACATTCCTAATAACTAATCATATTGTCGTGAATTCTCCAAAACAACTTGAATAACACCATTTTCATCAAAATTCTCCAAAATTACCAAAATACCATTAAAACAATAAAGATCTTAAAAATCTCCAAATTTCTAAGATTTCACCAATAATTATTCTAAACCACTTAAAATTATTCAAATTGCCCAAATTCAACCCAAATCTCTCAAAATTAGCCGAAATCCAAAAAATACTCAAAATGCCCCTGTGACTAAAAAAATCTCATTTATTTACCAAAATAATTTCAGACATCTCCAAATTACCCAGTTGATCTAAAATACTCTATATTCGTCAAAATTAGCCATATTGCCCTAAATTCTTCAAAACTACCAAAATAACCTAATTTTACAAAAATTATTAAAATGCCCTTAAACCCTAAAAATCCCAAAAATCTCCAAATTGCTAAGATATCACTAAAAATCATTCCAAACCACTTCAAATTTTTTAAATTCCCCAAATCCACCCAAAATCTCCCAAAATTAGTCGAAATCCCAAAAACTCTCAAAATGGCCCTAAGGCCCGAAAATACTCATCTCTTCACCAAAATCACTTTAAACTTCTTCAGATTACCCAATTGATCTAAAATACTCCATTTTCTTTAAAATTAGACAAATTGCCAGAAATTCTCAAAATTACCAAAATATTCCAATATTCACCAAAATTCTCTTAAATAATCGAAATGCTCTAAAAATTATAAAAAACCCAAAAAACACCAAGTTCTTAAGATTTCAGCAAAAATCATTTTAAACCACTCCAAATTACTCAAATTACCCGAATTCACCCAAAATCTCCCAAAATTAGCCAAAATTCCAAAACATTCTAAAATGCCCCTATGACCCAAAAATTCTCATCTCTTCACCAAAATCACTTTAAACCTCTCCAAATTCAAAATTACCCAGTTCATAAAAAATACTTCATATTACATAAAACTTGTCAAATTGCTAAAAATTCTCTAAAACTAAAATATTATCCAATCTTCACCAAAATTCTCCAAAATTACCAAAATGCCCTTAAAACCCTGAAAATCCTAAAAATCTCCAAATTTCTAAGAGTTCGCCAAAAGTCATTATAAACCACTCCAAATTATTCAAATTGCTCAAATTTGACCAAAATCTCCAAAAAATTGCCGTAATCACAAAAATTCTGAAATGTCTCTATGGCCCAAAAATTCTTATTTCATCACCAAAAGGATTTTAAACCTCTCAAAATTACCCAATCGATATAAAATTCTCCACATTCTTTAAAACTAGCAAAATTGCCTTAAATTCTCTAATACTACCAAAATAGAACAATTTACAAATAAGTCTCCAAATTTACCAAAATTCCCTTAAAAACCTAAATATCCTAAAAATGTCCAAATTCCTAAAATTTCACCAAAAATCATTCGAAACCACTAAAAATTACTCAAATTGCATAAAATCGCCCATGTTCTCCCAAAAAAGCCAAAATCTAAAAAAATTGCCAAAATGCTCCTGTGTCTCAAAATTCTCATTTCTTCACAAAAATCATTTTAAACCTCTCTCAGTTACCCAATTGATCTAAAAAACTACACATTCCTTAGAACATTTCAAATTGCCCTAAACTCTCCAAAACTACCAAAACAACTCAATTTTCATCAAAATTCACTAAAATTACCAAAATGCTCTTATAACCCTAAAAGTCCTACAAATGTTCAAATTTCTAAGATTTCACCCAAAATCACTCTAGTCCACTCCAATTTATTCTAATTACTTAAAGTCGCCCAAAATCTCTCAAAATTCGCCATAATCCAAAAAATTCCCTCATGGCCCAAAAATTCTCATTTCTTCGCCAAATTCATCTTAAATCTCTCCAAATTACCCAAGTGATCTAAAATACTCCACATTCCACAAAACAAGCCAAATTGCCTTAAATTCTCCAAAACTACCAAAATAAATCAATTTCCACCAAAATTCTCCAAAATTACCTAAAAGCCCGTAAAACCCTAAAAATTCCAAAAATCTACAAATTTCTAGGATTACACCAAAAATAATTCTAAACCACTCTAAATTATTCAAATAGCCTAAATTCGCCTAAAACCTCTCAAAATTTCTAAAAACCAAAAGATTCCCAAAATGCCCCTATGGCCTAAAATTTATCATTTCTTCACCAAATCATATTAAATATCTCAAAATTACCCAATTAATCTAAAATACTTCACATTCCCTAAAACAAGCCAAATTGCCCTAAATTCTCCTAAACTACCAAATTAACCCAATTTTCACCAAAATTACCAAAATACCCTTAAATCTCCAAAACACAAAATCACCCAAACCATTCTAAACCACTTCAAATTATTTAAATTGCCCAAATTCACTCCAAATTTGCATAAATTAGCCAAAATCACAACAATTCCCAAAATGGGCCCATAAGGCCAAAATCATTTTAAATATCTGCAAATTACTCAATTGATATAAAATACTTCACAATCGCTAAAACTAGCTAAACTTTCTTAAATTCTCCATGACTACCAAGATAACCCAATTATCAAAAAAATTCTTCAAAATTAAGAAAAAGCATTTAAAATTCTAAAAATCTAAAAAATCTCCAAATTCCTAAGGTTTCGCCAAAAATCATTCTAAACTAGTTAAAATTATTCAAATTGCCCAAATCCACCCAAAATATCCCAAAACTAGCCAAAACCCCTATTGATCTAAAATACTCCAAATTCCATAAAGCAAGCCATATTGCCCACAATTATCCAAAACTACGAAAATAACGCAATTTCCACTAAAATTCTCCAGAATTGACAAAATACCAGTAAAACCCTAAAAATCCAAAAAAATTTCAAAAAACATTCTAAGCCACACTAAATTACCCAAAGTGCATAAATTCACCCAACATCTCCAAAAATTAGTCAAAATCACAAAAATTGCCAAGATGCCTCTATGGATAAAAAATCACACTATAACACTCCAAATTATTCAATTTGCCTAAATTCACCCCAAATCACCCAAAATTAGTCATAATCCCAAAAATTCCCAAAAACCCCTTATGGCTCAAAAATTCACATTTCTTCACCAAAATCATTTTAAACATCTCCAAATTACCCAAGTGATCTAAAATACTTCACATTCCATAAAACAAGCCAAATTGCACTAAAAATCTCCAAAATTACCAAAGAAATTTCTAACAAATTTCTCCAAAATTATCAAAAAGCCCGTAAAACCCTAAAAATCCCAAATTTCTAGGATTTCACTAAAAATCATTTTAAACCACTCCAAATTATTCAAATTGCCTAAATTTGCCTCAAACCACTCAAAATTACCAAAAACATAAAAAATTACCAAAATACCCCTATGGCCTCAAAATTCTCATTTCATCACCAAATCCATATTAAACATCTCAAAATTCCCTAATTGATCTAGAATACTTCATATTCCTTAAAAGAAACTAAATTGCCCTAAATTCTACAAAACTGCCAAATTAACTCAATTTTCACAAAAAATACCAAATTGCCCCTAAAACACAAAAAAACCAAAAAATCACCAAATTCTTAAGATTTCACCAAAAACCATACTAAACCACTTTAAATTATTCAAATTACCTAAATTCACCACAAATCTACAAAAATTAGCCAAAATCCCCAAAATTCCCAAAATTCCCCTATGGCCAAAATCATTTTAAACATCTCCAAATTAATCAATTGATCTAAAATGCTTCACATTCGCTAAAACTAGCCAAACTACCCCAAATTCTCAAAGACTACCAAGATAACCCAATTATTAAAAAAATTCTCCAAAATTACCAAAATGCATTTAAAACCCTAAAATTCTGAAAAATCTCCTAATTCCAAAAATTTCAACAAAAAGCATTCTAAACCAATTAAATTTATTCAAGTTGCCCAATTTCACCAAAAATGTCTCAAAAATAGCGAAAATCCCAAAAAACCCAAAATGCTCCTATGCCCCAAAAATTCTCATTTTTTTGCCAAAATCATTTTAAACCTCTCGAAATTACCTAAGTGATCTAATATACTCTACGTTCCATTAAACTAGCCAAATTGACCCGAATTTTTCCAAAACTACAAAAATAACTCAATTTCCATGAAAATTACCAAAAGGTCCGTAGAACCCTTAAAATCCCAAAAATTTCCAAATTCTTATGATTTCAACAAAAATCATTCTAATCCACTCCAAATTATTCAACCCAACTTCACACACAATCTCCCAAATTTAGTCAAAATCAAAAAAACCAAAAATGCCCTTATTTCCCAACAAATCTCATTTCTTTACGAAAATTGTTAAACTGCTAAAAATTACCAAATTGATCTATAATAATCCACATTTTTTAAAACTAGCCAAATTACCTCAAATTCCCCAAAACTACCAAATAACCCAATTTTCACAAAAATTACCAAAATGCCCTTAAAACCCTAAAAATTTTAAAAATCTCCAAAAGACTATGATTTCACCAAAAAATAATTATAAACCACTCCACATTCTTCAAATTACTTAAATTCACCCAAATTCTCCCAAAATTAGCCAAAATCCAAAGAATTCTGAAAATGCCCAATGGCCCAAAAATTCTCATTTCTTCACCAAAATCATTTTAAACCTCTCCAAATACTCCACATTCCTTAAAACTAGCTAAATTACCCTGAATTCTCCAATACTACCAAAATAAAATACTCCACATTCCTTTAATCTTGCCAAATTGCCATAAATTCTCCAATACTTCCAAAATAACCTAATTTTCACCAAAATTCTCCAAAATAACCAAAATTCCATTAAAACTCTAAAAATCCCATAAATCTCCAAATTCCTACAATTTCAACAAAATTCATTCTAAACCCCTTCACATTATTCAAGTTTCCCAAATGCACCCAAAATTAGCCAAAATCCAAAAAATTTCCAAAATGCCCCTTTCACTCAAAAATTCTCATTTCTTCACCAAAATCATTTTAAACCTCTCCAAGTTACCCAATTGATCTAAAATACTCCAGATTCCATAAAATAAGTCATATTGCCCTAAATTATCAAAAACTATGAAAACAACCTGATTTTCAATAAAATTCTCAAAATTTATCAAAATACCAGTAAGACCCTAAAAATCCAAAAAATGTCTATATTACTAAAATTTCACAGAAAATCATTCTAACCCACTCTAAATTACTCAAATTGCACAAATTCACCCTAAATCTGCAAAGGTTGGGTAAAATCCAAAAAATTGCCAAAACGTCTCTAGGAATTAAAAATTCTCATTTATTCACCAAAACCATTTAAACTTCTCAAAATTACAAATTTGATCTAAAATACTCCACATTCTTTAAAACTAGCCAAATTTCCTTGAATTCTCCAAAACTACAAAAATAACCTATTTTTCATCAAAATTCTTTAAAATTAACAAAATGCCCTAAAGCACTAAAAATTTAAAAAATCTCCAAATTTTTAAGATTTCACCAAAAATCATTGTAAACCACTCAAAATTATTCAAATTGCCAAAATCGCCCCAAATCTCTCAAAATTATCTATAATCCCAAAAATTCCAAAAATGCCCCTATGGCATAAAAGTCTCATTTCTTCACAAAAATCATTTTAAACATCTACAAATTAACCAATTGATCTAAAATATTTCATATTCACTAAAACTATCCAAATTGCCCTAAATTCATCAAAATTACCAAAATAACACAAATTTCACCAAAATTTTCAAAAATTACAAAAAAATTCCCCTAAAACTCTAAATATCTCAAATGTCTAAATTCATATGATTTCACCAAAAATCATTTTAAACCACTGCATATTATTCAAATTGACCAAATTCACCCCAAATCTCCAAAAATTAGCCAAAATGCAAAAAATTCTTAAAATTCCCCTATGTCCAAAATCATTTTAAACCTCTCCATATTAAACAATTGGTCTAAAATACTCCACATTCCTTAAAACTAGTCAAATTGCCCTAAATTCTCGAAGATTACCAAAATAACATAATTTTCACAAAAATTACATAATTTTACCAAAATTCTCCTATATTACCAAAATGCATTTAAAACCCGAAAATCTAAATAATTTCCAAATTTTTATAATTTCATCGAAAATCAATCTAAACCACTTTAAATTATTCTAAAATTTGCCCTAAATTCTCCAAAATTAGCCAAAATCCCAAAATTACAAAATGCCCCTATGGCCTAAAAATTTTCATTTCTTCACCAAAATCATTTAAAACCTCTTAAATTACCCAATTGATCTAAAATACTCCACATTCTTGAAAACTAGTCAAAGTGCACAAAATTCTTCAAAACTACCAAAATAATCCAATTTTCACTAAAATTACTAAGACGTCCTTAAAATCGTAAAAATCCTAAAAATCTCCAAATTCTTAAGATTTCATGAAAAATCATTCTAAACCACTCCAAGATATTCAAATTGCATCAATTCACCCCAAAACTCTGAAAATTAGCCAAAATCTTAAAAATTCTTAAAATGCCTCTATGGCCCAAAAATTCTCATTTCTTCACCAAAATCATTTTAAACCTCTCCAAATTACACAATTGATCTAAAATACTCCACATTCCTTAAAATAAGCTAAATTTAGTTGAATTCTTGAAATCCAAAATCTACAAATTCCTGAAATTTTACCAAAATCATTCTAAATCATTTTAAATTATTTAAATTGCCTAAGTTCATTCCAAATCTCCTTAAATTATCCAAAATCCCAAAAAATCCCGAAATGCCCATATGGCTCGAAAGTTAACTTTTTTTCAACAAAATTATTTTAAACCTCTCAAAATTACACAATTGATCTAAAATACTCCACATTTCCAAATGCCTTGGATCTCCAAAACTACAAAGAAAACCTAAATTTCACTAAAATTCACCAAAATTACCAAAAAGAACTTAAAATCCTAAAAATCTCAAAATCTTTGAATTTCTAAGATTTCACCAAAATCATTCTAAACCACTTGAAATTTTTTAAATGCTCAAATTCACCCCCAATCTCCCAAAATTAGCCAAAATTCCAAAATGTTTCAAAATGCCTATATGGCCCAAAAATTTTCATTTCTTCAACAAAATAATTTCAAACTTCTCAAAATTACCCTAGTGATCTAAGATTCTCCACATCCCATAAAACTAGCCATATTGCCAAAAATTTTCTAAATCTATAACCCAATTTCCACCAAAATTACCAAAATGGCAGTAAAATATTCAAATTGCCCAAAAATCTACGAATTCTTAAGGCTTCACAAGAAATTATTCTAAACCACTACAAAATATTCAAATTGCCCTAATACACCACAAATCTTCTAAAATTAGGGAAAATCCCAAAAATTCCTAAAATGCCTCTATGGCCAAAAAATTCTCATTTCATCATCAAAATCATTTTAAAACTATCAAAATTACCCAATTGATCTAAAATACTCAATATTCCTTAAAACCAGCCAAATTGCCCTAAATTCTCGAAAACTACCAAAATAACCCAATTTTCACCAAAATTCTCCAAAATTACATAAATGCCCTTAGAACACCAAAAATCTAAAAAAACATCAAATTCTTAATATTTCACCAAAAATCATTCTAAACTACTCCAAATTATTCAAATTGCCCAAATTTATCCCACATCTCCTAAAATTAGCCAAAATTTCCTAAAATGTCCCTATGGCCCAAAAAATCTCATTTCTTCACCAAAATTATTTTAAACCTCTCCAAATTACACAATTAATATAAAATACTCCACATTCATGATTACTAGACAAATTGCTCTAAATTCTCCAAAACTACCGAAATAACTCAATTTTTACCAATATTCTACAAAATTACCAAATTACATTAAAACCCCAAAAATCCTAAAAATCTCTAAATTCCTGAGATTTTTCCAAAAATCACTCTAGACCACTTCAAATATTTCAAATCGCTCAAATTCATCCCAATTCTCCCAAAATTACCCAAAATCATAAAAATTCCCAAAGTGTCCAAATTATTCAAATTTCCTAAATTCACCCAAAATCTCCCAAAATTAGCCAAAATCCCAAAAATTCCAAAAAAAGCCCCAATGGCCCAAAAATTCTTATTTCTTCACCAAATTCATTTTAATCCTCTCTATATACTCCATATTCCTTAAAACTAGCCAAATTGCCTTAATTTCTCCTATATTACAAAAATAAAATACTCCACATTCCTTAAAACTAACCAAATTGCTTCAAATTCTCAAATACTTCCAAAATAAACCAATTTTCCCCATTAATCTCCAAAATAACCAAAATGCCCTTAAAACCATAAATCTCCAAATTCCTATGATTTCAACAAAATTCATTCTAAACCACTTCAAATTATTCAAATTTCTCTAATACACCCGAAATCTCCCAAAATTAGTCAAAATCTCAAAAATTCCTAAAATGCCTCTTCGACCCAAAAATTCTGATATCGTCACCAAAATCATTTTAAACCTCTCTGACTTACCAAATTGATCTAAAAAACTCCACAATTCTTAGAACTTGCCAAATTACCCTAAATTCTTCAAAACTACCAAAAAAACTAAAATTTCACCAAAATTTTTCAAAATTACCAATATGTCCTAAGAACCCAAAAATTTCCAAAAATTTCAAAATTTCTAAGATTTCACCAAAAAACATTATAAACCGCTAAAATTTATTCAAATTACTCAAATCGCTGCAAATCTCCCAAAATTATCCATAATCTAAAAAATCCAAAAAATACCCCTATGGCCTAAAAAGTCTCATTTCTTACCAAAATCATTTTAAACATCCTCAAATTACTCAACAGATCTAAAATACTTCACATTCACTAAAACTAGCCAGATTGCCATAAATTCTCCAGAATAACCAAAATAACCCAAATTTCACAAAAATTTTCTAAAATAATAAAAATACCACTAAAACTCCAAAAATTTTAAAAAAAATTTCCAAATGCCTAAGATTTCACCAAAAATCATTATAAACCACTACAGATTATTCAAATTGTCCAAATTCACCCCAAATCTCAAAAAATTGGCCAAAATCGTAAAAATTCCCAAAATGGCCATATGGCCAAATTCATTTTAAACCTCTCAAAATTACACAATTGGTTTAAATTACTCCACATTCCTTAAAACTAGCCAAATTGCCCTAAATTCTCTAAGATTTCCAAAATAACCCAATTTTCACCAACATTCTCCTATAATACTAAAATGAAATTAAAACCCTAAAATCCAAAAAATCAGCAAATTCCTATAATTTCACTGATAATCATTTTAAGCCACTTCAAATTATTCTAAAAATTGCACAAATTCTCAAAAAATAGTCAAAATCCTAAAATTTCAAAAATGCCCCGATGGCCCAAAAAATTTAATTTCTTCACCAAAATCATTTTAAACCTCTCCAAATTACCCAATTGAATTAAAAAACCCCAAATTCTTTAAAACTAGCTAAATTGTTCTAAATTCTTCAAAATACCAAAATAACCCAATGTTCACAAAAATTATCAAAATATTCTTAAAATCGTAAAATCTAAAAAAAAACTCATAATTCCTAAGATTTCATGAAAAATCATTCTAAACTACTTCAAAATATTCAAATTGCATAAATTCACACCAAATTTCCCATAATTAGCCAAAATGCCAAAAATTTCGAAAAATGCCTCTATGGCTAAAAAATTCTCATTTCTTCACCAAAATCATTTTAAACCTCTCCAAATTACACAATTAATTTATAGTACTCTACATTCCTTAAAATTAGCCAAATTGTTTTGAATTCTCCAAAACTACCAAAATAACCCAATTTTCACAAAAAAATCTACACAATACCTTTACAATCCTAAAATTCCAAAAAAATTCAAAATTCCTAAGATTTCACTAAAAATCATTCTAAACCACTCCAAGTTATTCAAATTGCCCAAATTCAACAACAATCTCCTAAAATTAGCCAAAATCCCAAAATTTCCAAAAATGCCCCTATGCCTAAAAATATTAATATATTAACCAAAATCATTTTAAACTTCTCCAAATTAGCAAAGTGATCTAAAGTACTGCACATTTCATAAAACAAGCCAAACTGCCTTGAATTCTCTAAAACACTAAAATAACTCAATTTCAACCAAACTTACGAAATATCCTTAAAACCCTAAAAATCCAAAAATTTCCATATTCCTAAGATTTTACCAAAAAATCTTTCTAAATCACTTCAAATTATTTAAATTGCCCAAATTCACCCAAAATTTCCCAAAAATTCCTAAAATGCCCCTATGGTCCGAAAGTTTTCACCAAAATCATTTAAACCTCTCTAAATTACACAATTGATCTAAAATACTCCACATTCCTTAAAACTAGACAAATTTCCTTGAATTCTCCAAAACTACAAAAATAACCTAATTTTTACCAAAATTCTGTAAAATTACCAAAATGCTTTTAAAATCTAACAAATCTAAAAAATCTCCAATTAAGATTCCACAAAAAACCATTCTAAACCACTCCAAATTATTCAAATTAACAAAATTCACCCCTAATCTTCCAAAATTAGCTAAAATCCAAAAACTCCTAAAATACCCATTTGGCCAAAAAATTCACATTTATTCACCAAAATCAATTTAAACATCTCAAAATTACATAAGTGATCTAAAATACACAACATTTCATAAAACTAGCCATATTACCCAAATTCTTCATGAATGTGAAAATACCCCAATTTCCACCAAAATTCTCCAAAATTACCAAAATGCCCATAAAATAATCAAGTTTCCCATAAAACTCAAAATTCCTATGATTCCACCAAAAATTATTCTAAACCACTACAAAATATTCAAATTGCCCTAATTCACCACAAATATTCCAATATTAGCTAAGATTAAAAAAAATCCTAAAATGCCCCTATGGAAAAAAAAAATCTCATTCTACATCAAAATCATTTAAAACCTCTCAAAATCACCCAATTGATCTAATATACTCCACATTCCTTAAACCAGGCAAATTACCCTAAATTCTCAAAAAATACAAAAATAACCCAATTTTCACCAAAATTCTCCAAAATTACAAAAAAGCTCTTTAAACACAAAAAATCCTAAAAATCTCCAAATTCTTAAGATTTCACCAAAAAATATTCTAAACCACTCCAATTTATTCAAATTGCCCAAATTTACCCCACATCTCCCAAAATTAGCCAAAATCTCAAAAATTCCCAAAATGTCGAGATGGCCCAAAAATTCTCATTTCTTCACAAAAATAATTTTGAACTTCTCCAAATTACCCAGTTGATCAAAAGTACTCCACATTCCTGAATACAAGGCAAATTGCACTAAATTCTCCAAAATTACCAAAATAACCCAATTTTCACCAAAATTCTCCAATATTACGAAAATGCCCTTAAAACACTAAAGAACCCAAAAATCTCCAAATTCTTAAGATTTCACCAAAATACATTATAAACCACTTTAAATTATTAAAATTGCTAAAATTTACCCCACATCCCCCAAATTTAGCTGAAATCCCAAAAATTCCTAAAATGCCCCAATGGCCTAAAAATTCTCATTTCTTCACCAAAATTATTTTGAACCTCTCCAAATTAACCAATTGATAAATGATACTCCACATTCTTAATTACTAGAAAAATTGCTCTAAATTCTCCAAAACAACCAAAATAACCCAATTTTTACCAAAATTCTCCAAAATTACCATATTGCTTTAAAATCTTAAAAATCTAAAAAATCTCCAAATTCTTAGCATTTCACCAAAAAAACAACCTATACCACTTCAAAGAATTCAAATTGCCCAATTTCACCCCAATTCTCCTAAAATTAGCAAAAACTCCAAAAATACCCCTATCGCTCAAAAACTTTCATTTTTTAACAAAAAATCATTTTAAAGCTCTCCAAGTTACCCAATTGATCTAAAATACTCCACATTCTTTAAAACTAGGCAAATTGCTCCAAATTCTCCAAAAGTACCAAAATAACCTAATTTTCACTAATATTACCAAATTGTCCTTAAAATAGCAAAAATTCCAAAAATCTCCAAAATCCTAAGATTTCACGACAAATCATTTTAAACCACTCGAAGTTATTCAAATGGCCTAAATTCACCGAAAATCTCCCAAAATTAACCAAAATCACATAAATTCCAAAAATGCCTATATGGCCCAAAAATTCTCACTTCTTCACCAAAATCATTTTAAACCTCTCCAAATTACACAATTGATATAAAATTCTCCACATTCCTTAAAACTAGCCAAATTACTTTGAATTCCCCAAAACTACCTAAATAACCCAATTTTCATAAAAAATCTCCAAATGCCCTTAAAACCCTAAAAGTCCAAAAAATCTTAGAATTCCTAAGACTTCACAAAAAAATTATTCTAACCACTCCAATTTATTCAACTTGCCCAACTTCAATAACAATCTCCCAAAATTAGCAAAAATCCAAAAAATTTTTAAAATGATCTTATAGCCCAAAAATTTTAATTTCCTCACCAAAATCATTTTAAACTTCTTCAACTTACCCAAGTGATCTAAAATACAGTATATTCCATAAAACGAGCCAAATTGCCTTAATCTTCAAAACACCAAAATAATACAATTTCCACCAAAATTACTATAATTCACCTAAAACCTAAAAATCCCAAAAATCTCCAAATTCATAAAATTTTACCAAAAATCATTTTACATCATTTCAAATTATTCAAATTGCCCAAATTCACCCCAAATCTCCCAAAATTTACCGAAATCCCAAAATTTCTTATAATGCCCTTATGGCTTGAAAGTTTTGATTTCTTCACCAAAATAATTTTAAACCTCTACAAATTACACATATGATATAAAACACTCCACATTTCTTAAAACTAGCCAAATTGCCTTGAATTCTCTAAAACTACAAACATAACCTAATTTTCACCAAAGTTACCAAAATGCCCATAACTCCATAAAAAATCTAAAAAATCTCTAAATTCCAAAAATTTTACAAAAAATCATTCTAAACCACTCTAAATTATTCAAATTGCCCAAATTCACCTCCAATATCCCAAAATTAGCCAAAATCCAAAAAATTTCGAAATGCCCATATGGCCCAAAAATTCACATTTCTTCACCAAAATAATTTTAAACTTCCCAAAATTACCCAAGAGATCTAAAATACTCCACATTCCATAAAACTAGTCATATTGCCCTAAATTTGACAAAACTATAAAAATAACCCAATTTCCACCAAAGTCCTCTAAAATTACCAAATGCCCGTTAAAAACTCAAATTGCCCAAAAATCTTCAAATTCCAAAGTTTTCACAAAGAATTATTCTAAACCACTACATTATATTCAAATTGCCCAAATTTACCACAAATCTTCAAAACTAGCCAAAATCCCAAAAATTTATAAAATGCCCCTAGAGCCAAAAAATTCTTATTTCTTTATCAAAATCATTTTAAATCTGACAAATTTACCCAATTGATCTAAAATACTCGACATTCCTTAAAACCAGCCAAATAACCCTAATTTCTCAAAAATTACCAAAATATCCCAATTTTCACCAAAATTCTCCAAAATTAAAAAAATGCCCTTAAAACACTAAAAAACCCAAAAATCTCCAAATTCTTATGAATTCACAAAACAACATTCTAAAATACTTCAAATTATTCAAATTGCCAAAATTTACCCCACATCTCCAAATTTACCCAAAATCCCAAAAATTCCCAAAATGCACCAATGGCCAAAAAAATCTCTTTTCTTCACTAAAATTATTTTGAACCTCTCTAAATTATCCAATTGATAAAAAATACTCCACATTCCTGATTAATAAACAAATTGCTCTAAATTCTCCAAAACAACCAAAATAACCTAATTTTTACCAAATTCTCCAAAATTACCAAATAGCTTTAAAACTCTACCAATCTTAAAAATCTCCAAATTTCTATGATTTCACAAAAATCACCCTAGACCACTTCAAATTATTCAAATTGCCCAAAATCACCCTAGGCCAATTGAGTTTTTTTTCTTTTTATCATGAATGGTGGTGGTTTTAAATAACCATGGCTGGAGTGGCTGCCAGGGCTTCCACTTGTGTGTATTCAGCTGCTTAGTGGAGGGCAGATCTGCTCCAATGGCCAAGCAAAGCTGGACAGTTTGTGAGGTGAGTTTTGGGTTCAATTAAAGAAGGGGTGATTCTAAGTTTTGGCATTTTGCGGCTATTAGGTCGGCTGGCCAGGTCAGTGGAGGTGGTCAGTGCTCAAGGGAGCCAGTGGTCAGATGAGTCAGAACATCAAGTGCCATGAACTTAAATGTTGGAGGTATTATTATAAATATCTTTTGATTTTAGCCATTTAAAGGAGGAGATCCCCTAATTTGAGGGACCTTTGGTCCATGGCTTCAATAGCTTGGGCTATAGGCAGTTAGGTCAGTCTCTCGGGTCCATTTGGTGGCTGTAGGAAGCTTGGATTGGTCACATTTAGTTTAATTTGATCAATTTGTGTCACGGTTCATATAGGTCATTTTGGGCTCAAATTGGGCTAACTTTGGTTTGAGATAGTATTGAGCTCAAGTTATTAAGCAATATTGTGTTTATGATTGTCATGAATGTATAAGAGAAGGATTGGAATGATTTTGAATTGGTTTAGAGGTTTGATTTGGCTTAATTTGGCACTTTGGTCAAATTGGGGACCCTTGAAGTAGCTTGGGTCTAGGTTGGGTAAGGTTGGGTCCAAGGCACAATTAATTGGTCAAAATGGTCAAGATGGACAACATGAAGAGTTTTTCAACATATATTGTATGCCAATTTTGGGATTAGGGCAATCAATTTGGTATGATTTGGTCATGTCTTCAATTTGGGATAAAATTGAGGGACCTTCGTTCAAATGGATTTTGGTGGAGCTGAGGATCAAATTGGGGGAAATTGGTGGTTTAATTGAACTTAGAAGAGTGTTATGAATTATTTTAATATTGATAATGGGAGAATTGTCTGACATTGGGTTTGATTTTTTGAAATTGGGTCACTTGGCCAATTTTGGAGATTTTGGGTTTAGGCTCAAATTGGGCGTGAATGTGGGTCAAATTGAGCTTGGATTTGATTTAGTCTGGTATTAGGGATATTGAATTTTTTTTAGCATTGAATTTGGGTAGGATTAGGGTCAATTGGGAGGTCATTTGGTTTAATTTAGGCATTTTGTGCCTTAAAAGGCATTTTGGGGCTTTTGATTAAATTGGACAAATTTGATCAAATTGGGTCAAATAAAGTGGTTAAAATTAAAATTGGGAATATTTGTAAGGTTTTGGGAATTTGTGAGAATTTTTGGAATTTTTTAAAAATTTTGCCTAGGAGGGGCATTTTGGTAATTTTGAGGGGTTTTTGGGCTATTTTGGTTATTTTGGTATATTTTGGTCAAATTGGTCAATTTGAGTGGTGGTGAATATGTTGAGATAATTTCTGGAGAAAAAATAGGTAATTTGGGTAATTTTGGGTGAAATTGATGTTTTGGGGTGTTTTGGATAAATTTAGGAGCAGGGGGCTCAAAAATTGAAATTTTTGAAAAGAATGAGGTTGGTTAGAGGTGAGTAGTGTAGAATTGTTTAGGTTGAGCCATGGACCAAAGGCAATCCTCATTTGTTCCTCTGTGTGTTGGTTCCAGCCTCTTTAGCCATAGGCTTAGGGTTGGACCACCCACAAGAGTTTTCAAAGAGTTAAAGGATCAAAGCAGGATGTGCTTTGTTTAGGGTTGTAAGTGTAAAGTGTGTGGTGTAAGTGTGTGTGTGTGTAAGCTCCAGATCTCCTAGGGTAAATCCTTAAGGATTGACCACCTATAGGAGACTTCCCTGGGCATCCTTATGCTTGGTCTCTTCCTCCCAAAACCTCGAGATTAGGCCTTAAGCATATGGAAACTCCCAGAGAAGCAAAGAAGTGTTTTCATTTCTAAGGGGGAGGGTTCCAAGACTAGTCTTCTAAGAAAGTCACCAGGAGAGTCCAATGGCTAGACCCTAGACTATTCTAAAGCAAGACTAGACCTTAAGCAAAAGTAAGGTCAACAATTTGCAGAAATCCTAAAAATTCTCAAAATGCTCTTATGGGCTCATTTCTTCACCGAAATGATTTTAAACCTCTCCAAATTACCTAACTAATCCAAAATACTCTAAATTCCTTAAAACTAGCCATATTGCCCTAAATTCTCCAAAACTACAAAAATAACAAAGTTTTCACCCAAATTCTCCAAAATTACCAGAATACCCTTAAAAGACCTAAAAATCCAAAAAATATCCAAATTCTTAAGATTACATAAAAATCATTAAAACCCATTCCAAATTATTAAAATTCGCCAAATTCAACCAAAATCTCCCAAAATTAGCCAAAATCCCAAAAATTCTCAAAATGCTCATATGGCCAAAAAAAATCTCATTTACTCACTAAAATCATTTTAAATCATTTCAAATCACACAATTTATCTAAAAAACTCCACATTCCTTAGACTAGCCAAATTTGTCTAAATTCTCCGAAACTACCCAAAAAAAACCCAATTTGTACCAATATTTTCCAAAATTGATTAAAATGCCCTTAAAACCATTAAAATCCCAAAAAACCTCCAAATTCTTAAGATTTCTCCAAAAATCAATCTAAACCACTTCAAATTATTCAAATTTTCTAAATTCACTCCAAATCTCCAAAAATTATCCAACAACAACAATAAAGCCTTAATCCCACTAAGTTGGGTCGGCTACATGAATCTTTTTTTCTCCATTTCGTCCTATTTAGTGTCAATTTTTTGTTTAATTCTAATAAATTAAGATCATTTTTTATGCAATAAGCCCAAGTTTTCCTAGGTCTACCTCTGCCTTTCTTAACATAAGTTGTATTTAAAACATCTACTCTCCTAATCGGATCATCAGGTGGTCGACGCTTAAAGTGACCAAACCAGCAAAGGTGACTCTCTCTAATTTTATCCATTACTGGTGCAACATCAACCCTATTACAGATAAATTCATTTCGCATTTTGTCTCTAAGTGTAAAGCCGTTCATCCACCTAGTCATTCTCATTTCGGTAACACTTAACTTAACATTATGCTTCTCTTTTAAAGGTCAACATTCAACACCATAGAGCATTGAAGGTCTCACCACCATCTTATAAAATATTCCTTTCAGTCTAAGCGATACTTTTCTATCACACAATAGTTCGGACGCATTCCTCCACTTCAAGCAAACAACCTGAATTCTACTATTAACATCCACATCAATATCACGATCGTTTTGAACAATGGATCCGAGATATCTAAATCGTTCACACCTTTTAATAATTTGATCACCCAAAGTTACACTTCTGTCACTAGACCTACTATTACTAAAATTACATTCCATGTATTCAGTTTTAGTTCTACTCAAACTAAGACCTATAGACTCCAATGTAGACCTCCATAAATCAAGTTTTCCGGGACTTTTTCTCTTGTCTTATCCACAAGGAGGATATCATCAGCAAAAAGCAAATACCAAGGTACATCCTCTTGTAAATGCCCAGTAAGACCATCCATAAATAATACAAAAAGATATGGGCTTAAAGCTGATCCTTGATGTAAACCAAGAGAAATAGTAAAATATTTGGTCAATCCTCCTTCAGTTTGAACACATGTAACAGCTCTAGCATACATATCTTTAATGACTTAAATATAAGTCATATCAACACCTTTCTGCTCAAGGACTCTCCAAAGAACATTTCTAGGAACCTTATCGTAAGCTTTTTCTAAATCAATAAAAATCAAATGTAGATCCTCATTATTATCTCTGTACTTCTCCATCAAACTTCTCAATAAATGTATAGCTTCCATGGTAGACCTGCCCGACATAAATCCAAATTTATTATGAGAAACCTTTGTAATACGTCTTAACCTATGTTTAATTACCCTCCCATAATTTTAAACTATGACACATCAATTTAATTCCTTTATAATTTGCACACTCTTGTGCATCTCCTTTATTCTTAAAAATGGGGACCAAAATGCTCTTTCTCCACTCTCAGGCATCATTTTAGTTTTTAAAATAATATTAAAAAGTTTAGAGAGAGTCGCCTTAGATGGTTTCCAAAATGCCCCTATGGCTAAAAAATTATCATTTCTTCACTGAAATCATTTTAAACCTCTACAAATTATGCAATTGGTCTAAAATACTCCAAATTCCTTAGAACATGTCAAATTGCTCAAAGTTCTCCAATAGTACCAAAATAACGCAATTTTCAACAAAATTCTCTAAAATTACTAAGATGCCCTTAAAACACTAAAATCCAAAAAATCTCTAGTTTCTAAGATTAAACCAAAAAACATTCTAATCCACTCGAAATTATTCAAATTATCCAAATTCACCCCAAATCCCCAAAATTAGCCAAAATCACAAAAATTCCAAAAACGTCCCTATGTTTCAAAAATTCTCAATTCTTCACCAAAATCATTTAAAACTCTCCAAACTACCCAATTGATCTAAAATACTCTACATTCCTTAATACAAGCCAAATTCTCTATATTCTCTAAAACTACCAAAATGACCCATGTTTCATCAAAATTTCTCCAAAATTACCAAAATGCCCTTAAAAACCTAAAAATTCTAAAAATCTCCAAATTCGTATGTTTTCACAAAAATCATTCTAAACTTTATTCAAATTGCCCAAATCACCCCAAATATCCCAAAATTAGCCAAAATCCCAAAAATTCCTCAAATGCCACTATGACCCAAAATTTATCATTTCATCACCAAAATCATTTTAAACCTCTCTATCGGCATATTTTTAGATTCTGTTTTGAAAAGGGGTCACCTACAGAAGATGTCGGCAGATTTTTTAGATTTTAAATTTAATTTAAATATATATATATATATATAATTTAGAAAGTAGTATTTGATTTTAAAAAAATTTTAAGTTTGAAAATTTTAAGATATGAAATCAAACTGATCTAACATCCCAAATAGTTTATATAAACGAGCACCGGACCACAAATCGTATATCTATCCTAAAGAATAGACACACTGCTTGATGATGGGGCTCGGTTAAATAAACTAGAAGATTTGTGACATCCATTTGGTCTGCGAACCAACTTTATAAGCCGACAAATTCCCATACTTAATACAAAGAAATTAAGCAGGGTTTAATTTTAGGTGATCTTAATATTTTAAATTTGTTTTACTTTTATTATTGAATGATGTTAATTTAATATATTTTAAATTTAATTTAATTGAATTTAACATAATTTAAATTAATTTTAATAATTTTAATTTAACTTAATTGTTAAAATGTTAATTTAATTTTAATTTAATTTAATTTTAATTTTAATTTAATTTTTACCTAATTTAATTTAATTTAATTTTAATTTAATTTAATTTAATTGCTAAACCACTTAACATTTTAAGCTTTTCTTTAATTTATGGGTTGTATTTTTTTATTTTTAATTTACTTAGTTTGGATTATCATTTTAATATTAATTAAGAGTTAAATATTATAGAAGTGACTTATTTAGGGATTTTTTTATTAGAGAATCAACATCCTCTCAAGTTATATCCCTATTTTTAATAATTCAAATTTTCATTAATCTTCCAAAGTTTAAATTTATTTAAATAATTAAAGTTTCATTTTTTGTTTATTAAAAGTGATTAATGGGTTCCTACCCTTTTAATTTCCCAAAGTTTCAATCATTCAAGAAAGATAAAATCAAATATTTTACCCTCCATTTTAAGAAAACTTAAAATTTTAATAAAGGGGTTTAAATTTTTTTAATTACATTTATGCTCTTTTAGGCTTATTTATTTCATAACTCACTAAATTTAGATCAAATGAACTTAAAATTTTTATGTCACTTCACTCATATGTCAATTAAGATATTAGAGGAGACAATGTGATTTTTCTGAATTTAATTTATTTATATAATTATTTTTAGTGAAAAAAAAGGGATTTCAAGGAAAATTCCACAACATGACCAAAGTAAGGTTTATGTCCTTAAGAAAATTATTGAATATTTCTAATGATTAGAGGACCACTTCGACTAATTTTGGTGATTTTTTAAGTTATATTTTATTTATTATATTTATATTGAGTTTTGGAGTGTTAATTAATTGTAAAATAAAATTGAATTTGAAAAGTGGATTTTATATTTTTTTAAATCTCTTTCACCTCAAGGAGTTTAGAGAAACAAATTTTACAATTTTCTGATTTTTCTTTGATTTATTGAAATTAATTTAGTGAAAAGGTTGGAAAATACATTTTTTAATATTAAAAATTGTTTTAAGCATTTAAAATTCAATATCTTTACTTTGAGACTTGGGAAAAATATTTAGTTTGTTCCTAAGTGATTAGGAGTCAAAATGTGACATTTTTATGATTTTTATTATTTTTGTGATTTTATTATTTTTTAATTATTAAAATATTAAATATATCATTAAAAATGAAAAATTTTAGAAAATTCCAATTTTAATTTTTGTAGGCTCCTCTGATATTAGAGTACCCACAAAACCAATTTGGTGAACTTTTGAAATGTATTTTTGGAGTTATGAATTTTTAAAGTTTAATTTTGATCTTGTGGCTTAATTAATTCATCTAGTGGGGCTAATCATTTCCAATTAGCTTCAAAATTTTATGCAAGGTTCTCTGTATCCTAAAGATAAATGAAGAATTAATTTCAAGTTATTTTAATGTGAGGTTAATCCTAATTAATTAAAATTAAGTTTTGAGTAATTAGGTTAATTAGGGTTATTTTTAATGAGTTAACTCAAAATATAATTAATCTAGGGTTCTCTGGTCCTAAGAAACTTCCCCAAATTTTTCTAGAATTTATTGAGCAATATGCTAATTATTGGAATTAAAATACCAAAAATGGTGACATAAACTTGAAAAATACATTACTTTTCATAGAGATGGCCTCTGACCTTGAAAAATTCAAGGAATGTTCCCAAGATTAGAGGCTTCAAGTGTCCTAGGTCTCATGCCATGGTGAATTTTCTATGCAAATGGAGAATCAAAATACTGAAATGAGTAAATAATTATTTTAAAAATAAAATACTCATCAAAATAACTTGATTTCTTTTCCACATTATTCTCCTCTGTTCACTGAGCAAGAGAGTATTTTTACTTTATTTTTTTGATTTTTCTACACAAAGATATGGATATTCTAAGTTCTGGGTATTTAAATAAATAGAAAAAATCCTATTTATCTACTTATCCGACTCAGCGCTGCGTCAACCTATGGCGGATCGAAAGACCACGTGGCGTGCTCCTATTTGATGCCGACATCTGAGTCATCCACCACGCGTCCCGCTGTCTCTCTCCTTCCTCTGATCCGACGCAATCTGAGCCGTTCAACCGATACAAACACGATCGAACGGCGCCTGGTCATCGTCTACGACTGGTGTGCACCTGTGACCGTCCACACTAAAACCCTAAGAACTCTGTCATTTCTGAATGGATTTTCATGTTCTTGTGCTCTATGGATTCATCTTGAGGAGATGAACACATCCATATGGTTTACATGCCATGAAATTAACTGAAATGAAATGGAGAATTGCTGAAAGCTCGGGAGGAAGGAATGATCCATACCTTTGCTCTGAGAAGTGTAGCTTCAATCAGAGAGTTGTGTCACCTTCGGTTGCACCTAAGGAAGCTCCATATGAAGTCTCTAGCTCTGGGGAATTGTCTAGGTATGAAAGTGTCCACAACCAATTTCAAAGCTTGGAGGCTAGAGTAACTGGGTGGCCTGGAGAGGGGGCATTCACTGGGTAACTCCTTCTCTTGGTCTTGTGCAGGTGTGGGTGAGTTTAATTTGGATTTGGTGGAGGTTTGGGAGATGTCCTGGTTTTGGGCTTGAATTTGAACTCAGAAATTGAGCTCAGCTGGGGGAAATTGGGGCTGGAATCCAATGGGGATCAAGTGCTCTATGTGTGGAGAGTGGTCTGGAACAATTTTGACAGAGTTTCAGTAGGATTTGGTTATACACCTCCTTTGGGCGAGAGGTGGTGTGGTTTAAATAGAGGTGGCTGGAGGGCTTCCCAGGGGGCTTTAATGGCTTGGATCAACTACTCTGGTGAGGAGAAGAACAACCACGGTGACCATTAGGCTTGGGACAAGTCAGCAAGGTAGAATTCAAAAACTGGCTCACATGGGCTCTCTCGGCCTAGTGGTTTCCGGCGGCAGTGGTGGCTGGCCGGCTAGGGTCAGGTCACTCTCAAGTTCAGGAAGGTCAGGGCTGGGTTTTAGTGCAGTCAATTGGCCATGGACATGTATAATGAGCTTGATTTAAATGGAATGGGGGAAGGCTCATTTTGGCTCGGTTTTGTTCAACTCATGTATTTGGGCTAGGTTCACCCCCCATGACTTGATTTGGGCTGAAGGGGATCAGTTGGGTCAGCTAGGAAGGGGTGGGGAAGTCCCCATCCAAGGTGATGTGGCTAATTTTGGTTAAAGTTTAACATGAATGGGGTTAAAAAATTTCAGTGAAGGTTTAAGAAAGTAATCCACTCCTTTGCCATTAGTGGGTTGGTGAGTTGGAAAGGGCTCCTCATGGCTTGCATATGGATTGTGCATGGCTCCATGGCTTCATTTGGCTTGGGGCCAGGCTTAGTAAATTTCATGGAAATGGGTTTTAAGGATTTTGGATATTTAGGGGTAATTTGGTACATGACTTAGTTTAGAAAAGCTTAATGATGAATTTTAAACGTAGGGAGTGATTTAAATCAAAGGGTTGATGAGGTGAAAGTGTCATTAGGCTTTGAATTGATTTTGGGCCTTTGGATTTGGTAAAAATGGGCTTTTAGGATGGTTTAAGAAAGTGGGCCTTTAGGTTTGAAAACAAATTTGTGGATGGAAATTTTGTGAAGGATTAGGCCAAATTTTGGGTTTAGTTTAGGGATGTGTCATGAACACTTTAGAAAAGGTTTGGTGTCATTTAGAGTGGGATTGGATTTAATTTGGACTTTTTTGGTAAATGGGCCAAAGTGTGTCAAATTGGGCTAACTTGGGCTAAGGTTGGGCTAAGGTTGGATTTGATGTAAAATTAATGTTGAGAAATGCTTATGGGAGTGTCACAAACAGTTTTCAACTTATGTTTGGCTTTGATTTTGAGATTTGGGCCCAATTGGGCTAGGTTTGGGTTTAGGCCAAAAATGGAGATTTTGGTTTTGGGTTAGGTTTGGGTGGAGTTTAGGTTCAAATTTGGGGTAAATCTTGTTAGTGTTTTGCTTGTGAGGGATGTTAGAAAGGTTTCAGAGAAGATTTGGGGTTAATTGGAGTTGAATTAGGTTGGTTTGGGCTAGGTTTAGGTCATGGCCAAAATATGGGCTTTAGGCTTCAAATTAGAATTGGATTTAGTCTAAATTGATATTGGGGATATTGAATTGAAGTTTAAAATTGAATTAGGTCAAAGTTGAGGTCAATTGGGTTGATTTAGTTTGACATTGGGTCCACTTGGGTTAAAAATGGGTCAAATTGGGAGTTTTCATAAAAGTGGATTAAATTGACAAAATTGACCTATGGTGTAGTTAAACAAAATAAAATTTAGAATATTTGTAATTTTCTGGAATTTTCTGGGAATTTTTGGAATTTATGGAATTTTTGGTTAAGAATGGCATTTTAGGTATTTGGGGGGTATTGGGGGGTATTTTTGGAAATTTTGGTATATTTGTCTAAGAATGATCAATTTGAATGGTGGGAATTTTTAGGAGTGATTTTAAGGAATTTTGGTTAATTTAGGCAATTTTTCAAATTTTGGGTAGTTTCAAGGACATTTGGTAGGTTTGGTGGGTGTAGGGCCCCGGGGGTCAAAAATTGAAATTTTGAAACAATAAAGATTGATCAAGTTTGAGTAGAATGGAATCACTTTGGTTGAGCCATGAAGCCATATCAAACCCATAAGAGCCATGAGAGGACTCATTTGAGGCATTCACTATGTTGTTCCTAACCCTCTTAGCCAAGGGCCTAAGGGTTAAGGTCAATCCATATGAATTACCTACATGAGTCAGGAAGTCAAGCTAGGCATGAATGGTTTTAGGATTGGAATGTGTGAAAGTGTAATGTGTGTGCAAGTTAACCCTCACAAGACCAGTCTTCCCAGGGTAGTCCTAAGGCCAAAGAATCCTATAGGGAACTCATCCTTTAAACCTCCACATTTCATCTTAACCCTCCAAGTGACTTGGGGGTTTACAATCAAACTTATGGGGTTTGCAGGGAGTTAAGAGGTGTTTAAATTTCTAAGTGGTGGATTCCATTTCTAGTCCTCTAAGATAGTCAAAGGGAAAGCCTAAGGCTAGATCCTAAGTACTAAGGAGAGAGAAGAGAAAAGACCTCATCAAAAATGAGGTCAACAAATGGACCCTCAATAGGTGTGCTATGCTAACCAAGCACACCGTGCGTATTGGCATTGACCGAAGAGATCAACAAAACCAACACAGACATCTATGTGACACACTTAGAACAGAGTAGAAACAAATTTCCACTGGGGAGTATCGAGTATATCTCCAAGACTGGAGATCCCTGAACTCTCACTGGGAAAAGAAAAGGAGGTGAATTCCAGATCATAAGATCTGGGGAAATTTGATTTAGATTTCATTTCATTTTCTATTTCGAGTTTTTTTTAAATGTGTGAGTTTAGATTTCGATTTGTTCTGAGTTTGAATTTTGATTGAGGTTTAAATTAGAATCAATACAAGGAAATCTGGATTTGAAATGAGAACTGGAACCTAGGTTCCAACCTCGGGATTGCGAAGAGAACTGGAATTTAGGTACCAGCCTCGGAGTGAGAATCGGAGTTTAAGTATCGATTGAAAAGGATGAGAATCAGAATTTAGGTACTGATCTCGAAAGTTTAAAGAGAACTGGAATCGGGTTCCAGCCTCGAAGGTCTAAAGAGAACTGGAATCTGGTTCCAGTCTCGAAGGTTTAATGAGAAATGGAAACTGGTTCCAATCTCGAAGATTTAATGAGAAATGGAAACTGGTTCCAATCTCGAAGATTTAATGAGAAATGGAAACTGGTTCAAATCTCGAATATTTAATGAGAAATGGAAACTGGTTCCAATCTCGAAGATTTAATGAGAACTAGAAGTTAGACTCTAGTCTCGAAGAAAACTGGATGTTCGGCTCCAGCCTCAAAAGTTTATCTGTATGAAGAGGGACCCAATCCCATGCCATCAGAACCAAACCGAACAAAGTTTGTAGCTCCGTGTCAATAGCACTAGTCGATCCTCTAACATGCAGAGAAAAGATTTAAAAAGAACTGGTAAGTGTACCAAGCCGAAAAGACTCGACCTGGTGACAAGTCGAGGAAAAGATTTGAATTTCAGAAGAGCTTCAAACAGATTTTTTTTTGAAGAATAATTGAAGGATTCAGATCGAAGAATTCAGATTGAGATTTAAATTCATTTCATTCCTTTTGGTGATTCAATTTCAAAAATATTTAGAGTTCGTGTCAGTTTAGAATTCATTTTGACATTTAGATTCTTAAAAGAGTCCTCGTTTATTTTCATTTTCCCTTTGTTCTTTGCTCGACATTCTTTTAATTTAATGGCGTTTCCCAGTCAATTTGCACAAAAAGAGGTGAAGGCAAAACATGACATAGTCACTTTCATTCCAATCTTATTGAAAATACATCATACATCTTGATCCAAAACATCATGATATTTTCTTTAAGAATTTAATATCTCATACAATCCATATAAATCCAAAAAGGATTGTGTAAGACTCTTCAAGTTTCTTCTAAAAGCAGCTGTCAAAATCCATGTTTGAATAATGAGATACATGGACAATAACATCACCTTCAAAGTCATCCTTGACAGAAATGCTGTATGGATGTGCATTGAAGGTGAGCTATCTCCCAAGTAACTCACAACTCGTAAGGCCGGATTCTCTCTATCTCTGGATCTGGCTAAAAGTGGAAAGGCATTTTTCTGTTGTTGATCCTTCTGAAAGTAACAGAGATCCGCTCAACAGACACTCCTGGAATGCAATGCTTTGTGATGTCCGCTCCATTCCCTTTTAACACCATGACGGAACCTACCGGTAGTGGTATCTCTACTGGCCCTTGGAACTCACCGGGGCCTGCTATCCGGAGGTCAGATCCGAACATGATATTGCACTGGTTGACAAAAGACACTATGCAGAAAGGTCTAACAAAATCATGATGGTCTATATGTGGAGGTATGCAGTCGCCCTCCTTGTAGATGTTAATGATGCAGCTATTGGGTATGCAATCTGCAGGCAATACCCTCCATGTTATCATCCTCTTTACCATTCTTTTAATAACATTCGGCATCGGATCCACCTCACTGCGACGGAGTATCCCTGGTGGATTTCCTTTTCTGTCTACCACAAGGTTGTAGCAACATCCACACTGGATCGTAACTCTTCCTTTCCCTGACATCCATCTTCGGGGTTTTGAATAAGTCTTCTGGAGTTCAAGTATGCAGTCTACAATTTGTAGTTGTTCATAATCTGAGAACACATCTGTATGCAACTCGAGGCCTTCTAGGATATTGATCCTCTTGCCTCCAATTCTTTCGAAGTATTCAAAAATTTTCTTTTCGACATTCTGCATTCTTTCTAACTCATATTCTAGAATTATCTGCAACTGGCGAGGTCTAGTAACGTACTGGGGAATGTATGGTTCCACCCCGGCACGCTCTCCTGCATGTCTTGGCTCCTCCGGGGTAGTCTCTGTCGGGACATCCTCCGGGGTTGCTTTCGCAACAAGACTCTTCAGAACTGGTGCATCTGCTTGTCGTCAAGGTGCCGATTCTATTTTTGACTTTCTCGGAATTTCTTTCATCTTTTCTGTTGTTCTTAAAGTTGATTTCCTCGGGGTTTTTGTATTGCCGGTAGCAATTGTCTCTTCATGTTGATCTGCTGCTAACTTGGTTAACATCTTGCGAATGCAGTGATTCTTGTTCCTTTGCTGAGTGGCTGTGAGAGTAGCTCTCCTTACCCCTTCGATTTCTATGGGCACGGCACTGACAAGCCTGCCCTCTACTGCAGCAACAACAGACTTAACTTTCTTATCTTCTCCTGTTGCATGAGCGGCGTTTGCTTTTCTCTTTTTGCTGGTAGATAGTTGATTTGAGCCACCCAATTTCATCACTGTATGGTTGTGGAGTTCTTCCCGATCGATCGGGGTCCAATCATTTTCTTCATATTGCAGGCCAGCTGGTGTGAAGTCAGAGTCAATCTCGATCACGGCTCCATCCCTCACCCTCTTTTCATCAAGTACTAGTCTCACGCCATTCTTAAAGTTCAGAACCAATCGACCGTTCGACATTTCCCTACGAAAAACAAGGAAAGGATCAGGGGTTGTACTAAGAATAAGAACAGTAGAAAAATATGTTTATTAATGAAAAGCTTGTATTCGTTTATTTCAAATTTAAATTGGAGTAGGAAAATGTGAAGAAAGATCAAGAGTGAGACTCAATTTGAAAGGAAGGATAAAGACTTTATTATCATGATTTCACACGTTTACTTTTAACATTTTTTTAACAATTTTCTTTATAATCCACTTTATTTATTTATATTTTTGGGTTCGGACCCAGTCATAAGTAATTACTGTGCCCGTGCTTCTAGGAATGAGGATTCGTCCTTTGAAACATCAGGTTGTGTAATACTTCGTGAGATATTGTCCATTAATTGGAAGCATAGGTCGCTCTCCACGCCAATTTACAAGCTGGTAGGAACCTCCTGAGTAAACTGTCTCAACCACGAATGGCCCTTCCCAAGTCGGTTCAAATTTACCACCTATCTTGCGATGTGCAAGAATATGTCTTCTGAGAACTAGAACCAAGTCACCAACTTTGAATGTCCTTGGACGGACCAATTTATCATGGGCCTGGATCATCTTGGCTTGATACAGCTCCAAATTCTACTGTGTTGAAAGTCTTTCCCCTTCCAGGCTTTCCAATTTTTCTAGTCGTAGCCTGGCATTTTCTTCTGTAGTGATTTTGTTTGTGACTGTAATTCTGAGAGAAGGAAGCTGAATCTCTAAGGGTAGAACGGCCTCAGACCCGTACGCTAAGGCATAAGGCGTAGATTGGGTAGGAGTTCTAAAAGTCGTCATGTAGGCCCATACGGCTTCTAACAACTTCTTGTGCCAATTTCTCTTGTTTTCGTCCAAGTTTTTCTTTAGGATTTGGACGAGAGTTTTATTAAAAGCCTCGGCCTAGCCGTTCGCACTTGGGTAGTAGATCGTTGAATAGTGCCAGTCAATCCCGTGTCTCCTGACAAAATTGTTGATCTTCGTACTCTTGAATGCGGACCCGTTATCTGAGATAATTCTGCGCGGTACCCCGAAACGGTAGACAACTTGATTCTTGAAGAACTGTAGCACGTGATATGCTTTCACTGCTCTGAGTGGTACTGCTTCTGTCCACTTGGAAAAGTAATCTGTAGCTGCAAGAATGAAGCGATGTCCTCTTGAAGAAGGCAGTTCTATCGGACCCACTATATCCGTGCCCCAACATTCAAACGGCCATGACGCGATTGTCGGATGTAGCACATTTGGGGGTTGATGTAGAACCACTCCATGCACTTGTCCTGGTGATAACTTTTGGCAATCTTCATGTAATCAGTCATCATTGAGGGCCAGTAGTACCCTAGTCTTTTAATCTTCATCTTCATTTTCGGACACGACTGATCAGCGCCACAAAGTCTATAGTGTACTTCTTTAACAATTTCACGAGCCTCGGACCCGCTCAGGCATCTTAGCCACATCTAATCAAAAGACTATCTGTATAATGTATTGTTTATTAATGTGTAAGACAGAGTTCTTTTCTTGATTTGATGGGCTATCGACTTATCGTCTGGTAAGTTTCTCATTTGCAAGTAATCTATTAGTGGCTGCCGCCAATCTTCTATATTTTCTGTCACTGTCGGAATTATTTCTTCTGCTTTTTCTTCTGATTTGTGTATTGTATCCTTGTCGAGCTGTGATAGGACCTGTAATCCTTGAATTGACTCATCCTGCAAGCAAGCAAATTCCTTTGCAAGGCGAGCTAACGCATCTGCGAGAGTATTTTCTCTTCTGGGAATCTTATAGATTGTTACAACTGGAATTTGCTCCAACAGTCTCATGGCATACTGAAAGTACTGCTCAAGTCTTGGTTTTAGAATTCTGTACTGTCCGGCGACTTGTTGAATGATCAACTGAGAATCTCCATAGATGTTGATATCTGTTATCTTCATCTGAATAGTTAATTCCAGTCCAGTTATGAGGGCTTCGTATTCTGCCTCGTTGTTTGTACACGGTTCTGTTAAGTGGTAGGAATATCTTAACATTTCCCGCTCCGATGTTATAAAGATTAGTCTGATTCCTACCTTACCGGGCACTATCGTTTGTGATTCTTTGTCATTCTCCGCTGAGGATGCTCCGTCGAACTACAGTTCCCAACGCTGATCATCAGGGTCTTCTAGGCTCATTATATGCTCGTCTGGCAAGTCTTTGTTGAGAGGCGATTCTGCCGGTAAAGGGTGTGCTGCAAGGAAGTCTGCTAGGACTTGTCTCTTTACGGCACGAAGAGGAATAAAAGTTATATTGAATTGCAATAGTATCATTGACCACCTAACAATTCTGCCGAAAAGTGTCTGTCGGGTCATCAAATATTGCAACGGATTAAACTTCGAAATAAGGTTGACCTTATGAGAAAGCATGTAGTGCCTGAGCTTCTGTGCGGCGAAGATCAGGGCCAAGCAGTGCTTCTCAATAGGAGGATACTTTACTTCCTTTGGAATTAGATGACGACTTAGGTAATAGGGCGCATTTTCTTTTCCCTCGTCATTGACCTGGGCTAGCAGGGCTCCGAGAGAGTCGTCTAGAGCTGCGGTATAAAATATCAACGGTCTACCCGAGATTGGGGCTGCTAAGACAGGAGGTGTCATTAGGTATTGTTTAATGTCATCGAAGGCATGCTAACACCTTCCTGACAAATTCGAGATAAAGCGTCGAAGATATGCCAAATTTTCTTGAAAGGATCATAGTTGTTTCAAGGTTTTGGGAGGTGGAATTTCTAAGATAGTTTTAATCTTCTCTGGATTGATTTCAATTCCACGATGTCTAACTACAAATCCTAAGAATTTCCCAGAGTTGACGCCAAAGGCACATTTCAAGGGATTCATCTTAAGGTTTTATTGTCTTAACCGCTCGAAAACAATTTTCAAATCATACAAGTGATCTTCTTTTAGTTTGCTTTTGATGACCACATTATCTACGTAGCACTCGACTTGGTTGTGAATGAGATCATCAAAAATTCTTGAAATTGCTCTTTGATAGATTGCTCCTGCGTTCTTTAATCCAAAAGGCATCACTGTGTAGCAGTATACCTCGATCGGCGTTCTGAAGGCTGTAAGCTTTTCATCTTCCGGTGCCATCATTATGTAGTTGTATCCCAAAGATTCATCCATGAAAGAAAAGACTTCATGTGTTGAGGCAATGTCGATCATCAATTCTGGAATGGGTAGCGGGAATTCGTCCTTTGGACATGCTTTGTTCAAATCTCTGAAATCCAAGCAGATTCTGATCTAACCATTCTTCTTTATGACAGGTACCACATTGGCTAACCAAGTTGGATATTCTTCTTCACGGACAAATTTAGCATCTATTAGCTTCCTAACTTCAGCTATAACTTGTTCTTCAATCTGTAGACGCATTCTTCTCGGAGCTTGTCTAACTAGAACGACAGTGGGATCTACTCCTAGCCTGTGAACTGCAACCTCTCGAGCTAATCCTGGCATTTCGTCGTAACTCCAAGCAAAACAGTCTTTGAACTCCATTAATAGCTTGATTATCTCTTCGGAGTCTTCTTTATTGAGTAAGGAGCTAACAAAGGTCGGCCTAGGCTCTTCGCTAGTACCTAAGTTAACTTCCATTAACTCGTCTATTGTAGAATTAATTTCTTCTTTGAATTCTAGCGGAGCATCTCCGATTGGTAGACCCTCGAGATCTTCAGAAGCTTTCAAGCAGTCTTCATTAGGCTCGCAAGTGACAACCAAGCAAAATCTTGTATCATTAACTGATCCTACTGTGTCGAATATGAGACCATGTTTTGAATTAGGAGGCCGACTGGCATTGTTCCATAATTTTTCAAAGTGTTGTGATTGACCTTTTATCCATTGTCGAGGTAAGTCATCAATTTGAATTTAATTTTGAACATAGGGAGAGTACCACTCAAAAGGCAGTTCCATTAATTCAGAAGAAGTAACATCTTCAAATTGTACATCTTTTTCAGTATTAGAAGAAGAACCACCATGGTAAAACTTGATTGGTTTAGTACCACCACCATGCACTTCCTTGACCACCATACCCTCGATCTTCTTAGAACGGATCGGGGTCAGGGTCATAGTATGTACATAGTGGTTAATCTTCTCGTATATTAATTTGTATTCTTAATTCTTTTCATCTTCGAGAGAGATCTTGAACTGGAGTTTCTTTTGATTTACTATTGTTGCTTTTTTCTTGATTTCTTCTCCTTCGGAACTGGTCTCCCAATCAATGTTAATGACTGGTTTCTTCTGTCCAAATGTTCTAACATCTCTTCCACGACCTCGTCCCCGGCCTTAACCTCAGATGCGAGTTCTGGAGAAACCTTCACCATTTCACCGTAAGGGAGTGGTGAGTAACTGTTAGACTTGAATTTCCAGCTCTTTATCGTCTTGCACTTCTTTTGCTTCATTTGGTATGAAATTTCTGGAAAAGACTGTTTTCTTCGGGAGCGCGTAGTAGGCTGCATCTTCGTGAATTTCGATTTCATGCACAGAAACTGGTTGTAAGTCACCTTTGATATACTGTTCTCCTCCTTCGTAATATTTTATGCACTGGTGCAGAGATGACTGTACCATCTGGTTCTCATGGATCCCTGGTCGACCCAGTAGAGTGTTGAATGATGTCTCAGAATCAATTATGAGGAATTTTGCGGTTGTCTTTGCTAAATCACCGGTCTTCATTAACAGTGTTATCTATCCGAGTGCTCTTTCTCCTTTCTGATTGAACCCTCTTAATAACATCTTGTCTGCTTTAAGTTCGCGAGCATCAATTTCTAAGTATGCTAAGGTTTGAAGGCTCATTATGTTGATTGATGCTTTCAGATCAACTAACACCTTGGAGAGCGTGAACTTTCCAATAGTGACTGAGATGTACAACGGTCGATTGTGATCAGTCGTTCCGAGTAGTAAGTCATTGTCCGTGAAGGTAACACCTCGCTGTACTTTTAACGAGCAAACCTCATCGAAGGAATTACCGGCCATTTGAGCTAAACAAATCTCTGGATCAAGTAGGGCCTTGATCAGAGCTTCCCTCATCTCCTTTGACAGGACCAGAGCGTTGTATATGCTTAGTTTAGCTGGTAGCTTCCTAAGATGGGCTAGCACATTGTAGTCTACTTTATTAACATGTTCCTCGGTTTCTTCCTGAATGGGCAATTCCTCTGTTGGGGTTGGCTCTTCCTGAGCAACCACCTGCTTTCCTTTATCCTTTGGACCCATTCTCGGAGGTAGAACTTTTCCGCTCCTTAGATTAACTTTTTTTATCTCTTCTGAATTTGATGTTGGATCTGCCGGTGTCTCCCCTTGAATCGGAATGATTGGCTCTTCTGGCGTTGCATCGGAATCTGATAACTCTAATTCTATCGTGATTGGAGCTCCTCGAAATTCGTAAATAGACTCGTTGCTTGTTGAGCTTTCGTAGCCATCCTTGTGAACATCTTCTTTGTCATGGTCATCGAGGTTTAGTATGATTTGAGAATAATTATTTATATTGGAGTCAAGATCCGGCTTAGCTTGGTTTTCGTTAGTTATGTAATCGTTAGAAACAGTCAAAACGTAGCCAATGCCAAAACTCTTATCATTATAAGATCCCGCCGGGGCAAGCAAATAATCATACAGAGTAAGAGGTTCGAGGATTTCTCCCCCGAATCGGAAACAACCATCCTAGGATAAGTAGCCCCTAATCTACTCTTCGGAGCCTCAATTTTCTCCTCTTCTACGATCTTCTTCTCTTCTACGATCTTCTCTTCCTTCTGGGGCTGTTCTTCAATCGCAAGCGATAGTGTGGGCTCGGCAGGTTTCAACCTTTGAGTTGAAGCACACACCGAAGCGGTTTGGATGTGATCTATGATTTTCTTTGAAGACTTTGTCCAAACGGTACTCCATCCATCATGGGTTGTGTAAGGGTCTATCGGAACAATGGCATCTGTTGAAATGACATTGACAGAAACTCCCTTTGGGGTTCCTTCATGTATTCCTTCGGGATCGTTATGTTCCCTTTCCGGAGATTGTCGTCAAGCCAAATCTTGAAAGTGATGCAATCCTCTATCTTATGCCCGAGCATCCGGTGGTAAGGGAAATAGTTTGGATGATCTTTCTTATTGAATCATTCCGCCCTCTTGACCTCTGGTAGCTGAAAATCTGGTGTTTTCATTAAACTGCGGAACATCTTCGCCACTGCTTCAGTTTTCAATGATATTCCTTGTTCAGAAAATCTTTCACGGTATTCTGTGGATGAGGTGGTTGTTCATAATGCTGAGGCGACTGATAGCTTGGTCGAGGCTGTTGATAACCCTGCTGAGGTTGTTGGTAAGTACGTTGCGGTGGTTGATAGCCAGGTTGTGGCCGCTCTGGCTGTATCTGTACTGGCTGCTTGCCCTTATCGACTGCGGCGACGATTCAAATGTTTTTACGGGCTTCTGCTTATCGCTCTTGTCCACGAAACTTAGCTACTTTGCTTCCTCTTGCAAGCTCCCAACCTTGTTAAACAACTTATCGAAAGTCTTGATTGTAAATCTTTTAAGGAGAAGTGCTATCGGGCCATGGATACTCTTAAGCAAGATGTCGACTGCATGTTATTCCTGAAGTTGTGGTTTACACTTCATGCATAAATTTCTCCATCTAAGTATGTAATCCACTAGAGTTTTGTTTGGTTTCTGGTGCTCCAGCACTAAATCACCGATAGTGATGTGGTGCTGAGCCCCAGCAAACTGCTTAACGAAGAGGTTTTCCACTTCTGCAAAGGTCTTAACTGAACCATTTGGCAATTCTGCATACCAGTCGAAGGCGATCCCTGACAAACTGCTGACGAACTGACGGAAGAGTAAAGTGTCACTCCCACCGGCATTGCAGCAACGAGCACGAAAATGTGCAACATGCTGCCGGGGGTTTCCCGTTCCATCAAAAGTCTTAAACAGAGGTAGTACGAAGCATTTCGGGTATTGGACTGCATCGAACTCTTCAGGGTAAGGCCTATCCATCTGAATAAATGCTCCAGTCTTGGATTGTGCTAGGGCTTCTCGCACCTGCTGTTCTACCATGTTTTTAATGTCCTTTTCGGGAATCATGCTCTGTGCAAAATCCTTCTTTGGTGGCTCGTCTCCATTGATAGATGTGATCTCTTTTCCTCCATCTGCAATATGGATGATTTCTGGGGGTGTTTCTTTCTGAGGTTGCACCTGACTTTGGAGAGTGGCTAAAGCAGCAACCATCTCTTCCATCCTCCTTGCCATTTGGGAAATTGTGTCATCTCTTTCCTGAGGCTATGCTCTCATCGCTTCCGGTTCATCTCTTTCCACAGCTACCGGAGCACCTTGCGAGGCTGATGATGCTCGTGTCTCAACCATGTTGATTTCGGCATACTCCTCATCCATGAATTCTGATGAATCAACTTCATTTTCCAACTTTTCTCATCTTTCTTTTGCCAACCGTCGGATATCCGTCCTTAGCTTTCCTATAGCATCCTCGAGGGGTCTCTTCCAGACGGTCTCACGGTTGTCATGTGATGGCTGTTGAACTTCTTTTTCGGGAGATTCTTTTATTGCAGTAGCACTTCCTTCAGATTCAAGCTCTTTGACGAGGCTTTTCTTCTCAGGACGTTGTGTTGGTCTCAGCTCGGTAATAATAGGTCGCCACACCATCCTTCTTGCAGCACAAGGCCTAGGATAGGACGGTCTGTCGGCTACATGCTGGTAGGTGATGTCCTCCCTAATATGATGACCCGATACAACAACAGGTGACTAGCTCTAATTTTCTTCCTTGGCTTCTCTACGGCAGTGACAGGCTCTACTCGCGGTCCGAGGCGAGATCTAGCTGGCACTCGTCCCATTCATCTTAGGTTTTCTGATAAGAGGCATCTTTCTTTCTTTGTCAATTTTTCTATCACAGCTTGTAGTCGAGCAAATGGCGTAGTCTTAACCCTTTTTCTTTTGCAGTTACTACATTATGCAGGTCGGGGTAGTGTAGCGGCAATCCTTCGGACATCTTCTTCATCCGATGCAGCAGAGGGGGTGAAACCTACTCCCTTCCAACAGAGGTATATACTCAGGCAGTTCTTCTCTTTCCTCAGGAATTTCTTCTAGAAAAGCAACTTCAGCGGCTTTGGCTTTCTCATTCCTGGCTATCTTTCTGCTTCTATTTCTCCTTTGAGTCCGAGTTAGGGGTGCAACTCTTGAACTGGGCCCAATCTTGAAAACAGATGGTATTGTAGCAAAATTTGTACTCTCCACAGTGACAGGTTCACCACAGACTTGGATTTCCTTCCCCTTTAGTTTGGCAGAGGCCGGGGTAGGTGCAGAGATGACTAGACCGGTAGGGGTAGAGACAACAGTCCTCCTACGAATAGCGAGTACTTCTTTCAATCGGAACCCTTTGCAGGGGAGGGAATTCTTGAGCCGACTTCAAGTTGAACTTAATTACGTGCTCTTCAGTTTCTGGCACATTGTCCACTAGTGCGAAGAGAGTGACGTCATCGAACTTGATATCTGTGTTATTGAAACCTTATCCAAAATGGATGATCCAATTGTTAGGCAGCTCATCCTTATAGACAGCGAAGTCCATTCGATTAGTGAAGGAGAATATTAACTTTGGCGCACTCATTTTCTACAGGGTAGATTTCGACGTCAGTCCCGAATTATGCTTCCTTTTGTCGCAAAACTTAGGACGAAAAAGAAATAGTTCGAACACATTTTGGTTTATCTTAGTGTATTTATGATTTAAAAGAGATTGTTTACTGAAATGGTCGTTTATTAGAGGATTTGTTTATTAGGAACGAAATGATTAAAGGACGAAGGTTTATAGAAAAAGGAAGGGACCCGGTTCGAAATTGAATAGGAAGAAAAATTCTCGCAAAACTTCTCAACCCGAAGGACCGCTCCTAAGCTAACACCTATTGGGTGACCCGACCCGCAATAACGCAGTGATATTCGCTTCCAAAAGATGGCCAAAAACTTGTCCCAATTTATAAATAGCGGCTAGTGTATAAAATCAAAATATTGTAAAATTTTAGAAAATATTTTACACACTAGGGGTACTACGCAAATATACGTATCGTTTCAAGTAATATAGGGTTTTCTTTTATAACCCAGTATCGATCCCACATAGAAGCGAGGTAAGAAATCCTTTAGGCTAATTCCAGTATATTTCTATAAGGCTTAAATTTGGAATGTCGATTAAAATGAGTTTTCTAATAACTAATCTTAAATTAAATTCTTAAATAAAAAGATAACTTATGGATAAATTGGTTTGGAGAAATTCGAGATATTTAAAATTATCTTTCTCTTGCAATTACATAGATCATGTGTAAGAAAGATATGCTTAGAATTAATGTAGTAGTGCCAAATAGAAGCATTCCTATTCTTTACCCTTTGGTCCAGGCATAAAGAACATTGGCTAATCTATAGATCGGTTCAGGATGTTTTAATAGTAGAATGGGTTAATCTAGGCTCACACTACTAGATGTCCAAGGGTGGCTATGGTCGGCTCTACTAGTGACCCGTTCCCTTTCTATAGATCAAATTATTAGAATTTAGTCTGTCACTCTAAAAATTAATCAATTTTGCGCCCAATAAACAATATTTCCCTATTTATTTGCACTTCACCTTGAATAACCCGCACAAGGCCTTTGACTACCCAAGGATTCATGTGATATCTACTAGTTAAGAATTCATCTCATTTTAGGTCTCATAATTCTTCAACGGGTTTTAACAATACAAGTGATCAATTTGTAAAGTAAATGAAGATTCGGTATGAATATCATCACCATAATTTAATAAGAGAATATCTAAGCAAATCTTAATTCCTAAACATGCATCTATTTCATTACAAAATAAAAGTAAATGAAAATAATGGCATAAGAAGTAAAAGAATTGATAGAACTATATAATAAATTAAGTGTCAACAAAGAACTTATTTCATTAGTATTCTATTATATTTACGCAACTATCTGTCACCTAGAAGCATCTAATAGATAATTCTATCATAAAAATGATTTTCCTACGCATGCCACTATTTCATATTAAAAGAAAGAGTAAAGGAAATCACTTACGAAACATGGATAATTCACAATAGAAAACTTGGTTTAAAACAAAGAAAATCTACTATAAAGTGTTTACAAAAATTACAAGAGAATGAAGAACACAAAACTTAGTTTTTTCCATCTGAAGGAAAGAAGAAGATTTCTCCACCAAAGTTTCCCACTGATCCATGCGACGCTCGTACATCCCTTACATAAATATCTCAAAATCCCTCACCAATCTCTCCATAAGATGTAAAAATCTACATCTTCATAACTCTAAATGACTAAAATGACTAAGGGGAAAGAGAGAGACTATAGGGTACGATTTTTTCTGAAGGAGTACCCTCCTATTTATAGGCTTCAAGGGTTGCCTCAAGGCACCTCTTCAAAATGTGTCCACATTCAATGAGTCTTCTAGAAGGTGTCTCTAGCGCCTAGGCGCTGGGATCTGGCGCCTAGGCGCCGGACACCGCTTCCAGTTCTTCGCACCTCTTCACGATTAAAACCGCTCCAATGTGACTAGATTCATTGTATCACATGTCCTATATATTAGGAATAACTTCCAGGCTTCTAGAAGGTCTAGAAACTACTTAACACCATAAAAATAACTCCCAAAGTCGTCAAAATCCCGTCCAATAATCATTTCTAGATGATTCTGGAGCCTAGGCACCGTTTTCTCATCGTCACTGGCGCCTGGGCGCCGGGTTTGGCTCATAGGCGCCACCCTGTGCGCAGCTCCACCATTTTACTCCGTTTGGATCCGTTTCAAATCCGTTTAGCCCCATTTCAGTTGGGTTGCGTTCCTAACATCTTTACCTACAAGTTAGACATAAAAACAACCTTTCTCAAAAGTATAATTTCATCCAAAACATGTGAGAAATGTAAAAGATAGTGAGCATAGAAAGACATATTGATATGTGCCAAGTTAGAATTTGCTTTTCTTGCTCATTTTGGTTCAAAATTGCATAGTTTTTGCTTCATCTTCTATAAAATCATATTTAAATACTTAAAAACAAAATTATGCTAAATACCTTCCTTTATAGTGTAATATCTTTAAAAATATGCATAAAGTGGGCATGAAATGAACACTAAAAATAGGTACTTCTTTTTCATGGATCAAAATCCTCCAAACATAAACGTTCCTTGTCCTCAAGTAACACTATAATCATGTAAAACCACATAAGCAAATCATATGTATGAGTTTCTTTAGGAGTTTCTAAAATTTTGTTCTAGAAATATAGTAATCCAATTTAGAAAAAATTTTAGTAAATGAGACCAATTTAAAGTTTAGAAATCTCTTAGATGAAAGAGTATGAAAATATGTGTTGTTATCTAATTCAGAAATTCATGTAAATTTTTCAAAATAAAGGGGTTAGGTATTTTATTTTCTTTACTTAAAAATCTTTATTAAAAATAATTATACTAACTATATTATATTTTAAAACTTAAGATTTTCTCAAATCTTATACTTTAAAAAGCTTAGGTGTGGAACCAATTTTTTATTAGGCCTTTTAATCCTCAAGCTTCTTCTTCCTTTTTCACATAATATACTCTTTTTTTCTTTTATTTTTCTTTTTCTTTTACTTTTCCTTTTCTTTCTTTCTTCTTTTTTCTTTTTTTTTTATGCAAGGATTACTATATCTGGATATGCCTTTAATAATTTTTAATTCCACCATTCCTTTCCTAAAGCATAAGGTAGATATATATCTTTTACTTAGAAATATAATAACAGTTTTGAGAATTATTTTTCAATAAAAGAAATTTAAATATTGAAAACAAATGTCTAGTCCTTCTATTTTTCTAAAAATACAACTTTTCTTACTAAAGATGGTTACACAATATTTATCATTTCTTCACTAAGAAAAATTAACTTTAAATTTTTCATCACTACTATAAATTTTAACTAAATTCTCTTACTTATTTCTATATTCAAAATTTTATTTCCGTAATATAACTTCATACACATAATTATTTTTCATTCAAAAATCAAATTTATTTATAGCATGTTTTGAGGACAAATAAAATTTAAGTTTTTGAAAAAAATTTTCATTCCCCCCCAAACTTGAATTTTTTAAAATATTTTGCAATTAATTCCATAAAATGTAGGAGGAAGAAAAATAAAAGATAAATCTACTAACTACTATAACATCCTATCAAATTTATATACATGCATAATCAGGATAGAATGATTGTAGAAGAAAGTAAATCTAGCATAAAACATGTGTACAATAATATTAAACTAATAAGGAAGTATATTAACTTTAAAATATATTTTTCTTCCTACCCCCAAACTTGAATATGAATATTTATAGCATTCAGCACAGAAAATATAAGCAGGAAAAAAAATAGTTTAGAAATTCTATCTACCACAATTGTCTATCAATAACATCTACATGTATTCATCAGGACAGAATAATTTGCAACAGAAAGTAAATCTAAACTAAACAAGCTAAAATAAAATTAAATTAAAGAAAGGTTAAATAAGCATGACAAACATCGGCATGGGAAAATATATTTAAGTGTTCTTCAAATCTCTAAATTGTTGTACACAAACACAAATACAAACACAGAAACTAAAATATTTAGACTCGCAGATTCATACACAAATATCAATTGAGGTTAATTTGATCTCCTTTTTTACTCACATTTTTCCCTCCTTAATTTCAATTTCTAACCAAATAAACTACATTAATAATGATAATTTAATAAATAAAAAATAGTGTAGTTCATTCATATGTTGTTCATTAAGCAATTTCATGACCTTACTTAGTGAAAACAAAGTCAGATAAAGGAAGTAATAGAGTTGACATGGAGTGGTCCAAGTCTAAACTCTACATGCTTCAAGGTAACGCTCAGCTCCGGTTGAGAACTGAGTTATAACAGACTTGTCAGCCTGCTACTACTAGAAGTCATATACAAATTTAGTCAAGACCAAGGCATAACCTCACAACAATAATCTAATCTGCATTAAAGCAAACACAAAACAACACTAACAATCATGACTCGCAAGCACACTAAATCAAAGCACACAGATAATTATGGGTTGCCTCCCATGAAGCACTTGGTTTTAACGTCGCGGGCTCGACATATGATTCCTCCTGGATCAAAATTCCAATTAAGTACTCCTCGATCAATCTCCCAATCATTTCCAGATCCAGGGATTCCTATAAAATCCTTAAATTTTAATTTTTCTCTCAGCTCTTCATTTTTAGTTTGATTTATATCATTGTTCCTCATATATCTTTCTAGATCCAATATTCTTCTATTGATTTTCTGAATCTACATATTAATATCATCCTTTATAATAAATGGATTTTTATAAGATACTTCAATATCTCCCAAATTTTGGATCAGATGCTCTTTAGATAATTCAGATTCAGGATTAAATTCTTCTATATTACTCTTCTGTTTCAAATTATCTTCCAATTCATCCCCTTTATAATTATTAAATGATGGAGGATCTATCTTAGTTAAGGAAATAGGTTTTTCTAATTCCTTAGGAATTTCTTCCAATGGTCTTCCAATATCCTTTACCTCTTTTCTCAACTCAATGTTCTTTTGAAATATATCCTCAACTTCTCTTCCAAGTCTTAGTTCAATAATTTTATCATGTTCATCATTTAATTCAGGTTTTTCTTGTGATTGAGTCGAATCTAAAGATATAAAGACTGGTAGTGTAGATGAATTCCCTAAATGGGTAGGCATTAAAATTGTATGGGGTATATACATCTTAAGTTCATGAGATTTTTCAACAGATGGAATTAAAATTTTACTATTTTGGTGACGTCCATCATTTCACACCTCTCTTTAACATACATACAGTCTTCTTTAAATAACATTTTTGAATCATCATGAAAATCCATTCCGACCTCATACGTTATCTTACTCTCAAAACTTTCTTGGAAATGGTTTTTATTTAGATAATCAATTTCATCTATCCAAAAACAATCATCAATTTTCTCAGTTGGATGTTTTATAGTCTTTAATACATTAAAAGTTACTTCCTGGTCATTAATATTCATAGTCAACTTTCCTTTTTGCAAATCTATCTTAGCTTGTCCAGTAACAAGGAAAGGTCTCCCTAAAATAATTGGAATTTCTTTATCTTCCTCCATATCTAATACAATAAAGTCCACAGGAAAAATAAACTTATCCACTTTAACAAGCACATTTTCTATAACTCCTTTTGGATAAATGATAGATCTATCAGCTAACATAAGGGTTACAGTAGTGGGAGAAATATCGACTAAACCTATTCTTCTAAATATAGATAGAGGCATCACATTAATGCTTACTCCTAAATGACATAAAGCTTTTCCACATAATCTTTTTCCAATTGCACAAGGAATTGTAAAGCTACAAGGATCATTAAGTTTTTGAGGAAAATTTTTCTAAAGTATAGCACTGCACTCCTCACTTAGTGCAATTGTCTCGTAATACCTAAATTTCCTTTTCTTGCTCAACATGTCCTTCATAAACTTTGCATAACTTGGCATCTGTTCCAAAGCTTCAGTGAAAAGAATATTTATCGTTAACTTCTTAACTACTTTAATGAACTTTGAAAATTTCTTATCCAACTCATGTTCTCTAAGTTTTTGAGGAAATGGAGGTGGTGGTCTTTCCATACTGATTTTAGTTGGAGAAATTAATTTTTCCAGATCCTTAGAAACATGTTTTTCAGGTCTTTTGGCTTCTTTTGTGTCTCTCACAACTTCTTTGTCTTTGCTAACCACATCCTCTATCTCTCTTCCACTTTTAAATTGGACAGCTTCTACTTGTTCAATAATGTTCTCTTTAGGGTTGATCTCAATGTTGCTATGAAGTGTTCCTTGGGGTCTATTGCTTTGTGAATTAAAAATTTGTCCCAATTGATTCTCTATGTTTATAATCGTAGCATTTTGACTTTGCAATTGGTTTCCCACTTTCAATATCACTTCTTCCATAGACATCTCCTTATCCTCAAATTGTTGATCATTGTTAGAATCCGGTAGATATGAAGTCTATAGTTTGTGTTCCCCTGATTATTCCAACTTCCATTAGGATTTGCATGATTATTTTCTCATTTTTGGTTTCCACCATCAGTAGTATGATTCCAATTAAATTTACGATGTTTCTCCCAACACGGGTTGTAAAAGTTAGAATATGGCTTGTTTGTGATATTTAAAGTCTCATATGGTAAGTTAGAATCAATCATATTCCCTAATGAACTTTCCTCACTTACTGGAGTAAATTGAGGCTAGTTCATTCCAAATTGGTTCAACTTCCTTGATATTTCAGTAACCTGAGATGCAAGAATTGCAATCGCATCTATATCATGAACACTAGCTGCCTTTTTAGGATTTACCCTTGCAGAGGGCCATTCAAATTCATTTGTAGCCATTTCGTCAATTAACGCATACGCTTCATCAAATGATTTTGACATTAACGATCCACCAGGCGTAGCCGTCAATTATAAACTTAAGGGATCCTACTAACCCATTATAAAAAGTTTCAATGATTAACCAATTAGGCAGAGCATGATGTGGACACTTTCTTAGGAATTCCTTAAATCTTTCCCAGGCTTCGTATATTGTTTCTCCTTCATATTGACAAAATGAGAAAATATCGTTTCTAAGTTTAATAGTCCTTGAAGGTGGAAAATGGTAGCTAGGAATTTCTGAGTTAACTCCTCCCAATTTTTAATAGAACTAGGTGCTAATGAGTATAACCACATTTTAGCCTTATCTCTTAGTGAGAAAGGAAAAAGCCTTAGTCTAACAGCATCGTTTGTCATACTGTTATAACAAAATGTTGCACAAAGTTCTAGAAAACATGATAAGTGTAAATAGGGATCCTCCAAAGGAGTTCCCCCAAACTGATTGTTCTGCACAAGTTGGATAATCTCAGGATTTATTTCAAACGAGTCAGCTTCTATGACAGGATTTTGTATACTTGAGTGAATTTCATCTGTCGTAGGATTTTCATAATCCCTCAATGAAGTATGATGATTTTTCAAGTTATTATCTTGAAAGTTTTCCGTTTCCATTTCTAGTTTTTCGAGTCCCTTCTGTTTTTTTCATTTTTCCATTTTTCTAACTCGGGATCATAAGGCACAAGTTCTTTAGATCATTTGTTTCGCATACAGAGCACAACAAATGTTACATTAAAAATTAAACAAAAAATAGATAAAATATATTCAACACAACAAAATATTTTCACGAACACCTTATTTTTCACACAAACAGTTTTTACGACACTACAATTTTCAAAGTCTAAACCTAATTATTTCAACTTAAATTCTCCTAAAGTTCTTACCGAAGCTTCCCCGGCAACGGTGCCAAAAACTTGACCCGACCCACAATAACGTAGTAATATTCGCTTCCAAAAGATGGCCAAAAACTTCTCCCAATTTATAAATAGTGGCTAGTGTATAAAATCAAAATGTTCTAAATTTTAGAAAATATTTTACACACTAGGGGTACTACGCAAGTATACGTATCGTTTCAAGTAATATAGGGTTTTCTTTTATAACCCCGAGTATCGATCCCACGAGAGAAGCGAGGTAAGAAATCCTTTAGGCTAATTCCGATCTATTTCTATAAGGCCTAAATTTGGAATGTCAATTAAAAAGAGTTTTCTAATAACTAATCTTAAATTAAATTCTTAAATAAAAAGATAACTTATGGATAAATTGGTTTGGAGAAATTCGAGATAATAAAAATTACCTTTCTTTTGCAATTACATAGATAATGTGTAAGAAAGATATGCTTAGAATTAATGTAGTAGTGCAAAATAGAAGCATTCTTATTATTTACCCTTTTGTCTAGGCCAAAAGAACATTGGCTAATCTATAGATCGGTTCATGATGTTTTATTAGTAGGATTAAATTATTAATTAGACTTATTATGGGTTAAGTCTAATTATTTAAGGTTAATTAAACCTAATTTAGGTTAGGTTTAATTGATTAATCAGATTTATTATGGGTTAAGTCTAATTATTTAAGGTTAATTAAACCTAATTTAAGTAAGGTTTAATTAATTATTTAGATTTATTATGGGTTAAGTCTAATTATTTAAGGTTAATTAAACCTAATTTAGGTAAGGTTTAATTGATTAATTAGACTTATTATGGGTTAAGTCTAATTATTTATGGTTAATTAAACCTAATTTAGGTAAGGTTTAATTGATTAATTAGACTTATTATGGGTTAAGTCTAATTATTTAAGGTTAATTAAACCTAATTTAGGTAAGGTTTAATTGATTAATTAGACTTATTATGGGTTAAGTCTAATTATTTAAAGTTAATTAAACCTAATTTTGGTAAGGTTTAATTGATTAATTAGACTTATTATGGGTTAAGTCTAATTATTTAAGGTTAATTAAACCTAATTTAGGTAAGGTTTAATTAAGTAGGTTTAAATGATATTATAAACTTGATTAAGTCTAATTTTATCTTTTTGGACTTAATTAATTGAATTTTGGGTTTAATAGGTTTAAATGATATTTTAAACCTAATTAAATCTATTTTTGTCATTTTAAACTTAATTAATTAAATTTAGGATTAAATAGGTTGAAATGATGTTTTAAACCTAATTAAGTCTAATTTTGTCATTTTAGACTTAATTAATTAAATTTAGGATTAAATAGGTTTAAATGATGTTTTAAACCTAATTAAGTCTAATTTTTCCATTTTAGACTTAATTAATTAAATTTAAGGTTTAATAGGTTTAAATGATGTTTTAAACTTAATTAAGTCTAATTTTATCATTTTAAACTTAATTAAAGTTTTCCATTAGCCTATCATAGACTAGATTCATTTCAAACTTAGATTATTAAGGAAACTAAGCTAAGTTTATAAAAGGTTATTTTTAGGATTAAAATCAATTGATTAATAAAGAGTTTTAATCCTAAAATTCAAAATGTCATTCAAAATTATTTCTATGACTTATAAATGATTCTCTTAGGATTATTTTCTGTTGCCCTAGTATTTCTAGTCATTTCCATTTTATTTTTCTTAATTTTCAATTTTTTTATAATTATTATTTAAAATAATTACAAAAAGACTTGAAAATTAGAGAAAAGTACCATTGACATGTTTTATGTCCTTGGAAAATCATGAAAGATCCCTAAGAGCATAGAAATAAATGCCTCAAAGTTTCATATTTTTTTTATTTATAAATAATTTTTAATAATTAAAATACTCCAGAGAGTATTTAATTATTTAAAAATTAAATAATGGGAACAAAATTATGATTTTTATTTAATAATTTTCTCATCTTCAAGAGCTTTCCAGAGGTATTTTTATCATATTTTTATGACCACTAGATAAAAAGATATTAAATTTTGAAGTTTTTAAAGTTAAAATTAATTTTAACCAATTTCGCACCGCCATACTCACCTCCCGCCGACGCGTGTCCTTGAAAGCGTCGAACGGGTGGGAGGATCTGCTGCGGGAGGCCGAACATGAGACACCGTGGAGCGCGATCAGCATCGTTCATCCTGAAACATGAGATCGAACGACTGAGATAATTCGAATAAAAATTCGAATTATTTCAAGCCGTTAAATTTCAAACCTTAATATCTCACTCATTTCTTAATGAAATTGAGTGATTTTTGAACCCATGGAATCATCTAAACATGTAGAATATTTTCATACGGTGATGTAACATTTTTGGGCTAATATAGCACATGATATTTCAAAAAATACAAATTATTTTGTGAAAAATAATTTCATACCTTTGCCTCAAGCAAATCAAGCTAGATCAGACCTTGTAGTTGTCTTCTAGGACCCCAATGAAAGATTATTGCTACAGCAATTTGATCCAAAAGTCGGTCTTAAAAGAGAAATTTAAAGAGGTGGCTTGTTTGGGCTGTTTTTAAAATTTGATCAAATTGGCTCGATTGGGCTTAATCTATGGCAAGGATTTGATCCTAATGTATTGCTAAGACTCTTGGGAAGAGTTTTTATGTTGTAAGCAAGGAGATTTGAGTAGCCTATAGGTCTTACTAATTTTTTTCTTCTCTCCCTACTAGGCTCCGTTTGGGCTCTATTTATAGCCAAGGGGAGGCCATGGCTTAGCTTAGGTTGTTCTAGGGGAGTTGTTATCTCCCCTATTAACCCATTGGAGATGGAATTTGGTTGAGAGGATAGGCATTGTTGCTTCTCCCAAGTTTTCCATGATGAGCTCAATGTTTTGGCTCTCCTCCATTGGATCATGCAAGAGGTTATAAGTGAGCTGTAATTTCTTCTCCTTATGAGCTTACAAATCACCCTCTAACCTTGGCAAATGGTGACACATATGCTCTCCTCTCATGATTCCATTTAACCATGTTAAGGGGTGGGTTTAGGCTTGGTTCTCTCTCTATTGGCTAGTCTAGGAGGTGGGAGATGAGGCTTGGGGTTGGCTGGCCACCTCATGGCTAAGTAAGGGTGAGTCATGGCTTAGGGTCAACAGGATTTGTCATTGGGTCTGGTTTGACCAATTTGACCAATGTTGATTTTTTTAGGTTAAAAGGTTGACCTATGGGGTCAACAGGGTTGGTCATTGGGTCTAATTTGACCATTTTGACCAAAGTTAACTATTTTTAGGTCAAAAGGTTGACCTATGGGGTCATTGGATCTGGTTTGACAAATTTGACCAATGTTTACTTTTTAGGTCAAAAGGGTGACCTATAGGGTCAATAGGGTTGGTCATTGGGTCTGGTTTGACCATTTTGACCAAAGTTGATTTCCTTAGGTAAAAAGGGTGACCTATGAAGTGAGTCGACATGGGTCTGGTCATTAGTGCATGTTGACTTTTGCAAGGGTGAATGTGTAACGTCAATGTTGACTTTAATTGCTTTCGACTAATGTTGACTTTTAGGTCGAAAGGGTGACCTATGGGGTCAACAGGTGGTCATTAGGTCTAGTTGACTGTTTGGTCAATGTTGACTTTGAGTTGCAAGTTAATGGTCGACGTTCAATGGTTGACCAATTTGCAATGTTGACTTTTTAGGTCAAAAGGGTTGACTTATGGGGTCGTAACGAGGGTTGGTCATTGGGTCCGTTTGACCAATTGACATCGACTTAGTCGACATGGTCATTATGTCGTTGACCATTTGCCAATGTTGACTTTTAGGTCAAAAGGGTGACTTATGGAGTCAACAGTGGGTTTCGACCAATTTGACCAATGTTGACTTTTTAGGTCAAAAGGTTGACCTATGGGGTCAACAGGGTTGGTCATTGGGTCTGGTTTGACCATTTTGACTAATGTTGACTTTTTAGGTCAAAAGGGTGGCCTATAGGGTCAATAGGGTTAGTCATTGGGTCTGGTTTGACCAATTTGACCAATGTTGACTTTTTAGGTCAAAAGGTATTAACTCATTATAAATGAGGTCAATAATCACGCCGATCTTGCTGTCGGCGGGATCGATCTCGCCGTCTGCGAGCTTAGGTAAATTGCCCAATTTTTCGCTCCGGTCCGAATATTTTCTGATTTCTTGATATAGATTCAAATTTGTGATGATTCTAAAATGTAAAATGAGTAGAATTCATTCTATATTTTAATTTTTCAATAACTATAATAAATAGATCATAATTAATAACTACTATGGGTTGTCTCTCATAAAGCGCTTGGTTTAACGTCGTCAGCCCGACCTAATTTAATTAGTAATTAGGTTGACTGAGCATTAAAATCTCTTTAAAATTTGGTCTTATTCCTTCAAAATAAGGTTTTAATCTGTGTCGGTTTACTTTAAACTTATGCCCAGTTTTTGGATCTTCAATTTCTATGGTTCCATATGAAAATATTTGAGTTATAGTGAAAGGCCCTAACCATCGAGATTTCAATTTCCCAGGAAATAATTTTAGTCTTATATTATAAAGCAAAACTTCTTGTCCTGTCTCAAAATTCTTCAGGTTAATTTTCGGATCATGCCATAATTTCATTTTTTTTTTATAAATTCTATCATTATGGTAAGATTCATTTCTTAATTCATCTAATTCATTTAATTGCAATATTCTTTTCTCACCAGCTTCATTCAAATTGTAATTAAATACTTTAATTTCCCAATAAGCTTTATGTTCTAATTCAACTGTTAAGTGGCAAGTCTTTCCATAAATAAGCATGTAAGGAGTCATTTCAATCGGAGTTTTATAAGCAGTCCTGTATGCCCATAAAGCAGTGTCTAATCTTATAGAGTAATCCAATCTAGTAGGGTTTACAGTCTTTTCTAAAATACGTTTAATCTCTCGATTAGAAACTTCAGCTAATCCTCTGGTTTGTTGATGATAAGCAGTTGATATCTTATGAATAATGTTAAATTTTTCTACTATTTTGTGAATATATTTATTTCTAAAATGAGAACCTCCGTCAGTGATAATCACTCTTGGCATTCCAAATCTAGTAAAAATATTTTTCATTAGAAACTTTGAAACACTCTTAGCGTCACATCGAGGTAAAGCTTGTGCTTCAATCCATTTAGAAACATAATCAACAACAACTAATATATATGAGTTTCCAAATGAAGGAACAAATGGTTCCATAAAATCTAATCCCCAAACATAAAAAATTTCAACTTCTAATATAGAATTTTGAGGCATTTCATTTCTTCTAGATATATTTCCTACTCGTTAGCATCTATCGCAAGTTTTGATATATCTATAAACATCTCTAAAAAGAGTAAACCAATAAAATCCAGATTGTAAAATTTTATAAGCAGTTTTATCTGTTCCAAAATGTCATCCAAAATCAGATTCATGACATTTCTGAATGATTTGTTATGTTTCTTCATAAGGCACGCATCTTCTAATTATAAGATCCTTACATTGCTTATATAAATATGGTTCATCCCAAAAATATGTTTTAGCATCATGAATGAATTTTCTCTATTGTTGCAAAGTTAACATAAGTGGTAAAATATCACTTACAATATAATTTAGTATGTCAGCATATCTTTGTATTTTCCACTCATTTATATTATATAATTGTTCATCAGGAAAACTGTCAGTAATTTCATTATCAGTTTCAGATAATTCATTATATTCTAGCCTTGATAAATGATCTTCAATTTTATTATCAGTTCCCTTTTTGTTAATGATTTCAAAATCAAATTCTTGCATTAGTAATATCCATCTAATTAATCCTGGTTTGGAATCTATCTTTTGCATTAGATATTTAATAGCAGAGTGATCAGTATGCAAAATACATTTATTTCTAATTAGATAAGGCCTAAATTTATCAAAGGCATAAACAATTGCTAATAGCTCTTTTTCAGTAACTGTATAATTCAATTCAGCATTATTAAGAGTTTTACTAGTTTAGTATAAGATTTTAAAAATTTTATCATATCTTTACCCAAGTACTGCTCCTATACCATAATCACTAGCATCACACATAAGTTCAAATGGTTTCTCCCAATCAGGTGAAACTATTATAGGTGCTGTGATTAATTTATCTTTTAATAATTCAAAAGCATTTAAGCATTCAGTTGTGAATTCAAATTTCATATCCTTTTCTAAAAGTTGGCATAAAGGTTTAGTAATTTTTGAAAAATTTTTTATGTAGCGTCTATAGAATCCAGCATGTCCAAGAAAACTTCTTACCCCTTTTACTGTAGTTGGAGGTGGTAATTTAGCTATAACTTGAATTTTTTCAGGGTCTACATCCATGCCATTTTCTGAAATTTTCTGCCCTGATACAATTCCTCCTCCAACCATAAATTGTCATTTCTCCCAATTTAGAACTAAGTTAGTTTTCTCGCATACTTCTAATACTTTTTCAAGATGATTCAAGCATGCATCAAATGATGTTCCAAATACAGAGAAATCATCCATAAATACTTTTATTCCATCATCAATTAATTTACTAAATATAGACATCATACATCTCTGGAATGATTCAGGTGCATTACATAATCCAAAAGGCATTCTTCGAAAAGCAAATGTTCCATAAGGACTACTAAATGTAGTTTTCTCTTGATCCTCAGGAGCAATATGTATCTGATGATAACCGGTATATCCATCTAAAAAACAAAAATATTTATGTCCGACTAATCTATCCAACATTTGGTCTAGAAATGGTAATGGGAAGTGATCTTCCTGGTGGCTGCATTTAATTTTCTATAGTCAATACATATACGCCATCCAGTAACTTGTCTTATAGGTATTAAATCATTATTTTCAGTAACTTATCACTCCTCCTTTCTTAGGAACACAGTGAATTGGGCTTACCCAAGCATTGTCCGAAATAGGATATATAATACCATTATCTAATCATTTTAATATTTTTTTCTTGACTACTTTCATTATTGAGTTTAATCTCTTTTGAGGATCTACTCTTGGCTTATGTTCATTATCTAAAATAATTCTGTGCATACAGATTGAATGACTAATTCCTTTAATATCTGCTAAAGTCCAACAAAAAGTTTTCTTATATTTTTTTAATATGTCTAACAGTTTTTGTTCTTGTGATTCATTCAATTCAGCTGATATAATAACTCGTAGGGTTGAATGGTTACCTAAGTAAACATATTTTAAATGATTAGGTAGAATTTTTAATTCAAGTTCAGGAGGTCTAATTATTGATGGAACTATATTCTTTTCAATGTTTTTAGTATTATCCAATATTTCAAATTTTTCCTGTATATAATCCAGTTTTTCATTATCTTCTTCTTTAATTAATTCTATATTTTATTTTTCTAACTTTTCTTCATAATAGTCTTTAAAATGTTCATTTTGCAAATGTTCAAGTATTTCCATTCGAAAACATTCATCATCTTTTTCTAAAGCAGGATATTTCATTGATTTTGCTATGTTAAAAGTTAAATTTTGATCGTTTACTCTCATAGTCAATTCTCCTTTCGGAACATCAATCATAGCTTTTCCAGTGGCTAAAAGAGTTCTTCATAATATTATTGGAATTTCTTTATCTTCTTCCATATCTAGAACAATAAAATCTACCGGGAAGATAAATTTATCCACTTTTACTAACACATCTTCGATAACTACCTTTGGATAAGTCACAGAACGATCAGCTAACTGAAGAGTTACTGAAGTAGGTGAAATTTCTCCTAATTCTAATCTTTTAAAAATTGATAGAGGCATTAAATTTATGCTTGCTCCTAAGTCACACAAAGCTTTTCCATAAAATTTTTCTCCAATAGCGCAAGGTATAGTGAAACTACCATGATCTTTTAATTTTTCAGGATGCTTTTTCTGAATATTTGCACTACACTCTTCGCTAAGTGCAACAGTTTCATTATCTGTAATTTTTTTTATTTAAAATATCTTTCATAAATTTTACATAATTAGGGATTTGTTCTAATGCTTCTACAAAAGGAATATTTATCGTTAGTTTTTTTTTAAATTTCAAGGAATTTAGCAAATTGCTTATCTTTTTTATGTTGTTTAAGTCGTTGAGGAAATGTTGGTGGTGGTTTTTCTATAGATATTTTTATAGGGATTAATGGATATTCTATGTTTTAATCTTGTTGATCCTTTTCTTTCTCAATTTCCACTTTCTCATTTTTACTTTCTGTTTCTTTCTGAATTTTAGTTTCTAACTCTTTTCCACTTCTTAATTGTATCGCTTTAATTTGATCTTTTCCTTGGTCTTTAGGATTTATTTCTACATTACTAGGAAAAATTTCAGGAATTCTCTGTTAAGTGCAGTAGCGATGTGTCCGAGTTGAGTTTCAATATTTTTTATTGTTGTTCCTTGATTTTGTATTTGATTTCCTTGATTTTGCAAGTGCTGACCCATACTTAATATTAATTTTTCTATAGATAACTTCTTATCTTTAAACTAAGTGTTATTAAACCCAGGTGGTTAAGATGGTTTATAATTTATATTTCCTCGATTAGTTGGATTTCCTATAAAGTTGTTCATCCATTGTTTATTAGCTGTATTGTTATTCCAATTAAAATTTGGATGATTCTTCCAACCAGGATTATAATAATTTGCATAAGGATTATTGGGTCTATTATTAATAGCATTTATAGTTTCATAAGAAGATTAATAATCTACAATTTGTCCAAATGAGTTTTCTTCTAATATAGGAGAGTAATTCATTGCAAAATGATCTAATTTCTTTGATATAGCAGCAATTTGAGATGCTAAAATAGATATTGCATCATTTTCATAAACACTAGCTATCTTTTTAGGATTTAATCTTTCAGCAGACCATTGAAAATAGTTAGTAACTATTTCTTCGATTAACGCATAGGCTTCATCAAATGGTTTTGACATTAATGAACCTCTAGCAGCAGCATCAATGATTGATCTAAGAGATCCTATAAATCCATTGTAAAAAGTTTGAATAATTAACCAATCTGGTAACGCATGATGTGGGCATTTTCTAAGAAGTTCTTTAAATCTCTCCCAAGCTTCATATATGGATTCTTCATCAAACTAACTAAAAGATGTTATATCATTTCTAAGTTTTACAGTTTTCGAAGGAGAAATATATTTGGATAGAAAATTTTGTGATAATTCTCCCTAAGTTTTAATAGATCAAGGTGCTAATGAATTTAACCACATCTTAGTCTTATCCCTTAAAGAAAAAGGAAAAAGCCTAAGTCTAATAAAAGTAGCACATAGTTCCAAAAAACTAGCAAGATCTAAATTAGGATTTTCATTAGGTGAACCACTAAATTGATTATTCTGTATCATTTGGATAATTGCAGGTTTAAGTTCAAATGAATTAGCAGCCACATCAGCATTTTGAATAGTTAGGTGAATTTCATCTAATGTAGGGTTGACATAGTCTCTTAATGGTCTTTGTTGGTTTATATTTTTCAATTTCTGGATTATTTGTCATTTGTGTTAAATTTATAATTTCTCTCTTTTGTTTTCTAATTCTTTTAATTGTGTGCTTTCATTCTGAATCGTAAGGTATTAAATTTTCGTTTCTAAATTTACGCATACAATTTATAAGTAATATTTAAAATAGTCCGTTACTCTAGTAATTATTTTAATAATTCTATTAATTACCTCAATAATTACTTTACTTCACTTCCCCGATAACGGCGCCAAAAACTTGATCCACTTTTTGATATTTATACTTACAATTGTGATATAAAAAGTTAGCGACGGCACCAAAAACTTGATCTGCACTGAATATATATACTGATGATTCTGTTATGGATTTAATGATTTATATTGTGGATACTACGCAAGTATACGTATCGTTATCAAGTAATATAGGGCTCTAATGGAGTCCTTGATATCGATCCCACAGGGATGTTAGAAAATTTCAAAGTCAAATTAAAGTAAACTTACTTACTAATCTAGTATACGAAAATTAAGAATACTTAGACTAAAAATAAACTAATGCTTAAGGTTGAATATAAGATTTCAGAAAAGTATCTTTCTCCTTGTTTTAGAGAATTAAGTGAATGAAGAATGAAATAAGTTTTTAATTGTATTGTGCCAATTAGGAGCATTCCTATTCTTTACCCTTTGGTCCAGGTGCAAAGAACATTGACTAGTCTTATGTTTGATTACTGAATCTGCGGCTAGGCTGAGAGGATACCGACAGCCACTTTAGAGCTCTCACGTTCCCATCGCCTGAGGGCTAACATCTACACTTCAGCTCTCAAACAATAAGACCGAATTGAATATTTTAGTCTGTCACACTAAAATGTTCAATTCTACGCCCGATAGTTAATATTTCCCTATTTATTTGCACCCTCCTTCCAAGGCTTTTGACTTCCATGAATCTTGGATATAATCTTTACTATGGTTGATATTTCAACATATGTTAACAAATCCATGGGCTAGATTGAAAGTAAATTAAGATTTAAGTTAAAGATTAGCACAATTTCTATTTTCATATTTTTAGGCACAATTACTTTAATTCATCATTTCACGAAATCTCGATAACAAGGAGAAAGACTAAGGAAACTACTCAGAATGCATGGGAAAATCAACACAAAGTATGGATTTCAATAAAGTTAACAAAAAAATAACAAATATACTTATCTCAATTCTTCTCCCCAAGCAAATTCTTGAAGTTCCTTTGACTCTTCCTTATAGTACAACACACCAAAACGCTAAACACTTTATCTACTCACTCAAAGACTCTTAAATTACACTTAAATTCCACACAAATGACACAAAAATGACACACAAATGACTAAAATTCATCTCTATTTATAGAAGGGTCAATTCTCCAAAGGTTGCTTAAGCATCTCTTCAAAAAGCGTCCAAGTTCATTGTATTTTGGTTCTTTTCAACTGTCTCGCCCTAGGCAGCTTGATCTCACCGTCGACGGGCTTCTAGAAGATGGGCTATCTGCACCGATCTCGCTGTCGGCGGGCTCCTTATAATATATAAAAAATCTTTCGGGAAAAACTTGTCGTCGGCGGCCTAAATCTCACCGTCGGCGCGATAGTTCAATTTTTATCAAATTGTTTCCTTTTACTCCAAATTTGCTTCTTTCGTGCTTTTACTTTCAGTACTTATAAATCTTTATTCTTGCAATAAAACAAAGAAAATACCTTTCTTTAAAGTGCAATTTCATATAAAATTGGTATAAAATTCTTAATATATTTTCTAGTGATCATGGGTGAGTTTAATTTGATTTTGGTGGAGGTTTCAGAGATGTCCTGGTTCTGGGCTGAGAATTGAGCTCCAAAATTGAGCTCAATCAATGGGGTTAGGGCAGGAGAATAGTGGGGATCTATTGCTCTAGGCTAGGAGAAGGTCCTGTAGTAATTTTATCAGAGTTTTGTTAAGCTCTGGTTCATCACCTTGTTTGGCCGAGAAGGTGGTGGGTTTAAATAGACATGGCTGGAGGGCCTCCCAGGGGGAGTTAGGGCTTGGGATCAGCTGCCTTGGTCAAGGGAAGAACAGCCATGGAGTCCAATTGAGTTGGGACAGCTCAGCTAGTGAGTTTGAATTTTTTGAATCAAATGGGTGCCCTCGGCCATGGTGTTTTCCGGGAACTGTGGTGGCTGGCCGACCAGGCATGGGTCACCTTCATGGTCAGGGAGGTCAGGGCTTGAATTTGGTGCAAGCAATGGAGGTTAGCCATGTGTAAAGAGTGTGGCTTTAAGTGGTATGGTGAGGGGGTCATTTCAAGTTCAATTAGATCAAGTCATGGGTTTGGGTTGACTGCACCACCCAAGGTTGGTTTGGGCTAAAGAGAAAGTCACTTGGGTCAGCTTGATTAGTGGGGTCAAGTCACAATCCAAGTACAATTAAGTTTAAGCATAGGTTAAGGGAAGCATAGGATTGTTTAATCAACTTTAAGGGAATCATTAAAGTACTCCCATCTCTTGCCATAAATGGATTGATGACAAGGTCAAGCTATCATGGCTTCATATGGCCTGTGAATAACTCCATTGTGCCGTCATTTGGCTTTAGAAAAGTTAAGTCATTTGCATGAAGAAGGATATTGGCATTTTTGATGATTTTAGAGGAAATTGGCATGAGGCTTAATTTAGAAAAATTTGATGATCAATTAGAACTTTAGGGATGATATAAATCAAAGGGGTGATGAGGGAAACTTCATGTGGGCTGTGGAATGGGTTTTGTGCTTTAAAGATTTGGTGGAAGTGGGCTTTTAAATGCTTTAAGGGAGTGGGATTTTAGATTTTAAAATGAACTTTTGGTTGAAAATTTGGTTAGGGGTTGGGCCAAATAAATGTTGGGCTTAGTTTAGGGATGTGTCATGAACATTTTAGAAAAGATTTGGTATCATTTAGAGTGGAATTGGATTTTTATTGGGCTTTTTGGTAAAGGGGTCAAAGTGGGTCAAATTGGGCTAACTTGGGTTGAGGTTGGGCTAAAGTTAGATTTGATGTAAAATTAATGTTGAGAAATGTTTATGGGAGTGTCACAAAGAGTTTTCAACTTTGGTTGGGCTTTGATTTTGAGATTTGGGCCCATTTGGGTTTATGGTGGGTTTAGGCCAAAAATGGGGATTTTGGTTTTGAGTTAGGTTTGAATGGAGTTTAGGTTCAAATTTTGGGCAAATCTAGTTATTTTTTTGTTTGTGGGGATATTGGGTAGGTTTTAGAAAATATTTGGGGCCAATTGAAGTTGAATTAGGTTGGTTTGGGCTAGGTTTAGGTCATGGGCAAAAATTGGGCTTTAAGCTTCAAATTAGAATTGGATCAAAATGTTAATAAAATTGGGCTTGGATTTGGTCTAAATTGATATTGGGGATATTGAATTGAAGTTTAGAATTTAATTGAATCAAAATTGAGGTCAATTGGGTTGATTTAGTTTGACATTGGGCTTACTTGGTTAAAAGTGGGCCAAATTGGTAGTTTTTGTATAAGTGGGTTAAATTGACAAAATTGGCCTATGGTGTAGTGGAACAAAATAAAATTGGGAATATTTGGGATTTTTTGAAATTTTCTGGGAATTTTTTGAATTTTTGGAATTTTTTGGGTTAAAAGTGTATTTTGGGTATTTGGAGGGTATTGAGGGGTATTTTTAGAACTTTTGGTATATTTGGCTAAGGGTGATCAATTTGAATGGTGGGAAATTTTTAGGATTGGTTTTTATGAATTTTGGGGAATTTAGGCAATTTTGCAAATTTTGGGTAGTTTCGAGGGCATTTGGTAGGTTTGGTGGGTGTAGGGCCCCCGGGGGTCAAAAATTGAAATTTGGGAAAATAAAGATTGATCAAGTTTGAGTAGAATGGAATCACTTTGGTTGAGCCATGAAGCCATATCAAGCCCATAAGAGCCATGAGAGGACTCATTTGATGCATTCCCTATGTTGTTCCTAACCCTCTTAGCCAAGGGCTTAGGGGTTAAGGTCTATCCATATGAATTACCTACAAGAGTCAGGAAGTCAAGCTGGATATGAATAATTTTAGGATTTGGAATGTGTGTGAAAGTGTAATGTGTGCAGGTCAAACCTCACCAAACCAGGCCACCCAGGGTAGTCCTAAGGCCAAAGAGTCCTATAGGGAACTCATCCTTCAAACCTCCACATTTGATCTTAGCCCTCCAAGTGACTTAGGGGTTTACAATCAAACTTATGGGGTTTGCAGGGAGTTAATAGTTTTTTGAATTTCTGAGTGGTGGGTTCCATTTCTAGTCCTCTATGATAGTCAAAGGGAAAGCCTAAGGCTAGATCCTAAGTACTAAGGAGAGAGAAGAGAAAGGACCTCATCAAAAATGAGGTCAACAATACTTTGGGCCTTTATCTTCATAATGATGTCATGCTTTCTTTTGGTACACCGGAAAAACAAATCTTAATCAAACCTATTTTTCCCCAATGGATACAATCTGCTCATGGCAAGACTTCGTATGGGTTCTATGCACTTTTATCTTCAACGAATAGCCCGACATTAAATGCAGGTCGAAGCATATGGTTACCTGGCTGGTTGAATGCTATTAATGAGAATAGTAATTCACTTTTCTTAACAATAGGGCCGGGAGATTTCTTGGTTCATCATGCTATTGCTCTGGGTTTACATACGACTACATTGATTTTAGTAAAAGGTGCTTTAAATGCGCGTGGTTCCAAGTTAATGCCAGATTAAAAGGATGTCAGTTATAGTTTTCCTTGCGACGGCCCCAGTCGTGGTGGTACTTGTGATATTTCTACTTGGGACGCATTTTATTTGGTAGTTTTTTGGATGTTAAATATCATCGCAAGGGTTACCTTTTATTGGCATTGGAAACACATCCCATTATGGCAGGGTAATGTTTCACAATTTAATGAATCCTCTACTTGTTTGATGGGATGGTTAAGAGATTATCTATGGTTAAACTCTTCACAACTTATCAATGAATATAAACCTTTTGGTATGAATAGTTTATCGGTCTGGGCATGGATGTTCTTATCTGGACATCTTGTTTGGGCTAATGGAGCTATTGGCAAGAATTGATTGAATCTTTAGCGTGGGCTCATGAACGGACACCTTTGGCTAATTTGATTCGATGAAAAGATAAGCCAGTGGCTCTTTCCATTGTGCAAGCAAGATTGGTTGGATTAGTCCACTTTTCTGTAGGTTATATAATCACTTACATAGCTTTCTTGAAAGCCTACACATCAGGAAATTTTGGTTAACTTAGTGAATTCTTTTTTTTTACCCTATCCCCCAAAAACAAAAATATCATTTATTTCGATGAAGAGGAGGTATGTACCTTCTTATATTTTTCCATCTAGGAACCGAACTGTATAAAATAGGAACAGAACATTATGGCTAGAAAAAGTTTGATTCAAAGGGAGAAGAAGCGCCAGAAATTGGAACAGAAATATTATTGGATTCGTCAATCCCAAAATATGTCATAACCAAAAAATTCTAAATATCCCTTTATGGCCCCAAAATTCTCATTTCTTCATCAAAATCATTTTAAACATCTTGAAATTACACAATTGATATAAAATACTTCACATTTCCTAAAATTAGCTAAAATGCTCTAAATTCTAAAAAGCTACCAAAATAACCTAATTTTCACTAAAATTCTCTAAAATTACCAAAATTAAAAAAAACCCTTAAAACCCTAAAATTTATAAAAATCTACACATTCCAATGATTTCACCAAAAATCATTTTGGACCACCTCAAATTATTCAAATTTCCTGATTCACCTCAAATCTCCACAAATTTGCTAGAATTCCAAAAAATTCCGAAATGCCCCAATAGCCCGAAAAATATCATTTCTTCACCAAAATCATTTTAAATCTCTCAAAATTGCCCAATTAATCTACAATACTCCACATTCCTTAAAATTAGACAAATTGCGCAAAATACTCTAAAACTACCAAAAAACTCAATTTTCACTTAAATTCTTCAAAATTACATAAGAACCTAAAAATCTCAAAAATCTAAAAATTTCTAGGACATCCCTTAAAATGCTTCTAGAACACTCCAAGTTATTCAAATTGCTCAAATTCACTCATAATCTCAAAAAATTACCAAAATCCCAAAATTTCCCAAAATGCCCTTATGGCATAGAAATTCTCATATCTTTACCAAAATAATTTTTAAACTCTCCAAAGTACATAATTGATCTAAAATACTCCACCTTCCTTAATACTAGACAAGTTGCCCAAAATTCTCAAAAACAACCAAAATAACACATTTTTACCAAGATTCTCCAAAATTACCAAAATGCCCTTGAAACACTAAAAATCCAAAAAATCTCCAAATTCCTAAGATTAAACCAAAAATAATTCTAAACCACTTCAAATTATTTAAATTTCCCGAATTCTCCCCAAATCACCTAAAATTAGCCAAAATCCCAAAAATACCAAAAATGCGCATATGGCCCAAAAATTCTCTTTTTTTTAGCAAAATCATTTTAAATCTCTTAAAGTGACCCTAGTGATCTAAAATACTCCACATTCCATAAAACAAGCTAAATTGTCCTTAATCCTCCAAAACTACGAAATACTAAATTTCTACCAAAATTCTCCACAATTACTAAAATGTCTTTAAAACCCTAAAAATCCAAAAAAATCTTCAAATTCCTAAGATATCAAAAAAATTCATTGTAATCCACTCTACTTTTTTCAAATTGCCCAAATTCACAAAAAATGTCCCAAAATTAGCCAAAATTTGAAAAATTTTAAAAATGCCCAAAATGCCCAAGAATTCCCATTTCTTCACCAAAATCATTTTAAACCCCTCCTAATTACCCAATTGATCTAAAATACTTAACATTCTTTAAAACTAGCCAAATTGCCCTAAATTCTCCAAAACTAACAAAAATTTTCACCAAAATTACCAAAATGCCATTAGAACCCTAAAAATCCCAAAAATATCTAAATTCCCTAAATTTCACCAAAATATATTCTAAAGCACTCCAAATTATTCAAATTACACAAATTCGCCCCAAATCTCTCAAAATTAGCCAAAATCCCAAAAATTTCCAAATGCCCTATAGCCCAAATATTCTCATTTATTCACCAAAATTATTTCTAACATCTCCAAATTACCCAATTGATCTAAGCTACTCCACATTCATTAAAAATAGACAAATTTCACGAAATTTTCCAAAACTACCAAAAAAAATCAAATTTTCATAAACATTCTCCAAAATTACAAAAACACCCTGAAATCCTTAAATCCTTAAAATCTACAAATTTCTATGCTTTCACTGAAAATCTTTCTAAACCACTCCAAGTTATTCAAATTACCATATTTACACTTAATCTCCCAAAATTAGCCAAAGTTCCAAATATTCCCAAAATGCCCATATGGCGCAAAAATTTTCATTTCTTCACAAATATCTTTTCAAACCTGTTTGAATTACTCAATTGATCTAAAATACATCACATTACTTAAAACTTGCCAAATTACTCTAAATTCTCCAAAACTACCAAAATAACTAAAATATCACCAAAATTCTCCAAAATTACCAAAATGCTCTCAAAACTCTTAAAATCCCAAAAATCTCTAAATTTCTATGATTTCACCAAATATAATTCTAAATAACTCTAAGTTAATCAAATTGTCTAAATTTACCCCACATAGCCCAAAATTATCCAAAACCTCAAAAATTCTTTAAATGCCTTTATACCCCGAAAATTCTCATTTCTTCACCAAAATCTTTCTGAATCTCTCCAAATTACACAATTGATCTAAAATACTTCACATTACTTAATACTAGCCAAATAGCCCTAAATTATCTAAAACTGCCAAAATAACCCAATTTTCACCAAAATTCTCCAATAAAACCCTCAAAATCTTAAGAAACCTCAAACTCCTAAGATTTCACAAAAAAAATTAAAAAACCCCTCAAATTATTCAAAGTGCAAAATTCACCCCAAATCTCATAAAATTAGCTAAATTCCAAAAGTATGTAAATTGCCCCTATGGCACAAAAATTCTTAATTCTTAACTAAAATTATTTTAAACATCTTCAAATTACCCAAGTGATCTAAAATTCTCCACATTGCATGAAACTAGCAAAATTGCCCTAAATTCTACAAAACTAACAAAAATACCCAATTTCTGCCAAAATTCTGCAAAATTACCAAAATGCCAAAAAAAAATCCCAAATATCTCTAAATTTCTATGATTTCAACAAAAATTATTCTAAACTATTCCAAAGTATTCAAATTGACCAAATTTGCCCCAAATCACCTAAAACTTTTAAAAATGCTTCTATGACCAAAAAATTCTCATTTCTTCACAAAAATCATTTTAAACATCTCAACCTTACCCAATTGATCTAATATACTTCATATTTCTTAAAACTAATCAAACTGCTCTAAATTCTCCAAAACTACCAAAATAACCTAATTTTCACCAAAATTATCATAATGCTCTAAAAACACTAAAAATACAAAAAATCTCCAAAATCCTAAGATTTCACCAAAAATCATTCTAAATCACTCCAAATTATTTAAATAACCCAAATTCACTCCAAATCTACCAAACATAGCCAAAATCCAAAAATTTTCTAAAATGCCATGTGGCCCAAAAATTCTCATTTGTTCACCATAATCATTTCAAACCTCTGCAAATTACCTAATTGATCTAAAATACTTTACATTCCTTAAAACTTGCTAAAATGCCATAAATTCTCGAAAATCACCAAACTAACCCAATTTTAACCAAAGTTCTCCAAAATCACAAAAATTATTTTAAAACCCTAAAAATCTCAAAAATATCAAAATTTCTAACAATTCATTGAAAATCATTCAATTTACTCCAAATTATTCAAGTTGCTAACTTCACCCTAAATCTAACAAAATTAGCTGAAATCTAAAAAATTCCGAAAATGCCCCTATGACCCAAAAATTCTCATTTATTTTCTAAAAACATTTAAAACCTCTCCAAATTACCCAATTGATATAAAATACTTTGTATTCCTTAAAACTAGCCAAATTGCCCAAAAATTCCTAAAACTACTAAAATGCTCTTTAAGCCCAAAAAATCGCGGAAGTCTCCAAATTTCTAAGATTTCACCGAAAATCATTCTAAACCACTCCAAATTATTCAAATTACACATAATCGCCTAAAATCTCCTAAATTTAGACATAATCCCAAAAATCCTGAAAAATGCCCTATGGCCCCGAAATTCCCATTTCTTCACCAAAATCTTCTAAAACTTCTCCAAATTACCCAATAGATCTAAAATACTCGACATTCCTTAAAATAACACAATTTTCACCAAAATTCTCAAAAATTACCAAAATGCCATAAAATCCTAAAATTCCAAAAAAATATCCCAAAATTTATGATTTCATAAAAAATCAGTCTAATCCACTCCAAATTATTCAAATTACCCAAATTCACCCCAAATCATCCAATATTTGCAAAATCCAAAAAAATCTGAGAATGCCCTTATGGCCCAAAAATTCTCATTTCCTCACGAAAATTATTTTAAACCTCTCCAAATAACCAAATTGATCTAAAATACTTCACATTGCTTAATACTAGTTAACTTGCTCTAAATTCTAAAACTATGAAAATAACTAAATTTTCACCAAAATGCCCTTAAAATTCTAAATATCCCAAAAATCTCCAAATTCCTAAGATTTCACCAAAAGAAATTCTAAACCACTCCAAAATTTTTAAATTGCTTAAATTCGTCCCAAAACTCCCATAATTAGCCAAAATACTGAAATTTCGTAAATGTCCCTATGGCCCAAAAAATATCATTTCTTCACCAAAATGTTTTTAAACCTCTATAAATTACATAATTGATCTAAACTACTCCACATTCCATAAAACTAGCCTAAGTGCTCTAAATTCTTCAAAATTCTTCAAAAGTACCAAAATGATCTTAAAACCCTAAATTTCCAAAAATCTCCAAATTCCAAAGATTTCACCAAAAATAGTTCTAAAACACTCCAAATTTTTTAAATTGCCCAAATTCACCCACAATTTCCCAAACTAAGCCAAATTCCCAAAAAATCCCAAAATGCCCTTAAGGCCCAAAAATTCTCATTTCTTTACCAAATTAATTTTAAACATCACCAAATTCACCAACTGATCTAAAATACTCCACATTCTTTAAAACAAGCAAAATTTCCGTTAATTCTCCAAAACCCCCAAAATAATTCAATTTTCAACAAAATTCTCCAAATATATAAAAATAACCATAAAACACTAAAAATCTAAAAAATATCCAAATTTCTAACAATTCACCACAAAATAGTCTAATCTACTCTAAATTATTCATATTGCCTAACTTCACCCCAATCCTCCCAAAATTAGCCAAAATTCCAAAAATTTTGAAAATGCCCCTATGGCTCAAAAATTGTCATTTCTTCACAAAAATCATTTTAAACCTCTTCAAATTACTCAATTCATCTAAAATACTCCACATTCCTTAAATTTAACACTACTACCCTAAATTCTCAAAAACTACCAAAATAACCCAAGTTTCACCAAAAATACCAAAATGCCTTTAAAACCCTAAAAATCTTCAAATTACTAAGAATTCACCAAAAATAATTTTGAATCACTCCAAACTATTCAAATTGCCAAAATTCGCCCCAAATCTCCCAAAATTAACCATAAAACTAAAAAAATTCAAAATCTCCAATTTGACAAAATTCACCCCAAAATCATTTTAAACCTCTTGAAATTACCCAATTGATCTAAAGTACTCCACATCCTTTAAAATATCCTAATTTTAAAAAAAAATCTCAAGAATTACTAAATGCCCTTAAAACGCTAAAAATCCAAAAAATAACCAAATTATTAAAATTTCACCAAAAAGTCATTCAAATCAACTCCAAATTAATCAAATTACCCAACTTCACCCCTAATAATCTAATATTATCCAAAATCCAAAAAATTCAGAAAAAGTCCCTATGCCTCAAAATTTCACATTTGATCATGTCGGCATATTTTTAGGTTGTGTGTTATTTTAAAGGGGGGTCGCCTAACAGAAGCTGTCGGCGAATTTTTAATTTAATTAAAATAAATAATTTGAAAAGTAGTATTTGATTTTGAAAATAATTTTGAATTTGAAGGTTTTAAGATATGAGATTAAACCGATCTCACATCCCAAATAGTTTATATAAACGAGCACCGCACCACAAACCGTGTATCTATCCCTAAGGATAGACACACTGCTTGATGGTGGGGCTCGATTAAATAAACTAGAAGATTTGTGACATCCGTTTGGTCCGCGAACCAATTTTATAAGCCGACAAAATTCCCCTGCTTAATATGAAAACATTAAACAGGGTTTATATTACCTGGGTTCTTTAAAATTCCCTATAAGGGCAAGCCTCTATAATTAATTACATCTTAAGTGATAGGAATCACCTAAGAAAACTCTAGATAATAATCAATATTTCTGCTCTCAAGGATTTCAAAGTTTAAGATTTTCAAGGGATTGAAATTTGGAATTTCAATAGGGAATGGATCAAATTTGGAACATTTTGTTTTGGGAATCCAAAGGAAGAAAGGTAGGAGAAATCACGTGACTCGAAGCGAACTTCGGTAATTTCTCGACTATCCTATTGTTTGGCTTGGATTTAGGGAAGTCCTAATATTTATTTAAATGTTTTGATCCCGCCAATTTTAATTAATTAGGATTTATATTTATATGATAGGATCATACAAATAGCCTTGGAGATGCGAGGGTTTATGTCGTACACGAACGACTACCTCGGAATCCTAAGACCGGTTAGGGCTTAATTTGCAATGCAAGTGCCTAACGAAGAGGTTGAGGATTTATGTTGCACTAGGCAAATTACCTCGAAGTCCTATGGTTTTGTTATTTAATTCTAGGAAATTTTTGCTGATGTAGATTCAGGTTTTACTGATGACGATGGCCGTGCTGCCCACCATGCTCCGAGCTCCTTGTTGTTGCAGAGGTTTAGTTTTAGAAGTCATAAATCAGGGGATGAGAAAAGTGTTTTGGTTTAGAGAAAATCTTAATTTCCGTGTGTTTTTTATGTTTTATTTAAAACAAATCTTAAAGTTGATTATAACGACACCGGTTAAGATCCCACGGTTCCATCCTTCCGCATCATTATTTTTATCGGATTCACTTAGTCCGGATGAATTTGCGAAACTCAACCGAATGAGTTCCACACTTTCATTTAGACCGTGGGAAATCCCGTTAGCAACACGTAGGTTACATCATCCGAGGTATTCCCGATCATTCAACAGGACGTTTTAATTTAGTTGTAATTGTAGTTTTGTGTTCCGTTTGTAATTAAATTTTGAGTTGTTTTATATTTTGAAATGTTGTGGCGGTGAATTTTATCTTGCAATGACGTTTAACTTAGTTTTGGTTTCAGTTTTAGGGGCTATCCTAAAGGTGTGAGTTTTCATGCAACAGTTGTTTATCATGCAAGAAAAGTAAGTGCAATGCAGTTAAATAAATTGCAAGAAGGTAAATTGCGAGAAAGTAGATTGCAATAAAATAAAAGCGTACCTGGAGGGTCTTCCCGTCATCCCAAGCTGCACTTAAAACACAATTAGAATATTTAACCAAGTTCCTAGGTAAAGCTAAGGTAAGGTTTATGGTTTTCTACCAAATTCCTAATCCTATAGCTAGTCATTTCCTATGACGTCTAGGTCTTTGTGTTTTGGTTTGAGGACGATCTTTTTCATCAAAGAATAATTAAGTTCAATTGTTCTTATGAACATCCTATCATATCGAGGAAGTGCTTAAGACAAATCTTAAACATCTTTTCAATATTTTCTAGGATTGTTTTAAGTCCAAATGAATTTAATTATACAAATGAATTAATCGTCCAGGAATTCAAGTTTTGTTAACTTGCTCAGATGAATCTAGGACATTTGAATATCCTATGAGTGAAGTAACATTTCATTTAATGTTCTATTTAGGAGTTATGATGACTAAAGCATTTGAGGGTAAATTGGTGTTCGGATGGTTTGTGATTTAGTTTAATTTCAATTAATGGGTTTAAATTTGGAATAGTGTTCAAGTTGCTTTATATTTAATTTCTTTCTGTTTTAGGTGATGTTATATTTAATTTAATTTAATTTAATTTAATTTAATTTAATTTAATTCAATTTAATTTGATTTGATGTTACATTAATTAATTTGATTTGATTTAGTTTTAATTTAATTTGATTTAATTTAATTTAATTTGATTTAATTTGATTTAATTTGAATTAATTTAATTTAATTATTTAATTTAATTTAATTTAATTTAATTTAATTTAATTTAATTTAATTTGTTTAATTCAATTTAATTTAATCTTTAATTTAATTTAATTTTTAATCTTAATTTAATTTAATTTAATTTAATTTATTTAATTTAATTTAATTTTAATTTAATTTTATTTTTTAATTTTAATTGAAATTTTTAAAAGAGTTTAATAATTTAATTTTAGTTTGATGATTAAGTCTTTTAATATTTTGAATTTGAGTTATCATTTTAATTAAGAATTGAATATTAATGGGATAATTAATTTAGGGATTTTTAAATCAAAGAATAAATCTCTTCCTAATAATATCCCTTATTTTAATAATTCCAATTTTATTATTCTTCCAAATTTAATCCATTATTTAATTAAAGTTTAATCATTTTAAAATTGCTTAATGGGTTTCTACCCTTTAATTATTTAAATTTCAATCATCCAAATCAGATTAGGATCAAATATTTTACTTGTTAATTTTTTATTAAACCTAAAGTTTTAATTAAGGGTTAAAAAAAATTAATTACCACTTTACCCTTTAAGCTTAATAATTTCTTAACTCACTAAATTGAACTCAAATGAACTTGAAATTTTTATGTAACTTCACTCATATGTCAATAAAGACAAGAGAGGAGAAAATGTGATTTTTCTGTATTTAATTTATTTATATAATTATTTTTGGTAGAAAATAGAGATTTTCAAGGAAAATTTAATAACATGACCAAGGGAAAGTTTCTGTCCTTAAGAAAATTAGGGGACATTCCTAATGACCATAGGACCACTTGGACCAACTTTGGTGATTTTTTGATTTATATTATTTTTATTATAATTATTTTAAGTTTTGGAGTGTTAATTAATTTAAAAATAAAATAAATGTTGAAAAATGAATTTTATATTTTTCAAAAATCTCTCTGATATCAAGGAAATCAGAGAAGCAAATTTTGCAATTTTCTAATTTTTCTATGATTTATTATAATTATTTTAGTGAAAATGCTAGAAAATACATTTTTTTAATTTTAAAATTACCTTAAAGCTTTAAAATTTAATATCTCACTAAATAGACCTAAGAAAAATGTGGGGTTTGTTCCTAAGTGATTAAAATTCAAAATGTGACATTTTGGTGAATTTTATTATTTTTGTGATTTTTATTATTTTTTAATTATTAAAAATATTAAAATATTATTAAAAATCAACTTTTTTAGAAAATTGAAATTTTAATTTTCTTAGGTTCCCCTGATATCAGAGAGGCTCCAAAACCAATTTGGTGAATTTTTGAAAGGTATTTTAAAAGTTATGAATTTTTAAAGTTTAAAATAACTAAGTGGCTTAATCAACCCAATTAGTGGGGCTAACCAAGTCCAATTGACCTCAAACTTTTATGGTGGATTCCTCTGATCTTAAAGGTTAGTGGAGAATTGATTTCAAGTCAATTTGATGCATGGTTAACTCTAATTAATTAGAGACCTATTTTGGGTGTTTAAGCCAATTAGGGTTGTTTTAAATGAACTAACTCAAAACCTATTTTTCCTAGGGTTCTCTGGTCATAAGGAACATCACCAAATTTTCCTAGAATTTATTTCACAACATGCTATTTATAGGAATTAAAATACTCAAAACAGCAACATGAATTTGAAAAATCAATAACTTTTTATAGGGATGGCCTCGACTTTGGAAAATTCGGGGAATATTCCCAAATTCGGAGGCTTCAAAAGCCCTATGGTCTCATGCCATGGTGAATTGTACACATGCATGGAGAATTAAAAGTATGCAGAGAGTAAATAAATTATAAAAAATAAAATACTTGATGAAATTAAATGATTTCGTTTCCACATTATTCTCCTCCGTTCACTCGAGCAAGAGGGTATTTTATTTTATTTTTCTGATTTTTCTACATAGAGTTATGAATTTTTGAAGTTTAGGGAATAAAATAAATAAGAAAATACCCTAATTTTCTATTTATCCACGCGGCGCCAACTCATCCTCGGCATCTCCGAAAGGCCGCGTGTCGCGCTCCCATTCGACGGCGCCATTTGACTCAGCGCTCCGGGCCCCGCGGTTCTCGTACCGTCTCTTGGTCCGACGCCATCTGAGCCGTCCGTCCGCGGGAGTATTGAATGGACGACATCCGTTCATCGTCCCCGAGCGTCCTCACCCGAGAGCGCGTCCACACTAAATCCTACAGATCTCACTCGATACTCAATGGATTTTCATGTTCTTATGCTCTATGGATTCGTCTTGAAGAGACGAACACATCTATACGGTTATCATGCATTGAAATTAAGGCATTTGAAATGGAGAATCTCCAGAAGCTCGGGATGAAGAATCAGCTCATACCTTTGCTCAGAGAAGTGTGGCTTCGATCTGAGAGTTGTTGCACCTTCGATTAGATCCTAGCAAGCTCCGGATGAAGTCTCCTAGTCCAGTGAATTGTCCAGATGTGATTTCGACCAAGCCCGATCACAAAGCTTGGAGGTTTGGAGCAACCTGGGTGGCTCGGAGATGGGGCTTTTGTTTGGTGGACACCATCCCTTGGTCTGGCAAAGGTGTAGAACCAATCAATTTGGGAATTGGCTCACTGTGGAGAAGTGTCCTGGTTTTGGGTGGAATTTCAGTTGGGAAATTGGATTTTATCTGTGGGGATTAGGGCAAATTGACACTGGGGATCAACTGCTCTAAGGGTATAGAAGGGTTTGGAACAATTTTGGTAGAGTTTCGGCAATGTTTGTGCAACTCTCCCCCATGGCCGTGAGGGTGAGGGGTTTAAATAGGAGAGGCTGGAGAGCCTTCCAGGGGGAGTTGAGGCATGAGATCAGCTGCTCTGGTGAGGAGAAGAACAGCCATAGTGACCATTTGGCATGGGGCGGCTCGGCAAGTGGGAATTCCAAACTTTGGCTCCTCCCGAGGTCTCGGCCATGGTGTTTTCCGGCGATCCGAGCAGTGGCCGGCGAGGCATGGGTCACTCTCGGGTCCAGGTGGGTCGGGGCTGGAGGTTTGTGAAATCGATTGGCAATTGCCATGTGTAAAGGCTTTGAATTAAAATGGAATAGGGAGGGGGTCATTTTGGCCTTAATTTGGTCGACCCATTGGTTTGGGTTGGGTGCACCTCCCCATGGCCTCGATTTTGGGTCGAGAGGATCAGTTGGGTCAGCCCAAGGGAGAGTGGTGTGGTCTCTATCCATGATGAGGTGGCTAAACATGGTTTAGTGTGTGACATGCTTAAGGTAAAAAATGCTTAATGAAAGATTAGGAAAGGGGCCCCTCCTTTTACCATTAATGGCATGGTCACATGTCAAGCCTTCCATGGCTTCATGTGGCTTGTTCATGGCTTGCATGGCTTGTCTTTGGCTTGGGGAAAGTTGAGTCAATTTCATGGAAATGGGTTTTAAGAATTTTGGATATTTTGGTGAAAATTTGCATGAAGTTTGATTTGGAATGGTTTAATTGATGATTTTGAAACTTAGGGGTGATTTTGATTTAATCGATGATGAGGGGAAGTGCCATGTGGGCTTTGGATGGATTTGGGCTTTTGAATGTGGTGAAGTGGGCTTTTAGGAAAGTTTAAGGGGAATGGGTTTTTTGATTTAAGGATGGGCATTTGGGTAAATATTTTGTGAAGAACTTTGTCAAATAAATGTCATAATTGGTTTAGGGATGTTCTATGAAGGGCTTGGAGTCAATTTGGTGTGATTTGGAGTTGAATTGGTTTGAATTTGGGTTTATTTGGTAAGTGGGCCTATGTAGGTCCAAGTGGGCCAAGTTGGGCTAATGTTGGGCTAAAGTTGAAATTGATGTAAAACCAATGTTGAGAAATATTTATGGGAGTGTTTCAAAGAGGTTTTGACTTTGGTCGAGCTTTGATTTTGGGGTTTGGGCTCATTCGGGTTAGGTTTGGGTTTAGGTCGAAATAGGGCCTTTTAGCTTTGGGTTGAGTTTGAGTGGGGTTTGGGTCTAAATTTTGGGCAAATCATGTTAGTTTTTTGTTTGTGGGAATGCTAAGGAAGATTTAGAAAAGATTTGGGGTTAATTGGAAATGAATTGGGTGAGTTTGGGTTAGGTTTAGGTCATGGGTCCAAATTGGGCTTTAAGGCCAAAAGTGAGATTGGATCCAAATATCAATCAAATTGGACTTGGATTTGGTCTATATTGGTATTGGGGATATTGAATTGAAGTTTAAAATTGTATTGGACCAAAATCGGGGTCAATCGGGTAGGTTTGGTTTGACATCGGGTTCACTTTGGGTTAAAATGGGTCAAATTGGGGGTTTTGACAAAAGTAGGGTAAATTGACAAAATTGGCCCATGGTGTAGTTGGACAAAATGAAATTGGGAATATTTGGGATTTGCTGGAATTTTTATGGGAATTTTCTAAATTTTTGGATTTTTTGGCCAAGAGGGGTATTTTGGGTATTTGGAGGGTATTGGGAGGTATTTTTGGAATTTTTGGTATTTTTGGGTATGGATGATCAATTTAAGTGATGTGGAAATGTTTGGGAATGATTTTGGAGAATTTTGGGTAATTTGGAAATTTTTGAGAAATTTGGGTAATTTTAAGGGTTTTGGGTAGGCTAAGCGGGTGTAGGGTCCCGGGGGTCAAAAATTGAAAATTTGGGAAATTGAAGATTTGGGAAATTGAAGATTTGGGAAATTGAAGATTTGGGAAATTGAAGATTGGGTGAATTTGAGTGGAGTGAAATCATTTTGGTTGAGCCATGAAGCCATATCAAGCCCACATGAGCCATGAAGGGACTCATTTGAGGCATTCACTATGTTGTTCCTAACCCTCTTAGCCAAGGGCTTAGGGGTTAAGGATCATCCATGTGAATCACCTACATGAGTCAGGAGGTCAAGTTAGGTATGGGTGTGGTTTTAGGAGGTATGTGGAAGTGTAGTGTGTAGGTGTAGTGTATAAGTGTAATGTGTGTGTAAGTCAGCCCCTTCACCAGACCAGGCCACCCAGGGCAGTCCTAAGGCCAAAGAGTCCTATAGGAACTCATCCTTTAAACTTCCACATCTGATTTCAACCCTCTAGGTGATTAGGGGTCTACAGTCAAGTTTGTGGAGTTTGCGGGGAGTTAAGAAGTGGTTTGAATTTCTAAAAGGTGGGTCCCAATTCTAGTCCTCTAAGATAGTCAAAGGAAAAGCCTAAGGCTAGATCCTAAGTACTAAAGAGAAGAAGAGAAGACCTCATCAAAAATGAGGTCAACAAATGGACCCCCAATAGGTGTGGTGAGCCGACGGAGCACACCGCGCGTATTAGCGTTGACCGAAACGATCAACAAAACCAACACGTACGTCCAAGTGACAAACTTAGGACGAAATGAAGAATTTCCGCTAGGGAGTAGCAAGTATATCTCCGAAACCGGAGATTTCGAACTCTCGCTGGGAAAGGAAAAGGAGGTAAACTCCAAATCACATGACACTGGGGAATTTCGATTTAGATTTTATTTTGTTTCAATTTAAGTTTTGATGTGTGAGTTCGGATTTTAGTTTGGAGTTTTAATTTAGATCGAAGTTTTTGTCAAAATTAATTTGAGGGATTCGATTTGAAATGAAAATTGGAATTCGAGGTTTTAGATGTAACATCTTCAACTTCGAAAGAAAATTGAATTGATTAGATTGAATCATTGCAATGAGAAGAGATCTCGTAGCAATGCGGTATTGGATGTAAAATCCTTAACCTCAAGAGTTTGATTTTGATGTATTTCAAAGGCAATAGGAAAAGAATCCTAAAGCGATGCAGGTCTTGGATGTAAAATCCTCGATCCAAAAGTTCGAATTTGATGTATTTAAGTGCAATAGGGAAGAATCCTAAGCAGTGCGGTCTTGGATATAAAATCCTCGACCCAAAAGTTTGAATTTGATGTATTTCAAGTGCAATAGAAAAGAATCCTAAAGCGGTACGGTCTTGGATGTAAAATCCTCGACCCAAAAGTTTGAATTTGATGTATTTCAAAGTGCAATCGGAAAAGAATCCTAAAGCAAGTGCAAGTATTGGATGTAAAATCCTCGACCCAAAAGTTTGAATTTGATGTATTTCAAAGGCAATAGGAAAAGAATCCTAAAGCAAGTGCAGTCTTAGATGTAAAATCCTCGACCCAAAAGTTTGAATTTGATGTACTTCAGAGGCAATAGGAAAAGAATCCTAAAGCAAGTGCAGATCATGGATGTAAAATCCTCGACCCAAAAGTTTGAATTTGATGTATTTCAAGGCAATAGGAAAAGAATCCTAAAGCGAGTGTAGTCTTGGATGTAAAATCCTCGACCCAAAAGTTTGAATTTGATGTATTTCAAGGTGCAATAGAAAAGAATCCTAAAGCGATGCAGTCTTGGATGTAAAATCCTCGACCCAAAAGTTTGAATTTGATGTACTTCAAAGGCAATAGGAAAGAATCCTAAAGTAGTGCGATCTTGGATGTAAAATCCTCGACCCAAAAGTTCGAATTTGATGTACTTCGATGCAATAGGAAAGAATCCTAAAGCGATGCAGTCTTGGATGTAAAATCCTCGACCCAAAAGTTTGAATTTGATGTACTTCAAAGGCAATAGGAAAGAATCCTAAAGCAGTGCAGTCTTGGATGTAAAATCCTCGACCCAAAAGTTTGAATTTGATGTACTTCAGTGCAATAGGAAAAGAATCCTAAAGCAGTGCAGTCTTGGATGTAAAAATCCTCGACCCAAAAGTTTGAATTTGGTTGAGATTTGATTTGAGATTTGGGAAGATCAAATTTGAAATTTGATCGAGAGTGGATTTGGAGTTTGATTGAGAATTCGATTTGAGATTTGGGAAGATCAAATTTGAAATTTGATCGAGAGTGGATTTGGAATTTGATTGAGAATTTGATTTGTGATTTGATTTAACATTTATGTTGATTTCGTTTATCTTTTAATGATTCAAATTTTATTTTAACGTTTATTTTATGTTCATGTGAATTTGGTGTTTGTCATTTTTAGATTTTTAAAGAAAGTTTTCTTTTATCCCTTTTTTTATTTCTTTTCTGTTCTTTGTTCGAAGTTCATTTAACTTTAATGGCGTTTCCCAATCAATTTGCACAAAAGAGGTAAAGGCCAAAAATGTGACATGGTCACTTTCATTCCAATCATGTTGAAAATACATCATACAACTCGATCTGGAATACATCTCATACAATCCATGTAGACTCGAAACGGACTGTGTATGATCTTTATCGATCCATCAAAAGAAGCATCCGTCAAAAATCCATGTCCGAATAAGTGGGGTACATGGTTAATAACATCACCTTCCAAGCCATCCTTGGCAAGGATGCCGACTGGATGTACGTTGGAGGTGTGATATCTCCCATGTAACTCACGGACTCGTAAGGCCGGAGGTTCTCTAGCTGCGGGTCCGGTTGGAAATGGTAAGGTGTCTTGCCGTCGTCCATTCTCCCGAAAGTAACGAAGATCCGCTTCACCGGCACTCCGGTATGCAATTCTTAGCGATATCCGCTTCGTTGCCCTTCGGCATCATGACGGAACCTACCGGTAAAGGTATCTTTACCGGCCCTCGGAACTCACCCGGGCTCGCTTATCCGGAGGTCGGATCCGAACATGATGTTACACTCGTTCAAGAAAGAGACCGTGCGAGAAGGTCCGACGAAGTCGTGGTGATCTATATGTGGGGGTATGCAATCACCTCGTTTGTATATGTTGATAACACAGTCTATTGGGTATGCAATCGCCGGCGTACTCTCCATGTTATCAATCTCTTTACCATTCTCTTGATGACTAATGGCATCGGATCTACTTGCCCATGACGGAGTATTCCCGGTGGGTTTCCCTTCCTGTCTTCAGTAAAGTTGTAGCAGCATCCGCATTGTATTGTGATTCTTCCCTTCCCTGGCATCCATCTCCGGGGTTCCGAGTATGTATTCTCCCTTAGGCGGCCTACTCGGCCCATTCTTTTCAAATCTTGGATACAATCCACGATTTGCTGTTCTTCATACTCTGAGAATACGTCGGTATGGAGCTCGAGGCCCTCTAGTATATTGATTCTTCTTCCTTTAATTCTCTCGAAGTATTCAAAGGTTTTCTTTTCAACATTTTGCATTCTCTCCAGCTCGTATTCCGAAATGATCTGCAGATGGCGAGGCCTTGTGACATATTGTGGGATGTATGGTTCAATCACTTCACGTTCTCCTGCATACCTCGGATCCTCAGGGATGATGCCTGTCGGGACATCCCCGGGGTTGCTTCCGCAACAAGGTCATGCATTATTGGTGGTTCTATCCGGTGGCGTGGTAGCCTTCTTTCTTCGATCTTTGTGAGATTTCCCCGGTTCTTTCGTTATCCTAGGAACCGGCCTCCTTTCTTCGGGTTCCGGTGAACCGGTGTCCTTGAAGTGTATGTACCGGCATTAGCGACTCGTCTCGTCGCACTGGTCCGCGACTAGTTTTGTTAACATCTTATGGATACGGCGATTCTTATTTCTTCGTTGCGTTGCTCGTGAGAGTAGCTCTTCGAACTTCTTGAATCTCTCGTGGGCGCGGCGCCGACAAGCTCGCCCTCCGTCGTAGCGACTACGGATTTCATTTTCTTATCTTCTTCGGTGTTTGCTTTTCTTTTCTTGTTGTTGGATTGGTGGCTTGGGCCACCCACTTTCATCACTCGTTTGTCGGGTAGTTCTTCTCGGTTAGCGGGACCCGGTCACTTTCCTCATATCGTAGGCTCGTCGGTGCGAAATCCGAGTCAATCTCGATTATCGCTCCATCTTTCACCCTCTTTTCATCGAGTGCAAGGCTTACGCCATTCTTAAAGTTCAGGACCAACCGCCCGTTCGACATTTCCCTGCGAAAAGATAAGGAAAAGGATCAGGGGCTGTACTAAGAACAAGAACATTAAGAAAACATTTATTAAAGACATTTTTTTTATTTTATATTTTTTTGTATTTTCGAATTTAACAGGAGTGAAATGGGATAAGATCAGGGAAGAGATTTTGATTTGGAAAAGAAAACAAGGAAAACTTTATTATCATGATTTTATTTATTTTAGCACATTTTATTATTTTTTTTTTTGGGTTCGGACCCAATCATAAGTAATTACTTTGACCGTGTTTCTTAGGGATGAAGAATTCATTCCTTCGAAACATCGTGTAACGTAATACTTTTTCAAGTATCGTCCGTTGATCGGAAGCATATGTCGTTCTCCCCGGCGATTCACTAGCCGGTAGGAACCTCCCGAGTATACTTGCTTCAACCACAAACGGTCCTTCCCAAGTAGGCTCAAATTTTCTTCCTATCTTGCGATGTGCAAGGATAGGTCTCTTGAGAACGAGAACTAAGTCACCAACTTTGAAGGTTCTTTGGCGGACCAATTTGTCATGGGCTTGAACCATCTTAGCTTGGTATAGTTCTAAATTTTGTTGCGCTGCAAGTCATTTCCCTTCCAATTTCTAATTCTTCGAGTCGTAATTTGGCGTTCTCTTCCGTCGTGATCTTGTTTGCAAGCTCGCAATTCGAGTGAAGGAAGCCGAACCTCTAAAGGTAACACTCGCCTCGGACCCATACACCGCAGCGTAAGGTGTAGCTTCGAGTAGGAGTTACGAATGTTGTCCCGTAGGCCTATAAGGCTTCTAACAATTTCTCGTGCCAATTTCTCTTATTATCGTCCAAGGTTTTCTTTAAGATTTGAACGAGAGTTTTATTAAAAGCCTCGGCGAGGCCGTTTGCTCTCGGGTAGTAAATTGTTGAGTATCGCCATCGATTCCGTGTCTCCCGACAAAATTGTTTATTTGCGTGCTTCGAATGCCGACCCATTATTCGAGATAATCTGCGCGGCACTCCGAAACGGTAGACAACTTGGTTCTCGAAAAACCGTAGCACGTGGTGTGCTTTCACTTCTCAAGTGGAACTGCCTCTGCCCACTTGGAAAAGTAATCTGTAGCCGCAAGAATGAAACGATGTCCTTTTGAAGATGGTGGTTCTATTGGACCCACTATATTTGTGCCCCAACATTCAAATGGCCACGACGCAATTGTCGGATGTAGCACATTTGGAGGTTGGTGTAGAACCACTCCGTGCACTCGGCATTGGTGAAAGCTCTCGGCGATTTTCATCCAGGTCGGTCATCATCGAGGGCCGGTAGTACCCTAGTCTTTTAATTTTCATTTTCATCTTCGGACCCGACCGGTGAGCGCCACGCAGTCCCGAATGCACCTCTTTAACAATTTGACGGGCCTCGGACCCGCTTAGGCACCTTAGCCACATTTGAGTCAAAAGACCTTCGTATAATGTGTTGTTTATTAATGCGTAGACGCAGTTCTTTTCTTGATCCGATGGGCTAGCGACCTATCTTCCGGTAGCTTTCCCGTTTGCGGTGTAGTCTATTAATGGCCGTCGCTAATCTTCCGTGTTTTACGTCACTCGCTGCAACCGATTCTTTTTCTTTTCCGATTTGTGTATTGTGTCTATGTCGAGTCGTGATAGGACTCGACGTCCGTAAACCGACACTTCCACTCGATTCATCTTGTAAACGAGCAAATTCTTTTGCGAGACGGCTAAAGCCTCTCGCTAAAGCATTTTCTTTTCTGGGAATTTTGTAGATCGTTACGTTTGGAATCTGTTCCAACAACTGTATGGCGAACTGGAAGTATTGCTCGAGTCTTGGCTTTAAAATTCTGTATTGTCCGGCGATCTGTTGAATGATTAACTGTGAATCCCCGTAGATGTTGATGTCTGTTATCCCCATTTGAATAGTTAATTCCAGTCCCGTTATGAGGGCTTCGTATTCTGCTTCATTGTTTGTACACGGTTCTGTCAAGTGGTAGGAGTATCTTAAAATCCCCCGCTTCGGCGTTATAAAGATTACCCCGATTCCTGCCTTACCGGGCACTATCATTTGCAATTCTTCGTCTTTGTGCGCTGAAGATGCTCCGTCGAAATATAATTCCCAACGTCGATCATCAAGGTCTTCTAGGTTCATTATTTGTTCATCTGGCAAATCGTCATTGAGAGGAGATTCGGCCGGCAAAGGGTGCGCTGCGAGGAAGTCTGCTAAGACTTGTCCCTTTACGGCACGCAGAGGCACGAAAGTTATATCGAATTGCAATAATATCATTGACCATCTGGCAAGTCCGTCGGAAAGTGTTGGACGAGTCATCAAGTATTGCAATGGATTAAACTTCGAGACCAGGTTGACCTTATGAGAAAGCATGTAGTGCCTGAGCTTTTGAGCGGCGAAGATCAGGGCCAAACAATGCTTTTCAATTGCGGGATACCTTACTTCCGTCTGAAGTAAACGACGGCTTAAGTAGTAAAGAGCATTTTCTTTACCCTCATCATTGACCTGGTCTAACAGGGCTCCGAGAGAGTCGTCTAGAGCAGCGGTGTAAAGTATCAGCGGTCTACCTGAGACTGGGGCTGCTAAGGCAGGAGGTGTCATTATATATTGTTTAATGTCCTCGAAGGCCTTCTGGCATTTTTCTTCCCAAATAAATTTGGCGTCCTTTTTAACTAGTGCCGAGAAAGGGTGACACCTACCTGACAAGTTTGAGATAAAGCGTCGAAGAAATGCCAGCTTCCCTTGAAAAGATCGTAGTTGTTTTAAGGTTTTGGGAGGCGGCATTTCTAAGATAGCTTTAATCTTTTCCGGAGTCGATTTCAATTCCACGATGTCGGACAACGAATCCTAAGAATTTCCCGGAGGTGACGCCGAAGGCGCATTTTAAGGGATTCATCTTAAGGTTAAATTGTCTTAATCGTTCGAAAACAATTCTCAAATCATACGAGTGGTTTTCCTTTAATTTGCTTTTGATGACCACATCGTCCACGTAGCATTCGACTTGATTGTGGATGAGATCATCAAAAATTCTTGTCATTGCTCTTTGATAGGTTGCTCCTGCATTCTTCAGTCCGAATGACATTACTATGTAGCAAAATACTCCGATCGGTGTTCTGAATGCTGTAAGCTTTTCATCTTTTGGAGCCATTTTTATCTGGTTGTATCCTGAAGATCCATCCATGAACGAGAATATTTCATGTGTTGAAGCAATGTCGATCATTAATTCTGGGATCGGTAGAGGGAATTCATTCTTTGGACATGCCTTGTTTAAATCTCCGAAGTCTACACAAATTCGATCCGACCATTCTTCTTTCGATCGGCACCACATTGGCTAACCAAGTCGGGTATTGTTCTTCACGGACAAATTTAGCGTCTATTAGCTTTTTAACTTCGGCTATGACTTGTTCTTTGATTTCTAGACGCATTCTTCTGGGACCTTGTCTGACTGGAACAGAAGTAGGATCCACTCCTAGCTTATGAATTGCAACCTCTGGAGCCAATCCCGGCATTTCATCTTAGATCCAAGCAAAACAGTCCTTAAATTCCATTAATAATTTGATTATTTCTTCGGAGTCTTCTTTGTTGAGTAAGGAGCTAACAAAGGTAGGTGTAGGCTCTTCGCTAGTACCTAAGTTAACTTCCGTTAACTCATCTATCGTGGATTTAATTTCTTCTTCGAATTCTGGTGGAGCGTCTCCAATTTGTAAATCTTCGAGTTCGTCCGTAGTTTCCATGCAGTTTTCATTGGATTCGCAAGTGACAACCAAGCAAAATTCGGCATCGTTAATCGACCCTACCGTGCCGAATCCGAGACCATGCTTTGAATTGGGTGGACGACCGGAGTTATTCCATAATTTTTCAAAATGTTGTGATTGGCCTTTTGTCCATTGTCGAGGTAAGAAACCACGTTGAATTAAATTTTGAACACAGGGAGAGTACCACTCAAAAGGTAATTCCATTAATTCTGATGAAGTGACATCTTCGAATTGTACATTATTTTCAGTTTTGGAAGAAGAAGCACCACGGTAGAATTTGATTGGCCTTGCACCTTCGTTACGTACCTCTTTGACCACCATACCCTCGATCTTGCTCGACTGGATCGGGGTTAGGGTCATAGTATGTACGTAGTGGTTAATCTTCTCGTACATTGATTTGTATTCTTCGCTCTTCTCATCTTCGAGAGAGACCTTGAATTGCGGCTTCTTCTGACTTATTGTCGCTGCTTCTTGTTTGATTTCTTCTTCTTCTTCGAGAACTATCTTCCCAATCAACATTGATGGCTGGTTTCCTCTGTCCAATCTGTCCTAACGTCTCTACCACGGCCTCGTCCCCGGCCTCGACCTCGGATGCGAGTTGTGGAGAAACCTTCACCATCTCGCCGGAAGGGAGTGGTGAGTGACTCGTTGGACTAGAATTTCGAGTTCTTCATTGTCCCGAACTTTCTTTGCTTCATTTGTTACGGTATCTCCGGAGAAGATCGTTTTCTTTGGCGGTGCATAATAAGCCGCATCTTCATGGATTCCAATCTCATGTACGGAGAATGGTTGTAAGTCGCCTTTGATGCACTCGTTCCCCTCCATCGTAATACTTGATGCACCGATGCGGAGATGATGGTACCATCCTCGTTTTCATGTATCCATGGTCGGCCTAATAGAGCGTTGAACGACGTTTCGAATCAATTATGTGAAATTTCGCGGTTGTCTTTGCTAAGTCACCGGTCTTCATCGATAGCGTTATCGACCCGAGGGCTCTTTCTCCTTTCGGTTGAATCCTCTTAATAACATTTTGTCGGCTTCGAGCTCGCGAGCATCAATTTCCAAATATGCTAGTGTTCGAAGACTCATTATATTGATTGATGCTCCTGGATCCACCAATACTCCGGAGAGTGTAAATTTTCCGATTAGTAACCGAGATGTACAATGGTCGGTTGTGATCTACTCGTCCCAAGTAGTAGGTCATTGTCCGTGAAGGTAACGCCTCGTTGTTCCTTTAACGAGCAAACCTCATCTAAGGAATCTCCGGCCATTTGAGCTAAGCAAATTTCTCGGATCAAGTAAGGCCTTGATCGGAGCTTCTCTCATCTCCTTTGATAAGATGAGAGCATCTTAAATGCTCGGTTGGCCGGTAGTTTCCTAAGATGGGCTAGCACGTTGTAGTCCACTTTGTTCTCATGCGTCTCGGCTTCTTCTCGAATGGGTATTTCTTCTGCCGGGGTTGGTTCTTCTTGAACAACCACCTGCTTTCCTTTGTCTTTTGGACCCACTCTTGGAGGTAGAACTTTTCCACTTCTCAAGTTGACTTCTGTAATTTCTTCTGAATCTAGTGTTGAGTTCGCCGGTGTCTCCTCCTGAATCGGAATGACAGGTTCTTTCGGATTATCTTCAGAATCTGAAGGTTCTAACTCTATCGTGACTGGAGCTCCTCGAAACTCACAGATAGATCCGTTGCTTGTTGAACTCTCGTAGCCTCCTTGATGGATATCTTCTTCGTTATTTTGCTCGTCGAGATCGTGTATGATTTGAGAATTGTTGTTGGTATCGAAGTCGATGTCCGGATTGTCGCTAGTTACGTAATCGTTAGAAACAGTCAAAACGTAGCCAACGCCATCACCCTTATCATTATATGATCCCACCGAAGTGAGCAGATAATCATACAAAATCAGAGGTTCGAGGAATTTCTCCCCCGAATCGGAAACAACTATCCTAGGATAAGCAGCCCCTAGTCTAGCCTTAGGAGTCTCGGTCCCCTCTTCTTCGTCAATTTTCTTCTTTTCTTCAATCGTCTCATGTTGAGGTGGTTCTTCTATCGTAAGTGATAGTACCGGCTTAACAGGTCTCGAACTCTGAATTGAAGCTCGCACCGAGGCGGTTCGGATGTTGTCTAAAATCTTCTTTGAAGACCTCGTCCAGGCGGTAGTCCATCCATCGTCAGTTGCATAGGGATCTATCAGAATGACGTGATCAGTTGAGATAACATTGACGGAACCTCCTTTCTGGGGTTCCTTCATGTACTCCTTCGGGATTGTTATATTCCCTTTCCGAAGGTTGTCGTTGAGCCAACATTTAAAGGTAATGCAATCTTCTATCTTGTGCCCAAGCATCTGGTGGTAGGGGCAAAAGTTGGGATCACCTTTCTTGTTGACTTCCTCTGGTCTTTTAGGTTCTGGCAGCTGGAAATCTGGAGTCTTCATTAGGCTACAAAACATTTTCGGTACTGCTTCATTTTTGAACGGATATTCTCTCGCTAGAAGCTCCCTTAATGTACGTTGCGGACGAGGCGGTTGTTCATACTTGCGGAGACGACCGATAGCTGGACCGGGGTTGCTTGGTAATTCGTTGTGGTTGCTTGCGGCCGTTACGGTGGTATTTGTATCGGTTGCTTGCCTTTATCAACCGCTCGCAATGATCCCGGATTTCTTTTCGAAGGTCTTCACCGGCTTCTCGCTTGTCCTTCTTGTCGAAAACTTAATTGCTTCGCCTCTTCTTGCAAGCTTCCGGCCTTGCTTAACAACTTCTCGAAAGTCTTAATAGTGAATCCTTTGAGGAGAAGTGCTATCGGGCCGTGAATGCTTTTAAGCAAGATGCCGATCGCATGTTGTTCTTGCGGTTGTGGTTCACACTTCATGCTTAAGTTTCTCCATCGAAGTATGTAATCCACCAAAGTTTCATTCGGCCTTTGTTTCTCTACCACTAAATCACCTATAGTGATGTGGTGCCTGAGCTCCGGCGAATCGCTTGATGAAGAGGCTCTCTAGCTGCGAGAATGTCTTCACCGAACCATTGGGTAATTCGCATACCGGTCGAAAGCGATTCCTGACAGACTGCTGACGAACTGTCGGAAGAGTAGTGCATCGCTCCCGCCGGCATTGCAACAACTGGCACGAAAGTGTGCAACATGCTGTCGCACCTGCTGTTCTACCAAGTTCTTCATATCCTTTTCAGGGATCATACTTTGTGCTGTATCCTTTTTAGCTGATCATCCCCATTGACGGATGTAATCTCCTTTCCTCTGTCTACGATGTGAATGACCTCACGGGGTGTCTCTCTATGTGGTTGTACTTGACTCTGGAGTGTGGCCAGAGCTACGGCCATCTCTTCCATCCTTTTCGCCATTTGAGCGATCGTGTCGTCTTTCTCCTGAAGCTGTCTTCTCATCAGTTCTGGCTCCACTCTTTCTACGGCTGCAGGAGCACCTTGCGAAGCTGATGAAGCTCGTGTCTCAACCATATTGATTTCTGCATATTCGTCGTCCATGAACTCCGATGAATCGATCTCATCTCCGAACTTTTCTTCTCTTTCTTTTGCCAACCGTCGGATATCGGTTCTCAACTTTTCCATGGCGTCTTCTAGCGGAGCTTTCGTGTGTCTTTGCGGTTGTCATGCGATAGGCTGCCGGGTCCCTTTCTCACGAGTCCCCTTTATCGCGGTAGCACTTTCTTCGGATTCCGACCTCCTGGCGAGACTTTCTTTCTCGGGCTGCTCGTTTCAATCTCAATCGCCCCGTAGTGGGACGCCATACCATCCTTCTAGCAGCGAGAGGTCTAGGACCGGATGGTGCCGTCGGCCAAATGCTCGAAGCCGGTATCCTCCACTAATCTGTAATCCCGAGACTACGACGGGCGGGCTAGCCTTCATTCTCTTGCTTGGCTTTTCGTCATGATGGCGGGCTCTATTCGGGGCCCAAGATGGGATTTGAGCGGCACCCGCCCTATCCTTCGTAGAATCTCCGATACGGGGCAGTTTTCCTTCCTTGCTAACTTTTCTACCAAAGTTTGCAGTCGAGCAAACGGCGTAGTTCTAGTTCTTTTCTTGCGGCTATCATTGTAGTATGCGGGCTGAGGTAATGTGGCAGCGAATCTTGCGAACATTCTCCTCATCCTCCGCGGCGGAGAGGGGATGGAACTCGCTTCCTCCCAAAAGTGGTATGTAGTCGGGCGGCGGTGTATATTCGGTAGCGGTGTATATTCCGGTAGCGGTGTATATTCGAGCGGTTCGAATTTCCTCCAGGAAAGCAATCTCGGCGGCTACGGCTTCTCCGGCGATCCTTCTACTTGTTTCTTCTTTGGGTCCTTGTCGGTGATGGAATCTTTGAATTGGACCCGATTTCGAAAACGGAAGGTCTTACGAGAAGATCTCGTACCCTCCACGGTAACGAGTTTACCATAGTTCGGATTTCTTTCCCCTTTGATTTGGCAGAAGTCGGGGTAGGTCCGGAAACAACTAGACCAGTGGGGGTAGTAAGAACGGTCCTCTGCGGACGGCGATACTCCTCCTAGTCGGGACCCTTTGCGGGGGAGGAAACTCTTGGGTCGACCTAAGGTTGAACTCGAGCGGCGGTTCCTCGGCTCAGATACCTTGTTCGTCAGTGCAAAGAGGGAGACGTCGGTGACCTTGACATTCGTGTTTTCAAACCCTTGTCCAAATCGGATGATCCCATTGTCGGGCAGCTCATCCTTATAGACAGCGAAGTCCAGTCCGTTGGTGAAGGAGAAAATCAGCTTCGGGGCTTCCATTTCACGGGGTAGATTCGGTTGTCGATCCTAAGTTATGCTTCTTTTCTTTAGGACGAGAAGAAAGGAATTGAAAAGAGTCCGAACTCATTCTTGTTCATGTATTTATAAGAAGGAATCATTTGTTAAAAGAGTCACTTATTAGAGGGTTTGTTTATTTAGAACGGAATGTTCAAAGGTGTAGAGAGGTGAGGAATCTGATTCAGAGTTGGAAAGGAAAAGAAAGTCTTAAGCAAGACTTCTCGACTCGAAGGATTACTCCTAAACTAACACCTATTGGGGGTCCACCCCACCTCAGGAATGAGGTAAAAGGATCTCGGAACCTCTCTGTTTAGGGGTGTCTAAACAGTGGCTCATAAATCCGAGAGAATGTGGGCTATACTTATTCAAGATAGAAATGAACATAGTATTCCAACGGAAAGAAGGGTAGTTTGACCCATTAAGGACATGGATATACTACCGATTTTTGAAAGCAGAATTATCTGATTATAACGGAGAGAGGAATTTTCCCCAGCGGAGTCGCCAGAAATCTGTCGGCATATTTTTAGGTTGTGTGTTATTTTAAAGGGGGGGTCGCCTAACGTAAGTCTGTCGGCGAATTTTTAATTTAATTAAAATAAATAATTTGAAAAGTAGTATTTGATTTTGAAAATAATTTTAAATTTGAAGGTTTTAAGATATGAGATTAAACCGATCTCACATCCTAAATAGTTTATATAAACGAGCACCGCACCACAAGCCGTGTATCTATCCCTAAGGATAGACACACCGCATGACGGTGGGGCTCGATTAAATAGACTAGAAGATTTCGTGACATCCGTTTGGTCCGCGAACCAATTTTATAAGCCGACAAAATTCCCCTGCTTAATATGAAAACAATAAACGGGGTTTATATTACCTGGGTTCTTTAAAATTCCCTATAAGGGCAAGCCCCTATAGTTAATTACATCTTAAGTGATGGGAATCACCTAAGAAAACTCTCGATAATAATCAATAATTCTGATCTCAAGGATTTCAAAGTTTAAGATTTTCAAGGGATTGAAATTTGGAATTTCAATAGGGAATGGATCAAATTTGGAACATTTTGTTTTGGGAATCCAAAGGAAGAAAGGTAGGAGAAATCACAGACTCGAAGCGAACTTCGGTAATTTCCCGACTATCCTATTGTTTAGCTTGGATTTAGGGAAGTCCTAATATTTATTTAAATGTTTTAATCCTGCCAATTTTAATTAATTAGGATTTATATTTATATGATAGGATCATACAAATAGCCTTGGAGATGTGAGGGTTTATGTCGTACCCGAATGACTACCTCGGAATCCTAAGACCGGTTAGGGCTTAATTTGCAATGCAAGTGCCTAACGAAGAGGTTGAGGATTTATGTTGCACTAGGCAAATTACCTCGAAGTCCTATGGTTTTGTTATTTAATTCTAGGAAAGTTTTGCTGATGTAGATTCAGGTTTTGCTGATGACGATGGCCGTGCTGCCCACCATGCTCCGAGCTCCTTGTTGTTGCAGAGGTTTAGTTTTAGAAGTCATAAATCAGGGGATGAGAAAAGTGTTTTGGTTTAGAGAAAATCTTAATTTCCGGGTGTTTTTTATGTTTTATTTAAAACAAATCTTAAAGTTGATTATAACGACACCGGTTAAGATCCCACGGTTCCATCCTTCCGGCATCATTATTTTTATCGGATTCACTTAGTCCAGATGAATTTGCGAAACTCAACTGAATGAGTTCCACACTTTCATTTAGACCGTGGGAAATCCCGTTAGCAACATGTAGGTTACATCATCCGAGGTATTCCCGATCATCCAACAGGACGTTTTAATTTAGTTGTAATTGTAGTTTTGTGTTCTGTTTGTGATTAAATTTTAAGTTGTTTTATATTTTGAAATGTTGTGGCGGTGAATTTTATCTTGCAATGACTTTTAACTTAGTTTTGGTTTCAGCTTTAGGGCTATCCTAAAGGTGTGAGTTTTCATGCAACAGATTGTTTATCATGCAAGAAAAGTAAGTGCAATGCGATTAAATAAATTGCAAGAAGGTAAATTGCGAGAAAGTAGATTGCAATAAAATAAAAGCGTACCTCGAGGGTCTTCCCGTCATCCCAAGCTGCACTTAAAACACAATTAGAATATTTAAGCAAGTTCCTAGGTAAAGCTAAGGTAAGGGTTATGGTTTTCTACCAAATTCCTAATCAAAAATGAGGTCAACAGATCACTAAAATAATTTAAAACCTTTTTGAATTACCCAATTGAATTGAAATACTCCACATTCTTTAAAACTTGTCAAAATGCCCTAAACTCTCAAAAACTACCAAAATAGATCAATTTTTACGAAAATTCTCCAAAATTACCAAAATGTACATAAACCCAAAAAAATTCCAAAAATCTCCAAATTTTTAACGTTCCACCAAAAATCATTCTAAACCACTCCAAATTAATCAAATTGACCAAACACGCCCCAAATCTCCCAAAATGAGCAATAATCCCAACAATTCTAAAAATGCCCCTATGGCCTCAAAATTCTCATTTCTTCACCAAAATCATTTTAAAGCTCTCGAAATTACACAATCGACAAAAAATACTCCACATTCCCTAAAATTAGCTAAATTGTCCTAAATTCGCAAAAACTACCAAAATAACACAATTTTCACAAAAATTCTCCTAAATTACAAAAATAACCTTAAAACCCTAAAATTTCTCAAAAATCTCCAAATTTTTATGATTTCACCAAAAAATAATTCTAAACCACCTCACATTATTCAAATTGCCCAATTCACCCCAAATCTCCCAAAATTAGCCAAAATTCCAAAAATTTCTAAAATGCCTCAATGGCCCGAAAATTCTCATATGTTCACTAATATCATTTTAAGCCACTCCAAATTACCCAATTGATCTAAAATGCTCCACATTCTTAAAAATTAGCCAAATTGCACTAAATTCCCTAGAACTACCGAAATAACCCAATTTTCACTAAGATTCTCCAAAATTTCCAAAATGTATTTAAAACACTAAAAATACCAAAAATCTCCAAATTCCGAAGATTAAACCAAAACTCATTCTAAACTACCTCAAATTATTCAAACTTCTCAAATTTACCCCAAAGCACCCAGAATTAGCCAAAACCCCAAAATTTCTAAAAATGCCCCAATGGCTAAGAAATTCTCATATTTTTAGCAAAATCCTTTTAAACCTCTCAAAATTACCCTAGTGATCTAAAATACTCCACATTCCCTAAAAGTAGCCACATTTCCTTAAATACTCCAAAACTACCAAAGTATCCTTAAAACCTTAAAAATCCAAAAAATCTTTAAATTCCTAAGATTTCACAGAAAAATCATTCTAATTCACTCTACATTATTCAAATTGCCCAAATTCACACTATATCTCCCAAAATTAGCCAAAACCCTAAAAACTCTAAAAACGCCCAAATGACCACAAAATTCTCATTTCTACACCGAAATTATTTTAAACTTTTCCAAATTACCCAGTTGATCTAAAATACTCCACATACCTTAAAACTAGCTAAATTGCCCAAAATTCTCCAAAACTGCCAAAAACCCTGTTTTCACCAAAATTACCAAAATGTCATTAAAACCGTAAAAATCACAAAAATCTCTAAAATCCTTAAATTTCACAAAAATATATTCTAGAGCACTCCAACTTATTCAAATTTATCAAATTCGCCCCCAATCTCTCAAAATTAGCCAAAATCCTGAAAATTCCCAAATGCCCCTATGGCCCAAATATTCTCATTTCCAAATTACCCAATTGATCTAAGATACTCCACTTTCATTAAAACTAGCCAAATTTACCTAAATTCTCCAAAACTACCAAATAACCAAATTTTCACAAAAATTTTTCAAAATTACAGAAATGCCTATAAATCCCTAAATCATAAAAATCTCCACATTCTAATGATTTCACCGAAAATCACTTTAAATCACTCCAAGTTCCTCAAATTGCCCATATTTACACTTAATCTCCCAAAATTAGCCAAAATTCCAAAAATTCTCAAAATGCCCATTTGGCTCAAAAATTCTCATTTCTTCACCTATATCATTTCAAACCTGTTTGAATTACTCAATTGATCTAAAATACATCATGTTCCTTAAAACTTGCCAAATTGCCCTAAATTCTCCAAAACTACTAAAATAACTCAAATTTCACCAATATTCTCCAAAATTATCAAAATTTTCTCAAAACTCTTAAAGTCCCAAAAATCTCTAAATTTCTATGATTTCACCAAAAATCATTCTAAGCTACACTAAGTTAATCAAATTGCCCAAATTTATCCCACATAGCTCAAAATTATCCAAAATCCTAAAAATTCCCTAAATGCCTTTATTGCCCAAAAATTCTCATTTCTTAACCAAAATCTTTGTGAACATCTCCAAATTACTCAATAGATCTAAAATACTCAACATTCATTAATACTAGCCAAATAGCCCTAAATTCTCTAAAACTGCAAAAATAACCCAATTTTCACCAAAATTCTCCAATAAAACCTTAAAAATCTTAAGAAACTTCGAATTCCTAAGAATTCACAAGAAAATCATTCAAAACCACCTAAAATTATTCAAATCGCCCAAGTTCACCCCAAATCTCACAAAATTAGCCAGTCCCAAAAATTTCCAAATTACCCTTATGGCCCAAAAATTCCTAATTCTTCACTAAAGTTATTTTAAACATCTTCAAATTACCCAAGTAATCTAAAATACTCTGCATTCCATGAAACTAGCCAAATTACCCTAAATTCTCCAAAATTGAGAAAAATACTCAATTTTTATTGAAATTCTCCAAAATTACCAATATGCCAAAAAAAATCCAGAATATCTCCAAATTTCTATGGTTTCACCTAAAATTATTCTGAACTATTCAAAAGTATTCAAATTGACCAAATTCGCCCCAAACCACTTAAAATTAGCCATAATCCTGAAAATTTCAAAAATGCTTCTATGACAACAAAAATTCTCATTTCTTCACCAAAATCATTCTAAACATCTCGACATTACCCAATTGATCTAAAATACATTATATTTCTTAAATTGCCAGATTGCCCTAAATTCTCCAAAACCACCAAAAAAACTTAATTTTCACCAAAATTATCATAATGCTCTAAAAATCCTAAAAATCTAAAAAATCTCCAAATTCCTAAGATTTCAACAAAAATCAATCTAAACCACTCCAAATTATTCAAATTGCCCAATTTCACTCTAAATCTACTAAACTTAGCCAAAATCCCAAAAAATTCTAAAATCTTATGTGGCCCAAAAACTTTCATTTCTTCACCTTAATCATTTCAAACCTCTACAAATTACCCAATTGATCTAAAATACTTCACATTCCTTAAAACTTGTCAAATTGCCCTAAATTCTACAAAATCACCAAAGTTACCTAATTTTAACTGAAGTTCTTTAAAATTACCAAAATGACTTTAAAAAACTAAAAATCTAAAAAATATCAAAATTTCTAACATTTCTCTGAAAATCATTCTAATTTACTCAAAATTATTCATGTTGCCCAACTTCACCCCAAATCTACCAAAAGCTGAAATACAAAAAATTTTGAAAATGCCCCTATGGCCCAAAATTCTCATTTATTCTCTAAAAACTTTTAAAACCTCTCCAAATTACCCAATTGATATAAAATACTTTGCATTATTTAAAACTAGCCAAATTGCCAAAAATTCCCCAAAACTACCAAAATATTCTTTAAGCCCAAAAGATTTCGAAAGTCTCCAAATTTCTTTGATTTCACCAAAAATCATTCTAAACCACTCAAAATTATCCAAATTACATATATTCGCCCAAAATCTCCTAAGATAACCATAATCCCAAAAATTTTGAAAATGCCCTTTGGCCTCAAGATTTCCATTTCTTCAACAAAATCATCTTAAACTTCTCCAAATTACCTAATAAATCAAATTACCTAAAATATCTAAAATACTTCACATTCCTTAAAATAACCTAATTTTCACAAAAATTCCAAAAATGCCCTTAAAATCTTAAAATTCCAAAAAATATCCAAAAATATAAGATTTCACCAAAAATCATTGTAATCCACTCTAAAATATTGAAATTACCCAAATCTTCCAATATTAGCCAAAGTCCCAAAATACTTGAGAATGCACTTATGCCCAAAAATTATAATTTCTTCACCAAAATCATTTTAAACCTCTCCAAATTACCAAATTGATCTAAAATACTTCACATTCCATAAAACTAGCCAAATTGCTCAAAATTTTAAAACTATCAAAATAACCCAATTTTCACCAAGGTTACCAAAATGCCTTTAAAATCCTTAATATCCCAAAAATCTCCAAATTCCTAAGATTTCAACAAAAATCATTCTAAATCACCCTAAATTTTTTAAATTGCTTAAATTCGCCCCAAAACTCCCATAAATATCCAAAATCCTAAAATTTCAAAAATGTCCCTATGGCCCAAAAGATCTCATTTCTTCACCAAAATCTTTTTAAGCCTGTCCTTAAAACTGTCCTTAAAACTGTAATATAATTTTCAACAAAATTCTTCAAAATTACCAAAATGCCCTTAAAACTGTAAAATTCCAAAAAGCTCCAAATTCTGAAAATTTCACAAAAAATCACTCTAAAACACTCCAAATTGTTTAAATTGCCCAAATTCACCCACATTTTCCCAAACAAAGCCAAATTCCCAAAAAAATCCCAAAGTGCCCCTATGGCCCAAAAATTCTCATATCTTCACGAAAATCATTTTAAACATCACCAAATTTCACAACTGATCTAAAATACTCCTCATTCTTTAAAACAAGCAAAATTTCCCTTAATTCTTCAAAACTAACAAAATAATTCAATTATCACCAATATTACCAAAGTTACCTTAAAACACTAAAAATCCAAAAAATATCCAAATTTCTAAGAATTCACCAAAAATCTTTCTAATCTACTCTAAATTATTCAAATTTCCCAACTTCACCCCAAACCTCCTAAAATTAGCCAAAATCCCAAACATTTTGAAAATGCCCCTATGGCCTAAAAATTCTCATTTCTTCACAAAATAATTTTAAACCTCTCCAAATTACCCAATTGATCTAAAATACTCCACATTCCTTAAAATTAGCACTATAGCCATAAATTCTGCAAAACTACCAGAATAACCCAATTTTCACCAAAACTACAAAAATGCCTTTAAAAACCTAAAAATCTCAAAATTTCTAAGATTTCACCAAAAATCATTTTGAATCACTCCAAACTATTCAAATTGGCCAAATACGCCCCAAATCTCCCAAAATTAAGCATAATACCAAAAAGTTAAAAAATTCCCGTATGGCCCCAAAGTTCCCTTTTCTTCACCAAAATCTTTTTAAACCTCTCGAAATTAATCAATTGATCTAAAATACTCCTCATTCCTTAAAATAACCCAATTTCCAAAAATGCCCTTAAAATCTTAAAATTCCAAAAAATATCCAAAAATATATGATTTCACCAAAAATCATTCTAATCCACTCTAAAATATTGAAATTACCCAAATCTTCCAATATTAGCCAAAGTCCCAAAATACCTGAGAATGCCATTATGGCCCAAAAATTTTAATTTCTTCACCAAAATCATTTTAAACCTCTCCAAATTACCAAATTGATCTAAAATACTCCACATTCCTTAAAACTAGCCAAATTGCTCAAAATTTTAAAACTATCAAAATAACCCAATTTTCAACAAAGTTACCAAAATGCCTTTAAAGTCCTTAATATCCCAAAAATCTCCAAAGTCCTGAGATTTCACCAAAAATCATTCTAAATCACCCTAAATTTTTTAAATTGCTTAAATTCGCCCCAAAACTCCCATAAATATCCAAAATCCTAAAATTTCAAAAATGTCCCTATGGCCTAAAAGATCTCATTTCTTCACCAAAATCTTTTTAAGCCTGTCCAAGTTACACAAGTGATCTAAACTACTCCACTTTCCATAAAACTAGCCTAAGTGCCCAAAAATCTTCAAAATTACCCAAGTAATATTATTTTCCACAAAATTCTTCAAAATTACCAAAATGCCCTTAAAACCGTAAAATTCCAAAAAGCTCCAAATTCTGAAAATTTCACAAAAAATCACTCTAAAACACTCCAAATTTTCTAAATTGCCCAAATTCACGCACAATTTCCCAAACAAAGCCAAATTCCCAAAAAATCCCAAAGTGCCCCTATGGCCCAAAAATTCTCATATCTTCACGAAAATCATTTTAAACATCACCAAATTTCGCAACTGATCTAAAATACTCCTCATTCTTTAAAACAAGCAAAATTTCCCTTAATTCTTCAAAACTACCAAAATAATTCAATTATCACCAATATTACCAAAATTACCTTAAAACACTAAAAATCCAAAAGATATCCAAATTTCTAAGAATTCCCCAAAAATCTTTCTAATCTACTCTAAATTATTCAAATTTCCCAACTTCACCCCAAACCTCCAAAAATTAGCCAAAATCCCAAACATTTTGAAAATGCCCCTATGGCCTAAAAATTCTCATTTCTTCACAAAATCATTTTAAACCTCTCCAAATTACCCAATTGATCTAAAATACTCCACATTCCTTAAAATTAGCACTGTAGCCCTAAATTCTACAAAAATACCAGAATAACCTAATTTTCACCAAAACTACAAAAATGCCTTTCAAACCCTAAAAATCTCCAAATTTCTAAGATTTCACCAAAAATCATTTTGAATCACTCCAAACAATTCAAATTGTCCAAATACGCCCCAAATCTCCCAAAATTAAGCATAATACCAAAAACTTAAAAAATTCCCTTATGGCCCCAAAGTTCCCTTTTCTTCACCAAAATCTTTTTAAACCTCTCGAAATTAATCAATTGATCTAAAATACTCCTCATTCCTTAAAATAACCCAATTTCCAAAAATACCCTTAAAATCATAAAATTCCAAAAAATATCCAAAAATATAGGATTTCACCAAAAATCATTCTAATCCACTCTAAAATATTGAAATTACCCAAATCTTCCAATATTAGCCAAAGTCCCAAAATACATGAGAATGCCCTTATGGCCCAAAAATTTTAATTTCTTCACCAAAATCATTTTAAACCTCTCCAAATTACCAAATTGATCTAAAATACTCCACATTCCTTAAAACTAGCCAAATTGCTCAAAATTTTAAAACTATCAAAATAACCCAATTTTCACCAAAGTTACCAAAATGCCTTTAAAGTCCTTAATATCCCAAAAATCTCCAAAGTCCTGGGATTTCACCAAAAATCATTCTAAATCACACTAAATTTTTTAAATTGCTTAAATTCGCCCCAAAACTCCCATAAATATCCAATATCCTAAAATTTCAAAAATGTCCCTATGGCCCAAAAGATCTCATTTCTTCACCAAAATCCTTTTAAGCCTGTCCAAGTTACACAAGTGATCTAAACTACTCCACATTCCATAAAACTAGCCTAAGTGCCCTAAAATCTTCAAAATTACCCAAGTAATATAATTTTCCACAAAATTCTTCAAAATTACCAAAATGCCCTTAAAACCGTAAAATTCCAAAAAGCTCCAAATTCTGAAAATTTCACAAAAAATCACTCTAAAACACTCCAAATTTTCTAAATTGCCCAAATTCACCCACAATTTCCCAAACAAAGCCAAATTCCCAAAAAAATCCCAAAGTGCCCCTATGGCCCAAAAATTCTCATATCTTCACGAAAATCATTTTAAACATCACCAAATTTCGCAACTGATCTAAAATACTCCTCATTCTTTAAAACAAGCAAAATTTCCCTTAATTCTTCAAAACTACCAAAATAATTCAATTATCACCAATATTACCAAAATTACTTTAAAACACTAAAAATCCAAAAGATATCCAAATTTCTAAGAATTCACCAAAAATCCTTCTAATCTACTCTAAATTATTCAAATTTCCCAACTTCACCCCAAACCTCCTAAAATTAGCCAAAATCCCAAACATTTTGAAAATGCCCCTATGGCCTAAAAATTCTCATTTCTTCACAAAATCATTTTAAACCTCTCCAAATTACCCAATTGATCTAAAATACTCCACATTCCTTAAAATTATCACTATAGCCCTAAATTCTGCAAAACTACCAGAATAACCCAATTTTCACCAAAACTACAAAAATGCCTTTAAAACCCTAAAAATCTCCAAATTTCTAAAATTTCACCAAAAATCATTTTGAATCACTCCAAACTATTCAAATTGCCCAAATACGCCCCAAATCTCCCAAAATTAAGCATAATACCAAAAAGTTAAAAAATTCCCTTATGGTCCCAAAGTTCCCTTTTCTTCACCAAAATCTTTTTAAACCTCTCGAAATTAATCAATTGATCTAAAATACACCTCATTCCCTAAAATAACCCAATTTCCAAAAATGCCCTTAAAATCTTAAAATTCCAAAAAATATCCAAAAATATAGGATTTCACCAAAAATCATTCTAATCCACTCTAAAATATTGAAATTACCCAAATCTTCCAATATTAGCCAAAGTCCCAAAATACCTGAGAATGCCCTTATGGCCCAAAAATTATAATTTCTTCACCAAAATCATTTTAAACCTCTCCAAATTACCAAATTGATCTAAAATACTCCACATTCCTTAAAACTAGCCAAATTGCTCAAAATTTTAAAACTATCAAAATAACCCAATTTTCACCAAAGTTACCAAAATGCCTTTAAAATCCTTAATATGCCAAAAATCTCCAAATTCCTAAGATTTCACCAAAAATCATTCTAAATCACCCTAAATTTTTTAAATTGCTTAAATTCGCCCCAAAACTCCCATAAATATCCAAAATCCTAAAATTTCAAAAATGTCCCTATGGCCCAAAAGATCTCATTTCTTCACCAAAATCTTTTTAAGCCTGTCCAAGTTACACAAGTGATCCAAACTACTCCACATTCCATAAAACTAGCATAAGTGCCCTAAAATCTTCAAAATTACCCAAGTAATATAATTTTCAACAAAATTGTTCAAAATTACCAAAGTGCCCTTAAAACCGTAAAATTCCAAAAAGCTCCAAATTCTGAAAATTTCACCAAAAATCACTCTAAAACACTCAAAATTTTTTAAATTGCCGAAATTCACCCGCAATTTCCCAAACAAAGCCAAATTCCCAAAAAAATCCCAAAGTGCCCCTATGGCCCAAAAATTCTCATATCTTCACGAAAATCATTTTAAACATCACAAAATTTCGGAACTGATCTAAAATACTCCTCATTCTTTAAAACAAGCAAAATTTCCCTTAATTCTTCAAAAACTACCAAAATAATTCAATTATCACCAATATTACCAAAATTACCTTAAAACACTAACAATCCAAAAAATATCCAAATTTCTAAGAATTCACCAAAAATCTTTCTACTCTACTCTAAATTATTCAAATTTCCCAACTTCACCCAAACCTCCTAAAATTAGCCAAAATCCCAAACATTTTGAAAATGCCCCTATGGCCTAAAAATTCTCATTTCTTCACAAAATCATTTTAAACCTCTCCAAATTACCCAATTGATCTAAAATACTCCACATTCCTTAAAATTAGCACTATAACCCTAAATTCCGCAAAACTACCAGAATAACCCAATTTTCACCAAAACTACAAAAATGCCTTTAAAACCCTAAAAATCATCAAATTTCTAAGATTTCACCAAAAATCACTTTGAATCACTCCAAACTATTCAAATTGCCCAAATACGGCCCAAATCTCCCGAAATTAAGCATAATACCAAAAAATTAAAAAATTCCCATATGGCCCCAAAGTTCCCTTTTCTTCACCAAAATCTTTTTAGACTCTCGAAATTAACCAATTGATCTAAAATACTCCTCATTCCTTAAAATAACCAATTTTCAAAAAAAATCTCAAAAATTCCCTTATGCCCTCTGTCGGCGTATTTTTAGGTTTTAAATTTAATTTAAATATGTATATATGGTTTAGAAAGTAGTATTTGATTTTGAAAATAATTTTAAGATATGAAATCAAACCGCTCTCACATCTGAAATAGTTTATATAAACGAGCATCGTATCACAAACCGTGTATCTATCCCGAAGAATAGACACACTGCTTGATGATGGGGCTCAATTAAATAAACTAGAAGATTTGTGACATCCGTTTGGTCTGCGAACCAATTTTATAAGCCGACAAATCCCTGCTTAATATAAATGGATTAAGCAGGGTTTATATTACAGGGGTTCTTAAAGTTCCCAATAAGGGCAAGTCCCTATAGTTAATTACATCTTAAATGACAGGAATCATCTAAGAAAACTCTCGGTAATGATCAGTGGTTTTGCTCTCAAGAATTTCAAAGTTTAAGGTTTTCAAACAATTGGATTTTTGGAAATTTTCAATAGGGAATGACTCAAAATTGGAACAAGTTACTTTTGAGGATCCAAAGGAAGAGAAGTAGGAGAAGCTGAGGATCCAAGAAGAATCTTGGCAACTTCCCAAACTATCCTATTGTTTGGCTCGGTTTTAGGAAATTCTTAATATTTTTTGATATTTCAATCTTGCCAATTTTAATTAATTAGGATTTATACTCGTATGATATAATCATACAAATAGCCTCAAAGATGTGAGGGTTTATGTCATACCAAACGACTACCTCGGAGTCCTAAGACCGGTTAGGGCTTAATTTACATGACATGATCATGCAAATGCCTAACAAAGAGTTGAGGATTTATGTTACACTAGGCAATCTACCTCGAAATCATATGGCTTTGTTGCTTAAAACTAGGAAAGGTTTTGCTGAAGTAGACCCGAGTTTTGTTGATGACGATGGCCGTGCTGCCCACCATGCTCCGAGCTCCTTGTTGTTGCAGAGGTTTAGTTTTGGAAGTCATAAATCAGGAGATGGGAGAAGTGTTTTGGTTTAGAAATCTTAAAATTCAAGTGTTTTTAATATTTTTATTAAAACAAATCTTTAAGTTGATTAAAACAGAACCGATTAAGATCCCATGGTTCCCTCATCCCGGCACCGTTGATTTTTAATTTAGTTTTAATTTTTATTTTAATTTAATTTTTGATTTAGTTTAATTTAATTTAATATGTTTTAATTTAATTTATTTTAATTTAATTTAATTTACTTTAATTTTAATTTAATTTTTAATTTAATTTTATTTTAATTTTAATTTAATATTTTATTTTTTATTTTTTTTATGTTTTAAAGATGATTTAATTTAATTATTAAAGTATTAATTTAATTAAAATTTTGATTTAATTTAGTTTGAATATTTTAATTTTTAATTTAATTTAATGACCAAGTCTTTTAGTATTTTAAGTCTTAAATTTATATTCTCATTAGGAATTAAATATTATTGATGTGATTAATTTAGGGATTTTTAAATTGAAGAATAAATATCTTCTTAAATAATATTCCTATTTTAATAATTTCAATTTTTATTAATCTTCCAAATTCAATTAATTGATTAATTATGGTTTATTCTTAAAATTGATTGATGGGTTTCTAATCTTTAATTATTTAAATTTTAATCATCCAATTCAGATTAAGATCAACTATTCTACTCTTTCATTTTATTAAGCCTAAAATTTTAATTAAAGGTTGAATGTTTTAATTACCATTTTGCCCTTCAAGCTTATTAATTCCATAACTCACTAAATTGAGCTTAAATGAATTTGAAATTTTTTATGTGGCTTCACTCACATGTCAATTAAGACATTAGAGAAGATAATGTGATTTTTTTGTATTTAATTTATTTATATAATTATTTTTGGTGGAAAATAGGGATTTTCAAGGAAAATTTTATAAGATGACCAAGGAAAATTTTCTATCCTTAAGAAAATTATGGGGCACTCCTAAAGACCAGAGGACCATTTGGACTAATTTTGGTGATTTTTTTAATTTCATTTTATTTATTATAATTATTTTTAATTTTGGAGTATTAATTAATTTAAAAATAAAATAAAGGATGAAAAATAAATTTAATATTTTTCAAAAACCTTTCCGATATCAGAGAAACTAGAAACCAATTTTTATAATTTTCTAATTTTTCTTTGATTTATTAGAATTATTGTAGTGAAAAGGTTAAGAAAAATACATTTTTAATATTAAAAATTACATTAAACCTTCAAAATTCAATATCTTATCCTAAGGACTTAAGAAAAATATTTAGTTTGTTCATAAGTGTTTAGAATTCAAAATATGACATTTTGGTGATTTTTAATAGTTTTGTGATTTTTATTATTTTTTAATTATTGAAATTATTAAAATATTGATAAAAATCAACTTTTTTAGAAAATTATAATTTTAATTTTTCTAAGTTCCTCTGATATCAGAGAAGCACCAAAACCAATTTTGTGAATTTTTGAAAAGTATTTTGTGAGTTATAATTTTTTAAAGTTTGATTTCATTCATGAGGCTTAATTAACCCATTTGGTGGGGCTAACTAAGTCCAATTGATCTCAAATTTTTATGTGGTGCTCTCTTATCCCTAGAGGACAATGGAGAATTGTTTTTTAGTTAATTTGATTAGTGGTTAATCCTAATTAATTAAAGTTCAATTTTGGGTGTTTAGGCTAATTAGGGTTGTTCCAAGTGAATTAACTCAAAACTTATTTTTCCTAGGTTCCTCTGGTCATAAGGAACATCACCAAATTTTCCTAGAATTTATTTCTTAACATGCTAATTATTGGAATTAAAATACTTAAAACAGTAACATGAAATTAAAAAATCAATAACTTCTCATAGGGGTGGCCCCTGACCTTGGAAAATTCAGGGAATGTTCCCAAGTTCAGAGGCTTCAAAAGCCCTATGGTCTCATGCCATGGTGAATTTCCTATATGCATGGAGAATTGAAATAGTGCAGAGAGTAAATAAATCATTAAAAATAAAATACTAAATGAAATTACTTGATTTCTTTTTCACATTATTCTCCTCTATTCACTGAGCAAGAGGATATTTTTATTTTATTTTTAGGATTTTTCTACACAAAGTTATGAATTTTTGAAGTTCTGGGTATTTAATAAATAAGAAAAATCCTAATTTCCTACTTATCAACTCGGCGCTGACTCAACCTCGGCATCTCCGAAAGGCCACGCAGCGTGTTTAGATTCAGCGCCGCCATCCAACTCAGCGCTCCAAGGGCCCGCGGTTCATGTCCCATTGCTCCGTCCGGCGCGATCCTGGTCGTCCACTCGATACACGCGCGATCCAACGGTTCCCAGTCATCGTCTACGACTGGTGTGAACCCGTGACCGTCAACCTTCTAACCCTAATTTCTCACTCGATTCTCAATGGATTTTCGAGTTCTTATGCTCTATGGATTCGTCTTGAAGAGACGAACACATCCATATTGTAAGCATGTATTGAAATTTACCCAAACCAAATTAAGAATCTCTGGAAGCTCTGGAGGAAGAGTGAGTCCATACCTTTGCTCAGAGAAGTGAAGCTTCGATCTGAGAGTTGTGTCACGTTCGATTGGGTCCAAGCAAGCTCCAGATGAAGTCCTTTGGCCTGGTGAATTGTCTATGTATGATTTCGACCAAGCCCGATCACAAAGCTTGGAGGCTGGAAGCAATGGCTGGCCTGGTGAGGGGGCTTTTAGGGGGAAACCTCTTCTTTTGGTCTGGTGAAGGTGTAGGACCAATCAATTTGGGGATTGGCTCACTGTGAAGAAGTGTCCTAATTTTTATGCTGAAATATGAACTCAAAATTGAGCTCAGCTAGAGGGAATTGGGGCTGGAATCCAGTGAGAATCAAATGCTCTATGTGTGGAGAGTGGTCCGGAATGATTTTGGCAGAGTTTCCTTAAGGTTTGTTTTAGCACCTCTCATGGACGAGAGGAGGTGGTGTTTAAATAGGAGAGGGTGGAGGGCCTCCCAGGGGGAGTTAGGGCTTGGGATCAGCTGCTCTATGCAAGAGAAGAACAGCCATGGTGTTCAATTGGGCTGGGAGAACTCAGCAAGGCAGAATTGAAAAGTTTGGCTCCTCCCAAGGTCTCGGCAATGGTGTTTTTTGGTTATCCAAGCGGCTGGCCGGTAGGCATGGGTCACCCTCAGGTCCAGGTGGGTCAGGGCTGGAGGTTTGTGCAGGCAAATACGCTTTGCCATGTGTAAAGAGGATAGCTTGGAATGGAATGGTGAAGAATGTATTTTGGCTCAAATTGGTCAACCCATGATTTTGGGTTTGGTTCACCTCCCCATGACCTGGTTTTGGGCTGGGTGAATCAGTTGGGTCAGCTGGTCTTAAGTGGAGAAGTCTCCATCCAAGAATATTTGGATTATATTTGGGTTAAGGGGAATCATAAGTAAGGTTAATGGTTTTAGGAAGTGCTTAAAGGACCTCCTCCTTTTGCCCAATGTGGTAAGGTCACATGTAAACAACTCACATGGCTTGCATGTGGCTTAAGAATGGCTTCATGGCTTACCTATGGCTTAGGATAAAGCTTGGTCAATTTCATGGAAGTAGAATTTAGGAATTTTGGTATTTTGGTGGAGAATTTTCATGAAGCTTGATTTGGAATGGTTTAATGATGATTTTGAAACTTAGGGGTGATTTTGATTAAATGGATGATGTGGAGAAATGCGGGCCTTTAGGTTTGAAAATGGGCTTTTGAATAGAAAAATTTGCAAAGGACCATGCCAAATAAATGTTGATTTTTGTCTAAGGATGTGTCATGATTGATTTTAAACAAGTTTGGAGTGATATAGGTTTGAATTGGGTTGGATTTGGGCTTCTTTGGTAAAGGGGTTAATGTAGGTCAAATTGGGCTAATTTGGGCCAATGTTGGTTTAGGGTTGAAATTGATGTAAAATTAATGTTTGGAAATGTTTATGGGAGTGTTTCAAAGAGGTTTCAACTTTCGTTGGGTTTTGGTTTTGGGACTTGGGCTCATTTGGGTTAGGTTTGGGTTTAGGCCAAAATTGGGCTTTTTGGTTTTGGATTGAATTTGAGTGGGGTTTGGGTGTAAATTTTGGGCAAATCATGTTAGTGTTTTGTTTATGGGGATGTTAGGGATGGTTTATAAAAGTTTTGGGGTCAATTGAAGTTGAATTGGTTTGGTTTGGGCTAAGTTTGGGTCATGGGTCAAAATTGGGCCTTAAAGTCAAAAGTAAGATTGGACCCAAATGTCAATCAAATTGGACTTGGATTTGGTTTAGATTGATATTGTGGATATTGAATTGAAGTTTAGAATTGAATTGGACCAAAATTGGGGTCAATTGGGTAGGTTTGGTTTGACATTGGGTTCACTTGGGTTAAGAATGGGCTAAATTGGGGTTTTTGGAAAAAGTGGGGTAAATTGAAAAAATTGGCCCATGGTATAGTTGGACAAAATGAAATTGGGAATATTTGGGATGTTCTGGAATTTTCTGGGAATTTTCTGAATGCTTGGATTTTTTGGCTAAGAGGGGCATTTTGGGTATTTGGAGGGTATTGGGGGGTATTTTTAGAATTTTTGGTATTTTTGGCTATGGATGATCAATTTGATTGGTGAGGAAATGTTCAAGGTTAATTTTGGGGAATTTTGGGTGATTTGGAAATTTTGGGGGCTTTGGGCAATTTTAAGGGCTTTTGGTAGGTTTGATAGGTGTAGGGTTCCCGGGGTCAAAAATTGAAATTTTGAAAAAAAGAAGATTGATCAAATATGAGTTAAATGGAAGCACTTTGGTTGAGCCATGAAGTCATATGAAACATTTTCTATCTCAAGTTTTAATTTTGAGTTTGAATTTCGATTTGAGTTTCAACTTGATTTTATGTGGAGAAAAGAGTAGGGCTAAGGTCCACCCGAATGCATTTGTATGCTGAGAAGGAAGTAAGACTAAACCTATTCCAAATGCTGAGGAAGAATAGGACAAAGCCTATCAGAAATGTAAAGTGTTTTAATTTCAATTTCTTGCTGAGAGGATCAAATTTTGAGATTACTGAGAAAGGAGTAGGACCGTGCCTATCCCGAGTGCCGAGAATCGCCGAGAAGGGAGTAGGGTGAAAGCTCTATGCCGAACGTCGAGATGGGAGTACGGCGGAAGCCTATCCCGATTCGTCGAGGTGGGAGTAGGGCGGAAGCCTCATCCCAAATGCCGAGATTCGCTGAGATGGGAGTAGGGCGGAAGCCTATCCCGAATGCCGAGATTTCGCCGAGATGGGAGTAGGGCGGAAGCCTATCCCGAATGCTGAGAATTGCTGAGATGGGAGTAGGGCGGAAGCCTATCTCGAATGCTGAGAATTGCTGAGAAAGGAGTAGGGCAGAAGCCTATCCCGAATGCTGAGAATTACTGAGATGGGAGTAGGGAGGAAGCCTATCCCGAATGTTGAGAGATGGGAGTAGGGCGGAAGCCTATCCCGAATGCTGAGGTTACTGAGAGATTTTACTGATATTTGGGAATGCAGAGTTTTATGACTGTAAGGACTGAATATATTGTTGAGATTTATGAATGCAGAGACTGTGAAAACATATTGTAAAGTGCAGAGAATGATTGTAGAAGTTCATGTGGATTTGAAATTCTTTTTAATGTTTGGATTTTTATGAAAGAGAGTCTCTTATTTATTTTCCTTTTCTTTCCTGTTCTTTGTTCGAAGTTCATTTAACTTTAATGGCGTTTCCCAGTCAATTTGCACAAAAAGAGGTGAAGGCAAAATGTGACATGGTCACTTTCATTCCAATCTTATTGAAAATACATCGTACAACTCGATCTGAAATATTCCTCATACAATCCATGACTCAAAACGGACTATGTATGATTCCTGTTGATCCATCAAAAGGTATCTGTTATATCCATGTCTGAATAATAAGGTACATGGTCAATAACATCACCTTCCAAGCCACCCTTGGCAGGAATGCCGCATGGATGTGCTTTGGAGGTGTGCTATCTCCCATGTAACTCACAGCTAATAGGGCCGGAGACTCTCCAATTCTGGATCTGGCTGGAAATGGTATGGTGCCTTTCTGTCATCCATCCTTCTAAAAGTGAAGAAGATACGCTCCACTGGTACTCTCGGTATGCAATGCTTTGCGACGTCTGCTCCATTTCCTTGTAATATCATGATGGAACCTACCAGAAGTGGTATTTCCACAGGCCCTCAGAACTTACTGTGGCCTGCTATCCGGAGGTCAGATCCGAACATGATATTGCACTGGTTGACGAACGAAACTGTGCAGAAAGGTCTGACAAAGTCGTGGTGGTCTATGTGTGGAGGTATGCAGTCACCCTTCTGATAGATGTTGATGATGCAACTGTTGGGTATGCAGTCTGCTGGCAGTACCCTCCACGTTATCATTCTTCTCACCATTCTTTTAATTATTCTCGGCATGGGATCCACCTCACCGTGACGGAGTATCCCTGGTGGATTCCCTTTTCTGTCTTCTGCGAAGTTATAGCAACATCCGCATTGTATTGTGACTCTTCCTTTCCCTGACATCCATTTCCGGGGTTCTGAATAAGTCTTTTCTATCAGACGGCCTGCTTGACCCATCTTTTGAAGTTCTAGAATGTAATCCACAATCTGCTGTTGCTCGTATTCTGAGAATACATTTGTGTGTAACTCGAGGCCTTCCAAAATGTTGATTGTTCTGCCTCCAATCCTTTCAAAGTATTCAAAGGTCTTCTTTTCAACTAGCTGCATTTTCTCCAGCTCATATTCTGAAATTATCTGAAGTCCTCGGTGTCTGGTAACGTACTGTGGGATGTATGGCTCAACCCCAGCACGTTCTTCTACATGTCTCGGCTCCTCGGGGATAGTCTCTGTAGGGACATCCTCTGGGGTTGCTTTCGCAACAAGACTCCTCGGGTCTGGTATATCTGCTCGGCGTTGAGGCTCCGACTCTATTTCTACTCTCCCTGGTATTTCTTTCATCTGTTCCAACCTTTTTGGAGTTGGCTTTCTCCTTTCTGGTTTCTGGCGAACAAGTCTCTTTGGGGCATTTGCACTAATAGTACCCACTGTTTATCCATGTTGATCTTCTGCTAACTTGGTCAACATTTTATGAATACGACGATTCTTATTTCGTCGCTGGGTAGCTGTGAGAGTAGCTCTTCTTACTCCTTGAATTTCGCGGGCGCGACAGATCGACAAGCCTACCTCTCGCCGTAGCAACCACGGACATAATTTTCTTATCTTCTGCGGCGTTTGTTTTTCTTTTCTTGTTGTTGGATTGGTGGCTCGGGCCACCCACTTTCATCACAGTTTGGTTGTGAAGTTCTTCTCGATCAACTGGGATCCAATCATTTTCTTCATATTGTAAGCCAGCTGGTGTGAAGTCCGAGTCAATCTCTATCACTGCTCCATCCTTCACCCTCTTTTCATCAAGTACGAGACTCACGCCATTTCTAAAGTTTAGGACTAACCGCCCGTTCGACATTTCCATGCACAAAAGTCAAGGAAAGGATCGGGGGCTGTACTAAGAACAAGAACATTAAGAGAGTATTTATCACTGAAGACTCTTATTCACTTACTCCAATTTTAATTTTTAAGGAAAGTAGGAAAAGATGAAGAAAGATCAGGAACAAGATTTAATTTGAAAAGAAGGGTAAAAATTTAGTATTATAATTTTCACATATTTTATTTTTAGCACATATATTTTTTTTATCCATTTTTTATGTTTTTGGGTTCGGACCCTGTCACAAAGTGATTACTTTACCCGTGTTTCTAGGGATAAATCTCTATTTTAGAGGCCACCCTTCGAAACATCAGGTTGCGTAATACATCTTCAAATATCATCCGTTGATTGGAAGCATTTGTCGTTCTCCTTGGCAATTCACAAGTTGGTAGGAGCCTCCTAAGTAGACTGCCTCAACTACAAACGACCCTTCTCAAGTCAGTTCAAATTTGCCTTCTATCTTGCGATGTGCAAGAATAGGTCTTCTGAGAACAAGAACTAAGTCACCAACTTTGAAAGTTCGTGGGCGGACCCGGCTTATCATGGGCTCGGATCATCTTAGCTTGGTACGAGTTCCAAATTTTGTTGTCTTGCAAGTCTTTTTCCTTCCAAGTTTTCCGGTTCTTCCAGTCGTAATCTGGCATTTTCTTCTGTAGTAATTTTATTTGCAACTGCAATCCTGAGTGATTGAAGTTGAACCTCTAAAGGTAAAACTGCCTCAGACCCGTACACACAAGTATAAGGTGTAGACTGAGTAGGAGTCCTGAAAGTCGTCCTGTAGGCCTATAAGGCTTCTAACAACTTCTCATGCCAATTTCTCTTGTTGTCATCCAAAGTTATCTTTAAAATCTGAACGAGAGTTTGATTAAAAGCCTCAGCCAAGCCGTTTGCTCTTGAGTAGTAGATCGTTGAATATCGCCAATCGATTCCATGTCTTCTGACAAAATTGTTGATTTTTGTACTTCTGAATGCGGACCCATTATTTGAAATGATTCTGCGAGGCACTCCGAAATGATATACAACTTGATTCTTAAAAAATTGTAGCACGTGGTGTGCCTTTACTTCTCTGAGTGGAACTGCTTCTGCCCATTTAGAGAAGTAGTCTATAGCTGCAAGGATGAAGCGATGTCCTCTTGAAGAAGGTGGTTCTATCGGACCCACTATATCTGTACCCCAACACTCAAATGGCTATGACGCAATTGTCGGATGTAGCACGTTTGGACGTTGGTGTAGAACCACTTCGTGCACTTGACACTGGGGACAACTTTTGGCAATCTTCATGCAATCGGTCATCATCGAGGGCCAATAATACCCTAGTCTTTTAATTTTTTTTTCATTTTCGGACCCGACTGATGAGCGCCACAAAGTCCTGAATGCACTTCTTTGATAATTGCACGAGCCTTGGACCCGCTAAGGCATCTTAACCACATCTGATTAAAAGACCTTCTGTATAATGTACTGTTTATTAATGCGTAAGACAGGGCACTTTTCTTGATTTGATGTGCTAATGACTTATCGTCTGGTAATTTCCTTGTCTGCAGGTATTCTATTAGTGGCTGACACCAATCTTCTGTGTTTTCCGTCACTGCTGCCACTGATTCCTCTGCTTTTCCTGATTTCTGTATCATATCCATGTCTAGCTGTGATAGGACCTGTCGTCCTTGAACTAACATTTCAACTGACTCATCTTGTAAGCAGGCAAATTCTTTTGCAAGGTGAGCTAACACATCTGCGAGAGCATTCTCTCTTCTGGGGATCTTGTAGATTGTTACATTCGGAATTCGTTCCAACAATTTCATGGCATACTGAAAGTATTGCTCGAGTCTTGGCTTTAAGATTCTGTATTGTCCTGCAACCTGTTGAATGATCAACTGAGAATCTCCGTAGATGTTGATGTCTGTTATTCTCATTTAAATGGTCAGTTCTAGTCCTGTTATGAGGGCTTCGTATTCTGCCTCGTTGTTTGTGTATGGATCTGTTAAATGGTAGGAGTATCTTAACATCCTCCGCTCCGGTATTATAAAGATTAGTCCGATTCCTGCCTTACAGGGCACTATCGTTTGCAATTCTTTGTCTTTCTGTGCTGAGGATGCTCCGTCGAAGTATAGTTCCCAACATCGATCATCAGTGTCTTCTAGGTTCATTATCTGCTCATCTGGCAAGTCGTCATTGAGAGGCAATTCTGCCGGTAAAGGGTGTGCTGCAAGGAAATCTGCTAGGACTTATCACTTTACGGCACAGAGAGGAACGAAAGTTATGTCGAATTGCAATAATATCATGGACCACCTGGCAAGTCTTCCAGAAAATGTTGGACGGGTCATCAAATATTGCAACGGATTAACTTTCGAGATAAGGTTGACCTTATGAGAGAGCATGTAATGCCTGAGCTTTTGGGCGGCAAAGATCAGGGCCAAACAATGCTTCTCAATTGGAGGATACTTTACTTCCATCGGAATTAAACGACAGCTTAAATAGTAGAGAGCATTTTCATTCCCCTCATCATTGATCTGGGCTAGCAGGGCTCCAAGGGAGCCGTCTAGAGCCATGGTATAAAGTATCAACGATCTACTTGAGACTGGGGCTGCTAAGACAGGAGGTGTCATTAAGTATTGTTTAATGTCCTCGAAGGCCCGTTGGCATTTTTCTTCCCAAATGAATTTGGCGTCCTTTTTAACTAATGTCGAGAAGGGCTGACACCTACCTGACAAGTTCGAAATAGAGCATCGAAGATATGCCAGATTCCCTTGAAAGGATCGTAGCTGTTTTAAGGTTTTGGGAGGCGGCATCTCTAAGATAGCTTTAATCTTTTTGGGATCAATTTCGATTCCGTGATGTCAGACAACAAATCCTAAGAATTTCCAGGAGGTGACGCCGAAGTGCATTTTAAGTTATTCATCTTAAGGTTGTATTGCCTTAGTCACTCGAAGAAAATTCTCAAATCATACAAGTGATCTTCCTTCAGTTTGCTTTTGATGACCACATCATCCACATAACACTCAACTTGGTTGTGAATGAGCTCATCAAAAATCTTTGTCATTGCTCTTTGGTATGTTGCTCCTGTTTTCTTTAGTTCGAATGGCATTATTGTGTAGCAATACACTCCGATTGGTATCCTGAATGCTGTGAGCTTTTCGTCTTCTGGTGCCATCTTTATCTGGTTGTATCCTGAAGATTCGTCCATGAAAAAGAATATTTCATGTGTCGAAGCGATGTCGATCATCAATTCTGGGATTGGTAGTAGAAATTCATCCTTCGGACATGCTTTGTTCAAGTCTCTGAAATCCACGCAGATTCTGATCTGACCATTCTTCTTCCTGACTGGTACCACATTGGCTAGCCAAGTAGGGTATTGTTCTTCACGGACAAATTTAGCGTCGATTAGCTTCTTAACTTCAACTATTACTTGTTGTTCAATTTCTAGACGCATTCTTCTGGAAGCTTGTCTGATTGGAATGGAAGTAGGATCCACTCCTAGCCTGTGAACTGCAACTTCTGGAGCTAATCCTGGCATTTCATCATAACTCCAAACAAAACAGTCCTTGAATTCCATTAATAGCATGATCATTTCCTCGGAATCCTCTTTATTGAGTAAGGAGCTAACAAAGGTTGGTCTATGCTTTTCGTTAGTACCAAAGTTAACTTCCATTAACTCATCTATTGTAGATTTGATTTCTTCTTCGAATTCTGGAGGAGCGACTCCAATTTGTAGATCTTCAAGATCTTCTCTAGTTTCCAAACAGTCTTCATTAGATTCACAAGTGACAACCAAGCAAAATTCTGTATCGTCAACTGAACCTACTGTGCCGAATCCAAGACCATGTTTTGAATTGGGAGGCCGACCGGCATTGTTCCATAATTTTTCAAAGTGTTGTGATCGACCTTTTGTCCATTGTCGAGGTAAGACACCACGCTGAAATAATTTTTGAACACAGGGAGAGTACCACTCAAAAGGTAATTCCATTAATTCGGAAGAAGTGACATCTTCAAATTGTACATCGCTTTCAGTATTGGAAGAAGAAGTGCCACGGTAAAATTTGATTGGCTTTGCACCGCTGCAATGTACTTCTTTGACCACCATACCCTCAATCTTATTAGACTGGATCGGGGTCAGGGTCATAGTGTGTACATAGTGGTTAATCTTCTAGTACATTGATTTGTATTCTTCGTTCCTTTCATCTTCGTGAGAAATCTTGAATTGTGGTTTCTTCCGGTTTATTGTAGCTACTTCTTTCTTGACTTCCTCTTCTTCTTCAGAGCTGTTTTCCCAATCAACGTTGATCATCGACTTTTTCTGTCCCACTGTCCCAATGTCTCTTCCACGACCTCGTCCCCGACCTCGACCTCGGATGCGAGTTCTGGAGAAACATTCACCATCTCGCCGTAAGGGAGTGGTGAGTGACTGTTGGACTAGAACTTCAGGTTCTTCATCGTCTCGAATTTCTTTTGCTTCATTTGGCACGGTGTTTCTGGAGAAGATTATTTTCTTCGGAGGTGTGTAATAAGCTGCATCTTCATGGACTCCAATCTCATGTACGGAGGAAGGTTGCAAATCACCCTTAATGCACTGTTCTCCTCTTTCGTAGTATTTTATGCACTAATGCAGAGACGACGGTACCATCCGATTCTCATGTATCCATGGTCAACCCAGTAGCGCATTGAACGATGTTGCAGAATCAATTATATAGAATTTTGCGGTTGTCTTTGCTAAGTCACCGGTCTTCATCAACAGTTTTATTGATCCAAGGGCTCTTTCTCCTTTCTGGTTGAATTCTCTTAGTAACATCTTGTCCGCCTCAAGCTCGCAAGCGTCAATTTCCAAGTATGATAGCGCCAGAAGATTCATTATGTTGATTGATGCTCTTGGATCTACCAATACTCTGGAGAGCGTAAATTTTTTGATTGTAACTGAAATGTACAACGGTCGGTTGTGATCGGCTGTCCCAAGTAGTAGATCACTGTTCGTGAAGGTAACACCTTGCTGTTCCTTTAACGAGCAAACCTCGTCCAAGGAATCTCCGGCAATCTGAGCTAAAAAAATCTCTGGATCAAGTAAGGCCTTGATTAGAGCTTCCCTCATCTCTTTTGATAAGATGAGAGTGTCGTAGATGCTCAGTTTGGCTGGTAGTTTCCTAAGATTGGCTAGCACGTTATAGTCTACTTTGATATCATGTGTCTCAATTTCTTCTCGAATGGGCAATTCTTCTGCTGGGGTTGATTCTTCCTGAACAACCATCTGCTTTCCTTTGTCTTTTGGACCCATTCTTGGAGGTAGAACCCTTCCGCTCCTTAAATTGACTTCTGTGATTTCTTCTGAATCTGGTACTGAATTTACAGGTGTCTCCTTTTGAAATGACATGACAGGTTCTTTTGGAGTTGCTTCGGAATCTGAAGGCTCTAACTTTATTGTGATTGGAGTTCCTCGGAATTCACAAATAGATTCATTGCTTGTTGAAGTTTCATAGCCTTCTTGATGAATGTCTTCTTTGTCATCATGATTGTCGAGGTTGTGTATGATTTGAGAATTATTATTGGTTTCGAAATCAGGATCCGGATTAGATTGGTTGTCTTTAGTTACGTAATCATTAGAAACAGTCAAAACGTAGCCAACGCCATAACTCTTATCATTATAAGATCCAGCCAGAGCGAGCAAATAATTATACAGAGTCAGAGGTTCGAGGAATTTTTCCCCCGAATCGGAAACAACCATCCTAGGATAAGCAGCCCCTAGCCTAGCCTTGGGAGCCTCGGTCTTTTCTTCTTCTTCGATCTCCTTCTTTTGTATGATCTTTTCTTACTGGGGCGGTTCTTCAATTGCAAGCGATAGCGCCGGCTCGACAGGTTTCAAACTTTGAATTGAAGCACGTGCCGAAGCGGCCTGGATGCGATCCAAAATTTTCTTTGATGACTTCGTCCAAGCGGTACTCCATCCATCATCAGTTGTGTAAGGGTCTATCGAAACAACGGGATCCGTTGAAATAACATTGACAGAACCTCCTTTCTGGGGTTCTTTCATGTATTCCTTCTGGATCGTTATGTTCCCTTTTCGGAGATTGTTGTCAAGCCAACTCTTGAAGGTGATGCAATCCTCTATTTTATGTCCAAGCATCTGGTGGTAAGGGCAGTAGTTGGGATGATCTTTCTTGTTAACTTCTTCTAGCTTCTTGGGTTCTGGTAGTCGAAAATCCGAAGTCTTCGTCAAACTGCGGAACATTTTTGGCACTGCCTCATTCTTGAATGAGTATTCTCTATTTATAAGCTCATTTAACGTGCGCTGTGGGAGAGGCGGTTGCTCATATTGTTGGGATGGCTGATAACCGGGCTGAGGCTGTTGGTAGTTCTGCTGAGGTTGTTGATAGCTGGACTGCGGCTTCTCCAACTGTATTTGCATTGGCAGTTTGCCCTTATCAACTGTCGCGACGATCTCGGATTTCTTTTTAAATGTCTTCATAGGCTTCTGTTTGTCTGTTTTGTCAACGAAACTTAGTTGCTTTGCTTCCTCTTGCAAGCTTCCGGCCTTACTTAACAACTTCTCGAAAGTCTTAATTGTAAATCCCTTAAGGAGAAGTGCTATCGGGCCGTGAATGCTTTAAGCAAGATATCGACTGCATGCTGCTCTTGTAGCTGTGGCTCACACTTCATGCTTAGATTTCTCCATCGAAGTATGTAGTCCACTAAAGTCTCGTTCGGTTTTTGTTTCTCCACCACTAAGTCACCGATGGTGATATGGTGCTGAGCTCCGACAAACTGTTTCACGAAGAGGTTTTCTAATTCTAAAAATGTCTTTACCGAAGCGTTCAGTAACTCTGCATACCAATCGAAGGCGATTCCTGACAGGCTGCTGACGAACTGTCGGAAGAGTAAGGCGTCACTTCCACCGGTGTTGCAATAACTAGCACGAAAATGTGCAACATGTTGTCGAGGATTTTCGGTACCATCATAAGTCTTGAACAGAGGTGGTACGAAGCCTTTTGGGTATTGTACTGCATCAAATTCTTTGGGTAAGGTCTACCCGTCTGAATAGATGCTCCGCTCTTAGAGTGTGCTAAGGCTTCTCGCACCTACCGTTCTACCATGTTCTTGATGTCCTTCTCTGGAATCATATTCTGAGTAGAGTCTTTCTTTGGTTGATCGTCTCCGTTAACGGATGTAATCTCTTTTCCTCCGTCTGTAATATGAATAACTTCTGGAGGCGTTTCTCTTGGGGGTTGAGCCTGACTCTGAAGAGTGGCTAGTGGCCGCAGCCCATCTCTTCCATCCTTTTTGCCATTTGAGAGATTGTATCATCTTTTTCTCGAATTTGTGCTCTTAATGCTTCTGGTTCATCTCTCTCCGCAGCTGCCGGAGCACCTTGCGAAGCTCACGATGCTCGTGTCTCGACCATGTTGATCTCCACATATTCTTCATCCATTAACTCCGACGAGTCAACTTCATCTCCAAACTTTTCTTCTCTTTCTCTTGCTAATCGTTGAATGTCAGTTCTTAGCCTTTCGATAGCGTCCTCCAATGGTCTTTTTCGTGCGGTTTCGCAGTTATCGTGTGATGGCTGCTGGATTTCCTTCTTGGGAGTCCCCTTCAATGTGGTGGCGCTTTCTTCGGACTCGAGTCTCCTTACGAAACTTTCCTTTTCAGGTCGTTGTTTCGGTCTTAATTGGCCAGTAGTAGGACGCCATACCATCCTTCTAGCAGCAGAAGGCCTAGGAGCGGATGGTCCGTCGGCCGAATGCCGGAAGGTGGTATCCTCCCCGATCCGTAATCCTGAAACAATAACAGGTGGACTAGCCTTCATCTTCTTATTAGGCTTTTCTGCGGCGCTAACAGGTTCTACTCGAGGCCCAAGACGGGACTTGGCTAGCACCCGCCCTATTCTTCTTAAAATCTCGGATACAGGACATTTCTCTTTCTTTGCTAACTTCTCTATCACAGTCTATAGTCGGGCAAATGGTGTAGTCCTAGCCCTTTTCTTTTGGTTGTCGCTACAGTATGCTGGTCGAGGTAATGCAGAAGCAATTTTGCAGACATTTTCCTCGTCAGCTGCGTCGGAGAAGGGATGGAATCTACTTCCTTCCAAAAGCGGTGTATACTCAGGCAATGGTATCTACTCAGGTAGTGGTGTGTACTCAGGGATTTCTTCCAAGAAAGCAACTTCAGCAGCTCTGGCTTTCCTGGCAATCTTTCTTCCTCTGTTTCTTCTCTGAATCTGTGTTAGGGATGGAACCCTTGAACTGGACCCAATTTCGAAAACAGAAGGTCTCGCACGGAGATCTGTACCCTCCACGGTAACATGCTCGTTACAAATTTGAATTTCCTTCCCTTTTAGTTTGGCGGAAGCCGAGGTAGGTGCAGAGATGACTAGACCTGTGGGGGTAGAAATATCAGTTCTCCTATGGACAGTAGTATTCTTCTCAGCTGGAACCTTTTGCAGGGGAGGGAACCCTTGAGTTAACTTAAGGTTGAACTCGATCAAAGGCTTTTTAGTTTCAGGCACTTTGTCTGTAAGTGTGAAAAGGGTAACGTCCGTGATCTTCACATTTGTGTTTTCGAATCCTTGCCCAAAACAGATGATCCCATTGTCGGGCAGCTCATCCTTGTACACAGCGAAGTCCAGTCCATTGGTGAAGGAGAAAATAAGCTTCGGGGCAGACATTTTCTGCAAGGTAGATTCTGATTGTCAGTCCCAAATTATGCTTCTTCTCATTAGGACGAAAAGAAAGGAATCGAAAAGAGTCCGAACACAATTTTGTTAATGTATTTATAAAAAGGAGTTATTTGTTAAAAGAGTCATTCATTAGAGGGTTTGTTTATTAGGAACATAATATTCAAAGGTGTAGAGAAGGTAAGGAATCTGATTCAGAATTGGAAATGAAGAGAAAGTCTTATGCAAGACTTTTCGACTCGAAGGACCACTCCAAAACTAACACCTATTGGGGGTCCACCCCACCTCAGAGAAGAGGTAAAAGGATCTCGGAACCTCTCCATTTAGGGGTGTCTAAACAGTGGCTCCTAAATCCGAGAGGAGTTGGCTATACTCATTCAAGACATAATTGAACGGGGTATTCCAACGGAAGAATGGTAGTTTGGTCCACTAGGGGCATGGGCTCACTACCGATTTATGAAAGCAAAGCCATCTGATCAAAATGGAGAGAGGAACTTTTCCCCAGCGGAGTCGCCAGAAGTTGTCGGCGTATTTTTAGGTTTTAAATTTAATTTAAATAAGTATATATGGTTTAGAAAGTAGTATTTGATTTTGAAAATAATTTTAAGATATGAAATCAAACCACTCTCACATCCCAAATAGTTTATATAAACGAGCATCGCATCATAAACGGTGTATTTATCCCGAAGAATAGACACACTGCTTGATGATGGGGCTCAATTAAATAAACTAGAAGATTTGTGACATCCGTTTGGTCTGCGAACCAATTTTATAAGCCGACAAATTCCCCTGCTTAATATAAATGGATTAAGCAGGGTTTATATTACCTGAGTTCTTAAAGTTCCCTATAAGGGCAAGCCCCTATAGTTAATTACATCTTAAATGACGGGAATCATCTAAGAAAACTCTCGATAATGATCAGTGGTTTTGCTCTCAAGAATTTCAAAGTTTAAGGTTTTCAAACAATTGGATTTTTGGAAATTTTCAATAGGGAATGACTCAAAATTGGAACAAGTTACTTTTGAGGATCCAAAGGAAGAGAAGTAGGAGAAGCTGAGGATCCAAGAAGAATCTTGGCAACTTCCCAAACTATCCTATTGTTTGGCTCGGTTTTAAGAAAATCCTAATATTATTTAATATTTCAATCTTGCCAATTTTAATTGATTAGGATTTATATTTGTATGATATAATCATACATATAGCCTCGAAGATGTGAGGGTTTATGTCGTACCAAACGACAACCTCGGAGTCCTAAGACCGGTTAGGGCTTAATTTACATGACATGATCATGCAAATGCCTAACGAAGAGTTGAGGATTTATGTTACACTAGGCAAACTACCTCGAAATCCTATGGCTTTGTTGTTTAAAACTAGGAAAGGTTTTGCTTGAAGTAGACCCGAGTTTTGTTGATGACGATGGCCGTGCTGCCCACCATGCTCCGAGCTCCTTGTTGTTGCAGAGGTTTAGTTTTGGAAGTCATAAATCAGGAGATGAGAGAAGTGTTTTGGTTTAGAAATCTTAAAATTCAAGTGTTTTTAATATTTTTTTTAAAACAAATCTTAAAGTTGATTATAACAAAACCGATTAAGATCCCACGGTTCCGTCATCCCGGCACCGTTATTTTCATTGAATTCACTTAGTCCAGATGAATTTGCTAAACTCAACTGAATGAGTTCCACACTTTCATTTAGACCATGGGAAATCCCGTTAGCAACACGTGGGTTACATCATCCGAGGTATTCCCGATCATTCAACGAGACGTTTTAATTTAGTTGCAATTGTAGTTCTGTTGTTCTGTTTGTGATTAAATTTTGAGTTGTTTTATATTTTGAAATATTGTGGTGGTGAATTTTATCTTGCAGTGATTTTTAATTTAGTTTTAGTTTTAGTTCAGGGACTATCTTAAAGGTTTTGGTTTTCATGCAACAGTTGTTTATCATGCAAGAAAAGTAGAGTGCATTTGTAATAAAGTAAATTGCAATAAAATAAAAGCGTACCTGGAGGGTCTTCCCATCAACCCAAGCTGCACTTAAAACACATGTTAATTCATTTAAATATTTCAACAAGTGCCTAGGTAAAGCTAAGGGAAAGGTTTTGGTTGTCTATCAAAGTCCTAGTCCTTTAGCTAGTCATCTCCTATGACGTCTAAGTTCTTGTATTTTGGTTTAAGGACGATTTTCTTCATCAAAGAACAATTATGTTCAATTGTTCTTATAAACATTCTATCATATTGAGGAAGTGCTTAAGACGAGTCTTAAACATCTTTTCAATATTGCTAGGATTGTTCTAAGTCCAAATGGATTTAATTTATCGTGTGAAGTAATCATCCGAGGTTTAATTAAGTTTTGTTCTTTTGCTCGAGTGAACTAGGATGTTTGAATATCCTATGAGTGAAGTGCCACTTCACCTAATGCTCCATCTAGGACTTATGATAACAAGAGCTTTTAAGGGCAAATGATGTTTTAGTGATTTGTGACTTAATTTAATTTTTGATTAATGGATTTAAGTTTGGAATAGTGTTCAAGTTATTTTAGATCTGTTTCGAATTCTTTATGTCTTAAGTGATGTTATATTTAATTCTATTTAATTTAATTTAATTTAATTTAATTTGGTTTGATTTAATTTTAATTTAATTTTATTTTTAATTTAGTTTTGATTTAATTTAATTTAATTTAATATGTTTTAATTTAATTTATTTTAATTTAACTTAATTTACTTTAATGTTAATTTAATTTAATTTTATTTTAATTTTAATTTAATATTTTATTTTTTTTTATGTTTTAAAGATGAATTAATTTAATTATTAAAGTATTAATTTAATTGAAATTTTGATTTAATTTAGTTTGAATATTTTAATTTTTAATTCAATTTAATGACTAAGTCTTTTAGTATTTTAAGTCTTAAATTTAGATTATCATTAGGAATTAAATATTATTGAAGTGATTAATTTAGGGATTTTTAAATTGAAGAATAAATATCTTCTTAAATAATATTCCTATTTTAATAATTTCAATTTTTATTAATCTTCCAAATTCAATTAATTGATTAATTAATGTTTATTCTTAAAATTGATTGAAGGGTTTCTACTCTTTAATTATTTAAATTTCAATCATCCAATTCAGATTAAGATCAACAATTTTACTCTTTCATTTTATTAAGCCTAAAATTTTAATTAGAGGTTGAAAGTTTTAATTACCATTTTGCCCTTCAAGCTTAATAATTTCATAACTCACTAAATTGAGCTTAAATGAATTTGAAATTTTTATGTGGCCTCACTCACATGTCAATTAAGACATTAGAGGAGAAAATGTGATTTTTCTGTATTTAATTTATTTATATAATTATTTTTTGTGGAAAATAGGGATTTTAAAGGAAAATTTAATAAGATGACCAAGGAAAATTTTCTATACTTAAGAAAATTATGGGGCACTCCTAATGACTAGAGGACCATTTGGACTAATTTTGGTGATTTGTTGAATTTTATTTTATTTATTATAATTATTTTTAGTTTTGGAGTATTAATCAATTTAAAAAAAAATAAAGGTTGAAAAATGAATTTTATATTTTTCAAAAATCTTTCTGATATCAAAGAAACTAGAAACCAATTTTTATAATTTTCTAATTTTTCTTTGATTTATTAGAATTATTGTAGTGAAAAGGTTAAGAAAAATACATTTTTAATATTAAAAATTACATTAAACCTTCAAAATTCAATATCTTATCCTAAGGACTTAAGAAAAATATTTAGTTTGTTCCTAAGTGTTTAGAATTCAAAATATGACATTTTGGTGATTTTTAATATTTTGGTGATTTTTATTATTTTTTAATTATTGAAATTATTAAAATATTGATAAAAATCAACTTTTTTAGAAAATTATAATTTTAATTTTCCTAAGTTCCTCTGATATCAGAGAAGCTCCAAATCCAATTTTGTGAATTTTTGAAAAGTATTTTGTGAGTTATAAATTTTTAAAGTTTGATTTCATTCATGAGGCTTAATTAACCCATTTGGTGGGGCTAACTAAGTCCAATTGATCTCAAATTTTTATGTGGTGCTCTCTTATCCCTAGAGGACAGTGAAGAATTGTTTTAAGTTAATTTGATTAGTGGTTAAACCTAATTAATTAAAGTTCAATTTTGGGTGTTTAGGCCAATTAGGGTTGTTCCAAGTGAATTAACTCAAAACTTATTTTTCCTAGGTTCCTCTGGTCATAAGGAACATCACCAAATTTTCCTAGAATTTATTTCTCAACATGCTAATTATTGGAATTAAAATACTCAAAACAGTAACATGAACTTTGAAAATCAATAACTTCTCATAGGGGTGGTCCCTGACCTTGGAAAATTTAGGGAATGTTCCCAAGTTCAGAGGCTTCAAAAGCCCTATGGTCTCATGCCATGGTGAATTTCCTATATGTATGGAGAATTGAAATAGTGCAGAGAGTAAATATATCATTAAAAATAAAATACTTAATGAAATTACTTGGTTTCTTTTCCATATTACTCTCCTCTGTTCACTGAGCAAGAGAGTATTTTTATTTTATTTTTAGGATTTTTCTACACAAAGTTATGAATTTTTGAAGTTCTGGGTATTTAATAAATAAGAAAAATCCTAATTTCCTACTTATCCACGCGGCGCTGACTCAACCTCGGCGTCTCCGAAAGGCCACGCGGCGTGTTTAGATTCGGCGCCGCCATCCGACTCAGCGCTCCAGAGGCCCGCGGTTCATGTCCCATTGCACCGTCCGGCATGATCCTGGCCTTCCACTCGATACACGCGCGATCCAACGGTTCCCAGTCATCGTTTACGACTAGTGTGAACCCGTGACCATAAAGCTTCTAACCCTATATTCTCACTCGATTCTCAACTGATTTTTGAGTTCTTATGCTCTATGGATTCGTCTTGAAGAGATGAACACATCCATATGGTAAGCATGTATTGAAATTGACCCAAACTAAATTGAGAATCCCTGGAAGCTCGGGAGGAAGAGTGAGTCCATACCTTTGCTCAGAGAAGTGAAGCTTCGATCTGAGAGTTGTGTCACATTCAATTGGGTCCAAGCAAGCTCCAGATGAAGTCCCTTGGCCTGGTGAATTGTCTAGGTATGATTTCGACCAAGCCCGATCACAAAGCTTGGAGGCTGGAAGCAATGGCTGGCATGGTGAGGGGGATTTTAGGGGGAAACCTCTTCTCTTGTTCTGGTGAAGGTGTAGGACCAATCAATTTGTGGATTTGCTCACTGTGAAGAAGTGTCCTGGTTTTTATACTGAAATTTGAACTCAAAATTGAGCTCAGCTGGAGGGAATTGGGGTTGGAATCCAGTGGGAATCAAATGCTCTATGTGTGGAGAGTGGTCAGGAATGATTTTGGCAGAGTTTCCTTAAGGTTTGTTTTAGCACCTCTCATGGCCGAGAGGAGGTGGTGTTTAAATGGTAGAGGGTAGAGGGCCTCCCAGGGGGAGTTAGGGCTTGGGATCAGCTGCTCTATGCAAGAGAAGAACAACCATGATGTTCAATTGGACTGGGACAACTCAGCAAGGCAGAATTGAAAAGTTTGGCTCCTCCCAAGGTCTCGGCCATGGTGTTTTCCGGAGATCCAGGCGGCTGGCCGGCAGTCATGGGTCACCCTCAGGTCCAGGTAGGTCGGGCTGGGGGTTTGTGCAGGCAATTGAGCTTTGCCATGTGTAAAGAGGATAGCTTGGAATGGAATGGGGAAGAATGTATTTTGGCTCAAATTGGTCAACCCATGATTTTGGGTTTGGTTCACCTCCCCATGACCTGGTTTTAGGCTGGGTCAATCAGTTGGGTCAGCTGGTCTTCAGTGGAGAAGTCTCCATCCAAGAATATTTGGATTATATTTGGGTTAAGGGGAATCATAAGTAAGGTTAATGGCTTTTAGGAAGTGCTTAAAGGACCTCCTCCTTTTGCCCAATGTGGTAAGGTCACATGTAAACAACTCACATGGCTTGCATATGGCTTAAGAATGGCTTCATGGCTTGCCTATGGCTTAGGATAAAGCTTGGTCAATTTCATGGAAGTAGAATTTAGGAATTTTGGTATTTTGGTGGAGAATTTTCATGAAGCTTGATTTGGAATGGTTTAATGATGATTTTGAAACTTAGGGGTGATTTTGATTAAATGGATGACGTGGAGAAATGTCATGTGGGCTTTGGATTGAAAACTTGGGCTTTTGAAATGGTCTTGGGTGGGCTTTTAAAGTGGTTTAAGGAAGTGGGCCATTAGGTTTGAAAATGAGCTTTTGAATAGAAAAATTTGCAAAGTGCCATGCCAAATAAATGTTGATTTTTGTCTAAGGATATGTCATGATTGATTTGAAACAAGTTTGGAGTGATTTGGGTTTGAATTGGGTTGGATTTGGGCTTCTTTGGTAAATGGGTTAATGTAGGTCAAATTGGGCTAATTTGGGCCAATGTTGGGCTAGGGTTGAAATTGATGTAAAATTAATGTTGGGAAATGTTTATCGGAGTGTTTAAAAGAGATTTCAACTTTATTTGGGTTTTGGTTTTGGGACTTGGGCTCATTTGGGTTAGGTTTGGGTTTAGGTCAAAATTGTGCTTTTTGGTTTTGGGTTGAATTTGAGTGGGGTTTGGGTGTAAATTTCTACATTCCTCAAAATAACCCAATTTTCAACAAGAATTTCCAAAATTACCAAAATGTCCTTAAAACACTAAAAATCCAAAAATTATCCAAATTTCTATGATTTCACAAAAAATCGTTCGAATCGACCCCAAATTATTTAAATTACCCAACTTCAACCCAAATCACCCAATATTATCCAGAATCCCAAAAGTTCCAAAAAATGTCCCTATGGCCCAAAAAGTCTCATTTCTTCCCCAAAATCATTTTAAACATCACCAAATTACCCAATACATCCATAATACTCTACATTCTTTAAAACTAGCCAAACTACCCAAAATTCTCCAAAACTACTAAAATAATTTTAACCAAATTTACCAAATTGCCCTTAAAATTCTAAATATACCAAAAATCACTAAATTCTTAAGAGTTCACCAAAAATCATACTAAACCACTCCAAATTATTCAAATTGCCTAAATTCAACCCAAGATTCCAAAGATTAGGCAAAATCCTAAAAATACCAAAAATGCCCTAAAAATTCTCATTTCTTTTCCAAAATTTTTTGAAACTTCTCCAAATAATACAGTTGATCGAAACTACTCCACATCCTTAAAACTTGCAAAATTGCCCCTGAATTCTCCAAAACTACCAAAATAACCTAATTTTGACAAAAATTACCAAAATGCCCGTAAAACCCAAAAAATAAAAAAGCACTCAAAATTTGAAAGATTTCACTAAAAATTATTTTAAACCACTCCAAATTATTCAAATTGCCCAAAATCACCCCAAATTTCTCAAAATAAGTGAATATCCAAAAAATTCCCAAAATGCCTCTATGGCCCAAAAATTCTCATTTCTTCACCATAATAATTTTAAACATCTCCAAATTACCCAGCTGATCTAAAATACTGCACATTATTTAAAGCTAGCCAAATTGCCCTAATTTCTAAAAGACTACCAAAATAATACAATTTTCAGGAAAAAACATCCAAAATTACCAAAATGCTCTTAAAACCCTAAAAATCACAAAAATCTTCAAATTTCAAAGATTCCACCAAAAATAATTCTAAACCACCACAACTTATTCAATTAACAAAATTCACCCCAAATCACCTAAAATTAGCCAATATCCGAAAAATTTCCAAAAACCCTATGGCCCGAAAATTCTCATCTCTTCACCAAAATCATTTTAAACTACTCCAAATTATCCAATTGATCTAAAATACTCCACATTCCATAAAACTAAACAAATTTCCCTAAATTCTCTGAAAGTACCAAAATAAACTAATTTTCACCAAAATTCTTCAAATTTACGAAAATATCATTAAAATCATAAAATTCTCAAATGCCACCAAATTTTTAGGATTTCACCAAAAAATCATTCTAAAGTAATCCAAATTTTTCAATTTGCGCAAATTCGCTCCAAATCTCCCAAAAATAGCTATAATCCAAAAAATTCCAAAAATGCCCATATGGCCTAAAAATTCTCATTTCTTTAGCAGAATCATATTAAACTCCTCCAAATTACCCAATTGATCTATAATACTTAACATCCCTTAAAACAAGTTAAATTGCCCTAAATTCTATGAAAATGCCAAAATAACTCAATTTTCACCAAAATTCTCCAAAATTAACAAAATTCCCTTAAAACCCCAAAATCCAAAAAAAATCTCTCAATTCCTAAGATTTCACCAAAAAACATTGTAAACCACTGCAAAGCATTCAAATCGCCCAATTTCTCCCCAAATCAACGAAAATAAGCCAAAATCCAAAAAATTCCCAAAATTCCCATATGGCCAATAAATTATCATTTCTTCACTAAAATCATTTAAATCCTCTCAAAATTACCCTATTGAAATAAAATAATCCACATTCCTAATAACTAGCCATATTGCCCTAAATTTTCCAAAACTACCAAAATAACCCAATTTTCACCGAAAGTCTCAAATATTACCAAAATCAAATTAAAACCCTAAAAATCCCAAAAAACTCCAAATTCCTAATACTTCACCAAAGGTCATTCTAAATAATTGTAAATTATTCAAATTGCCCACATTCACCATAAATATCCTACAACTAGTCAAAATTCCAAAAGTTCCCAAAAAGCCCTTATGGCAAAAAAATTCTTATTTCTTCAACAAAATCATTTCAAACCTCTGTAAATTTTACAATTGATCTAAAATACTCCACATTCGTTAATGCTAGCCAAATTACATGAAATTCTCCAAACTACCAAAATAACCCAATTTTTACCAAAATTACTAAAATGCCCTTAAAACCCTAAAAATCCAAAAAAAATCGATAAATTCTTAAGATTTCACCAATAATCATTCTAAACCGCTCCAATATATTAAAATTGCCCAAATTTTGAATAAATCTCCCAAAATAATCCAAAATCCCAAAGATTCTTAAAATGCCCCTGTGGCCCGAAAAATTCTCATTTTTTCAGCAAAAACAGTTCAAACGTATCCAAATTTGCTAATTAATCTATACAAGTTCATATTCCTTAAAACTAGCCAAACTTCCTTAAATTCTCCTAAACTACCAAAATAACCTGATTTTCAACAAAATTACCAAAATGCCCTTAAAACCGTTAATCCTTAAAAATCTTCAAATTCCTATGATTTCACTAAATAATCATTCCAAACCAAGCCAAATTATTCAGACCGCCTAATATCAATAAAACTTAGCCAAAATCTTAAAATTACCTAGAAAGCCAATATGGCTCAAAAATTCTCATTTTTTCACCAAAATCATTTTAAACATCTCAAAATTTCTCAATTGATAGAAATACTCCACATTCCATAAAACTAGCCAAATAGGCCAAAATTCTAGAAACAACCAAAATAACTCAATTTTCACCAAATTTCTCCAAAATTACCAAAATGCACTTAAAACCATGAAATTCCCAAAAAAATTAGAAATTTCTAAGATTTCACCAAAAATCTTTCTAAACTACTCCAAATTATTCAAAGTGCCCAAATTCGCCTCGAATTTCTCGAACTAGCTATAATCCGAAACATTTCAAAAATGTCCTTTTGTCCTATAAATTTTCATTTCTTCACAAAAATTGTTTTAAACATCTCCAAATTACCTAATTGATCTAAAATACCTCAAATTTCTTAAAACTAGCTAAATTGCCCAAAATTCTAAAACACTACCAAAACAACTTAATTTTAACAAAAATTCTCCAAAATTTCCTTATAACCAAAAAATCCAAAAAATCTCTAAATTCCCAAATTATTCAAATTGGCCAAATTCACCCTAAATCTACAAAAAAATAACTAAAATCTAGAAATGACACTATGGCTCAAAAATTCCCATATCTTCTCCAAAATCATTTAAAACCTTTCCAAATTGGCTAATTAAAATAAAATACTCCACATTCCTAATAACTAACCATATTACTGTGAATTTTCCAAAACAACTTAAAGAACGTTATTTTCATAAAAATTTTCCAAAACTACGAAAATGACATTAAAACCTTAAAAATTTTAAAAATCTCCAAATCCCTTAGATTTCAATAAAATTTATTCTAAACCACTCAAAATTTTTCAAATTGCCCAAATTCAACCCAAATCTCCCAAAACTAGCAAAAATTTCAAAAAGTTCCAAAATGCCCCTATGATCTAAAATGCCCCATGTTCATGAAAGTTAGTCAAAAAGCACTGAATTCTCAAAAACTACCAAAATAACCCAATTTTTACCAAGATTTCTAAAATGCCCTTAAAACCCAAAAAATTTCTAAAATCTCCAAAATTTTAAGATTTCACCAAAATACATTCCGAACCACTTCAAATTTTTTAAATTGCCCAAATTCGCCCCAAATCTCTCAAAATTTGCCAATATCCCAAAAATTTCCAAAATGCCCATAATGCCCGAAAATTCTCTTCTCTTCACCAAAATCATTTTAAACCTTTCCAAATTACCCAATTGATCTAAAATACTCCACCTTCCTTAAAACTAGCCAAATGGCCCGAAATTCTCAAAACAACTAAAATAATCCAAGTTTTACCAAAATTCTCATAAATTACCGAATTGCTCTAAAACCGTAAAAAACGCAAAGAACACCATATTACTAAAATTTCAGAAAAAATTATTCTAAACCACTCCAAATTACTTAAATTGCCCGAATTCACCCCAAATCTCCCAAAGTTAGCCAAAATCAGAAAACTTTCAAAAATGCCCCTATGACTCAAAAACTTTCATCTCTTCACCAAAATCATTTTAAACCTTTCGAAATTTGAAATTACCCAATTGATCTAAAATACATCATATTTCTTAAAACTAGTCAAATTGCCTAAATTTTCTAAAAATAAAAATATAATGCAATTTTCAATAAAATTCACCAAAATTACCAAATTTCCCTTATGACCCTAAATATCCTAAAATCTACAAATTTCTAAGATTTCACCAAAATTTATTCTAAACCACTCCAAATTATTCAAATTGCCTAAATTTGGCCAAACTCTCCAAAAATTTACCGTAATCACAAAAATTCCAAAATGTCTCTACGGCCCAAAAATTCTTCTTTCATCACCAAATGCATTTTAAACCTCTCAAATCCACAAAATTGACCTAAAATTCTTCACATTCCTTAAAACTAGCCAAATTATCCTATATTCTATAATACTTCCAAAATAAAAAAATTCAAAATAATTACTAACTTACCAAAATGCCCATAAAAATCAAAATATCCTAAAATTGTCTAAATTCCTAAAATTTCACCAAAAATCATTCTAAACCACTCAAAATTACTCAAATTGCGTAAAATTGACTTTATTCCCCCAAAATAAGCCAAAATCCCAAAAATTGCCAAATGGCTCCTATCTCTTGAAATTCTTATTTCTTCACTAATATAATTTTAAACCTCTCTGAGTTACCAATTGATCTAATAAACTCCACATTTCTTAGAAGTTGCCAAATTTCCCTAAACTCTCCAAAACTAGCAAAATAACACAATATTCATCAAAATTCTCCAAAAATACCAAAAAGCCCTTAATACCATAAAAGTCCCACAATTCTTCAAACTTATAGGATTTCACCAAAAAACACTCCATACCACTCCGAATCATTCAAATTGCCTAAATTCGCCCCAGATCTACCAAAATTAGCCATAATACCAAAAATCAGCAAAATGCCCTTATGGGCCAAAATTTCTCATTTTTTTACCAAAATCATTTTAAACCTCCAAATTACCAAAGTGAATTAAAATACTCCACATTCCATATAACAAGCCAACCTGCCATAAATTCTCCAAAATTGCCAAAATAAACCAATTTCCACTAAAATTCTCCAAAATTACCAAAAAACCCGTAAAACCCTAAAAATCCCAAAAAAATCACCAAATTTCTAGGATTACACCAATAATCATTCTAAACCACTTCAAATTCATATTGCCTAAATTAACCTCAGACCTCTCAAAATAACCATAAACCAAAAATTTCCCAAAATGCCATTATGGCCTAAATATTCTCATATCATCATCAAAATCATAAAAAACATCTCAAAATTACCCAATCGATTTAAAATACTTCACATTCCCTAAAAAAAGCCAAATTGCCCTAAATTCTCCAAAACTACCAAATTAACAAAATTTTCACCAAAATTACCAAAATGGCCCTAAAACTCTAAAAAACCAAAAAATCACTATATTCTTAAGGTTTAACCAAAAATCATTATAAACCACTTCAAATTATTCAAATTGCCCAAATTCACACTAAATCTGCCAAAATTGGTCAAAATCCTAAAAACTTCTAAAATGCCCCTATGGCCAAAATCATTTTAAACATTTCGAAAATACTCAATTGATCTAAAATACTTCACATTCGCTAAAACTAGCCAAACTGCCCTAAATTCTCCAGGACTACCATGATAAGCCAATTTTCAAAAAAATTCTCCAAAATTACCAAAATGCATTTAAAACCCTAAAAATATGAAAATCTACAAATTTCTAAGATTTTCCGAAAAATCATTCTAAACCAGTTAAAATTATTCAAATTGCCTAAACTCACCCAAAATCTCCTAAAAACAACCAAAATCTCAAAATTCCTAAAAATGCCCCTATGCCCCAAAAATTCTCATTTCATCACCATAATCATTTTAAACCTCTCCAAATTACCTAGGTGATCTAAAATACTCTACATTCCAAAAAACATGCCAAATTGCCCTGAAATTCTTCAAATATACTAAAAAAACCAAATTTCCATAAAAATTATCAAAAGGTCCTTAAAACCCTCAAAATCCCAAAAATCTCCAAATTCTTATGGTTTCAACAAAAATAATTCTAATCCACTCCAAATTATTCAAGTTGCCCAACTTCACATAAAATCTTTCAAAATTAGCCAAAAATCACAAAAATCCCGAAAAAAGCCCTTATATCTCAACGATCCTTATTTCTTTGTGAAAATCATTTTAATCCTCTCAAAATTACCATGTTTATCTAAAATAATACACGTTTTTTAAAACTAGCCAAATTTCCCCAAATTACCCAAAACTACCAAAAAAACCCAATTTTCACTAAAATTACGAAAATGCCCTTAAAACCCTAAAAATTTTAAAAATCTCCAAAATACTAAGATTTCACCAAAAATCATTCTAAACCACTCCAAATTATTCAAATTGCCTAAATTCACCCAAAAACTCCCAAAATTAGCCAAAATACCAAAAGCTCTGAAAATGACTCAATGGGCCAACAATTCTCATTTCTTCACCAAAATCATATTAAATCTCTCCAAATACTTCACATTCCTTAAAACTAGCCAAATTGCCTTGAATTTTCATATACTACCAAAATAAAATGCTCCATTCCTTTAATCTAGCTGAATTGCGATGAATTCTCTAATACATCCAATATAACCCAATTTTCACCAAAATTCTCCAAAATAACAAAAATGCACTTAAAACCCTAAAAAATCCCATAAATCTACAAATTCCTATGATTCACCAAAATTCATTCTAAACCACCTCAAATTATGCAAATTTCCCAACACCACAAATTTCCCAAAATTAGCCAAAAGCCCAAAAATTCCTAAAATGCCCCGTTGACCCAAAAATTCTCATTTCTTTGCCAAAATCATTTTAAACCTCTCCAAGTTACCCAATTGATCTAAATTACTCCAGATTCCATAAAACAAGTCATATTACCCTAAATGATCCAAAAGTACAAAAATAACCTAATTTCTACTAAAATTTTTCAAAATTAGCAAAATACTAATAAACCCTAAAAATAAAAAAAATGCCAAATACTTAAATTTCATAAAAAATCATTCTAAGACACTCTAAATTACTTAAATTGCACAAATTTACCCCACGGCTGGAAAACTTAGCTATAAACTCAAAAACTGCCAAATTGTCTCTATGGATAAAAAATTCTCATATATTCACCAAAATCATTTTAAATCTCTCGGACTTTCCCAATTGATCTATAACACTAAGAATCTTAAAAATCTCCAAATTCCTATTATTTCACAAAAAATCATTCTAAACCACTCCAAATTAGTCATATTGCCTAAATTCAACCAAAATTAGGCAAAATTCCAAAATATCCCAAAATGCCCATATGGCCCAAAAATTCTCATTTCTTGACGAAAATCATTTTAACATCTCGAAATTTCTCAATTGACAAAAGTACTCAACATTCCTTAAAACTAGCCAAATTGTCCAAAATTCTAGAAAACTACCAAACTAACTCAATTTTCACCAACATCACCAATATGCCCTTAAAACCCTGAAAATCCCAAAAATCAAGAAATTTCTAAGATTTCACCAAAAATCATTCCAAAACTACTCCAAATTACTAAAATTGCCCAAATTGGCCCTAAATCTCCCAAACTAGTCATAATCCCAAAAATTTTGAAAATGCTCCTTTGGTCAAAAAATTCTCATTTCTTCACCAAAATGTTTTTAAAAATCTCTCAATTACACAATTGATCTAAAATACTTCACATTCTTTAAAACTAGCTATATTGCCCTAAATTCTCTAAAACTACCAATACAACCCAATTTTCATCAAAATTCTCCAAAATTAACTTATTACCCTAAAAATGCAAAAAAAATCTCTAAATTTTTAAGATTTCAAGAAAAATCATTCTAAACCACTCCAAATTATTCAAATTGCCCAAATTCACCCAAAATCTCCAAAAAATTAGTCGAAAACCAAAAAATTCCAAAAATAACCATATCGCCTAAAAATTCTCATTTCTTCTCCAAAATCATTTAAAAAGTCTCCAAATTTCCCAATTGAAAAAGAAATACTGCACATTCTGAATAACTAACCATATTGTCCTGAATTCTCAACAACTAACAAAAAAAGCAAATTTTCATCAAAATTCTTGAAAATTACAAAAATGCCATTAAAACCCTAAAAGTCCAAAAAATCTTCAATTTCCTAAGATTTCACCAAAAATTATTCTAAACCATCAAAATTGTTCGAATTTCCCAAATTCACCCGAAATCTCCCAAAATTAGCCAAAATGCCAAAAATTTCCAAAATGCCCCTATGGCCCAAAAATTCTCATCTCTTCACCAAAATCATTCTAAACATCTCTAAATTATCCAATTGATCTAAAATGCTTAATATTACTAAAAACTAGCTAAAATTCTCATTTCTTTAACAAAATCATTTCAAACATCTCCAAATTTTATAATTGATCTAAAATATTCTACATTCATTAAAGCTAACCAAATTGCATGAAATTCTCTAAAACTACAAAAATAACCTAATTTTTACCAAAATCACTAAAAAGCCCATAAAACCCTTAAAATCCAAAAAAACTCTAAATTGTTAAGATTTCACCAAAAGTCATTCTAAACCACTCCAAATTATTCAAATTTCCCAAATTCAAAATAAATCTCTCAAAATTATCCAAAATCCTAAAGATTCCTAACATGCCCATCTGGCGCAAAAATTCTCATTTTTTCACCAAAATCAGTTCAACCTATCCATATTTCCTAATTAATCTAAACTAGTCCATATTTTTTAATACTAGCTAAATTTCTTTAATTTCTCCAAAACTACGTAAAAACCAGATTTTCACCAAAATTCTCCAAGATTATCAAAATACCCTTAAAACTCTAAAAATCTTAAAAATCTCCAAATTTCTAAATTTTTTACTAAAAATAATTTTAAATCACTCCAAATTAATCAAATTGTCCAAATTTGTGCCAAATCTCCCAAAATTAGCCATAATAAAAAAATCCAAAATTCCTCTATGGCCCGAAAATTCTCATTTGATCACCGAAAGCATTTTAAACCACTCCAAATTACCCAATTGATCTAGAATTTTCCACATTCCTTAAAACTGGCCAAATTGACCTAAATTCTATAAAACAACAAAAATAAAAAAAATTCACAATAATTATCCAAATTTACCAAAATTCCCTTAAAACCCTAAATATCCAAATTTTGTTTACATTTCTAATACTTCACCAAAAACCATTCTAAACCACTCAAAATTATTCAAATTGCACAAACTCATCATCAATCTCCGAAAATAAGCCAAAATCCCAAAAATTATCAAAATGCCCCTTTGGCTCGAAATTCTCATTTCTTCAATAAAATCATTTTAAACCTCTTTGAATTAATCGATTGATCTAAAATACTCCATATTCTTTAGAACATGCCAAATTGCCCAAAATTCTCCAAAACTACTAAAATAACTTAACTTTCATCAATATTCTCCAAAATTAGCAAAATGTCCTTAGAACCCTAAAAGTCCCAAAAATCTCCAAATTCTTAAGATTTAAAAAAAAACATTCTAAACCACTCCAACATATTCAAATTGCCCAAATTCACCCCAAATCTCCAAAAATTACCTATAATCCCAAAAATTCCTAAAATGCCCCAATGTCGCAAAATATTCACCAATATCAGTTCAAACATCTCCAAATAACCCAACTGATCTAAAATACTCCTAATTTATCAAAACTATCCAAATTGTACTAAATTCTCCAAAACTACTAAAATAACCTGATTTTTACTAAATTTCTCCAAAATTACAAAAATGCCATTATAACCCTAAAAATCTCAAAAATCTTAAAATTTCACCAAAAATCATACTAAACCACTATAAATTATTCAAATTTCTCAAATTCAAGCCAAATTATCCAAAATTTTCCGGAATCCTAAAAAATTCTTAAAATGCCCATTTGACTCAAAATTTCTCATTTCTTCACCAAAATCATTTTAAATATCTATGAATTATCCAATTAATCTAAAATACTACACATTCCTTAAAGCTCGCCAAATTATCCTAAATTCTTAAAAATTACCAAAATAAATCAAATTTTATCAAAATTCTCATAAATTACCAAAATGCACTTAAAACCCAAAAAATCCCAAAAATCTCCTAATTTCTATGGTATCACCAAAAATCATTCTAAATCACTCCAAATTATTCAAATTGCCCGAACTCTTCTCAAATCCCCCAAAATGAGCCATAATCCCAAAAACTCCAAAAGTGACCACATGGCCCCTAAAATATCATTTCTTCACCAAAATCATTTTAAACCACTCAAAATTACACAATTTACCTAAAATACTCCACTTTCCCTAAAATTAAATAAATCGCCCTAAATTCTCAAAAACTACCAAAATAACCTAATTTTCTCCAAAATTCTCCTAAATTACCAAAATACCCTTTAAACCCTAAAATTTCTCAAAATCTCAAAATTGCAATGATTTCACCAAAATTTATTCTAAACCAGCTCGAACTATTCAAATTGTCTAATACACAAGAAATCTCCCAAAATTAGGCAAAATTTCAAAAGTACTCAAAGTTCTCCTAATAGTTTGAAAATTCTCATCTCTTCACTAAAATCATTTTAAACCTCTCTAAATTACCAAATTGATCTAAAATACCCCACATTCCTTAAAATTAGCCAAATTGTCTTATTTCCTCTAGAACTACCAAAATAACTCAATTTTTACCAAATCCTTCAAAATGACCAAAATGGCCTTAAAACCCTACAAATCCCAAAAGTCTCAAAATTTCTTACACTTCACCAAAAATGCTTTTAAAACACTCCAAATTATTCAAATTTACCAAATTCACCATAAATATACAAAAATTAGCCAAAATCTAAAAATTTCCCAAAATGCCTTTATGGCCCAAAAAATTCCCACATCTTCACCAAAATCTTTTTAAACCTCTCCAAAGTACACAATTGATAAAAAATAATCCACATTCCTTAAGACTAGCCATATTGCCCTAAATTCTCCAAAACTATCAAAATAACACATTTTTTTTCCAAGATTCTCCTAAATGACCAAAATGCCCTTAAAACCCCAAAAATCCCAAAAATCTCCAATTTTCTCATATTAAACCAAAATTACTCTAAACCACTTCAAATTATCCTAAATTGCCCGAATTCACCCCAAACCACCCAAAAATAGTGAAAATCCCAAAAGTTCCCAAAATGCCTCTATGGCCCAGAAGTTCTCATTTTTTTGAGCAAAATCATTTTAAACCTATCAAAATTACCGTAGTGATCTAAAATACTGCACTTTCCACAAAATTAGCTAAATTGCTCTAAATTCTCAAAAACTATTCATCCAAAATTCTCAAAAATTATCAAAATATCTTTAAAACCCTAAATCCAAAAAATCTCCAAATTCCTAAGATTTAACCAAAAAAACATTCTTATCCAGTCAGAATTATTCAAATTGGCCAAATTTACACCAAATCTCCAAAAACTAGTCAACATCCCAAAAATTTTAAAAATGCCCCAAGTGACCCAAAAATTCTCATTTCTTCAATAAAATCATATGAAAACTCTCCAAATTACCCAATTGATCTAAAATACTCCACATTCCTTAAAACTAGCCAAATTGCCCTAAATTCTCCGAAACTACAAAAAAAATCCTATTTTCATCAAAATTACCAAAATGCCATTAAAACCAAAAAAATCCCAAAAATCTCTAAATTCGTTAAATTTCACCAAAATATATTCTAAAGCACTCGAAATTATTGAAATTGAAAAAATTCTCCCCCAATCTCTCAAAATTAGTCAAAACCCCAAAAATTCTCAAATGTCCACCAAAATCATTTCAAACATCTCCATATAACCCAATTGATCTAAAATACTCCACATTCATTAAAACTAGCAAAAATTTTCCTAAATTCTCTAAAACTACCAAAATAAACAAATTTTGACCAAATTTCTACAAAATTACCAAATTGTCTAAATCCCTAAAAATCCAAAGCTATCCAAATTCCTATGATTTCACCAAAAATCACTCTAAACCACTCCAAGTTATTCAAATTGCCCAAGTTCACACCTAATCTCCTAAAAGTTACCAAAATCCCAAAAACTCCCAAAATGCCCCTTTGGCTCAAAAACTCTCATTTCTTCACCAGTATCATTTTAAACCTCATTAAATTACCCAATTGATCTAAACTACTCCACATTTCTTAAATTAGCTAAATCGTTGTCGGCAACTATTTTCAGGTTGTGTGTTGTGTTTTGAAGAGGGGTCGCCTACAGAAATTGTCGGCGAATTTTAATTTAATTTAAATAAATAATTTGAAAAAAATAATATTTGATTTTGAAAATAATTTTAAATTTGAAGGTTTTAAGATATGAGATTAAACCGATCTCACATCCCAAATAGTTTATATAAACGAGCACCGTACCACAAACTGTGTATCTATCCCTAAGGATAGACACACTGCTTGACGGTGGGGCTCGATTAAATAAACTAGAAGATTTGTGACATCCATTTGGTCTGCGAACCAATTTTATAAGCCGACAAATTCCCCTGCTTAATATGAAAGCATTAAACGGGGTTTATATTACTCGGGTTCTTTAAAATTCCCTATAAGGGCAAGCCCATATAGTTAATTACATCTTAAGTGACGGGAATCACCTAAGAAAACTCTCGATAATAATCAATAATCTCGCTCTCAAGAATTTCGAGGTTTAAGTTCTCGAAGGATTGAAGTTTGGAATTTCAATAGGGAATGGATCAAATTTGGAACATTTTTGTTTTGGGAATCCAAAGGAAGAAAATTAGGAGAAATCACAGATTCGAAGCGAACTTTGGTAATTTCCCGACTATCCTATTGTTTGGCTTGAGTTTAGGAAAGTCCTAATATTTATTTAAATGTTTTGATCTTGCCAATTTTAATTAATTAGGGCTTATATTTGTATGATAAAATCAAACAAATAGCCTCGAAGATGTGAGGGTTTATTGTCGTATCGGACGACTACCTCGGAATCCTAAGACCGGTTAGGGCTTAATTTGCAATGCAAGTGCCTAACGAAGAGTTGAGGATTTATGTTGCACTAGGCAAACTACCTCGAAGTCTTATGGCTTTGTTATTTAATTCTAGGACAGTTTTACTGAAGTAGACTCAGGTTTTGCTGATGAAGATGGCCGTGCTGCCCACCATGCTCCGAGCTCCTTATTGTTGCAGAGGTTTAGTTTTAGAAATCATAAATCAGGGGGTGAGAAAAGTGTTTTGGTTTAGAGAAAATCTTAATTTCTAGGTGTTTTCAATATTTTAATTAAAACAAATCTTAAAGTTGATTATAACGACACCGGTTAAGATCCCACGGTTCCATCCTTCCGGCATCATTATTTTTATCGGATTCACTTAGTCCGGATGAATTTGCTAAACTCAATCGAATGAGTTCCACACTTTCATTTAGGCCGTGGGAAATCCCGTTAGCAACATGTAGGTTACATCATCCGAGGTATTCCCGATCATCCAACAGGACGTTTTAATTTAATTGTAATTGTAGTTTTGTGTTATGTTTGTGATTAAATTTTGAGTTGTTTTATATTTTGAAATGTTGTGGCGGTGAATTTTTATCTTGCAATGACTTTTAACTTAGTTTTGGTTTCAGTTTAAGGGGCTATCCTAAAGGTGTGGGTTTTCATGCAACAGTTGTTTATCATGCAAGAAAAAGTAAGTGCAATGCAGTTAAATAAATTGCAAGAAGGTAAATTGCAAGAAAGTAGATTGCAATAAAATAAAAGTGTACCTGGAGGGTCTTCCCGTCATCCTAAGCTACACTTAAAACACAATTAGAATATTTAAGCAAGTTCCTAGATAAAGCTAAGGGAAGGGTTATGGTTTTCTACCAAATTCCTAATCCTATAGCTAGTCATCTCCTATGATGTCTAGGTTCTTTGTGTTTTGGTTTAAGGACGATTTTCTTCATCAAAGAACAATTAAGTTCAATTGTTCTTATAAACATCCTATCATATCGAGGAAGTGCTTAAGACAAATCTTAAACATCTTTTCAATATTTCTAGGATTGTTTTAAGTCCAAATGAATTTAATTATATAAATGAATTAATCGTCCGAGAATTCAAGTTTTGTTGTTATCTTACTCAGTGAACTAGGACATTTGAATATCCTATAGGTGAGGTAACATTTCATTTAATGTTACGTTTTAGGAGTTATAATAATCGAAGCTTTCGAGGGTAAATTGGTATTCAAATGATTTGATTTAAGTTAATGGGTTTAAATTTGGAATAGTGTTCAAGTTGCTTTATATTTAATTTCTTTCTGTTTTAGGTGATGTTATTTAATTAAATTTAATTTAATTTAATTTAATTTAATTGAGTTTTAATTTAATTTAATTCGAGTTTAGTTTGATTTGATGTTACATTAAATTAATTTGATTTGATTTAGTTTTAATTTAATTTGATTTAATTTAATTTAATTTAATTTAATTTAATTTAAGTTATTTAATTTAATTTAATTTGTTTATTTAATTTAATTTAATTTAATCTTTAATTTAATTTTTAATTTAATTCAACTTTTAATTTCAATTTAATTTAATTTAATTTAATTTAATTTAATTTACTTAATTTAATTTAATTTTTAGTTTAATTTTATTTTTAATTTAATTGAAATTTTTTTAAAAAGAGTTTAATAATTTAATTTTAGTTTAATGATTAAGTCTTTTAACGTTTTGAATTTGAGTTATCATTTTAATTAAGAATTGAATATTAATGAGATAATTAATTTAGGGATTTTTAAATTAAAGAATAAATCTCCTCCTAATAATATCCATATTTTAATAATTCCAATTTTATTATTCTTCCAAATTTAATCAATTATTTAATTAAAGTTTAATCATTTTAAATTGCTTAATGGGTTTCTACCCTTTAATTATTTAAATTTCAATCATCCAAATAAGATTAGGATCAAATATTTTACTTGTTAATTTTTTTATTAAACCTAAAGTTTTAATTAAGGATTAAAAATTTTAATTACCACTTTACCCTTTAAGCTTAATAATTTCATAACTCACTAAATTGAACTCAAATAAACTTGAAATTTTTATGTGACTTCACTCATATGTCAATAAAGACATGAGAGGAGAAAATGTGATTTTTCTGTATTTAATTTATTTATATATTTATTTTTGGTAAAAAATAGAGATTTCCAAGGAAAATTTAATAACATGACCAAGGGAAAGTTTCTGTCCTTAAGAAAATTAGGGGACATTCCTAATGACCAGAGGACCACTTGGATTAATTTTGGTGATTTTTTGAATTATATTATTTTTATTATAATTATTTTAAGTTTTGGAGTGTTAATTAATTTAAAAATAAAATAAATGTTGAAAAATGAATTTTATATTTTTCAAAAATCTCTCTGATATCAAGGAAATCAGAGAAGCAAATTTTGCAATTTTCTAATTTTTCTATGATTTATTATAATTATTTTAGTGAAAAAGCTAGAAAATATATTTTTTTAATTTTAAAATTACCTTAAAGCTTTAAAATTTAATATCTCACTAAATAGACCTAAGAAAAATATGGGGTTTGTTCCTAAGTGATTAAAATTCAAAATTTGACATTTTGGTGAATTTTATTATTTTTGTGATTTTTATTATTTTTTAATTATTAAAAAATATTAAAATAATATTAAAAATCAAGTTTTTTAGAAAATTGAAATTTTAATTTTTTTAGATTCCCCTAATATCAGAGAGGCTCAAAAACCAATTTGGTGAATTTTTGAAAGGTATTTTGAAAGTTATGAATTTTTTAAGTTTAAAATGACTAAGTGGCTTAATCGACCCGATTAGTGGGGCTAACCAAGTCCAATTGACCTCAAATTTTTATGGTGGGTTCCTCTGATCCTAAAGGTCAGTGGAGAATTGATTTCAAGTCAATTTGATGTATGGTTAACTCTAATTAATTAGAGACCTATTTTGAGTGTTTAAGCCAATTAGGGTTGTCTTAAATGAACTAACTCAAAACCTATTTTTCCTATGGCCCTCTGGTCATAAGGAACATCACCAAATTTTCTTAGAATTTATTTCACAACATGCTATTTACTGGAATTAAAATACTCAAAACAGTGACATGAATTTGAAAAATCAATAACTCTTCATAGGGATGGCCTCGACTTTGGAAAATTCAGGGAATGTTCCCAAATTCGGAGGCTTAAAAGCTCCTATGGTCTCATGTCATGGTGAATTGTATACATGCATGGAGAATTAAAAATATGCGAGAGAGTAAATAAATTATTAAAAATAAAATACTTGATGAAATTAAATGATTTCTTTTCCACATTATTCTCCTCTCGTTCACCGAGCAAGAGAGTATTTTTATTTTATTTTTCTGATTTTTCTAAACAAAGTTATGAATTTTTGAAGTTTAGGGAATTAAATAAATAGAAAATACCATAATTTTCTATTTATCCACGCGGCGCCAACTCATCCTCGGCATCTCCGAACGCACACGCGTCGCGCTCCCATTCGACGCCGCCATCTGACTCAGCGCTCCGGGCCTGCGGTTCTTGTACCGTCTCCTCGGTCCGACGCCATCCGAGCCGTCCGTCCGCGCGTGTATTGAATGGACGACATCCGTTCATCGTCCCCGAGCGTCCTCACCCGAGAGCCGTCCAAACTAAATCCCTAAGATCTCACTCGATACTCAATGGATTTTCATGTTCTTATGCTCTATGGATTCGTCTTGAAGAGACGAACACATCTATACGGTGATCATGCATTGAAATTAAAGCATTTGAAATGGGGAATCTCCAGAAGCTCGGGATGAAGAATTAGCTCATACCTTTGCTCAAAGAAGTGTGGCTTCGATCTGAGGTTTGTTGCACTTTCGATTGGATCCCAGCAAGCTCCAGATGAAGTCTCCTGGTCTGGTGAATTGTCTAGATGTGATTTCAACCAAGCCCGATCACAAAGCTTGGAGGCTGGAGCAACTGGGTGGCCCTGGAGATGGGGCTTTTCTTGGTGGACACCTTCCCTCGGTGCGGTGAAGGTGTAGAACCAATCAATTTGAGGATTGGTCCACTTGTGGAGAAGTGTCCTGGTTTTGGGTGGAATTTCAACTCGAAATTGAGCTCGCAGAGAAGAAATGGCGGGGGATCTCACTTGGGGATCAAGTGCTCGTGTATGGGGAGGAGTCCGGAATAATTTTGGCGAGTTTCCTTAAGGTTTGTTTCAGCACCTCTCATGGCCGAGAGGGGTGGTGTTTAAATAGGAGAGGGTGGAGGGCCTCCGATGGAGAGTTAGGGCTTGGGATCGAGCTGCTCTTGGCAAGAGAAGAACGGCTCCGATGGCCGCTGGGGATGGGGCGGCTCGGCGGGTGAGAATTCCGAGTTGGGCTCACATGTGAGCTCTCGGCCATGGTGTTTTCCGGCGGCTCGGTGGCCGGCCGGCCGGGCATGGGTCACCCTCGAGGTCGGGTGGGTCGGGGCTGGGACTTGGTGCAAGCAATTGGCAATTGCCATGTGTAAAGAGCTTGGATTGAAATGGAATGGGGGGAAGACCATTTTGGGTTCAAATGAGTCAACCCATGGTTTCAGGCTAGGTTCACCACCCAAGGCCTGGTATTGGGCTGAAAAAGATCACTTGGATCAGCCAAAAGAGAATGGTGTGGTCTTCATCCATGATGAGGTGGCTAAGCATGGTTTAGTGTGTGACATGCTTAAGGTAAAAAAGGGGTTAAGAAGGATTAGGAAAGGGGCCCCTCCTTTTTCCATTAATGGCTTGATCACATGTCAAGCCTTCCATGGCTTCATGTGGCTTGTCCATGGCTTGCATGGCTCACCTTTGGCTTGGGAAAAGGTTTGGTCAATTTCATGAAAATGGATTTTAGGAATTTTTGGTAATTTGATGGAAATTTGTATGAAACTTGATTTGGAATAATTTGGTGGTGAATTTAGGACTTAGGTAATGGCTTTAATTAAGTGGATGGCAAATGGAGATGTCATGTGAGCTTTAGGGTAGATTTTGGGCTTTTGAATTTGAAGGAAGTGGGCTCTTAGGAAAGTTTAAGGGAAATGGGCTTTTTGATTTTAGGATGGGCATTTGGGTAAAGATTTTGTGAAGAACTTTGTCAAATAAATGTCATAATTGGTTTAGGGATGTTCTATGAAGGGCTTGGAGTCAATTTGGTGTGATTTGGAGTTGAATTGGTTTGAATTTGGGTTTATTTGGGTCATGGGTCCAAATTGGGCTTTAAGGCCAAAAGTGAAATTGGATCCAAATGTCAATCAAATTGAACTTGGATTTGGTCTAGATTGGTGTTGGGAATGTTGAATTGAAGTTTAGAATTGAATTGGACCAGAATTTGGGTCAATTGGGTAGGTTTGGTTTGACATTGGGTTCACTTTGGGTTAAAATGGGTCAAATTGGGGGTTTTGACAAAAGTAGGGTAAATTGACAAAATTGGCCCATGGTTTAGTTGGACAAAATGAAATTGGGAAGATTTGGGATTTTCTGGAATTTTCTGGGAATTTTCTGAATTTTTGGATTTTTTTGGCCAAGAGGGGTATTTTGGGTATTTGGAGGGTATTGGGAGGTTTTCTTGGAATTTTTGGTATTTTTGGGTATGGATGGTCAATTTGAGTGATGTGGAAATGTTTGGGTTTGATTTTGGAGAATTTTGGGTAATTTGGAAATTTTTGAGAAATTTGGGTAATTTCAAGGGTTTTGGGTAGGCTAAGCGGGTGTAGGGTCCCGGGGGTCAAAAATTGAAAATTTGGAAAATTGAAGATTGGATAAATATAAGTGGAATAAAATCATTTTGGTTGAGCCATGAAGCCATATCAAGCCCATATGAGCCATGAAGCCATATCAAGCCCATATGAGCCATGAAGGGACTCATTTGAGGCATTCACTATCTTGTTCCTAACCCTCTTAGCCAAGGGCTTAGGGGTTAAGGACCATCCATGTGAATCACCTACATGAGTCAGGAGGTCAAGTTAGGTATGGGTGTAGTTTTAGGAAGTGTGTGAAAGTGTAGTGTATAAGTGTAGTGTGTGTGTAAGTCGGCCCCTCACTGAGCCAGGGCCACCGAGGCGGTCCTAAGGCCGGAGAGTCCTATAGGAACTCATCCTTTAAACTTCCACATTTGATTTCAACCCTCTAGGTGATTAGGGGTCTATAGTCAAGTTTGTGGAGTTTTCAGGGAGTTAAGAAGTGGTTTGAATTTCTAAGTGGTGGGTCCCAATTCTAGTCCTCTAAGATAGTCAAAGGAAAAGCCTAATGCGAGATCCTAAGTACTAAAGAGAAGAAGAGAAGACCTCATCAAAAATGAGGTCAACAAATGGACCCCCAATAGGTGTGGTGAGCTGACGGAGCACACCGCGCGTATTGGCTTTGATCGAAGCGATCAACAAAACCAACACAGATGTCCAAGTGACGAACTTAGGACGAAGTAGAAGAGTTTCCGTCTGGGGAGTAGCAAGTATATCTGCGAAACCGGAGATTCCTGAACTCTCGCTGGGGAAAGGAAAAGGAGGTGAATCCCAAATCACATGATCTGGGGGAATTTCGATTTAGATTTTATTTTGTTTCAATTTAAGTTTTGATGCGTGAGCTTAGATTTTAGTTTGGAGTTTTAATTTAGATTGAAGTTTTGTCAAAATTAATTTGAAGGATTTGATTTGAAATGAAAATTGGAATTATGAGATTTTAGATGTAACATCTTCAACCTCGAAAGAAAATTGAATTGATCAGATTAAATCACTGCAGTGAGGAGAGATCTCAGAGCAATGCGGTATTGGATGTAAAATCCTTAACCTCAAGAGTTTGATTTTGATGTATTTCATTGCGGTAGGGAAAGAATCCTAAAGCAATGCGATCTCGGATGTAAAATCCTTGACCCCAAGAATTTGATTTTTGATTTATTTCATTGCGATAGGGAGAGAACCTAAAGCAATGCAGTCTTGGATGTAAAATCCTCAACCCCAAGAATTTAATTTTGATGTATTTCATTGCGATAGGGAAAGAATCCTAAAGCAATGCAGTTTCGGATGTAAAATCCTAAACCCAAAAGTTTGAATTTTGATGTATTTCAGTGCAATAGGGAAAGAATCCTAAAGCAGTGCAGTCTTGGATGTAAAATCGTCGACCCAAAAGTTTGAATTTGATGTATTTCAGTGCAATAGGGAAAGAATCCTAAAGCGGTGCAGTCTTGGATGTAAAATCCTCGACCCAAAAGTTTGAATTTGATGTATTTCGGTGCGATAGGGAAAGAATCCTAAAGCGATGCTTGTCTTGGATGTAAAGTCCTCGACCCAAAAGTTTGAATTTGATGTATTTCGAGTGCAATAGGAAAGAATCCTAAAGCGAGTGCGATCTTGGATGTAAAATCCTAGACCCAAAAGTTTGAATTTGATGTATTTCGAGTGCAATAGGGAAAGAATCCTAAAGCGATGCGGTCTTGGATGTAAAGTCCTCGACCCAAAAGTTTGAATTTGATGTATTTCGAGTGCAATAGGGAGAGAATCCTAAAGCGAGTGCGGTCTTGGATGTAAAATCCTCGACCCAAAAGTTTGAATTTGATGTATTTCGGTGCGATAAGGAAAGAATCCTAAAGCGATGCGGTCTTGGATGTAAAATCCTCGACCCAAAAAGTTTGAATTTGATGTATTTCAGTGCCATAGGGAAAGAATCCTAAAGCAGTGCAGTCTTTGATGTAAAATCCTCGACCCAAAAAGTTTGAATTTGATGTATTTCGATCCCGTAGGAAAGAATCCTAAAGCGAGTGCAATCTTGGATGTAAAATCCTCGACCAGAAAAAGTTTGAATTTGATGTATTTCGAGTGCCGTAGGGAAAGAATCCTAAAGCGATGCAGATCTTGGATGTAAAATCCTCGACCCAAAAAGTTTGAATTTGATGTGTTTCAGTGCCGTAGGGAAAGAATCCTAAAGCAGTGCAGTATTGGATGTAAAATCCTCGACCCAAAAGTTTGAATTTAATGTACTTCAGTGCAATAGGGAAAGAATCCTAAAGCAGTGCAGTCTTGGATGTAAAATCCTCGACCCAAAAGTTTGAATTTAATGTATTTCAGTGCCGTAGGGAAAGAATCCTAAAGCAGTGCAGTCTTGGATGTAAAATCCTCGACCCAAAAAGTTTGAATTTGATGTATTTCAGTGCCGTAGGGAAAGAATCCTAAAGCGATGCGAGTCTTAGATGTAAAATCCTCGACCCAAAAGTTTGAATTTGATGTATTTCAGGTGCAATAAGGAAAGAATCCTAAAGCAGTGCAGTCTTGGATGTAAAATCCTCGACCCAAAAAGTTTGAATTTGATGTATTTTGGTAATTGATTTTGCAAAGATTTGTAGTGTTGATTTGAAGAGTGTGGAATTTTGGTTTTTCGAGAATTCCATGAAAGTTGTAAAAGGTTTTCATAGAAGGAAATATGTTAGGAGGGAGTATGTAGATGTTACGTATCCCATCCAAAAGAGTTGATCGAAAGTTGATGGTTTAGATTGGATACAATTCCTCGCCATCAGATTCGATCCGTGTCAATGGAATCAACCGCTTTTATCCCGGACAAAGGGGAGGAGTAGAACGGATTGGATTTCGGATTTGGGAGATTGAATTTGAATTTTCGATTGAGATTTGATTTGAGATCCGGAAGATCGAATTTGAGATTTGATAGAGATTTGAAATCCGGAAAGATTGAATTTGAGATTTGGAAGGATGAGTTTGAACTCGATTGAAATTTGATTTAAGATTTGATTTGAAATTTGGAAGATCAAATTTGAAATTTGATCGAGATTGGATTTGAAATTTGATTGAAATTCGATTTGAAATTTGGAAAGATCAAATTTGAAATTTGATCGAGAGTGGATTTGGAATTTGATTGAAATTTGATTTGAAATTTGATTTAACATTTATGTTGATTTCGTTTATCTTTTAATGATTCAAATTTTATTTTATCGTTTATTTAATGTTCATGTGAATTTGGTGTTCGTCATTTTAGATTTTTTTTAGAAAGTTTTCTTTTATTCTTCTTTTTATTTATTTTCTGTTCTTTGTTCGAAGTTCATTTAACTTTAATGGCGTTTCCCAATCAATTTGCACAAAAGAGGTGAAGGCCAAAAACGTGACATAGTCACTTTCATTCCAATCATGTAGAAGATACATCATACATTTTGATCTGGAATATATTTCATACAATCCATGTAGACTCAAAACAGACTATGTATGATCTTTGTTGATCCATCAAAAGAAGCATCTGTCAAAAATCCATGTCTGAATAGTGGGGTACATGGTTAATAACATCACCTTCCAAGCCATCCTTGGCAAGGATGCCGGCTGGATGTACGTTGGAGGTGTGATATTTCCCATGTAACTCATAGCTCATAAGGCCGGAGGCTTTCCAGCTCTGGGTTTGGCTGGAAATGGTAAGGTGTCTTCCTGTCATCCATCCTTCTGAAAGTAACTCAGATTCACTTCACTGGTACTCCTGGTATGCAATGCTTAGCGATATCTACTCCGTCGCCCTTCAGTATCATGACGGAACCTACCGGTAAAGGTATCTTCACTGGCCCTCGGAACTCACCCGGGCTCTGCTATCCGAAGTCGGATCCGAACATGATGTTACACTAGTTCGGGAAAGAGACCGTGCGAAGGGTCCGACAAAGTCGTGGTAATCTATATGTGGGGGTATGCAGTCACCCTGTTTGTAGATGTTGATAATGCAGCTATTGGGTATGCAATCTGCTGGCAGTACCCTCCATGTTATCAATCTCTTTACCATATTCTTGATGACTAATGACATCGGATCCACTTGCCCATGACGGAGTATTCCGGTGGGTTTCCCTTCTGTCTTCGACAAAGTTGTAGCAACATCCGCATTGTATTGTGATTCTTCCCTTCCCGGCATCCATCTCCGGGGTTACGAGTAGGTATTTTCCCTTAGGCGGCACTGCTCGGCCCATTCTCTTCAAATCCCGGATGCAATCCACGATTTCTTCGTTGTTCATACTACGAGAATACGTACGTATGCGGCTCGAGGCCCTCTAGTATATTGATTCTTCTACCTTTAATTCTCTCGAAGTATTCGAAGGTTTTCTTTTCAACATTCGCATTCTCTCCGGCTCGTATTCCGGAATGATCTGCGGATGGCGAGGCCTTGTGACATATTGTGGGATATACGGTTCAATCCCTTCACGTTCTCCTGCATACCTCGGCTCCTCATGGATGATGTCCGTCGGGACATCCCCGGGGTTGCTCCGCAACAAGGTCATGCATTGCCGGTGGTTCTATCCGGTAGCGTGGTAGCCATCTTTCTTCGATCTTCGCGGAGTTTCCTCGGTCCTTTCTGTTATCCTAGGAGCCGGCCTCCTTTCTTCGGGTTCTGGTGAACCGGTGTCCTTGAAGTGTATGTGCCGGCATTAGCAGCTTGTCTTGTCGCGCTGGTCCGCAGCTAGTTTTGTTAACATCTTACGGATACGGCGATTCTTATTTCTTCGTTGCGTTGCTGTGAGAGTAGCCCTTCAAACTTCTTGAATGTCTGTGGGCGCGGCGCTGACAAGCCTGCCCTCCGCTGTAGCGACTACAGATTATATTTTCTTGTCTTCTTCAGTATTTACCTTTCTTTTCTTGTTGTTGGATTGGTGGCTTGGGCCACCCACTTTCATCACTTGTCCGCCGGGCGGTTCTTCTCGATCAGCGGGACCCGGTCACTTTCCTCGTCTCGTAGGCCTGCCGGTGCGAAGGTCGAGTCGATCTCGATTATCGCTCCATCTCTCACCCTCTTTTCATCGAGTGCGAGGCTTACGCCATTCTTAAAGTTCGGGACCAACCGCCCGTTCGACATTTCCTCGCGAAAAGACAAGGAAAAGGATCGAGGGCTGTACTAAGAACAAGAACATTAAGAAAATGTTTATTAAAGACGAGTTTTTTATTACTTCTTGTATTTTAAAATTTAACATGAATGAAGCGGGATAAGATCGGGAAAGAGATTTTGATTTGGAAAAGAAAACAAGGAAAACTTTATTATCACGATTTTATTTATTTTAGCACATTTTATTATTTTTGGGTTCGGACCCGATCATCGATAATTACTTCGCACTGTGTTTCTTAGGGATGAAGGATTCATTCCTTCGAAACATCGAGTAGCGTAATACTTTTTCAAGTATCGTCCGTTGATCGGAAGCATATGTCGTTCTCCCGGCGATTCACTAGGCTGGTAGGAACCTCCCGAGTATACTTGCTTCAACCTCGAAACGGTCCTTCCCGAGTGGGTTCAAATTTTCCTCCTATCTTGCGGTGTGCGAGAATAGGTCTCTTGAGAACGAGAACTAAGTCACCAACTTTGAAGGTTCTTAGGCGGACCCGGTTTGTCATGGGCTTGAACCATCTTAGCTTGGTATAGTTCTAAATTCTGTTGCTGCTGCAAGTCTTTTCCCTTCAAGCTTTCTAATTCTTCGAGTCGTAATTTGGCGTTTTCTTCTGTCGTGATCTTGTTTGCAGCTGCAATTACGAGTGAAGGAAGGCCGAACCTCTAAAGGTAACACCGCCTCGGACCCATACACCGGAGCGTAAGGTGTAGCTTGAGTAGGAGTTACGAAGGTTGTCCGGTAGGCCCATAAGGCTTCTAACAACTTCTCGTACCAATTTCTCTTATTATCGTCCAAAGTTTTCTTCAAGATTTGAACGAGAGTTTTATTAAAAGTCTCAGCGAGGCCGTTTGCTCTTGGGTAGTAAATTGTTGAGTATCGCCAGTCGATTCCGTGTCTCCTGACAAAATTGTTGATTTGCGTGCTTCGAATGCGACCCATTATACGAGATGATCTGCGCGGCACCCAGAAACGGTAGACAACTTGGTTCTTGAAAAGCGCAGCACGTGGTGTACTTTCACTTCTACGAGTGGAGCTGCCTCTGCCCACTTGGAAAAGTAATCCGTAGCCGCAAGAATGAAGCGATGTCCTTTTGAAGATGGTGGTTCTATCGGACCCACTATATCCGGTACCCCGACATTCAAATGGCTATGACGCAATTGTCGGGTGCGGCACATTCGGAGGTTGGTGTAGAACCACTCCGTGCACTTGGCATTGGTGACGGCTCTTGGCGATTTTCATGCGGTCGGTCATCATTGAGGGCCGGTAGTACCTCTAGTCTTTTAATTTTCATTTTCATCTTCGGACCCGGCGGTGAGCTCCACGAGTCTCGAATGCACCTCCTTAACAATTTCACGGGCCTCGGACCCGCTTAGGCACCTTAGCCACATTTGATCAAAAGACCTTCTGTACAATGTGTTGTTTATTAATGCGTAGGACGAGTTCTTTTCTTGATCCGATGGAGCTAGCGACCTATCGTCCGGTAGCTTTCTGTTTGCGGTGTAGTGCATCAATGGCCGTCGCCTGATCTTACGTGTTTTACATCCTTCTCTGTAGTTGATTCTTTTTCTTTTTCGATTTGTGTATTGTGTCTATGTCAAGTTGTGATAGGACTCGCGCCGTGAGTCGACACTTCCAGCGATTCATTTTGCAAACGAGCAAATTCTTTTGCGAGACGAGCTAAAGCATCTGCTAAAGTATTTTCTTTTCCGGGAATTTTGTAGATCGTTACATTTGGAATCGTTCCAACAACTGTATGGCATACTTGGAAGTATTGTTTGAGTCTTGGCTTTAAAATTCTGTATTGTCCGACGATCCGTTGAATGATTAACTGCGAATCCCGTAGATGTTGATGTCTGTTATCCCCATTTGAATAGTTAATTCCAGTCCCGTTATGAGGGCTTCGTATTCTGCTTCGTTGTTTGTACACGGTTCTGTCAAGTGGTAGGAGTATCTTAACATCCCCCGCTCCGGCGTTATAAAGATTAGCCCGATTCCTGCCTTACCGGGCACTATCACTTGCAATTCTTCGTCTTTGTGTGCTGAAGATGCTCCGTCGAAATATAATTCCCAACGTCGATCATCAAGGTCTTCTAGATTCATTATTTGTTCATCTGGCAGATCGTCATTGAGAGGAGATTCGGCCGCAAAGGGTGTCTTTGCGAGGAAGTCTCGCTAAGACTTGTCCCTTTACGGCACGAAGAGGCACGAAAGTTATATCGAATTGCGATAATATCATTGACCATCCGGCAAGTCCGCCGGAAAGTGTCGGACGAGTCATCGAGTATTGCAATGGATTAAACTTCGAAATCAGGTTGACCTTATGAGAAAGCATGTAGTGCCTAAGCTTTTGAGCGGCGAAGATCAGGGCCAAACAATGCTTTTCAATTGCGGGATACCTTACCTCTGTCGGAAGTAAACGACGGCTTAAGTAGTAAAGAGCATTTTCTTTACCCTCATCATTGACTCAGGCTAATGGGGCTCGAGAGAGTCGTCTAAAGCCGCGGTGTAAAGTATCAGCGGTCTACACGAGACCCGGGGCTGCTAAGACGGGAGGTGTCATTAAATATTGTTTAATGTCCTCGAAGGCCTTCGTCATTTCTCTTCCCAAATAAATTTGGCGTCTTTTTTAACTAGTGCCGAGAAAGGCTGACACCTACCTGACAAGTTTGAGATAAAGCGTCGAAGATATGCCGACTTCCCTTGAAAAGATCGTAGTTGTTTTAAGGTTTTGGGAGGCGGCATTTCTAAGATAGCTTTAATCTTTCCGGGTCGATTTCAATTCCACGATGTCGGACAACGAATCCTAAGAATTCCCGGAGGTGACGCCGAAGGCGCATTTTAAGGGATTCATCTTAAGATTAAATTGTCTTAATCGTTCGAAAACAATTCTCAAATCATACAGGTGGTTTTCCTTTACTTTGCTTTTGATGACCACATCGTCCACGTAGCATTCGACTTGATTGTGGATGAGATCATCAAAAATTCTTGTCATTGCTCTTTGGTAGGTTGCTCCTGCGTTCTTCAGTCCGAATGGCATTACTGTGTAGCAAAATACTCCGATCGGCGTCCTGAATGCTGTAAACTTTTCATCTTCTGGAGCCATTTTTATCTGGTTGTATCCTGAAGATCCATCCATGAACGAGAATATTTCATGCGTTGAAGCAATGTCGATCATTAAATCTGGGATCGGTAGAGGGAATTCATCCTTTGGACATGCCTTGTTTAAATCTCTGAAGTCCACACAGATTCTGATCTAACCATTCTTTTTTCTGACTGGCACCACATTGGCTAACCAAGTCGGGTATTGTTCTTCACGGACAAATTTAGCGTCTATTAGTTTTTTAACTTCGGCTATGACTTGTTGTTCGATTTCTAGACGCATTCTTCGGGACCTTGTCCGATTGGAACGAAGTAGGATCCACTCCTAGCTTATGGACTGCAACCTCCGGAGCTAATCACGGCATCTCGTCATAATTCCAAGCAAAACGATCTTTAAATTCCATTAATAATTTGATTATTTCTTCGGAGTCTTCTTTATTGAGTAAGGAGCTAACAAAGGTAGGTCTAGGCTCTTCGCTAGTACCTAAGTTAACTTCTGTTAACTCATCTATTATAGATTTGATTTCTTCTTCGAAATTCTAGTGGAGCATCTCCAATTTGTAAATCTTCGAGTTCATCTGTAGTTTCCATGCAGTTTTCATTGGACTTGCAAGTGACAACCAAGCAAAATTCAGTATCGTCAACTGACCCTACTGTGTCGAATCCGAGTCCATACTTTGAATTGGGTGGACGACCGGAGTTATTCCATAATTTTTCAAAATGTTGTGATTGGCCTTTTGTCCATTGTCGAGGTAAGAAACCACGTTGAATTAAATTTTGAACACAGGGAGAGTACCACTCAAAAGGTAATTCCATTAATTCTGATGAAGTGACATCTTCGAATTGTACATGATTTTCAGTTTTGGAGGTAGAAGCACCACGGTTGAACTTGATTGGCCTTGCACCGTCGTTACGTACTTCTTTGACCACCATACCCTCGATCTTGTTAGAATGGATCGGGGTTAGGGTCATAGTATGTACGTAGTGGTTAATCTTCTCGTACATTGATTTGTATTCTTCATTCTTCTCATCTTCGAGAGAGATCTTGAATTGCGGCTTCTTCTGACTTATTGTCGCTGCTTCTTGCTTGATTTCTTTTTCTTCTTCAGAACTATCTTCCCAATAAACATTGATAGTTGGTTTCCTCTGTCCAATCGTCCTAACGTCTCTACCACGACCTCGTCCCCGGCATCGACCTCGGATGCGAGTTGTGGAGAAACCTTCACCAACTCGCCGTAAGGGAGAGGTGAGTGACTGTTGGACTAGAACTTCGGGTTCTTCGTCGTCTCGAACTTTCTTTGCTTCATTTGTTACGGTATCTCTGGAGAAGATTGTTTTCTTTGGCGGTGCATAATAAGTTGCATCTTCATGGATTCCAATTTCATGTACGGAGAATGGTTGTAAGTCGCCTTTGATGCACTGTTCCCCTCCATCGTAGTATTTGATGCACTGGTGTAGAGATGATGGTACCATCCTGTTTTCATGTATCCATGGTCGGCCCGATAGAGCGTTGAACGATGTTTCGAATCGATTATGTGAAATTTTGCGGTTGTCTTTGCTAAGTCACCGGTCTTCATCGATAGCGTTATTGATCCGAGGGTTCTTTCTCCTTTACGGTTGAATCCTCTTAATAACATTTTGTACGCTCGAGCTCGCGAGCATCGATTTCCAAATATGCTAGAGTTCGAAGACTCATTATATTGATCGATGCTCCTGGATCCACCAATACTGCGGAGAGCGTAAACTTCCCGATTGTGAGCGAAATGTACTGACGGTCGGTTGTGATCTCGCTGTCCCCAGTAGTAGGTCACTGTCTCGTGAAGGTAACACCTCGCTGTTCCTTTAACGAGCAAACCTCATCTAAGGAATCTCCGGCCATTTGAGCTAAGCAAATTTCCGGATCAAGTAAGGCCTTGATCAGAGCTTCTCTCATCTCCTTTGATAAGATGAGAGCATCGTAAATGCTCAGTTTGGCTGGTAGTTTCCTAAGATATGCTAGTACGTTGTAGTCCACTTTATTTTCATGCGTCTCGGCTTCTTCTCGAACGGGTATTTCTTCTGCTGGGGTTGGTTCTTCTTGAACAACCACCTGCTTTCCTTTGTCTTTCGGACCCATTCTTGGAGGTAGAACTCTTCCACTTCTTAAGTTGACTTCTGTAATTTCTTCTGAATTTAGTGTTGAGTTTGCCGGTGTCTCCTCCTGAATCGGAATGACAGGCTCTTCCGGATTATCTTCAGAATCTGAAGGCTCTAATTCTATTGTGACTGGAGCTCCTCGAAACTCACAGATAGATCCGTTGCTTGTTGAACTCTCATAGCCTCCTTGATGGATGTCTTCTTCGTTATTTTGATTGTCGAGATCATGTATGATTTGAGAATTGTCGTTGGTATCGAAATCGATGTCCGGATTGTCGCTAGTTACGTAATCGTTAGAAACGGTCAAACGTAGCCAACGCCATCACCCTTATCATTATATGATCCCACCGAAGTGAGCGGACAATCATACAAAATCGGAGGTTCGAGGGATTTCTCCCCGAATCGGAAACAACTATCCTAGGATAAGCGGCCCCTAGTCTAGCCTTAGGAGTCTCGGTCCTCTCTTCTTCGTCAATTTTCTTCTTCTCTTCAGTCGCCTCCTGTTGAGGTGGTTCTTCTATCGCAAGTGATAGTACCGGCTTAACAGGTCTCGAACTCTGAATTGAACCTCGTACCGAAGCGGTTCGGATGCTGTCTAAAATCTTCTTCGAAGACCTTGTCCAGGCGGTAGTCCATCCATCGTCAGTCGTATAGGGATCTATTGGAATGATGGGATCAGTTGAGATAACATTGACGGAACCTCCTTTCTGGGGTTCCTTCATGTACTCCTTCGGGATTGTTATATTTCCTTTACGAAGGTTGTCGTTGAGCCAACTTTTAAAGGTAATGCAATCTTCATCTTGTGCCCAAGCATCCGGTGGTAGGGGCAAAAGTTGGGATCACCTTTCTTGTTGACTTCCTCTGGTCTTTTAGGCTACGGCAGTGGAAATGCGGAGTCTTTATCGGACTACGGAACATTTTCGGTACTGCTTCATTCTTGAACAGATATTCTCTGCTCAGAAATTCCCTTAATGTACGTTGCGGATGAGACGGTTGTTCATACTGTGGAGACGACTGATAGCTGGACCGGAGTTGCTGGTAATTCTGTTGTGGTTGCTGCGGCCGTTCTGGTGGTATTTGCATCGGTTGCTTGCCTTTGTCAACTGCTGCAACAATCCCGGATTTCTTTTCGAAGATCTTCACCGGCTTCTGCTTGTCCGTCTTGTCGGCGAAACTTAATTGCTTCGCCTCTTCTTGCAAGCTTTCGGCCTTGCTTAACAACTTCTCGAAAGTCTTAATAGTGAATCCTTTGAGGAGAAGTGCTATCGGGCCGTGAATACTTTTAAGCAAGATGCCGACTGCATGTTGTTCTTGTAGTTGTGGTTCACACTTCATGCTTAAGTTTCTCCATCGAAGTATGTAATCCACCAAAGTTTCATTCAGCCTTTGTTTCTCTACCACTAAATCACCTATAGTGATGTGGTGCTGTGCTCCGGCAAATCGCTTGATGAAGAGGTTCTCTAGTTCTGAGAACGTCTTCACCGAACCATTTGGTAATCCGCATACCGGTCGAAGGCGATTCTCGACGGACTGGCGACGAGTTGTCGGAAGAGTAATGCATCGCTCCCGCCGGCATTGCAACAGCCGGCACGAAAGTGTGCAACATGCTGTCGGGGGTTCCCGGTTCCGTCGAAGGTCTTGAACGAGAGGTGGTACGAAGCCTTTCGGGTATTGGACGACGTCGAATTCTTACGGGTAAGGTCTACCCGTCCGAATGGATGTCCTCGCTCTTCGATTGTGCTAAGGCTTCTCGCACTTCGTTGTTCCACCAAGTTCTTGATATCCTTTTCGGGGATCATACTTTGTGTTGTATCCTTTTTCGGCTGATCATCCCCATTGACGGATGTAATCTCCTTTCCTCCGTCTACGATGTGAATGACCTGCGGGGGTGTCTCTCATGTGGTTGTACTTGACTGCGGAGAGTGGCCGGAGCTACGGCCATCTCTTCCATCCTTTTCGCCATTTGAGCGATTGTGTCGTCTTTTTCCTGAAGCTGCCTTCTCATCAGTTCTGGCTCCTCTCTTTCTGCGGCTGCAAGAGCACCTTGTGAAGCTGATGAAGCTCGTGTCTCAACCATGTTGATTTCTGCATAATTGTCGTCCATGAATTCCGATGAATAAATCTCATCTCCGAACTTTTCTTCTCTTACTTTTGCCAACCGTCGGATATCGGTTCTCAACTTTTCCATGACATCTTCTAGCGGGGATTTCTTTGTGTCTTTGCGGTTGTCGTGCGATAGCTGCCGGGTCCCCTTTTCACGAGTCCCCTTTATCGTAGTAGCACTTTCTTCAGATTCCAGCCTCCTGGCGAGACTTTCTTTCTCGGGCTGCTGTTTCAATCTCAAATGCCCGAGTAGTGGGACGCCATACCATCCTTCTAGCGGCGAAGGTCTAGGACCGGATGGTGCGTCGGCCAAATGTTGGAAGGTGGTATCCTCCCTAATCTGTAATCCCGAGACTACGACGGGCGGACTAGCCTTCATTCTTTTACTTGGCTTTTACGTCATGACGGCGGGTTCTACTCGGGGCCCAAGACGGGATTTGAGCGGCACCCGCCCTATCCTTCGTAGAATCTCCGATACGGGGCGGTTTTCCTTCTTTGCTAATTTTTCTACCAAAGTTTGCGAGTCGAGCGAACGGCGTAGTTCTAGTCCTTTTCTTGCGGCTATCGTTGTAATATGCGGGGCGAGGCAATGCGGCGGCAATCTTGCGAACATTCTCCTCATCCTCTGCGGCGGAGAGGGGATGGAACTCGCTTCCTCCCAAAAGTGGTATGTAGTCAGGCAGCGGTGTATATTCTGGCAGCGGTGTATATTCAGGCAGCGGTGTATATTCAGGAAGTTCTGGGATTTCCTCCAGGAAAGAAACCTCAGCAGCTCTGGCTTCTCTAGCGATCCTTCTACTTCTGTTTCTTCTTTGGGTCCTTGTTAGTGACGAAATCTTTGAAGCTGGACCCGATTTCGAAAACGAAGGTCTTACAAAAGATCTGTACCCTCCGCGGTAACGGGTTTACCATAGTTACGGATTTCTTTCCCCTTTGATTTGGCGAAGTCGGGTTAGGTGCGAAACGACTAGACCAGGTGGGGGTAGTAAGAACGGTCCTCCGCGGACGGCGAGTACTCCTCCTAGTCGGGATCCTTTGCGGGGAGGAAACTCTTGGGTCGACCTGAGGTTGAACTCGAGCGGCGACTCCTCGGCTTCGGATACCTTGTTCGTCGGTGCGAAAGAGGAGACGTCGGTGACCTTGACATTCGTGTTTTCAAATCCTTGCCCGAATCGGATGATCCCATTGTCGGGCGGCTCATCCTTATAGACAACGAAGTCCGAGTCCATTGGTGAAGGAGAAAATCGGTTTCGGGGCTTCCATTTCGCGGGGTAGATTCGGTTGTCGGTCCCGAGTTATGCCTCTTTTCTTTAGGACGAAAAGAAAGGAATTGAAAGAGTCCGAACACATTCTTGTTCATGTATTTATAAGAAGGAATCATTTGTTAAAAGAATCACTTATTAGAGGGTTTGTTTATTTAGAACGGAATGTTCAAAGGTGTAGAGAAGGTAAGGAATCCGATTCGAGTTGGAAAGGAAAAGAAAGTCTTAAGCAAGACTTCTCGACTCGAAGGATCATTCCTAAACTAACACCTATCGGGGTCCACCCCACCTCGAAAATGAGGTAAAGGATCTCGGAACCTCTCGTTTAGGGGTGTCTAAACGAGTGGTTCCTAAATCCGAGAGAATGTTGGCTATACTTGTCCAAGGTAGAAATAAACATAGTATTCCAACGAAAAGAAGGGTAGTTTGACCCATTAGGGACATGGATACACTACTCGATTTTTGAAAGCGAATTATCGATTATAATGGAGAGAGAAATTGTCCCACGTGAGTCGCCGAAGTTGTCGGCAACTATTTTCAGAGTTGTGTGTTGTGTTTTGAAGAGGGGTCGCCTACAGAAATTGTCGGCGAATTTTAATTTAATTTAAATAAATAATTTGAAAAAAATAATATTTGATTTTGAAAATAATTTTAAATTTGAAGGTTTTAAGATATGAGATTAAACCGATCTCACATCCCAAATAGTTTATATAAACGAGCGCCACACCACAGCTTGTGTATCTATCCCTAAGGATAGACACACCGCTTGACGGTGGGGCTCGATTAAATAAACTAGAAGATTTGTGACATCCGTTTGGTCCGCGAACTAATTTTATAAGCCAACAAATTCCCTCGCTTAATATGAAAGCATTAAACGGGGTTTATATTACACAGGTTCTTTAAAATTTCCTATAAGGGCAAGCCCCATAGTTAATTACATCTTAAGTGACGGGAATCACCTAAGAAAACTCTCGATAATAATCAATAATTCTGCTCTCGAGAATTTCGAGGTTTAAGTTCTCGAAGGATTGAAGTTTGGAATTTCAATAGGGAATGGATCAAATTTGGAACATTTTTGTTTTGGGAATCCAAAGGAAGAAAATTAGGAGAAATCACAAATTCGAAGCGAACTTCGGTAATTTCCCGACTATCCTATTGTTTGGCTTGAGTTTAGGAAAGTCCTAATATTTATTTAAATGTTTTGATCTTGCCAATTTTAATTAATTAGGGCTTATATTTGTATGATAAAATCAAACAAATAGCCTCGAAGATGTGAGGGTTTATTGTCGTACCTGAGGACTACCTCGGAATCCTAAGACCGGTTAGGGCTTAATTTGCAATGCAAGTGCCTAACGAAGAGTTGAGGATTTATGTTGCACTAGGCAAACTACCTCGAAGTCCTATGGCTTTGTTATTTAATTCTAGGACGGTTTTGCGAAGTAGACTCGAGTTTTCGCGATGACGATGGCCGTCGTTGCCCACCATGCTCCGAGCTCCTTGTTGTTGCAGAGGTTTAGTTTTAGAAATCATAAATCAGGGGGGTGAGAAAAGTGTTTTGGTTTAGAGAAAATCTTAATTTTAATTTCCAGGTGTTTTCAATATTTTAATTAAAACAAATCTTAAAGTTGATTATAACGACACCGGTTAAGATCCCACGGTTCCATCCTTCCGGCATCATTATTTTTATCGGATTCACTTAGTCCAGATGAATTTGCTAAACTCAGCTTGAATGAGTTCCACACTTTCATTTAGACCGTGGGAAATCCCGTTAGCAACACGTAGGTTACATCATCCGAGGTATTCCAGATCATCCAACGGGACGTTTTAATTTAATTGTAATTGTAGTTTTGTGTTACGTTTGTGATTAAATTTTGAGTTGTTTTATATTTTGAAATGTTGTGGCGGTGAATTTTTATCTTGCAATGACTTTTAACTTAGTTTTGGTTTCGGTTTTAGGAAGCTATCCTAAAGGTGTGGGTTTTCATGCAACGAGTTGTTTATCATGCAAGAAAAAGTAAGTGCGATGCGGTTAAATAAATTGCAAGAAGGTAAATTGCAAGAAAGTAGATTGCAATAAAATAAAAGCGTACCGGAGGGTCTTCCCGTCATCCCAAGCTGCACTTAAAACACAATTAGAATATTTAAGCAAGTTCCTAGATAAAGCTAAGGGAAGGGTTATGGTTTTCTACCAAATTCCTAATCCTATAGCTAGTAATCTCCTATGACGTCTAGGTTCTTTGTGTTTTGGTTTAAGGACGATTTTCTTCATCAAAGAACAATTAAATTCAATTGTTCTTATAAACATCCTATCATATCGAGGAAGTGCTTAAGACAAATCTTAAACATCTTTTCAATATTTCTAGGATTGTTTTAAGTCCAAATGAATTTAATTATATAAATGAATTAATCGTCCGAGAATTCAAGTTTTGTTGTTATCTTACTCGGTGAACTAGGACATTTGAATATCCTATAGGTGAGGTAACATTTCATTTAATGTTCTGTTTAGGAGTTATAATAATCGAAGCTTTCGAGGGTAAATTGGTATTCAAATGATTTGATTTAAGTTAATGGGTTTAAATTTGGAATAGTGTTCAAGTTGCTTTATATTTAATTTCTTTCTGTTTTAGGTGATGTTATTTAATTTAATTTAATTTAATTTAATTTAATTTAATTGAGTTTTAATTTAATTTAATTCAGTTTAGTTTGATTTGATGTTACATTAAATTAATTTGATTTGATTTAGTTTTAATTTAATTTGATTTAATTTAATTTAATTTAATTTAATTTAATTTAAGTTATTTAATTTAATTTAATTTGTTTATTTAATTTAATTTAATTTAATCTTTAATTTAATTTTTAATTTAATTCAACTTTTAATTTCAATTTAATTTAATTTAATTTACTTAATTTAATTTAATTTTTAGTTTAATTTTATTTTTAATTTAATTGAAATTTTTTTTAAAGAGTTTAATAATTTAATTTTAGTTTAATGATTAAGTCTTTTAACGTTTTGAATTTGAGTTATCATTTTAATTAAGAATTGAATATTAATGAGATAATTAATTTAGGGATTTTTAAATTAAAAAATAAATCTCCTCCTAATAATATCCCTATTTTAATAATTCCAATTTTATTATTCTTCCAAATTTAATCAATTATTTAATTAAAGTTTAATCATTTTAAATTGCTTAATGGGTTTCTACCCTTTAATTATTTAAATTTCAATCATCCAAATCAGATTAGGATCAAATATTTTACTTGTTAATTTTTTTATTAAACCTAAAGTTTTAATTAAGGATTAAAAATTTTAATTACCACTTTACCCTTTAAGCTTAATAATTTCATAACTCTCTAAATTGAACTCAAATGAACTTGAAATTTTTATGTGACTTCACTCATATGTCAATAAAGACATGAGAGGAGAAAATGTGATTTTTCTGTATTTAATTTATTTATATAATTATTTTTGGTAAAAAATAGAGATTTCCAAGGAAAATTTAATAACATGACCAAGGGAAAGTTTACGTCCTTAAGAAAATTAGGGGACATTCCTAATGACCAGAGGACCACTTGGACTAATTTTGGTGATTTTTTGAATTATATTATTTTTATTATAATTATTAAGTTTTGGAGTGTTAATTAATTTAAAAATAAAATAAATGTTGAAAAATGAATTTTATATTTTTTAAAAATCTCTCGATATCAAGGAAATCGAGAAGCAAATTTTGTAATTTTCTGATTTTTCTATGATTTATTATAATTATTTTAGTGAAAAAGCTAGAAAATATATTTTTTAAATTTTAAAATTACCTTAAAGCTTTAAAATTTAATATCTCACTAAATAGACCTAAGAAAAATATGGGGTTTGTTCCTAAGTGATTAAAATTCAAAATTTGACATTTTGGTGAATTTTATTATTTTTGTGATTTTTATTATTTTTTAATTATTAAAAAATATTAAAATAATATTAAAAATCAACTTTTTTAGAAAATTGAAATTTTAATCTTCTTAGATTCCCCTAATATGAGAGAGGCTCAAAAACCAATTTGGTGAATTTTTGAAAGGTATTTTGAAAGTTAAGAATTTTTTAAGTTTAAAATGACTAAGTGGCTTAATCGACCCGATTAGTGGGGCTAACCAAGTCCGATTGACCTCAAATTTTTATGGTGGGTTCCTCCGATCCTAAAGGTCAGTAGAAAATTGATTTCAAGTCAATTTGATGTATGGTTAACTCTAATTAATTAGAGACCTATTTTGAGTGTTTAAGCCAATTAGGGTTGTTTTAAATGAACTAACTCAAAACCTATTTTTCCTAGGGTCCTCTGGTCATAAGGAACATCACCTAATTTTCCTAGAATTTATTTCACAACATGCTATTTACTGGAATTAAAATACTCAAAACAGTGACATGAATTTGAAAAATCAATAACTCTTCATAGGGATGGCCTCGACTTTGGAAAATTCGGGGAATGTTCCCAAATTCGGAGGCTTCAAAAGCCCTATGGTCTCATGTCATGGTGAATTGTATACATGCATGGAGAATTAAAAATATGCGAGAGAGTAAATAAATTATTAAAAATAAAATACTTGATGAAATTAAATGATTTCTTTTCCACATTATTCTTCTCTGTTCACTGAGCAAGAGGGTATTTTTATTTTATTTTTCTGATTTTTTTACACAAAGTTATGAATTTTTGAAGTTTAGGGAATTAAATAAATAGAAAATACCCTAATTTTCTATTTATCCACGCGGCGCCAACTCATCCTCGGCATCTCCGAACGCACACGCGTCGCGCTCCCATTCGACGCCGCCATCGACTCGGCGCTCCGGCCCCGCGGTTCTTGTACCGTCTCCTGGTCCGACGCCAACTGAGCCGTCCGTCCGCGCGTGTATTGAATGGACGGCATCCGTTCATCGTCCCCGAGCGTCCTCACCCGAGAGCCGTCCAAACTAAATCCCTAAGATTTCACTCGATACTCAATGGATTTTCATGTTCTTATGCTCTATGGATTCGTCTTAAAGAGACGAACACATCTATACGGTGATCATGCATTGAAATTAAAGCATTTGAAATGGGGAATCTCCAGAAGCTCGGGATGAAGAATTAGCTCATACCTTTGCTCGGAGAAGTGTGGCTTCGATGCGAGGTTTGTTGCACCTTCGATTGGATCCCGACAAGCTCCGGATGAAGTCTCCGATGCAGTGAATTGTCTAGATGTGATTTCGACCAAGCCCGATCACAAAGCTTGGAGGCTGAGAGCAACCTGGGTGGCCTGGAGATGGGGCTTTTCTTTGGTGGACACCTTCCCTTGGTGCGGTGAAGGTGTAGGACCAATCAATTTGAGGATTGGTCCACTGTGGAGAAGTGTCCTGGTTTTGGGTGGAATTTCGACTGCGAAATTGAGCTCGAAGAGAAGAAATGGCGGGGGATCTCACCTGGGGATCAAGTGCTCGTGTATGGGGAGGAGTCCGGAACAATTTTGGCAGAGTTTCCTTAAGGTTTGTTTCGAGCACCTCTCATGGCCGAGAGGGGTGGTGTTTAAATAGGAGAGGGTGGAGGGTCTCCCGGGGAGAGTTAGGGCTTGGGATCGGCTGCTCTTGGCAAGAGAAGAACGGCTCCGATGGCCGCTGGGGATGGGGCGGCTCGGCGAGTGAGAATTCCAAGTTGGGCTCACATGTGAGCTCTCGGCCATGGTGTTTTCCGGCGGCTCGGTGGCTGGCCGGCCGGGCATGGGTCACCCTCGAGGTCGGGTGGGTCGGGTCGGGACTTGGTGAAAGCAATTGGCAATTGCATGTGTAAAGAGCTTGGATTGAAATGGAATGGAGGGAAGACCATTTTGGGTTCAAATGAGTCAACCCATGGTTTTGGGCTAGGTTCACCACCCAAGGCCTGGTCTTGGGTTGAAAAAGATCACTTGGGTCAGCCAAGAGAGAATGGTGTGGTCTCCATCCATGATGAGGTGGCTAAGCATGGTTTAGTGTGTGACATGCTTAAGGTAAAAAAGGGTTTAAGAAGGATTAAGAAAGGGGCCCCTCCTTTTGCCATTAATGTCTTGATCACATGTCAAGCCATCCATGGCTTCATGTGGCTTGTCCATGGCTTGCATGGCTCACCTTTGGCTTGGGAAAAGGTTTGGTCAATTTCATGAAAATGGATTTTAGGAATTTTTGGTAATTTGATGGAAAATTGTATTAAACTTGATTTGGAATAATTTTGTGGTGAATTTAGGACTTAGGTAATGGCTTTAATTAAGTGGATGGCAAATGGAGATGTCATGTGGGCTTTAGGGTAGATTTTGGGCTTTTGAATTTGAAGGAAGTGGGCTCTTAGGAAAGTTTAAGGGAAATGGGCTTTTTGATTTTAGGATGGGCATTTGGGTAAATATTTTGTGAAGAACTTTGTCAAATAAATGTCATAATTGGTTTAGGGATGTTCTATGAAGGGCTTGGAGTCAATTTGGTCTGATTTGGAATTGAATTGGTTTGAATTTGGGTTTATTTGGGTCATGGGTCCAAATTGGGCTTTAAGGCCAAAAGTGAAATTGGATCCAAATGTCAATCAAATTGAACTTGGATTTGGTCTAGATTGGTGTTGGGAATGTTGAATTGAAGTTTAGAATTGAATTGGACCAGAATTTGGGTCAATTGGGTAGGTTTGGTTTGACATTTGGTTCACTTTGGGTTAAAATGGGTCAAATTGGGGGTTTTGACAAAAGTAGGGTAAATTGACAAAATTGGCCCATAGTGTAGTTGGACAAAATGAAATTGGGAATATTTGGGATTTTATGGAATTTTCTGGGAATTTTCTGAATTTTTGGATTTTTTTGGCCAAGAGGGGTATTTTGGGTATTTGGAGGGTATTGGGAGGTTTTCTTGGAATTTTTGGTATTTTTGGGTTTGGATGGTCAATTTGAGTGATGTGGAAATGTTTGGGATTGATTTTGGAGAATTTTGGGTAATTTGGAAACTTTTGAGAAATTTGGGTAATTTCGAGGGTTTTGGGTAGAGTTAGCGGGTGTAGGGTCCCGGGGTCGAAAATTGAAAATTTGGAAAATTGAAGATTGGATAAATATAAGTGGAATAAAATCATTTTGGTTGAGCCATGAAGCCATATCAAGCCCATATGAGCCATGAAGGGACTCATTTGAGGCATTCACTATGTTGTTCCTAACCCTCTTGCGCGAGGGCTTAGGGGTTAAGGACCATCCATGTGAATCACCTACATGAGTCGGGAGGTCGAGTTAGGTATGGGTGTAGTTTTAGGAAGTGTGTGAAAGTGTAGTGTATAAGTGTAGTGTGTGTGTAAGTCGGCCCCTCACCGGACCGGGCCACCCGGGGCGGTCTAAGGCCGAGAGAGTCCTATAGGAACTCATCCTTTAAACTTCCGCATTTGATTTCAACCCTACAGGTGATTAGGGGTGTATAGTCGAGTTTGTGGAGTTTGCGAGGAGTTAAGAAGTGGTTTGAATTTCTAAAAGGTGGGTCCCAATTCTAGTCCTCTAAGATAGTCAAAGGAAAAGCCTAAGGCTAGATCCTAAGTACTAAAGAGAAGAAGAGAAGACCTCATAAAAAATGAGGTCAACAATCGTCATAAATTCTCGAAAACTACTTAAATAACCCAATTTTCACCAAAATTACTAAAATGCCCTTAAAAATCTAAATATCCCAAAAATCTCCAAATTCCTAAGATTTCAATAAAATCATTCCAAACCACACCAAATTTTTTAAATTACCTAAATTTACCCCAAAACTTCTAAAATTAGCCAAAATCCTAAAAATTCTGAAAAATACCCCTACGGCAAAAAAAATCTCATTTCTTCACCAAAATTTTTTTAAACCTCTCCAAATTACACAGCTGATCTAAACTACTCCAAACTCTTTAAAACTAGTCAAATTGCCCTAAATTCTTCATAACTACATAAGCAATCCAATTTTCAACAAAATTCTTCAAAAATAACAAAATACCCTTAAAACTATAAAAATCCAAAAAATCTCCAAATTTCAAAAATTTCACCAAAAATCGTTCTGAAGCGGTTCAAATTTTTTATATTACCCAATTCAACACCAATTTCCCAAACTAATCCAATGTCCTAAAAAATCCCAAAATGCCCCCTACAGCCCAAAAATTCCCATTTCTTCACCAAAATCAGTTTAAACATCTCCAAATTCCCCAACTAATCTAAAATTCTCTACCTTCTTTAAAACTAGTCCAATTGCCCTTAATTCTCCAAAACTACCTAAATATTTTAATTTTCTCAAAAACTCTCCAAAATCACCAAAATGATCTCAAAACCCTAGAAATTCAAAAAAAAAATCCAAATTTCTAAGAATTCAGCAAATATCATTCTAATCTACTCCAAATTATTCAAATTGCCCAACTTCACCCCAAACCTCCCAAAATTAGACAAAATCCAAAAAGTTTTGAAAATGCCCCTATGGCCAAAAATTTCTCATTTCTTCACAAAAATCTTTTTAAACCTTTGCAAATTACCCAATTGACCGAAAATACTCCACATTCCTTAAAACTAGCTAAACTACCCAAAATTCTCCAAAACTACCAAAAAAACCTAATTTTCACCAAATTTACCAAAATGCACTTAAAATTCCTAATATACTGAAAATATCAAAATTCTTAAGATTTCTCTAACAATAATTCTAAACCACTTCAAATTATTTAAATTGCCTAAATTCAACGCAAAACTCCCAAAATTGACTAAAATCCTGAATATTCCGAAAATGCCCTGAAAATTCTTATTTCTTTACCAAAATATTTTTAAACCTTTCAAAATTACACAATTGATCCAAACTACTCCACATACATTAAAAAGTAGCGAAATTGACCTGAATTCTCCAAAACAACCAAAATAACCTAATTTTCACCAAAACTCTCCAAAATTACCATAAAGTCCATAAAACCCTAAAAGTTTTAAAAATCTCCAAATTCCTAAGATTTCACCAGAAACTATTCTAAACCGCTCCAAATCATTCAAATTACTCAAATTCATCATCAATTAACCAAAGTAAGCCAAAATACAAAAAATTCCCAAAATACCCCTGTAGCCCAAAAATTCTCATTTCTTCACCAAAATCATTTCGAACATTTCAAAATTACTCAATTGATTTAAAATACTCCACATTATTTTAAACCAGCCAAATTGCCCTAATTTCACAAAAACACCAGAATAACCCATGTTTCAGGAAAATACTCCAAAATTAGCCAAAATTTTAAAAAATCCTAAAATGCCCCTAAGGCCCAAAAATTCTCATTTCATCAACAAAATCAGTTCAAACCTCTCCAAATTTTCCAATTGATCTAAAATACTCCACATTCATAAAGCTAGCCAAATTGCACAAAATTCTCCAAAAATACCAAAATAAATCAATTTTTACCAAAATTACTAAAATTTCATTAAAACCCTAAAATCCCAAAAATCATTCTAAACCACTCAAAAGTATTCAAATTCCCAAATTCTCCTTAAATCTTCAAAAATTAGCCAAAATCTCAAAGATTCCTAAAATGCCCCCCTGGCCCAAATATTCTCATTTTTTCTCAAAAATCAACGCAATACTATCCAAATTACCCGATTGATCTAAATCACTTCATATTCCTTAAAACAAGTCAAATTTCCCTAAATTCTCCAAAACTACCAAAATAAACTAATTTTCACCAAAATTCTTCAAAATTACCAAAATGCACTAAAGACCATAAAACCTTAAAAATCTCCAAATTCCTATGATTTCACCAAAAATCATTCTAAACCACTCCAAATTATTCAAATCGCCTAAATTCAATCAAAATTAGCCAAAATCCCAAAATTACCTCTCAGACTTTCCCAATTGATCAATAACACTAAAAATCTTAAAAATCTCCAAATTCCTATTATTTCACAAAAAATCATTCTAAACCACTCCAAATTATTCATATTGCCTAAATTCAACCAAAATTAGCCAAAATTCCAAAATATCCCAAAATGCCCATATGGCCCAAAAATTCTCATTTCTTCACCAAAATCATTTTAACATCTCAAAATTTCTCAATTGACAAAAGTACTCTGCATTCCTTAAAACTAGCCAAATTGTCCAAAATTCTAGAAAACTACCAAACTAACTCAATTTTCACCAACATTACCAATATGCCCTTAAAACCCTGAAAATCCCAAAAATCAAGAAATTTCTAAGATTTCACCAAAAATCATTCCAAAACTACTCCAAATTACTAAAATTGCCCAAATTGGCCCTAAATCTCCCATACTAGGCATAATCCAAAAAATTTTGAAAATGCTCCTATGGCCAAAAAATTCTCCAAAATTACTTCACATTCCTTAAAACTAACCAAATAGCCATAAATTCTAGAAAACTACCAAAATAACTCAATTTTCACCAAAATTCTCCAAAATTACCAAAATGCCCGTAAAACCTTGAAAATCCAAAAAATCATGAAATTTATAAGATTTCACCAAAAATTATTCTAAACTACTCCAAATTATTCAATGTGCCCAAATTCGCCCCAAATCGTCCAAACTAACCATAATCTAAAAACTTTCAAAAATGTCCTTATGGCCTAAAAATTCTCATTTCTTCACAAAAATCATCTTAAACTTCAACAAATTACCTAATTGATCTAAAATTCTTCACATTTCTTAAAACTAGCAAAATTGCCTTAAATTCTAAAAAACTACCAAAACAAGCTAATTTTAAAAATAATTCTCCAAAATTACCTTATCACCAAAAAAATCCAAGAAATCTCTAAATTCCTAAGATTTCACCAAAAATCATTCTGAACCACTCCAAATTATTCAAATAGCCCAAATTCACCACAAATCTACAAAAAAAAAATTAAAATCCATTAAATGATCCTTTGGCCCAACAATTCTCATTTCTTCTCCAAAATCATTTAAAACCTCTCCAAATTGCCCAATTGAAATAAAATACTCCACATTCCTAATAACTAATCATATTGTCGTGGATTCTCCAAAACAACTTGAATAACACAATTTTCATCAAAATTCTCCAAAATTACCAAAATACCATTAAAACATTAAAGATCTTAAAAATCTCCAAATTTCTAAGATTTCACCAATAATTATTCTAAACCACTTAAAATTATTCAAATTGCCCAAATTCAACCCAAATCTCTCAAAATTAGCCGAAATCCAAAAAATACTCAAAATGCCCCTGTGGCTAAAAAATTCTCATTTATTTACCAAAATCATTTCAGACATCTCCAAATTACCCAGTTGATCTAAAATACTCTATATTCGTTAAAATTAGCCATATTGCCCTAAATTCTTCAAAACTACCAAAATAACCTAATTTTTACAAAAATTATTAAAATGCCCTTAAACCCTAAAAATCCCAAAAATCTCCAAATTGCTAAGATATCACTAAAAATCATTCCAAACCACTTCAAATTTTTTAAATTCCCCAAATCCACCCAAAATCTCCCAAAATTAGTCGAAATCCCAAAAACTCTCAAAATGGCCCTAAGGCTCAAAAATACTCATCTCTTCACCAAAATCACTTTAAACTTCTTCAGATTACCCAATTGATCTAAAATACTCCATTTTCCTTAAAACTAGAGAAATTGCGAGAAATTCTGAAAATTACCAAAAAAAATCATATATTCACCAAAATTCTCTTAAATAATCGAAATGCTCTAAAAATTATAAAAAACCCGAAAAACACCAAATTCCTAAGATTTCAGCAAAAATCATTCTAAACCACTCCAAATTACTCAAATTGCCTCAATTCAACCAAAATCTCCCAAAATTAGCCAAAATCCCAGAACATTCTAAAATGCCCCTATGACCCGAAAATTCTCATCTCTTCACCAAAATCACTTTAAACCTCTCCAAATTCAAAATTACCCAGTTCATAAAAAATACTTCATATTACATAAAACTTGCCAAATTGCCAAAAATTCTCTAAAACTAAAATATTATCCAATCTTCACCAAAATTCTCGAAAATTACCGAAATGTCCTTAAAACCCTAAAAATCCTAAAAATCTCCAAATTTCTAAGAGTTCGCCAAAAGTCATTATAAACCACTCCAAATTATTCAAATTGCTTAAATTTGCCCGAAATCTCTAAAAAATTGCCATAATCACAAAAATTCTAAAATGTCTCTATGGCCCAAAAATTCTTATTTCATCACCAAAAGGATTTTAAACCTCTCAAAATTACCCAATCCATATAAAATTCTCCACATTCTTTAAAACTAGCAAAATTGCCTTAAATTCTCTAATACTACCAAAATAGAACAATTTACAAATAAGTCTCCAAATTTACCAAAATTCCCTTAAAAACCTAAATATCCTAAAAATGTCCAAATTCCTAAAATTTCACTAAAAATCATTCGGAATCACTCAAAATTACTCAAATTTCATAAAATCACCCCTATTGTCCCAAAAAAAGCCAAAATCCAAAAAATTGCCAAAATGCTCCTGTGTCTCAAAATTCTCATTTCTTCACAAAAATCATTTTAAACCTCTCTCAGTTACCCAATTGATCTAAAAAACTACACATTCCTTAGAACTTTCCAAATTGCACTAAACTCTCTAAAACTACCAAAACAACTCAATTTTCATCAAAATTCACTAAAATTACCAAAATGCTCTTAGAACCCTAAAAGTCCCACAAATGTTCAAATTTCAAAGATTTCACCCAAAATCACTCTAGTCCAGTCCAATTTATTCAAATTACTTAAAGTCACCCAAAATCTCTCAAAATTCGCCATAATCCAAGAAATTCCCTCATGGCCCAAAAATTCTCATTTCTTCGCCAATATCATCTTAAACCTCTCCAAATTACCCAAGTGATCTAAAATACTCCACGTTCCACAGAACAAGCCAAATTGCCTTAAATTCTCCAAAACTACCAAAATAAATCAATTTCCACCAAAATTCTCCAAAATTACCAAAAAGCCCGTAAAACCCTAAAAATTCCAAAAAATCTACAAATTTCTAGGATTACACCAAAAATCATTCTAAACCACTCTAAATTATTCAAATTGCCTAAATTTGCCTAAAACCTCTCAAAATTTCCAAAACCAAAAAATTCCCAAAATGCCCCTATGGCCTAAAATTTATCATTTCTTCACCAAATCATATTAAATATCTCAAAATTACCCAATTGATCTAAAATACTTCACATTCCCTAAAACAAGCCAAATTGCCCTAAATTCTCCTAAACTTCCAAATTAACCCAACTTTCACCAAAATTACCAAAATGCCCCTAAAACTCCAAAACACAAAAAATCACCCAAATCATTATAAACCACTTCAAATTATTTAAATTGCCCAAATTCACTCCAAATTTGCATAAATTAGCCAAAATCACAAAACTTCCCAAAATGGGCCCATAAGGCCAAAATCATTTTAAATATCTGCAAATTACTCAATTGATATAAAATACTTCACAAGCGCTAAAACTAGCCAAACTTTCTTAAATTCTCCATGACTACCAAGATAACCCAATTATCAAAAAAATTCTTCAAAATTACGAAAAAGCATTTAAAATTCTAAAAATCTAAATAATCTCCAAATTCCTAAGGTTTCGCCAAAAATCATTCTAAACTAGTTAAAATTATTCAAATTGCCCAAATCCACCCAAAATATCCCAAAAATAGTCAAAACCTCAATTGATCTAAAATACTCCAAATTCCATAAAGCAAGCCATATTGCCCAAAATTATCCAAAACTACAAAAATAACCTAATTTCCACTAAAATTCTCCAGAATTAACAAAATACCAGTAAAACCCTAAAAATCCAAAAAAATTTCAAAAAACATTCTAAGCCACACTAAATTACCCAAAGTGCACAAATTCACCCCACATCTCCAAAAATTAGCCAAAATCACAAAAATTGCCAAGATGCCTCTATGGATGAAAAATCACACTAGAACACTCCAAATTATTCAATTTGCCTAAATTCACCCCAAATCACCCAAAATTAGTCATAATCCCAAAAATTCCCAAAAACCACTTATGGCTCAAAAATTCACATTTCTTCACCAAAATCATTTTAAACATCTCCAAATTACCCAAGTGATCTAAAATACTTCACATTCCATAAAACAAGCTAAATTGCGCTAAAAATCTCCAAAATTACCAAAGAAATTTCTCACAAATTTCTCCAAAATTATCAAAAAGCCCGTAAAACCCTAAACATCCCAAAAATCTCCAAATTTCTAAGATTACACTAAAAATCATTTTAAACCACTCCAAATTATTCAAATTGCCTAAATTTTCCTCAAACCACACAAAATTACCAAAAACATAAAAAATTTCCAAAATACCCCTATGGCCTCAAAATTCTCATTTCATCACCAAAATCATATTAAACATCTCAAAATGCCCTAATTGATCTAGAATACTTCATATTCCCTAAAAGAAACTAAATTGCCTTAAATTCTACAAAACTGCCAAATTAACTCAATTTTCACCAAAAATACCAAATTGCCCCTAAAACACAAAAAAACCAAAAAATCACCAAATTCTTAAGATTTCACCAAAAACCATTCTAAACCACTTTAAATTATTCAAATTACCTAAATTCACCACAAATCTACAAAAATTAGCCAAAATCCCCAAAATTCCCAAAATGCCCCTATGGTCAAAATCACTTTAAACATCTCCAAATTAATCAATTGATCTAAAATGCTTCACATTCGCTAAAACTAGCCAAACTACCCCAAATTCTCAAAGACTACCAAGATAACCCAATTTTTAAAAAAATTCTCGAAAATTACCAAAATGCATTTGAAACCCTAAAATTCTGAAAAATCTCCTAATTCCAAAAATTTCATCAAAAAGCATTCTAAACCAATTAAATTTATTCAAGTTGCCCAATTTCACCCAAAATGTCTCAAAAATAGCGAAAATCCCAAAAAACCCAAAATGCTCCTATGCCCCAAAAATTCTCATTTTTTCGCCAAAATCATTTTAAACCTCTCGAAATTACCTAAGTGATCTAATATACTCTACATTCCATTAAACTAGCCAAATTGCCCTGAAATTTTCCAAAACTACAAAAATAACTCAATTTCCATGAAAATTACCAAAAGGTCCTTATAACCCTCAAAATACCAGAAATTTCCAAATTCCTATGATTTCAACAAAAATCATTCTAATCCACTCCAAATTATTCAACCCAACTTCACACACAATGTCCCAAATTTAGTCAAAATCACAAAAAAACCAAAAATGCCCTTATTTCCCAACAAATCTCATTTCTTTACGGAAATTGTTAAACTGCTAAAAATTACCAAATTGATCTATAATAATCCACATTTTTTAAAACTAGCCAAATTACCTCAAATTCCCCAAAACTACCAAAATAACCCAATTTTCACCAAAATTACCAAAATGCCCTTAAAACCCTAAAAATTTTAAAAATCTCCAAAATACTAAGATTTCACAAAAAAAAAATTATAAACCACTACAAATTTTTCAAATTGCTTAAATTCACCCAAATTCTCCCAAAATTAGCCAAAATCCTAAGAATTCTGAAAATGCTCCATGTTGACCTCATTTTTGATGAGGTCTTCTCTTCTTCTTTTTAGTACTTAGGATCTAGCCTTAGGCTTTTCCTTTGACTATCTTAGAGGATTATAATTGGGACCCACCACCTAGAATTTCAAACCACTTCTTAACTCCCTGCAAACTCCACAAACTTGATTGTAGACCCCTAATCACCTAGAGGGTTGAAATCAAATGTGGAAGTTTAAAGGATGAGTTCCTATAGGACTCTTTGGCCTTAGGACTGCCCTGGGTGGCCTGGTCTGGTGAAGGTTGACTTACATACACTACACTTGTACACTACACTTTCACACACCTCCTAAAACCACACCTATACCCAACTTGACCTCCTGACTCATGGAGGTGATTCACATGGATGGTCCTTAACCCCTAAGCCCATGGCTAAGAGGGACATAGTGAATGCTTCAAATGAGTCCCTTCATGGCTCATGTGGGCTTGATATGGCTTCATGGTTCAACCAAAATGATTTCATCTCACTTATATTCACCCAATCTTCAATTTTCCAAATTTTCAATTTTTGACCCCGGGGGCTCCGGACCCGCCTAACCTACCAAATGCTCTTGAAACTACCCAAAATTTGTAAAATCACCTAAATTACCCAAAACTCCACTAAACTAATCCCAAACAGTCCCACGTTACTCAAATTGATCATTCATAGCCAAAAATACCTCCCAATACCCTCCAAATACCCAAAATGCCCCTCTTGACCCAAAAATCCAAAAATTCAGAAAATTCCCAGAAAATTCCAGAAACTCCCAAATATTCCTAATTTCATTTTGTTCAACTACACCATGAGCCAATTTTGTTACTTTACCCCACTTTTATCAAAATCTCCAATTTGACCCATTTTAACCCAAAATGAGCCCAATGTCAAACCAAACCTACCCAATTGACCCAAATTCTGGTCCAGTTCAAATCTAAACTTCAATTCAACATTCCCCAACACTAATCTAGACCAAATCCAAGTCCAATTTGATTGACAATTGAATCTAATTTCACTTTTGGCCTTAAAGCCCAATTTGGACCCATGACCCAAACCTAGCCCAAACCAAACCAATTTAACTCCAATTAACCCCAAACCTTTTCTAAACCTTCCTTAACATCCCCACAAACAAAACACTAACATGATTTGCCCAAAATTTGGATCCAAACCCCACTAAAGTTCAACCTAAAACCAAAAGGCCCAATTTTGACCTAAATCCACCCCTAACCCAAATGTGCCCAAATCCTAAAATCAAAATCCAACCAAAGTTGGAACCTCTTTCAAACACTCCCATAAACATTTCCCAACATCAATTTTACATCAATTTCAACCCTAGCCCAACATTGGCCCAAGTTAGCCCAATTTAACCTACATAGGCCCATTTATCAAATCAACCCAAATTCAACCCAATTCAAGCCCAAATCACTCCAAACTTGTTTCAAATCAATCATGACACATCCTTAAGCCAAACCCAACAATTATTTGGCCTAAGCCTTTACCAAACTTTCATCCTAAAATTCATTTTTAAATCCAAAAGCCCACTTCCCTAAACCATTTTAAAAGCCCATCTTCATTAAATTTTAAAAGCCCAAACTCATCCTAAAGCCCACATTACAATCTCATCCCATCACCACTCAAGTAATATCATCCCTTAAGTCCTAAATCAATCATCAAATGGTTCCAAACCAAGCCATATGCCAAATCACCCCTAAATGCCAAAAATCCCTAAAATCCATTTCCATGTAAATAAGCCAAGCCATCCCTAAGCCAAATGGAGTCCTTGAAGCCATGCACAAGCCACATGAAGCCATGAGATCCACTTTACACATCATCATACTATTAATTGCAAAAAGGAGGAGCCTCTTTTAAGCCCCCTTAAAAAGGTTTTAACCCTTTTAATGCTTCACCTTAATCCATGATTAATAAAAATATTCATGGATGGTGACTTCTCTACTCTTTCCTAGCTGATTCATCTGATCCTCCCCCAGCCCAGATCAGCCATGGGGAGGTGAACCAAGCCCATTTCCATGGGTTTACCAAACCAAGTGCAAAAGAAGCCACCTGCCGATGCCATTTTGATCCAACCACTTTACACATGTAGGGCTTCAATTGAATTCACCAACATCAACCCCTGACCTCCCTGACCTTGAGGGTGACCCTTGCTGCCGGCCGACCACACAGGCCGCCGGAAAACGCCATGGCCGAGACATGGGGAGGATCCAAACTTTGGAATTCCACCTTGCTGAGTTGCCCCATGCCCAATGGCCACCATGGCTGTTCTTCCCTTAACCTAAGCAGCTGATCCCAAGCCCTAACTCCCCCTGGGAGGCCCTCCAGCCTCTCCTATTTAAACCCCACCCCTCTCGGCCATGGAGGGGGTGCCGAATTAACCTTAAGGAAACTCTGCCAAAATCACTCCATACTCTCCCCACACCTAGAGCATTTGATCCCAACTGTCCTCTTGCCTTAATCCCCACTAATTGAGCTCAATTTTGGAGCTCAATTCTCGAGCCGAACAATACATTCCCAAATCCTCCACCAAAGTCAAATTAAACTCACCTACACCCGCACGAGGTCAAGAGGAGAAGTTCCACTAGTGAAAGCCCCCTCTCCGGGCCACCCATCCGTTCCGGACTCCAAAGGTTGAAATCGGGCTTGGTCAAAATCATACATGGACAATTCACCAGGCCAGGAGACTTCATCTGGAGCTTGCTTGGACCTAATCGAAGGTGACACGACCCTCAGATTGAAGCCACACTTCTCTGAGCAAAGGTATGGTCTCACTCTTCATCCCGAGCTTCTCAACATTCACCATTTTTATTGAGTCAATTTCATGCCACATAAACTATATGGATGTGCTCTTCTTCTCGAGACGAATCCATAGAGCATAAGAACGTTTAATTTGGTTAAGTATCGAGCGAGATCTTAAGTCTAGAAGATGGACGGTTCTCGGGCTAGGAGGTCTGGGGACGATGAACGGATGTCGTTCATTCAATACACACGCGGATGGACGACTCAGATCAAGTCGGATCAGTGGATGATACGCAGAAGGCGGGACCCGGGATGCTGACTCAAGTGGCGGCGTCGAATGGGAGCGCGCCGTGTGGTCGTTCGGAGATGCCAAGGATGACAGGGCGCCGCGCTGGATAAGTAGGAAAATAGGCATTTTCTTATTTATTTAATTCCCTAAACTTCAAAAATACATAACTTTGTGTAGAAAAATCAGAAAAATAAAATAAAAATACCCCCTTGCTCAGTGAACAGAGGAGAATAATGTGGAAAAGAAATTATTTAATTTCATTAAGTATTTTATTTTTAATGATTTATTTACTCTATGAATTATTTTAATTCTTCATGCATATAGGAAATTCACCATGGCATGAGACCATAGGGCTTTTGAAGCCTCTGAATTTGGGAACATTCCTTGAATTTTCCAAAGTCAGAGCACAACCCTTTGAAGAGTTATTGATTTTTCAATTCTAGGTTACTACTCTGAGTATTTTAATTCTAATAATTAGCATGTTGTGAAATAAATTCTAGTAAAATTTGGTGATGTTTCTTGTGACCAGAGAACCCTAGGCAAAATAGGTCTTGAGTTAATTCACTTGTAATGACCCTTATTGGCTTAAACACTCAAAATGGAACCTTAATTAATTAGAGCTAATCATACATCAAATTGACTTAAAATCAATTCTCCACTGTCCTCTAGGATAAGAGGAACCCACCATAAAAATTTGAAGTCAATTGGACTTGGTTAGCCCTATCAAATGGGTTAATTAAGCCATTTAGCCAAATTTAAACTTTAAAAATTCATAACTTTCAAAATCCTTTTCAAAAATTCACCAAATTGGTTTTGGAGCCTCTCTGATATCAGGGGAATTTAAGAAAATTAAAATTATAATTTTCTAAAAAAGTTGATTTTTTGCATTATTTTAATATTTTTAATAATTAAAAAATAATAAAAATCACAAAAATAATAAAATTCATCAAAATGTTATATTTTGAATTTTAATCACTTAAGAACAAACCCCATATTTTTCTTAGGTCTCTATGATGAGATATTAAATTTTAAAGCCCTAAGGTAATTTTAAAATTAAGAAAATGTATTTTCTAGCATTTCCACTAAAATAATTCTAATAAAGCAAAGAAAAATCATAAAATTACAAAAATTGGTTTTCAGGTTTCCTTGATATCAGAGAGATTTTTAAAAAATATAAAATTCATTTTTCAATCTTTATTTTATTTTTAAATTAATTAATACTCCAAAACTCAAAATAATTATAATAAAAATAATATAATTCAAAAAATCACCAAAATTGGTCCAAGTGGTCCTCTTGTCATTAGGAATGTTCCATAATTTTCTTAAGGACAGAAACTTTCCCTTGGTCATGTTATTGAATTTTCCTTGAAAATCTCTATTTTCCACCAAAAATAACTATATAAATAAATTAAATACAGAAAAATCACATTTTCTCCTCTAATGTCTTGATTGACATATGAGTGAAGTCACATAAAAATTTCAAATTCATTTAAGCTCAATTTAGTGAGTTATGAAATTAGTAAGCATAAAGGGCAAAATGGTAAATAAAATTTTAACCTATAATTAAAAAAATTTAGGTTTAATTGAAAGGGTGGGTAAAATATTTGATACTAAGTTGATTTTGGATGTTTGAAACTTAGGTATTTAAAGGGTAGAAACCTACCAAACAATTTGAAAATAATGAAAATAAACCTTAATTAAATAATTAATTAAATTTGGAAGAATAATAAAAATTGGAATTATTAAAATAGGGATATTATTAGGAAGAGATTTATTCTTTAATTTAAAAATCCCTAAATTAATCACCACAATAACATTTAATTCCTAATTAAAATGATAATCTAAACTCAAGGTTTAAAATGTTAAAAAGCTTAATCATTAAATTAAATTAAAGTTAAAACATTTAAATTAAATCCTTCCAAAATTTCAATTAAATTAATACTTTAACAATTAAAATTAAATCATCTTTAAAACATAAAAAATAAAAATATTAAATTAAAAAAAATTAAATTAAAATTTAAATTAAATTAAAATGTAAAATAAAATTAAATTAAAATTTAATTAAATTAAAGTTTAAATTAATTAAATTAAATTAAATTGAAATTAAATTAAATTAAATTAAATTAAATTAAATCACATTAAAATTAAATTAAATTAAAACATATTAAATTAAATTCAATTAAATAAAAAAATAAAATAAAATCAAGTTAAAATAAAATTAAATTAAATAAAATAAATTAAATTAAAAATTAAAACTAAACCAAACCAAATTAAATTAAACTAAATTAAATTAAATTAAATTAAATATAACATCACTTAAGACATAAAGAATTCAAAATAAATCTAAAACAACTTGAACACTATTCCAAACTTAAACCCATTAATTGAAATTAAATTAAATCACAAACCACTTGAACGTTAATTTGCCCTCAAGAGCTCTTATTGTCATAACTCCTAAATGGAGTGTTAAGTGAAGTATTACTTCACTCATAGGATATTCAAATGTCCTAATTCACTAGCAAGATAACAAAACTTGAACTCCTGGATAATTGATTCATTATATAATTAAATTCTCTTAGACTTAAAACAATCCTAAAAGTATTGAAAAGATGTTTAAGATTCGTCTTAAGCACTTCCTCAGTACGATAAGATGTTTAAAAGAACAACTAAACTTAATTGTTCTTTGATGAAGAAAATCGTCCTCAAACCAAAACACAAGAACCTAGACGTCATAAGAAACGACTAGCTATAGGATTAGGAACTTGGTAGAAAACCATAACCCTTTCCTTAGCTTTACCTAGGAACTTGCTTTAAATGCTTAAATATTCTAAATTGTGTTTAAGTGCAGCCTGGGATGACGGGAAGACCCTCCAGGTGCGCTTTTATTTTATTGCAATTTACTTATTGCAATTTACTTAATCGCAAATGCACTTACTTTTCTTGCATGATAAACAACTCTTGCATGAAAACCCACACCTTTAGGATAGTCCCTAAAACCAAAACCAAAACTAAATTAAAAGTCATTTCAGGATAAAATTCACCGCCACAACATTTCAAAATATAAAACAACTCAAAATTTAATCACAAACAAAACAACAAAACTACAACTATAACTAAATTAAAACGTCTTGTTGGATGATCGGGAATACCTTGGATGATGTAACCTACGTGTTACTAATGGGATTTTCCACGGTCTAAATGAAAGTGTGGAACTCATTTAGTTGAGTTTAGCAAATTCATCTGGACTAAGTGAATCTGATAAAAATAACGATGCCGGAAGGATGGAACCGTGGGATCTTAACCGGTGTTGTTATAATCAACTTTAAGATTTGTTTTAATTAAAACAAAAAAAACACTTGGACTTTAAGATTTATAAAACCAAACTCTTCTCTTCTCTTTTGATTACAATCTTCTAAAACTAACCCTCTGCAACAACAAGGAGCTCGGAGCATGGTGGGTAGCACGGCCATCGTCATCAGCAAAACCTGAGTCTACTTCAGCAAAACTTTCTTAGAACTAAATAACCAAGCCATAGGATTTCGAGGTAGTTAGCCTAGTGCAACATAAATCCTCAACTTTTTGTTAGGCATTTGCATTGCAAATAAAGCCCTAACCAGTCTTAGGACTCCGAGGTAGTCGTTTGGTACGACATAAACCCTCACATCTTCGAGGCTATTTGTATGGTCATGTCATACGTTTATAAGTCCTAATTAATTAAAATTGGCAAGATCAAAACATTAAATAAATATTAGGACTTTCCTAAATTCAAGCCAAACAATAGGATAGTCGGGAAATTACCGAAGTTCGCTTCGAATCTGTAATTTCTCCTACCTTTCTTCCTTTGAATTCCCAAAATAAAATGTTCCAAATCTGAGCTAATCCCTTTTGAAATTTCAAAAATTTAATCCCTTGAAAACTTAAACTTTGAGATTCTTGAGAGGAGAACTACTGATTATTATCGAGAGTTTTCTTAAGTAATTCCCGTCACTTAAGATGTAACTAACTATAAGGGCTTGCCCTTATAGGAAATTTTAAGTACCCAGGTAATATAAACCCTGCTTAATTCATTTATATTAAGCAGGGAAATTTGTTGGCTTATAAAATTGGTTCGCAGACCAAACGGATGTCACAAATCTCCTAGTTTATTTAATCGAGCCCCATCATCAAGCAGTGTGTCTATTCTTCGAGATATATACACGGTTTGTGGTGTGGTTCTCGTTTATATAAACTATTTAGAATGTGAGATCAGTTTGATTTCATATCTTAAAATCTTCAAATTTAAAAATTATTTTCAAAATCAAATACTACTTTTCAAATTATTTATTTAAATTAAATTAAAATTCGCCGACAATTTCTGTAGGCGACCCCTTTTTCAAAATAAAACACATAACCTAAAATATGCCAACAACTTCTGGCGACTCCGCTGGGGAAAATTCCTCTCTCCATTTTTAATCAGATAGTTCTGCTTTCAAAAATTGGTAGCGTATCTGTGTCCCTAGTGGATCAAACTACCCTTCTTTCCATTGGAATACTATGTCAATTTCTACCTTGAACAAGTATAGCCAACATTCTCTCGGATTTAGGAGCCACTGTTTAGGCACCCCTAAACAGAGAGGTTCCGAGATCCTTTTACCTCATTTTGGAGGTGGGGTGGACCCCCAATAGGTATTAGTTTAGGAGCGATCTTGAGGGTCGAGAAGTTTCTACAAAACTTTCTCTTCCTTTTCCAGTTCCTAATCAATTCCTTTTATCCTTCCTACAACTCTCCTTCTTTTAATAACTCTCTGTCTTAACGAACAAATTTTTTCGAAAAACAATTTTCTTTTAATATCACAAATACACTAAGGTAAACGAAAATGTGTTCGGACTCTTTCTTTTTCGTCATAAGTTTTACGACAAGAAGAAGCATGATTCGGGGACTAACACTTGGAATCTGCCCTGCAGAAATGGAAGCCCCAAAGCCGATCTTCTCCTTCGTCAACGGACTCGGACTCAGTCGTGTTCGAGGACGAAATGCCTGATAATGGAATCATTCGATTTGAACAAGGATTCGGGGACACCGACATCAAAATCCCCGACGTCACTCTCTTTTCACTCACAAGCAAAGTACCGAAAACTGAGAAGCCGTTGATTGAGTTTAACCTCAAATCAACTCATGAATTCCCTCCTCTACAAAAGATTCCAACTGAGAGGAGTACTGTTGTTTTTCAAAAGGACTGTTGTTGCTACCCCCACTGGTCTAGTTGTCTCTGCACCTACCCCGGCTTCTGCCAGACTAAAGAGGAAGGAAATTCAGAACTGTGATGAACTTGTTGCCGTGGAGGGTACAGATCTTCTTATAAAACGTTCTGTTTTTGAAATCGGGTCCAGCTTGAGAATTCCACCACTGACACGGACTCAGAGGAGGAACATAAGTAGAAGGATTGCTAGAGAAGCCAGAGCTGCTGAAGTTGCTTTCCTAGAGGAAATCCCAGAACTGCCCGAATATACACCGCTGCCTAAATACATACCACTCTTGGGAGGAAGTAAGTTCCATCCCCTCTCCGCCGCAGAGGATGAGGAAAATGTCCACAAGATTGTTGCTGCATTGCCCCAGCCAGCATATTACAATGACGACTGCAAGAAAAGGGCTAGAATTACGCTATTTGCTCGACTGCAAACCCTGATAGAAAAGTTAGCAAAGAAAGAAAAATGCCCTGTGTCAGAGATTTTAAGAAGGATAGGGTGGGTGCCAACCAAGTCCTGTCTTGGGCTGCGAGTAGAACCTGCTATCGCTGCAGAAAAGCCAAATAAGAGAATGAAAGCTAGTCCACCTGTCGTTGTTTCAGGACTACAAATTAGGGAGGATACCACCTTCCAGCATTTAGTTGACAGACCATCCGGTCCCAGACCTTCTGTTGCTAGGAGGATGGTTTGGCGTCCCACTACCGAACAATTAAGATTAAAACAACAACCTGAGAAGGAAAGTCTCGTTAGGAGACTTGAGTCAGAAGAAAGTGCTACCGCAGTGAAGAGGACTCATGAGAAGGAGACCCGACAGTTATCCCCTGATGACTACAAAGATGTACAGAAAAGACCACTAGAAGATGCTATGGAAAAGCTAAGAACCGATATTCGAAGATTAGCAAGAGAAAGAGAAGAGAAATTTGGAGATGAAGTTGATTAGTCAGAATTCATGGATGATGAATATGCAGAAATTAATATGGTTGAAACACGAGCTTCGTCAGCTTCACAAGGTGCTCCTGCAACCGCAGAAAGAGAGGAGCCAGAAGTAATGAGGATGCAGCTTCAAGAGAAAGATGATATGATCCCCCAAATGGCAAAAAGGATGGAAGAGATGGTTGTAGCCCTAGCCACTCTCTAGAGTCAGGTTCAACCCCAAAGAGAAACACCCCCAGAAGTTATTCACATTGTAGGCGGAGGAAAGGAGATTACATCTGTCAACAGGGATGATCAATTAAAAAGGACACAACACAAAACATGATTCCGAAAAAGGATATCCAGAGCATGGTGGAACAACAGGTGCGAGAAGCCTTGGCACAATCAAAGAGTGGGACATCCATTCGGACGGGTAGGCCTTACCCCGAAGAATTCGATGCTGTCCAATACCCGAAAGGCTTCGTACCACCTCTGTTCAAGACATTTTATGGAACGGGAAACCCTCGACATCATGTTGCACATTTTCGTGCCAGTTGTTGCAATGCCGGTGGAAGTGATGCTTTACTCTTCCGACAGTTTGTCAGCAGCCTGTCAGGAATCGCCTTTGATTGGTATGCGGAATTACCGAACGGTTCGATGAAGATATTTTCAGAATTAGAGAACCTCTTCATCAAGCGATTTGCCGGAGCTCAGCACCACATCACTATAGGTGATTTAGTGGTAGAGAAGCAGAAGCCGAACGAAACTTTGGTGGACTACATACTTAGATGGAGGAATCTAAGTATGAAGTGTGAGCCACAGCTACAAGAATAGCATGCAGTCGGTATTTTACTTAAGAGCATTCATGTCCAGATAGCACTTCTCCTCAAGGGATTTACTATTAAGACTTTTGAGAAGTTGTTAAGCAAGGCCGGAAGCTTGCAAGAGGAGGTGAAGCAATTAAGTTTCATCGACAAAACAGGACAAACGAAGTCCGTGAAAACTTTTGAAAAGAAGTCCGGGATCGTCGCAGTTGTCGATAAAGGGAAGCGACCAATACAAATACCGCCGAACGGTCACAACAAACTCAACGGAATTACCAGCGACCCCGACCCGGCTATCGGTCATCTCGACGGTATGAACAACCGCCTCGTCCACAACGTACACTAAAGGAGCTTCGAGCGGGGAATATCCGTTCAAGAATGAGGCGAGTGCCGAAAATGTTCCGCGATCGATGAAGACTCCGGATTTCCAACTCGCCGAACCTAAGAGACCGGAAGAAGTCGACAAGAAAGATGATCCCGACTTTTGCCCTTACCACCGGATGCTTGGACATAAGATAGAAGATTGTATTACCTTCGAAAAGTTGGCTCAACGACAATCTTCGAAAAGGGAATATAACGATCCCGAAGGAGTACATGATGGAACCCCAGAAAGGAGGTTTCGTCAATGTTATCTCGACGGATCTCATTGTTCTGATAGATCCCTATGCGACTGATGATGGATGAACTACCGCTTGAACAAAGTCTTCGAAGAAGATTTTGGATCACATCCAAACCGCTTCGGTGCGAGCCTCAATTCAGAGTTCAAAACCTGTCAAGTCGGCACTATCACTTGCGATAGAAGAACCACCTCAACAAGAGACGATTGGAGAAAAGAAGAAAATTGATGAAGAAGAGAAGACCGAGGCTCTTAAGGCTAGACTAGGGGCTGCTTATCCTAGGATAGTTGTTTCCGATTCGGGGGAGAAATCCCTCGAACCTCTGACTCTATATGAATATTTGCTCGCTCCGGTAGGATCTTATAATGATAAGGGTTATGGCGTTGGCTACGTTTTGACTGTCTCTAACGATTATGTAACTAGCGACAACCAACCTAATCCGAACATCGATTCCAATACAAGTGACAATTCTCAAATCATACATAATCTCGACGATCACAATGACGAAGAAGATATCCACCAGGGAGGCTACGAGAGTTTAACAAGCAATGAATCTATTTGCGAGTTTTGAGGAGCTCCAGTCACAATAGAGTTAGAGCCTTCAGATTCTGAAGCTAATCCAAAAGAACCTGTCATTCCAATTCAGGAGGAAACACCGACAAACTTAATATTGGATTCAGGAGAAATTAAAGAAGTCAACTTAAGAAGTGGAAGAGTTCTACCTCCGAGAATGGGTCCAAAGGACAAAGGAAAGCAGGTGGTTGTTCAGGAAGGACCAACCCCCGCAGAAGAAATACCCATTCGGGAAGAAATTGAGACACATGGAAATAAAGTGGACTACAACATGCTAGCCCATCTAAGGAAACTACCGACCAAACTAAGCATCTATGACGCTCTCATTTTATCAAAGGAGATGAGAGAAGCTCTGATTAAGGCCTTACGTGATCCAGAAATTTGCTTAGCTCAAATGACCTGAGATTCCTTAGATGAGGTTTGCTCATTAAAGGAATAGCGAAGTGTTACCTTCACGGACAATGACCTACTACTTGGGACGGCAGACCACAACCGACCATTGTACATTTCAGTTACAATCGGGAAGTTTACACTCTCCAGAGTATTGGTGGATCCAGGAGCATCAATCAATATAATGAATCTTCGAACGCTAGCATATTTGGAAATTGATGCTCGCGAGCTCGAAGCGGACAAATGTTATTAAGAGGATTCAACCAGAAAGGAGAAAGAGCCCTCGGATCAATAACACTGCTAATGAAGACCGGTGACTTGGCAAAGACAACCGCAAAATTTCACATAATTGATTCAGAAACGTCATTCAAAGCTTTACTGGGCCGACCATGGATACATGAAAACCGGATGGTACCATCATCCCTACATCAGTGCATCAAATACTACGATGGAGGAGAACAGTGCATCAAAGGTGACTTACAACCGTTCTCCGTACATGAAATTGGAATCCATGAAGATGCAGCTTATTACGCACCCCCGAAGAAAACAATCTTCTCCGGAGATACCATAACAAATGAAGCAAAGGAAGTTCGGGACGATGAAGAACCTCGAGTTCTAGTCCAACGATCCACTCACCACTCCCTTACGGCGAGATGGTAAAGGTTTCTCCACAACTCGCATGCGAGGTCGAGGCCGGGGACGAGGTCGTGGCGGAGACGTTAGGACAGTTGGACGAGAGGAAACCAGCCATCAATGTTGATTGGGAAGACGATTCGAAGAAGAAAAAGAGATCAAACAAGAAGCAGCTACAATAAGTTGGAAGAAGCCGCAATTCAGGATCCCTCTCGAAGATGAAAAGAACGAAGAATATAAATCGATGTACGAGAAGATTAACCACTATGTACATACTATGACCCTGACCCCGATCCATTCTAATAAGATCGAGGGTATGGTGGTCAAAGAGGTACTTAGTGGCGGTGCAAAGCCCATCAAATTCTACCGTGGTGATCCTTCCTCCAAAACTGAAAATAATGTACAATTTGAAGATGTCACTTCATCAGAATTAATGGAATTACCTTTTGAGTGGTACTCTCCCTGTGTTCAAAATTTAATTCAGCGTGGTTTCTTACCTCGACAATGGACAAAAGGTCAATCACAACATTTTGAAAAATTATGGAATAACTCCGGTCGTCCACCCAATTCAAAACATGGTCTCAGATTCGGCACAGTAGGATCAGTTGACGATGCTGAATTTTGCTTGGTTGTCACTTGCGAGTCTAATGAAAGCCGAATGGAAACTACGGGAAGAATTTGAAGATTTACAAATTGGAGACGCTCCACCAGAATTCGAAGAAGAGATTAAATCTACAATAGATGAGTTAACCAAAAGTTAACTTAGGTACTAGCGAAGAGCCTAGACCTACCTTTGTTAGCTCCTTACTCAATAGAGAAGATTCCGAAGAAATAATCAAGTTATTAATGGAATTTAAGGACTGTTTCGCTTGGAGCTACGATGAGATGCCAGGATTAGCTCCAGAGGTCGCGATCCATAAGCTAGGAGTGGATCCTACATCGTCCGTCGGACAAGGTCCCAGAAGAATGCATCTAGAAATCGAACAACAAGTCATAGCTGAAGTTAAAAAGCTAATAGACGCAAAATTTGTCTGTAAAGAACAATACCCGACTTGGCTAGGCAATGTGGTACCAGTCAGGAAGAAGAATGGTCAAATCTGAATTTGTGTGGATTTCAGAGATTTAAACAAGGCATGTCCAAAAGATGAATTCCCTCTACCGATCCCATAATTAATGATTGACATTGCTTCGACACATGAAATATTCTCATTCATGGATGGATCTTCAGGATACAACCAGATAAAAATGGCTCCAGAAGATGAAAAACTTACGACATTCAAAACGCCGATCGGAGTAAATTGCTACACAGTAATGCCATTCGGACTGAAGAACGCAGGAGCAACCTACCAGAGAGCAATGACAAGAATTTTTGATGATCTCATCCACAATCAAGTCGAATGCTACGTGGACGATGTGGTCATCAAAAGTAAAGTAAAGGAAAACCACACGTATGATTTGAGAATTGTTTTCGAACGATTAAGACAATTTAACCTTAAGATGAATCCCTTAAAATGCGCCTTCGGCGTCACCTCTGGGAAATTCTTAGGATTCGTTGTCTGACATCGTGGAATTGAAATCGATCCGGAAAAGATAAAATCCATCTTAGAAATGTCACCTCCCAAAACCTTAAAACAACTACGATCTTTTCAAGGGAAGCTGGCATATCTTCGACTCTTTATCTTAAACTTGTCAGGTAGGTGTCAGCCTTTCTCGGCATTAGTTAAAAAGGATGCCAAATTTATTTGGGAAGAGAAATGCCAGAAGGCCTTCGAGGACATTAAACGATATTTAATGACACCTCCTGTCTTAGCGGCCCGAGTCTCGGAGTAGACCGTTGATACTTTATACCGCGGCTTTAGACGACTCTCTCGGAGCCCTGTTAGCCCAGGTCAATGATGAGGGTAAAGAAAATGCTCTTTACTAGCTAAGCCGTCGTTTACTTCCGACGGAAATAAAGTATCCCGCAATTGAAAAGCACTGTTTGACCCTGATCTTCGCCGCTCAAAAGCTCAGGCACTACATGCTCTCTCATAAGGTCAACCTGATCTCGAAATTTAATCCATTGCAATACTTGATGACCCATCCAACACTTTCCGCGGACTTGCCGAGTGGTCGATGATATTATTGCAATTCGATATAACTTTCGTGCCTCTTCGTGTCGTAAAGGGACAAGTCCTAGCGGACTTCCTTGCGAGCACACCCTCTGCCGGCGAATCTCCCTCGATGACGACTTGCCGGATGAACAAATAATGAGCTTAGAAGACCCCGATGATCGACGTTGGGAATTATATTTCGACGGAGCATCTTCAGCACATAAAGATGAAGAATCGCAAGTGATAGTAGCCGGTAAGGCAGGAATCAGACTAATCTTTATAACACCGGAGCGGGGGATGTTAAGATACTCCTACCACTTGACAGAGCTGTGTAAAAACAACGAAGCAGAATACGAGGCCCTCATAACAGGACTGGAATTAACTATTCAAATGGGGATAACAAACATCAACATCTATGGAGATTCACAGTTAATCATTCAACAGATCGCCGGACAGTACAAAATTTTAAAGCCAAGACTCGAGCAATACTTCCAGTATGCCATACAGTTGTTGGAACAGATTCCTAATGTGACGATCTACAAAATTCCCAGAAAAGAAAACGCTTTAGCAGATGAGTTAGCCCGTCTAGCAAAAGAATTTTCCTGCTTGCAAGATAATCAGTGGAAGTTTCAGTTCACGGACGTCAGGTCCTATCACAACTCGACATATACACAATACATAGATCAGAAAAAGAAAAAGAATCAGTTGCAGCAGTGACAGAAAACACAGAAGATTGGCGACAACCATTAATAGACTACTTGCGAAACGGGAAAACTACCGGACGATAGGTCGTTAGCCCATCGGATCAAGAAAAGAACTCGTCCTATGCATTAATAAACAACACGTTATACGGAAGGTTTTTCGATCAAATGTGGCTAAGATGCCTAAGCGGGTCCGAGGCCCGTGAAATTGTTAAAGACGTGCATTCGGGACTCGTGGCGCTCACCGGTCGGGTCCGAAGATGAAAATGAAAATTAAAAGACTAGGGTACTACCGGCCCTCGATGATGACCGACCGCATGAAGATCGCCGAGAGCCGTCACCAATGCCGAGTGCACGGAGTGGTTCTACACCAACCTCCAAATGTGCTACATCCGACAATTGCGTTGTGGCCATTTGAATGTTGGGGCACAGATATAGTGGGTCCAATAGAACCACCATCGTCAAAAGGACATCGCTTCTTTCTTGCGGCTACAGATTACTTTTCCAAGTTTGCAGAGGCAGTTCCACTCAGAGAAGTGAAAGCACACCACGTGCTACAGTTTTTCAAGAACCAAGTTGTTCACCGTTTCGGAGTGCCGCACAGGATTATCTCAGATAATGGATCAGCATTCAGAAGCACACAAATCAACAATTTTGTCAGGAGACATGGAATCAGCGGCGGTATTCAACAATTTACTATCCAAGAGCAAACGGCTCAGTCGAGGCTTTTAATAAAACTCTCGTTAAAATTTTAAAGAAAACTTTGGACGATAATAAGAGAAATTGGCACGAGAAGTTATTAGAAGCCTTATGGGCCTACCGGACAACCTTCAGAACTCCTAACCAAGCAACACCTTACGCTCTAGTGTATGGGTCTGAGGCAGTGTTACCCTTAGAGGTCCAGCTTCCTTCACTCAGAATTGCAGTTGCAAACAAAATCATGACAGAAGAGAATGTCAAATTATGACTAGAGGAATTAAAGAGCCTGCAAGGGAAAAGACTTGCAACACAACAGAATTTAGAACTATACCAAGCTAAGATGGTTCAAGCCCATGACAAACTGGTCCGCCCAAGAACCTTTAAAGTTGGTTACTTAGTTCTCGTTCTCAAGAGACCCATTCTTTCACACCGCAAGATAGGAGGAAAATTTGAACCCACTTGGGAAGGACCATTTGTGGTTGAGGCAGTTGTTGACCTCATTTCTGATGAGGTCTTCTCTTCTTCTTTTTAGTACTTAGGATCTAACCTTAGGCTTTTCCTTTGACTATCTTAGAGGATTAGAATTGGGACCCACCACTTAGAAATTCAAATCACTTCTTAACTCCCTACAAATTCCACAAACTTGACTGTAGACCCCTAATCACCTAGAGGGTTGAAATCAAATGTGGAAGTTTAAAGGATGAGTTCCTATAGGGCTCTTTGGCCTTAGGACTACCATGGGTGGCACAGTGCAGTGAAGGGCCGACTTACACGCACACTACACCTATACACTACACTTTCACACACATCCTAAAAACACACCCATACCTAACTTGACCTCCTGATTCATAAAGATGATTCACATGGATGGTCCTTAACCCCTAAGCCCTTGGCTAAGAGGGTTAGGAACAACATAGTGGATGCCTCAAATGAGTTCCTTCATGGCTCATGTGGGCTTGATATGGCTTCATGGCTCAACCAAAATGATTTCATTCCACTTACATTCACCCAATCTTCAATTTTCCAAATTTTCAATTTTCGACCCGGGACCCTACACCCGCCTAACTACCCAATGCCCTTGAGACTAACCAAAATTTGCAAAATCACCTAAATTACCCAAAATTCTCCAAAATCATTCCCAAACATTTCCTCACCAATTAAATTGATCATCCATAGCCAAAAATACCAAAAATCCCAAAAATACCTCTCAATACCCTCCAAATACCCAAAATACCCCTCTTAGCCAAAAAATCCAAAAATTCACAAAATTCCCAGAAAATTCCAGAAAATCCCAAATATTCCTAATTTCATTTTGTTCAACTACACCATGGGCCCATTTTGTCAATTTACCCCACTTTTGTCAAAACCCCCAATATGACCCATTTTAACCCAAAGTGAACCCAATGTCAAACCAAACCTACCCAATTGACCCCAATTTTGGTACAATTCCATTCTAAACTTCAATTTATCATTCCCAACACCAATCTAGACCAAATCCAAGTACAATTTGATTGAAATTTGAATCCAATTTCACTTTTGGCCTTAAAGCCCAATTTGGACCCATGACCCAAACCTAACTCAAACTCACCCAATTCAACTCCAATTAACCCCAAATATTTTCTAAACATTCCTTAACATCCCCACAAACAAAACACTAACATGATTTGCCCAAAATTTAGACCCAAACCCCACTAAAATTTAACCCAAAGCTAAAAGGCCCAATTTTGACCTAAACCCAAACCTAACCCAAATAAGCCCAAAAACCCAAAATCAAAACCAAACCAAAGCCAAAACCTCTTTAAAACACTCCCATAAACACTTTTAAACATTAATTTTACATTAATTTCAACCCTAGCCCAACATTGGCCCAAGGTAGCCCAATTTGGCCCACTTTGGCCCCTTTACGAAAAACACCCAAATTCAATCCAATTCTACTCAAAATCACACCAAATTGATTCCAAACCATTCATGAAATATCCCTAAACTAAACCCAAAATTTATTTGGCATGGTTTTTCACAAAATTCTTCATCCAAAAGTACATTTTAAAATATAAAGGCCCACCTATTGAAGCCTTTTAAAAAGCCCACTTCCACCAAACCCAAAAGCCCAAAAATTCCTCCAAAGCCCACAAGACAATTCCTTCTCATCATTCACTTGATAAAATCATTCCCTAAAGTTTGAAACCTATGAATAAATCATTCCAAATTAGGCTTTATCCAAATTCCCATCAAAATGCCAAAATTCCTAAAATCCATTCCAATGAAATTGACTAAGCCATACCCAAGCCCAAATAAAGCCATGAAGCCATCCTTAAGCCTCATGTAAAGCCATGAGAAGTTTGACATGTGACCATACAAAAAATGGCAAGAGGAAGAGCCTCTTTAAGGATTCTCTTAAAGGTGATTAAACCTTTTCATGCTTCCCCTAAACTATGTTTAAACTTAAACATGCTTGGATAGTGACTTCTCCTCGCTAATCTAGTCGACTCACCCGACCTCCCTCAGCTCAAATTGGAGCTTGGAAAGGTGCACCCAACCCAAACACATAGGATGACCAAATTGAGCCTAAAAGAGCCCCTTCCCCATTCCATTTTGAATAAAGCTTTCTACACATGGCCACTCTCCATTGCTTGCACCATTGCCAACCCCTGACCCTCCTGATGACAACAAAGACTTGACCCTGGCCAGCCAGCCACCACAGCCGCCGGAAACCACCAGGCCAAGAGAACCCATGTGAGCCAAAGTTTGGAATTCCCACTTGCTGAGCTACCCCATGCCCAATGGCCATCATGGCTGTTCTTCCCTTGACCTAAGCAGTTGATCCCAAGCCCTAACTCCCCCTGGGAGGCCCTCCACCCTCTCCTATTTAAACCTCACCTTCTCTCGGCCATGGAAGGTGTCGAACCGAACCTTATCGAAACCACCGCCAAAATTGCTCCAGACCACTCTCCATACTTAGAGCAGTTGATCCCCAGTGACAATTTGCCTTAATCCCCACCAACAGAGCCCATTTTCTCAGCTAAAATTCCAACCAAAACCATGACACTTCTCCACAGTGGATCAATCCTCAAATTAATTGGTCCTACAACTTCACCAGACCAAGGGAAGAAGTCCACCAGCAAAAGCCCCCTCTCCAGGCCACCCATCTGTTCCAGACTCCAAGCTTTGTGATCGGGCTTGGTCGAAATCATACCTAGACAATTCACCAGGCCAAGGAACTTCATCTGGAGCTTACTTGGACCCAATCGAAGGTGACACAACCCTCAGATTGAAGCCACACTTCTCTGAGCAAAGGTATGAGCTAACTCTTTATCCCGAGCTTCTGGAGATTCTCCATTTCAAATGCCTTAATTTCAATGCATGATCACCGTATAGATGTATTCATCTCTTCAAGACGAATCCATAGAGAACAAGAACATGAAAATCCGTTGAGAAATGAGTGAGTTCTTAGGGTTTTAGTGTGGACGGCTCTCGGGTGAGAACGCTTGGGGACGATGAATGGATGTCGTTCATTCCATACACGCGCGGACGGACGGCCAGGATCACGCCGGATGAGGAGACGGAACGATACAGCGGGCCCCCAGAGCGCTGAGTTGGATGGCGGCACCGAATCAGAAGACGACGCGTGTGCGTTCAAAACTGCCGAGGATGGCGTGGCGCCGCGTGGATAAGTAGGAAATTAGGGTATTTTTTGATTTATTTAATTCCCTAAACTTCAAAAATGCATAACTTTGTGTAGAAAAATCAGAAAAATAAAATAAAAATACCCTCTTGCTCAGTGAACAGAGGAAAATAATGTAGAAAAGAAATCATTTAATTTCATCAAGTATTTTATTTTTAATAATTTATTTACTGTCTGCATTATTTTAATTCTCCATGCATATAGGAAATTCACCATGGCATGAGACCATAGGGCTTTTGAAGCCCCTGAATTTGGGAACATTCCCTGAATTTTCCAAAGTCAGAGGCCATCCCTATGAGAAGTTATTGATTTTTCAAATTCATGTTACTGTTTTGAGTATTTTAAATCCAATAATTAGCATGTTGTGAAATAAATTCTAGAAAACTTTGGTGATGTCTCTTATGACCAGAGGACCCTAGGAAAAATAGGTTTTGAATTAATCCACTTGGAATAATCATAATTGGCTTAAACACCCAAAATAGGTCCTTAATTAATTAGAGCTAATCATATATCAAATTGACTTGAAATCAATTCCCCACTGACCTTTAGGATCAAAGGAACCCACCATAAAAATTTGAAGTCAATTGGACTTGGTTAGCCCTGCTAAATGGGTTGATTAAGCCATTTAGCCAATTTAAACTTTAAAAATTCATAACTTTCAAAATACTTTTCAAAAACTCACCAAATTGGTTTTGGAGCCTCTCTGATATTAAGGGAATTTAAGAAAATTAAAATTTCAATTTTCTAATAAAAGGTGATTTTTTGTATTATTTTAATATTTTAATAATAAAAAAAATGATAAAAATCACAAAAATAATAAAATTCACCAAAATGTCACATATTGAATTTTAATCACTTAGGAACAAACCCCATATTTTTCTTAGGTCTATATGATGAGATATTAAATTTTAAAGCCTTAAGGTAATTTTAAAATTAAAAAAATGTATTTTTTAGCATTTCTACTAAAATAATTCTAATAAATCAAAGAAAAATCAGAAAATTGTAAAAATTGATTCTCTGATTTCCTTGATATCAGAGAGATTTTTGAAAAATATAAAATTTATTTTTTTCAATCTTTATTTTATTTTTAAATTAATTAATACTCCAAAACTCAAAATAATTATAATAAAAATAATATAATTCAAAAAAATCACCAAAATTGGTCCAAGTGGTCCTCTGGTCATTAGGAATGTCCCATAATTTTCTTAAGGACAGAAACTTTCCCTTGGTCATATTATTAAATTTTCCTTGGAAATCCCTATTTTCCACCAAAAATAATTACACAAATAAATTAAATATAGAAAAATCACATTTTGTCCTTTCATGTCTTTATTGACATATGAGTGAAGTCACATAAAAATTTCAAGTTCATTTAAGCTCAATTTAGTGAGTTATGAAATTATTAAGCTTTAAGGGCAAAATGGTAATTAGAATTTTAATCTTTAATTAAAACTTTAGGCTTAATAAAATTAAAGAGTAAAATATTTGATCCTAATCTGAATTGGATGATTGAAATTTAAATAATTAAAGGGTAGAAACCAACTAAACAATTTAAAAATAATTGAAATAAACCTTAATTAAATAATTGATTAAATTTGGAAGAATAATAAAATTGGAATTATTAAAATAGGGATATTATTAGGAAGAGATTTTTTCTTTAATTTAAAAATACCTAAATTAATCATCTCAATAATATTTAATTCCTAATTAAAATGATAATCCAAATTTAAGATTTAAAATGTTAAAAGACTTAATCACTAAATTAAATTAAAGTTAAATTATTTAAATTAGACCCTTTTAAAATTTCAATTAAATTAAAATTAAAAATAAAATAAAAATAAAAATTTAAATTAAATTAAATTAAATTAAAATTAAATTAAATCAAATTAAAGTAAAGTAAATTAAATTAAATTAAATTATGTTAAATTAAATCAAATTAAATTAAATTAAAATTAAATTAAAGCAAAGTAAGTTAAATCAAATTAAATTAAATTAAATTAAATTAAATTAAATTATGTCAAATCAAATTAAATTGAATTAAATTAAATTAAATAATAGAATCAAGATAAAATTAAAAATTAGATTAAATTAAATTAAAATTAAAACTAAACCAAATTAAAGTTAAATTGAATTGAATTAAAAATAACATCACCTAAGACATAAAGAAATTCAAAATAAAGCAACTTGAACAAGTATTCCAAATTTAAACACCGTTAGCCGAAATTAAATCATAAACCATTTGAACATCAATTTGCCCTCGAAAGCTTTTCTTTGTCATAACCCCTAAACAGAACGTTAAATGAAGTGTTACTTCACTTATAGGATATTCAAATGTCCTAGTTCACTGAGCAAGATAACAATAAAACTTGAATTCTTGGACGATTAATTCATTTGTATAATTAAATTCATTTGGACTTAAAACAATTCTTGCCATATTGAAAAGATGTTTAAGATTCTTCTTAAGTATTTCCTCATTATGATAGTATGTTTATAAGAACAACTGAACTTAATTGTTCTTTGATGAGGAAAATCGTCCACAAACCAAAACACAAGAACCTAGACGTCATAGGAAATGACTAGCTATAGGATTAGGAATTTGGTAGAAAACCATAACCCTTCCCTTAGCTTTACCTAGGAACTTGCTTAAATATTCTAAATTGTGTTTAAGTGCAGCTTGGGATGACGAGAAGACCCTCCAGGTACGCTTTTATTTTGTTGCAATTTACCTTATTGCAATTTATTTAATCGCATCACACTTACTTTTCATGCATGATAAACAACTGTTGCATGAAAACCCACACTTTTAGGATAATCCCTAAAACTGAAACCAAAACTAAATTAAAAGTCATTACAAGATAAAATTCACCGCCACAACATTTCAAAATATAAAACAACTCAAAATTTAATCACAAACAGAATACAAAACTACAACTACAACTAAATTAAAACGTCTTGTTGGATGATTGTGAATACCTCGGATGATGTAACCTACGTGCTGCTAACGGGATTTCCCACGGTCTAAATGAAAGTGTGGAACTCATTTAGTTGAGTTTAGCAAATTCATCTGGACTAAGTGAATCCAGATAAAAATAACGATGCCGGAAGGATGGAACCGTGGGATCTTAACCGGTGTTGTTATAATCAACTTTAAGATTTGTTTTAATTAAAACATAAAAACACTTGGAAATTAAGAATTTCTCTAAACTAAAACACTTCTCTCATCTCCTGATTTATGACTTCTAAAACTAAACCTCTGCGACAACAAGGAGCTCGAAGCATGGTGGGCGGCACGACCGTCGTCATCGGCAAAACACGAGTCTACTTCGAGAAAACTTTCTTAGAATTAAATAACTGACCCATAGGACTTCGAGGTAGTTTGCCTAGTGCAACATAAATCCTCAACCTCTTCGTTAGGCATTTGCATGATCATGTCATGTAAATTAAGCCCTAACCGGTCTTAAGACTCTGAGGTAGTCGTTCGGTACGACATAAACCCTCATATCTTCAAGGCTATTTGCATGATTTTATCATACAAATATAAGTCTAAATTAATTAAAATTGGCAAAATCAAAACATTAAACAAACATTAGGACTTTCCTAAATCCAAGCCAAACAATAGGATAGTTGGGAAATTACCGAAGTTCGCTTCGAATCTGTGATTTCTCCTACCTTTCTTCCTTTGAATTCCCAAAACAAAATGTTCCAAACTTGATCCATTCCCTATTGAAATTCCAAAATTCAATCCTTTGAAAACTTAAACTTTGAAATTCTTGAGAGCGAATTACGATTATTATCGAGAGTCTTCTTAAGTGATTCCCGTCACTTAAGATGTAATGAACTTATAGGGGCTTGCCCTTATAGGGAATTTTAAGAACCCGAGATAATATAAACTGCAGCTTAATTTCTTTGTATTAAGCGGGGAACTTGTCGGCTTATAAAATTGGTTCGCGGACCAAACGGATGTCACAAATCTTTTAGTTTATTTAATCGAGCCCTATCATCAAGCAGTATGTCTATTCTTCGGGATAGATACACGGTTTGTGATGCGGTGCTCGTTTATATAAACTATTTGGGATGTGAGATCGGTTTGATTTCATATCTTAAAATTTACAAATTTAAAATTATTTTCAAATCAAATACTACTTTCTAAATTATATATATATTTAAATTAAATTTAAAATTTAAATTTCACCGACAATTTCTGTAGGTGACCCCCTTTTCAAAATACAACACTCGACCTAAAAATATGCGACAATGACCTACTCGGGAGGCTCCTACCGGCTTGTGGATTGTCGAGGAGAAAGACATATGCTTCCGATCAACGGACGATACTTGAAGAAATATTATGCTACTCGATGTTTCGAAGGAATGAATTCTTCATCCACTAGAAGCACGGGTGAAGTAATTACTTATGGTAGGTCAGAACCCAAAAAATAATAAAAATGTGCTAAAATAAATAAAATTGTGATAATAAAGTTTTCTTTGTTCTCTCTTCCAAATCAAAATCTTTTTCCCGATCTTTTCCCACTTCATTCCTGTTGAATTTAAAAATATAAAAGGAATAATGAAAAAAAAAGAGAAAAAACTCTGTCTTTAATAAACATTTTCTTAATGTTCTTGTTCTTAGTACAACCCCTGATCCTTTTCCTTGTCTTTTCGCAGGGAAATGTCGAACGGGCGGTTGGTCCTGAACTTTAGAAATGGCGTAAGCCTTACACTCAACGAAAAGAGGGTGAAAGATGGAGCGATAATAGAGATTGACTCGGACTTCACACCGGCGGGCTGCGATACGAGGAAAGTGACTGGGTCCCGAGTTGACCGAGAGGAATTGCCCGATCGGACAATAATGAAAGTGGGTGGCCCAGGCCACCAACCCGGCGACAAGAAAAGGAAAACCAACAGCGAGGAGGATAAGAGAATCGAGTACGCAGTCACTACGGCGGAGGGCGAGCTTGTCGGCGCCGCACCCACGAAGTCGGGAAGTACGAAGAGCTACTCTCACGACGACTCGGCGAAGAAATAAAAATTATCGTATACTGCGAGATGTTGACTAAACTAGCGAGTGGACCGGCACGACGAGGTAGTCGCTACTACCGGTGCATATACTTCGAGGATACCGGTTCGCCGGGAACTCGAAGAAAGGAGGCCGGCTCCGAGACTAACGATAGAGACCGGGGAAATCTCAAGAAGATCGGAAGAAGGAAGGCTACCACGCCACCGGATGAAGCCACCAATAATGTATAACCTTGTTGCGAAGCAACCCCGGAGGATGTCCCGACGGAGACCATCACGAGGAGCCGAGGTATGCGGGGAGAACGCTAGGGATTGAGCCATATATCCCACGATACGTCACCGAGGCCTTGCCATTTGCGGATTATTCCGGAATACGAGCTAGAAAGAATGCGAGAATGTCGAGAAGCAAACTTTTGAATACTTCGAGAGAATTAGAGGCAGGAGGATCAATATACTAGAAGGCCTCAAGCTACATACAAACGTGTTCTCAGAATATGAACAACAACAAATTGTGGACTGCATCCGGGATTTAAAAAGAATGGGTCGAGCAGGCCGCCTAAGAGAAAACACTTACTCGGAACCCCGGAGATGGATGCCAGGGAAAGGGAGAATTACAATACAATGTGGATGCTGCTACAACTTCGTAGAAGACAGGAAGGGAAACCCACCAGGGATACTCCGTCATGGTAAGCTAGATCCAATGCCATTCGTCATCAAAATGATGGTAAAGAGAATGATAACATGGAGGGTACTGCCAGCAGATTGCATACCCAACAGTTGCATCATTAACATTTACAAGCAGGGTGATCGCATACCCCCGCACATCGATCACCACGACTTTGTCAGACCTTTCTGCACAGTTTCTTTTCTGAACGAATGTAATATCATGTTCGGATCTGACCTCTGGATAGCAGGACCAGGAGAGTTCTGAGGGTCAGTAAAGATACCAATACCGGTAGGTTCCGTCATGATACTAAAGGGCAACGGGGCAGATGTCGCTAAACATTGCATACCAGGAGTACCAATGAAGCGGATCTCAGTTACTTTCAGAAGGATGGATGACAGGAAAGCGCCTTACCACTTTCAGCCAGACCCAGAGCTAGAGAGCCTCCGGCCTTACGAGCTGTGAGTTACACGGAAAATATCACACCTCCAACGCACATCCATACGGCATCCTTGCCAAGGATGGCTTGGAAGATGATGTTATTGACCATGTACCTCACTATTCAGACATGGATTTTTGATAGGTGCCTTTTGGATGGATCGACAAAGATCATACATAGTCCTTTTTGAGTCTACATGGATTGTATGAGATGTATTCCAGATCGAGTTGTATGATGTATCTTCAACATGATTGGAATGAAAGTGACCATGTCACATTTTTGGTCTTCACCTCTTTTGTGCAAGTTGACTGGGAAATGCCATTAAAGTTAAATGAACTTCGAACGAAGAACAAAAAAGAAACAAAAAGAATAAAAGAAAAACTTTCCTTAAAAATCTAAATAAAAAAAATGATGATGAACACCAAATTCACATGAACATTAAATGGACGATAAAATAAATTTGAATCGTTGAAGGACAAAAAAAATGAAAACAAATTTTAAATCAAAACTCAATCAAATTCAACCTTCCAGATCTCAAATCAAATCTCAATCAAATTCAAACTCAGCCTTCCAAATCTGAAATCCAATCCGTTCTACTCTCTCCCTTGTCTGGGATGGAAGCGATCAATTCCATTGACACGGAGCCACGAGGTTTTCGATTCGGATCTGATGGCGAGGAATTGTATCCAATCCAGACCAGCAACTTTCAATCAACTCTTTTTGAGTGGGATATGTAACATCTACATATTCCCTCCTAATATGTTTCTTTCCACAAAAATCTATTACAACTTTCATGAAATTCTCGAAACATCAAAATCAAATTCTTGGGGTTGAGGAATTTACATCCGAAACTGCATTGCTTTAGGTTATTTCCCTATCGCAATGAAATACATCAAAATCAAACTTTTGGGGTTGATGATTTCACATCTGAGACTGCATTGCTTTAGGATTCTTTCCCTATCGCAATGAATACATCAAAATCAAATTCTTGGGGTTGAGGATTTTACATTCGAGATTGCATTGCTTTAGGATTCTTTCCCTATCACAATGAAATACATCAAAATCAAATTCTTGGGGTTGAGGATTTTACATCCGAGACTGCATTGCTTTAGGATTCTTTCCCTATTACAATGAAATACATCAAAATCAAATTCTTGGGGTTGAGGATTTTACATCCGAGACTGCATTGCTTTAGGATTCTTTCTCTATCACAATGAAATACATCAAAATCAAATTCTTGGGGTTGAGGGTTTTACATCCGAGACTGCATTGCTTTAGGATTCTTTCCCTATCGCAATGAAATACATCAAAATCAAATTCTTGGGGTTGAGGATTTTACATCCGAGACTGCATTGCTTTAGGATTCTTTCTCTATCGCAATGAAATACATCAAAATCAAATTCTTGGGGTTGAGGGTTTTACATCCGAGACTGCATTGCTTTAGGATTTTTTCCCTATCGCAATGAAATACATCAAAATCAAATTCTTGGGGTTAAGGATCTTACATCTGAGACTGCATAGCTTTAGGTTCTTTCCCTATCGCAATGAAACACATCAAAATCAAACTTTTGGGGTTGAGGATTTTAAATCCGAGACTGCATTGCTTAAGGATTCTTTCCCTATCGCAATGAAATACATCAAATCAAATTCTTGGGGTTGAGGATTTTACATCCGAGACTGCATTGCTTTAGGATTCTTTCCCTATCGCAATGAAATACATCAAAATCAAATTCTTGGGGTTGAGGATTTTACATCCGAGACTACATTGCTTTAGGATTATGTCCCTATCGCAATGAAATACATCAAAATCAAATTCTTGGGGTTGAGGATTTTACATCTGAGACTGCATTGCTTTAGGATTCATTCCCTATCGCAATGAAATACATCAACATCAAATTCTTGGGGGTTGAGGATCTTACATCCGACACTGCATTGCTTTAGGTTCTTTCCCTATCGCAATGAAACACATCAAAATCAAACTTTTGGGGTTGAGGATTTTACATCCGAGACTGCATTGCTTTAGGATTCTTTCCCTATTGCAATGAAATACATCAAAATCAAACTTTTGGGGTTTAGGATTTTACATGCGAGACTGCATTGCTTTAGGATTCTTTCCCTATTGCAATGAAATACATCAAAATCAAAATCTTGAAGTTAAGGATTTTACATCCAATACAGCATTGCACTAAGATCTTTCCTCATTGTAATGGTTCAATCCAATCAATTCAATTTTCTTTTGAGGTTGAAGATGTTACATCTAAAACCACAAAATTCCAATTTTCATTTCAAGTTCAAATCCCTTAAAATTAATTTTAACAAACTTCGATCTAAATTGAAACTCGAACTAAAATCCGAGCTCACACATCGAAACTTAAAGCTGAAACATAATAAAATCTAAATCGAAATTCCCCGGATCATGAGATTTGGGATTCACCTCCTTTCCCTTTCCCCGGCGAGAGTTCGGGAATCTCCAGTCTCAGAGATATACTTGACACTCCCCAGCGGAAACTCTTCTACTTTGTCCTAAGTTTGTTACTTGGACTTTTGTGTTGGTTTTGTTGATCACTTCGGTCAACACCAATACGTGCGGTGCGCTCTGTCAACTCACCACACCTATTGGTGGTCCATTTGTTGACCTCATTTTTGATGAGGTCTTCTCTTCTACTTTTTAGTACTTAGGATCTAGCCTTAGGCTTTTCCTTTGACTATCTTAGAGGATTAGAATTGGGACCCACCACCTAGAATTTCAAACCACTTCTTAACTCCACGGAAACTCCACAAACTCGACCGTAGACCCCTAATCACCTAGAGGGTTGAAATCGAATGTGGAAGTTTAAAGGATGAGTTCTTATAGGACTCATTGGCCTTAGGACCGCCACTGGGTGGCCCGGTACGAGTGAAGGTTGACTTACACACACTACACTTGTACACTACACTTTCACACACCTCCTAAAACCACACGTATACCCAACTTGACCTCCTGACTCATGGAGGTGATTCACATGGATGGTCCTTAACCCCTAAGCCCTTGGCTAAGAGGGACATAGTGAATGCTTCAAATGAGTCCCTTCATGGCTCATGTGGGCTTGATATGGCTTCATGGTTCAACCAAAATGATTTCATCTCACTTATATTCACCCGATCTTCAATTTTCCAAATTTTCGATTTTTGACCCGGGGCTCCGGACACTGCTAACTACCAAATGCTCTTGAAACTACCCAAAATTTGCAAAATCACCTAAATTACCCAAAATTCCTCAAAACCAATCCCAAACATTCCCACATTACTCAAATTGATCATACATAGCCAAAAATACCAAAAATTCCAAAAATACCTCCCAATACCCTCCAAATACCCAAAATGCCCCTCTTGACCAAAAAATCCAAAAATTCAGAAAATTCCCAAAAAATTCCTGAAAATCCCAAATATTCCCAATTTAATTTTGTTCAACTACACCATAGGCTAATTTTGTCAATTTACCCCACTTTTCTCAAAATCCCCAATTTGACATATTTTAACCCAAAATGAGCCCAATGTCAAACCAAACCTACCCAATTGACCCAAATTCTGGTCCAATTCAATTCTAAACTTCAATTCAACATTCCCCAACACCAATATAGACCAAATACAAGTCCAATTTTATTTACATTTAATCCAATTTCACTTTTGGCCTTAAAGCCCAATTTTGACCCATGATCTAAACCTAGCCCAAACCAAACCAATTTAACTCCAATTAACCCCAAACCTTTTCTAAACCTTCCTTAACATCCCCAAAAACAAAACACTAACATGATTTGCCCAAAATTTGGATCCAAACCCCACTCAAATTCAACCTAAAACCAAAAGGCCCAATTTTGACCTAAATCCATCCCTAACCCAAATGAGCCAAAATCCCAAAATCAAAATCCAACCAAAGTTAGAACCTCTTTCAAACACTCCCATAAACATTTCCGAACATCAATTTTACATCAATTTCAACCCTAGCCCAACATTGGCCCAAGTTAGCCCAATTTGACCTACATAGGCCCATTTATCAAATCAACCCAAATTCAACCCAATTCAAACCCAAATCACTCCAAACTTGTTTTAAATCAATCATGACACATCCTTAAGCCAAACCCAACAATTATTTGGCCCAAGACTTTACCAAACTTTCATCCTAAAATCCATTTTTAAATCCAAAAGCCCACGTCCCTAAACCATTTTAAAAGCCCATCTTCATTAAATTTTAAAAGCCTAAACTCATCCTAAAGCCCTCATTACAATCTCATCCCATCACCACTCAATGAATATCATCCCTTAAGTCCTAAAGCAATCATCAAATGGTTCCAAATCAAGTCATATGCCAAATCACCCCTAAATGCCAAAAATCCCTAAAATCCATTTCCATGTAAATAAGCCAAGCCATCCCTAAGCCAAATGGAGTCCTTGAAGCCATGCACAAGCCACATGAAGCCATGGGATCCACTTTACACATCATCATACTATTAATTGCAAAAGGAGGAGCCTCATTTAAGCCCCCTTAAAAAGGTTTTAACCCTTTTAATGCTTCACGTTAAACCATGATTAATCAAAATATTCATGGATGGTGACTTCTCTACCCTTTCCTAGCTGATTCATCTGATCCTCCCCCAGCCCAAATCAGCCATGGGGCGGTGAACCAAGCCCATTTACATGGGTTGACCAAACCAAGTGCAAAAGTAGCCACCTCCCCATGCCATTTTGATCCAACCACTTTACACATGTAAGGCTTTAATTGAATTAACCAACTTCAACCCCTGACCTCCCTGACCTTGAGGGTGACCCTTGCCTGCTGGCCAGCCACCTGGGCTTCCAGAAAACGCCATGGCCGAGACATGGGGAGGAGCCAAACTTTGGAATTCCACCTTGCTGAGTTGCCCTATGCCCAATGGCCACCATGGCTGTTCTTCCCTTGACCTAAGCAGCTGATCCTAAGCCCTAACTCCCCCTAGGAGGCCCTCCAGCCTCTCCTATTTAAACCCCACCCCTCTCGGCCATGGAGGGAGTGCTGAATAACCCTTAAGGAAACTCTGCCAAAATCACTCCAGACTCTCCCCACACCTAGAGCATTTGATCCCCACTGTCCTCTTGCCCTAATCCCCACTAATTGAGCTCAATTTTGGAGCTCAATTCTCAGGCCAGAACAGGGCATTCCCAAATCCTCCACCAAAGTCAAATTAAACTCACCTACACCTGCACAAGGTAAAGAGGAGAAGTTCCCCAGTGAAAGCCCCCTCTCCAGGCCCATCTGTTTTAGACTCCAAAGGTTGAAATCGGGCTTGGTCAAAATTATACCTGGACAATTCACCAGGCCAGGAGACTTCATCTGGAGCTTGCTTGAACCTAATTGAAGGTGACACGACCCTCAGATCGAAGCCACACTTCTCTGAGCAAAGGTATGGTCTCAATCTTCTTCCCGAGCTTCTGAACATTCTCCATTTTTATTGAGTCAATTTCATGCCACATAAACCGTATGGATGTGTTCGTCTTCTCGAGACGAATCCATAGAGCATAAGAACGTTTAATTTGGTTAAGTATCGAGCGAGATCTTAAGCCTAGAAGATGGACGGTTCTCGGGCTAGGAGGTCTGGGGACGATGAACGGATGTCGTTCATTCAATACACGCGCGAATGGACGGCTCAGATCAAGTCGGATCAGTGGATGATACGCGGAAGGCGGGACCCGGGCTACTGACTCAAGTGGCGGCGTCAAATGGGAGTGCGTCGCGTGGTCGTTCAGAGATGCCAAGGATGACAGGGCGCCGCGCTGGATAAGTAGGAAAATAGGCATTTTCTTATTTATTTAATTCCCTAAACTTCAAAAATACATAACTTTGTGTAGAAAAATCAGAAAAATAAAATAAAAATACTCTCTTGCTCAGTGAACAGAGGAGAATAATGTGGATAAAAAATTATTTAATTTTATTAAGTATTTTATTTTTAATAATTTATTTACTCTCTGCATTGTTTTAATTCTTCATGCATATAGGAAATTCACCATGGCATGAGACTATAGGGCTTTTGAAGCCTCTGAATTTGGGAACATTCCCTGAATTTTCCAAAGTCAGAGGCCACCCCTATAAAGAGTTATTGATTTTTCAATTCTAGGTTACTACTCTGAGTATTTTAATTCTAATAATTAGCATGTTGTGAAATAAATTCTAGTAAAATTTGGTGATGTTTCCTGTGACCAGAGGACCCTAGGGAAAATAGGTCTTGAGTTAATTCACTTGTAATGACCCTAATTGGCTTAAACACTCAAAATGGAACCTTAATTAATTAGAGCTAATCATACATCAAATTGACTTGAAATCAATTCTCCACTGACCTTTAGGATCAGAGGAACCCACCATAAAAATTTGAAGTCAATTGGACTTGGTTAGCCCTATCAAATGGGTTGATTAAGCCATTTAGCCAAATTTAAACTTTAAAAATTCATAACTTTCAAAATACTTTTCAAAAATTCACCAAATTGGTTTTGGAGCCTCTCTGATATCAGGGGAATTTAAGAAAATTAAAATTGCAATTTTCTAATAAAGTTGATTTTTTGCATTATTTTAATATTTTAAAAATAATAAAAATCACAAAAATAATAAAATTCATCAAAATGTTACATTTTGAATTTTAATTACTTAGGAACAAACCCCATATTTTTCTTAGGTCTCTATGATGAGATATTAAATTTTAAAGCCCTAAGGTAATTTTAAAATTAAAAAAATATATTTTTCTAATAAATCAAAGAAAAATCAGAAAATTACAAAAATTGGTTCTCTGGTTTCCTTGATATCAGAGAGATTTTTAAAAAATATAAAATTCATTTTTCAATCTTTATTTTATTTTTAAATTAATTAATACTCCAAAATTCAAAATAATTATAATAAAAATAATATAATTCAAAAAATCACCAAAATTGGTCCAAGTGGTCCTCTGGTCATTAGCAATGTCCCATAATTTTCTTAAGGACAGAAACTTTCCCTTGGTCATGTTATTGAATTTTCCTTGAAAATCCCTATTTTCCACCAAAAATAATTATATAAATAAATTAAATTTAGAAAAATCATATTTTCTCCTCTAATGTCTTGATTGACATATGAGTGAAGTGACATAAAAATTTCAATTTCATTTAAGCTCAATTTAGTGAGTTATGAAATTAGTAAGCATAAAGGGCAAAATGGTAATTAAAATTTTAACCTATAATTAAAAAAAATTAGGTTTAATTGAAAGGGTGGGTAAAATATTTGATACTAAGTTGATTTTGGATGTTTGAAACTTAGGTATTTAAAGGGTAGAAACCTACCAAACAATTTGAAAATAATTAAAATAAACCTTAATTAAATAATTAATTAAATTTGGAAGAATAATAAAAATTGGAATTATTAAAATAGGGATATTATTAGGAAGAGATTTATTCTTTAATTTAAAAATCCCTAAATTAATCACCACAATAACATTTAATTCCTAATTAAAATGATAATCTAAACTCAAGGTTTAAAATGTTAAAAAGCTTAATCATTAAATTAAATTAAAGTTAAAACATTTAAATTAAATCCTTCCAAAATTTCAATTAAATTAATACTTTAACAATTAAAATTAAATCATCTTTAAAACATAAAAAATAAAAATATTAAATTAAAAAAAAATAAATTAAAATTTAAATTAAATTAAAATCTAAAATAAAATTAAATTAAAATTTAATTAAATTAAAGTTTAAATTAAATTAAATTAAATTGAAATTAAATTAAATAAAATTAAATAAAATTAAATAAAATTAAATCACATTAAAATTAAATTAAATTAAAATATATTAAATTAAATTCAATTAAATAAAAAAATAAAAAAAAATCAAGTTAAAATAAAATAAAATTAAATAAAATAAAATAAATTAAAAATTAAAACTAAACCAAACCAAATTAAATTAAATTAAATTAAATTAAATTAAATTAAATATAACATCACCTAAGACATAAATAATTCAAAAATAAATCTAAAACAACTTGAACACTATTCCAAACTTAAACCCATTAATTGAAATTAAATTAAATCACAAATCACTTGAACGTTAATTTGCCCTCAAGAGCTCTTATTGTCATAACTCCTAAATGGAGTGTTAAGTGAAGTGTTACTTCACTCATAGGATATTCAAATGTCCTAATTCACTGAGCAAGATAACAAAACTTGAACTCCTGGATAATTGATTCATTATATAATTAAATTCTCTTAGACTTAAAACAATCCTAAAAGTATTGAAAAGATGTTTAAGATTCGTCTTAAGCACTTCCTCAGTACGATAGGATGTTTAAAAGAACAACTAAACTTAATTGTTCTTTGATGAAGAAAATCGTCCTCAAACCAAAACACAGGAACCTAGACGTCATAGGAAATGACTAGCTATATGATTAGGAACTTGGTAAAAACCATAACCCTTCCTTTAGCTTTACCTAGGAACTTGCTTTAAATGCTTAAATATTCTAAATTGTGTTTAAGTGCAGCCTGGGATGACGGGAAGACCCTCCAAGTGCACTTTTATTTTATTGCAATTTACTTATTGCAATTTACTTAATCGCAAATGCACTTACTTTTCTTGCATGATAAACAACTGTTGCATGAAAACCCACACCTTTAGGATAGTCCCTAAACCAAAACCAAAACTAAATTAAAAGTCATTTCAGGATAAAATTCACCGCCACAACATTTCAAAATATAAAACAACTCAAAATTTAATCACAAATAAAACAACAAATCTACAATTATAACTAAATTAAAACGTCTTGTTGGATGATCGGGAATACCTCGGATGATGTAACCTACGTGTTACTAACGGGATTTCCCACGGTCTAAATGAAAGTGTGGAACTCATTTAGTTGAGCTTAGCAAATTCATCCGGACTAAGTGAATCGATAAAAATAACGATGCCGGAAGGATGGAACCGTGGGATCTTAACCGGTGTTGTTATAATCAACTTTAAGATTTGTTTTAATTAAAACAAAAAAAACACTTGGACTTTAAGATTTCTAAAACCAAACTCTTCTCTTCTCTTTTGATTACAATCTTCTAAAACTAACCCTCTGCAACAACAACGAGCTTGGAGCATGGTGGGCAGCACGGCCATCGTCATCAGCAAAACCTGAGTCTACTTCAGCAAAACTTTCTTAGAATTAAATAACCAAGCCATAGGATTTCAAGGTAGTTAGCCTAGTGCAACATAAATCCTCAACCTTTTGTTAGGCATTTGCATTGCAAATTAAGCCCTAACCGGTCTTAGGACTCCGAGGTAGTCGTTTGGTACGTCATAAACCCTCACATCATCGAGGCTATTTGTATGGTCATGTCATACGAATATAAGTCTTAATTAATTAAAATTGGCAAGATCAAAACATTAAATAAATATTAGGACTTTCCTAAATTTAAGCCAAACAATAGGATAGTAGGAAAATTACCGAAGTTCTCTTCGAATCTGTAATTTCTCCTACCTTTCTTCCTTTGAATTCCCAAAACAAAATGTTCCAAATCTGAGGTAATCCCTTTTGAAATTTCAAAAATTCAATCCCTTGAAAACTTGAACTTTGAGATTCTTGAGAGCAGAACTACTGATTATTATCGAGAGTTTTCTTAAGTAATTCTCGTCACTTAAGATGTAATTAACTATAGGGGCTTGCCCTTATAGGGAATTTTAAGAACCCAAGTAATATAAACCCTGCTTAATTCATTTATATTAAGCAGGGGAATTTGTGAGCTTATAAAATTGGTTCGCAGACCAAATGGATGTCACAATTCTCCTAGTTTATTTAATCGAGCCCCATCATCAAGCAGTGTGTCTATTCTTCGGGATAGATACACGGTTTGTGGTGCGGTGCTCGTTTATATAAACTATTCGCGATGTGAGATCAGTTTGATTTCATATCTTAAAATCTTCAAATTTAAAAATTATTTTCAAAATGAAATACTACTTTTCAAATTATTTATTTAAATTAAATTAAAATTCACCGACAATTTCTGTAGGCGACCCCCTTTTCAAAATAAAACACATAACCTAAAATATGCCGACACTCCAATAGCAAAAAAACTCTCATTTCTTCACCAAAATCATTTTAAACCTCTCCAAATACTCCACATTCCTTAAAACTAGCCAAATTACCCTGAATTCTGCAATACTACCAAAATAAAATACTTCACATTCCTTTAATCTTGCTAAATTGCCATGAATTCTCCAATACTTCCAAAATAACCTAATTTTCACCAAAATTCTCTAAAATAACCAAAATGTCATTAAAATTCTAAAAATCCCATAAATCCCCAAATTCCTACAATTTCAACAAAATTCATTCTAAACCCCTTCACATTATTCAAGTTTCCTAAATGCACCCAAAATTAGCCAAAATCCAAAAAATTTCCAAAATGCCCCTTTGACTCAAAAATTCTCATTTCTTCACCAAAATCATTTTAAACCTCTCCAAGTTACCCAATTGATCTAAAATACTCCAAATTCCATAAAATAAGTCATATTGCCCTAAATTATCAAAAACTATGAAAATAACTTGATTTTCAATAAAATTCTCAAAATTTATCAAAATACCAGTAAGACCCTAAAAATCCAAAAAATGTCTATATTACTAAAATTTCACAGAAAATCATTCTAACCCACTCTAAATTACTCAAATTGCACAAATTCACCCTAAATCTGTAAAGGTTGGGTAAAATCCAAAAAATTGCCAAAAAGTCTCTAGGAATAAAAAATTCTCATTTATTCACCAAAACCATTTAAACTTCTCAAAATTACAAATTTGATCTAAAATACTCCACATTCTTTAAAACTAGCCAAATTTCCTTGAATTCTCCAAAACTACAAAAATAACCTAATTTTCATCAAAATTCTTTAAAATTAACAAAATGCCCTAAAGCACTAAAAATTCAAAAAATCTCCAAATTTTTAAGATTTCACCAAAAATCATTCTAAACCACTCAAAATTATTCAAATTGCCTAAATCGCCCCAAATCTCTCAAAATTATCTATAATCCCAAAAATTTCAAAAATGCCCCTATGGCATAAAAGTCTCATTTCTTCACAAAAATCATTTTAAACATCTACAAATTAGCCAATTGATCTAAAATATTTCATATTCACTAAAACTAGCCAAATTGCCCTAAATTCTTCACAATTACCAAAATAACACAAATTTCACCAAAATTTTCAAAAATTACAAAAAAATTCCCCTAAAACTCTAAATATCTCAAATGTCTAAATTCCTATGATTTCGCCAAAAATCATTTTAAACCACTGCATATTATTCAAATTGACCAAATTCACCCCAAATCTCCAAAAATTAGCCAAAATGCAAAAAATTCTTAAAATTCCCCTATGTCCAAAATCATTTTAAATTTCTCCATATTAAACAATTGGTCTAAATACTCCACATTCCTTAAAACTAGCCAAATTGCCCTAAATTCTCCAAGATTACCAAAATAACATATTTTTCACAAAAATTACATAATTTTACAAAAATTCTCCTGAATTACCAAAATGCATTTAAAACCCGAAAATCTAAATAATTTCCAAATTTTTATAATTTCATCGAAAATCATTCGAAACCACTTTAAATTATTCTAAAATTTGCCCTAAATTCTCCAAAATTAGCCAAAATCCCAAAATTACAAAATGCCCCTATGGCCTAAAAATTTTCATTTCTTCACCAAAATCATTTTAAACCTGTTAAATTACCCAATTGATCTAAAATACTCCACATTCTTGAAAAATAGTCAAAGTGCACAAAATTCTTCAAAACTACCAAAATAATCCAATTTTCACCAAAATTACTAAGACGTCCTTAAAATCGTAAAAATCCTAAAAATCTCCAAATTCTTAAGATTTCATGAAAAATCATTCAAAACCACTCCAAGATATTCAAATTGCATCAATTCACCCCAAAACTCTAAAAATTAGCCAAAATCTTAAAAACTCTTAAAATGCCTCTATGGCCCAAAAATTCTCATTTCTTCACCAAAATCAATTTAAACCTCTCCAAATTACACAATTGATCTAAAATACTCCACATTCCTTAAAATAAGCTAAATTTAGTTGAATTCTTGAAATCCCAAATCTACAAATTCCTGAGATTTTACCAAAATCATTCTAAATCATTTTAAATTATTTAAATTGCCTAAATTCATTCCAAATCTCCTTAAATTATCCAAAATCCAAAAAAATCCCGAAATGCCCATATGGCTCGAAAGTTAACTTTTTTCAACAAAATTATTTTAAACCTCTCAAAATTACACAATTGATCTAAAATACTCCACATTTCTTAAAACTAGCCAAATGCCTTGAATCTCCAAAACTACAAAGAAAACCTAATTTTCACCAAAATTCACCAAAATTACCAAAAAGAACTTAAAATCCAAAAAATCTCAAAATCTTTGAATTTCTAAGATTTCACCAAAAGCATTCTAAACCACTTGAAATTTTTTAAATTGCTCAAATTCACCCCCAATCTCCCAAAATTAGCGAAAATCCCAAAATGTTTCAAAATACCTATATGGCCCAAAAATTTACATTTCTTCACCAAAATAACTTCAAACTTCTCAAAATTACCCTAGTGATCTAAAATTCTCCACATCCCATAAAACTAGCCATATTGCCAAAAATTTTCTAAATCTATAACCCAATTTCCACCAAAATTACCAAAATGGCAGTAAAATATTCAAATTGCCCAAAAATCTACGAATTCTTAAGGCTTCACAAGAAATTATTCTAAACCACTAAAAAATATTCAAATTGCCCAAATACACCACAAATCTTCTAAAATTAGGCAAAATCCCAAAAATTCCTAAAATGCCTCTATGGCCAAAAAATTCTCATTTCTTCATCAAAATCATTTTAAAACTATCAAAATTACCCAATTGATCTAAAATACTCAATATTCCTTAAAACCAGCCAAATTGCCCTAAATTCTCGAAAACTACCAAAATAACCCAATTTTCACCAAAATTCTCCAAAATTACATAAATGGCCTTAGAACACCAAAAATCTAAAAAAACATCAAATTCTTAATATTTCACCAAAAATCATTCTAAACTACTCCAAATTATTCAAATTGCCCAAATTTATCCCACATCTCCTAAAATTAGCCAAAATTACAAAATTTCCTAAAATGTCCCTATAGCCCAAAAAATCTCATTTATTCACCAAAATTATTTTAAACCTCTCCAAATTACCCAATTAATATAAAATACTCCACATTCATGATTACTAGACAAATTGCTCTAAATTCTCCAAAACTGCCGAAATAACTCAATTTTTACCAATATTCTACAGAATTACCAAATTACATTAAAACCCCAAAAATCCTAAAAATCTCTAAATTCCTGAGATTTTTCCAAAAAACACTCTAGACCACTTCAAATTATTCAAATCGCTCAAATTCATCCCAATTCTCCCAAAATTACCCAAAATCCTAAAAATTCCCAAAGTGTCCAAATTATTCAAATTTCCTAAATTCACCCAAAATCTCCCAAAATTAGCCAAAATCCCAAAAATTCCAAAAAAAGCCCCAATTGCCCAAAAATTCTTATTTCTTCACCAAAATCATTTTAATCCTCTCTATATACTCCATATTCCTTAAAACTAGCCAAATTGCCCTGATTTCTCCTATATTACAAAAATAAAATACTCCACATTCCTTAAAACTAACCAAATTGCTTCGAATTCTCAAATACTTCCAAAACAACCCAATTTTCACCACTAATCTCCAAAATAACCAAAATGCCCTTAAAACCATAAATCTCCAAATTACTATGATTTCAACAAAATTCATTCTAAACCACTTCAAATTATTCAAATTTCTCTAATACAACCGAAATCTCCCAAAATTAGCCAAAATCTCAAAAATTCCTAAAATGCCTCTTCGACCCAAAAATTATTATTTCTTCACCAAAATCATTTTAAAACTCTCCAAGTTACCCATAAAAACAAGCCATATTGTCTTAAGTTATCCAAAACTACAAAAATAACCTAATTTCCACCAAAATTTTCAAAAATTACCAAAATACTAGTAAACCCTAAAAATGTTAAAAATGTCCAAATTGCTAAGATTTCACGAAAAATCATTCTAAGCCACTCTAAATTACTCAAATTGCACAAATTTACCCCATAGCTCCAAAAATTAGCTAAAATCCCCAAAATTGCCAAAATGCCTCAATGGATAAAAAATTCTCATATCGTCACCAAATTCATTTTAAACCTCTCTGACTTACCAAATTGATCTAAAAAACTTCACAATTCTTAGAACTTGCCAAATTACCCTAAATTCTTCAAAACTACCAAAAAAACTAAAATTTCACCAAAATTCTTCAAAATTACCAATATGTCCTAAGAACCCAAAAATTTCCAAAAATTTCCAAATTTCTAAGATTTCACCAAAAAACATTATAAACTGCAAAAATTTATTCAAATTACTCAAATCGCTCCAAATCTCCCAAAATTATCCATAATCTCAAAAATCCAAAAAAAACCCCTATGGCCTAAAAAGTCTCATTTCTTACCAAAATCATTTTAAACATCCTCAAATTACTTAACAGATCTAAAATACTTCACATTCACTAAAACTAGCCAGATTGCCATAAATTCTCCAGAATAACCAAAATAACCCAAATTTCACAAAAAATTTTCCAAAATAATAAAAATACCACTAAAACTCAAAAAATTTTAAAAAATTTCCAAATGCCTAAGATTTCACCAAAAATCATTATAAACCACTACAGATTATTCAAATTGTCCAAATTCACCCTAAATCTCCAAAAATTGGCCAAAATCGTAAAAATTCCAAAAATGGCCATATTGCCAAAATCATTTTAAACCTCTTAAAATTACACAATTGGTTTAAATTACTCCACATTCCTTAAAACTAGCCAAATTGCCCTAAATTCTCTAAGATTTTCAAAATAACCCAATTTTCACCAACATTCTCCTAAAATACTAAAATGCAATTAAAACCCTAAAATCCAAAAAATCTGCAAATTCCTATAATTTCACCGATAATCATTTTAAGCCACTTCAAATTATTCTAAAAATTGCACTAAATTCTCAAAAATTAGTCAAAATCCTAAAATTTCAAAAATGCTCTGATGGCCCAAAAAATTTAATTTCTTCACCAAAATCATTTTAAACCTCTCCAAATTACCCAATTGAATTAAAAAACCCCAAATTCTTTAAAACTAGCTAAATTGCTCTAAATTCTCCAAAATTACCAAAATAACCTAAAGTTCACAAAAATTATCAAAATATCCTTAAAATATTAAATTCTCAAAAAAACTCAAAATTATTAAGATTTCATGAAAAATCATTCTAAACTACTCCAAATTATTCAAATTGCATAAATTCACACCAAATTTCCCATAATTAGCCAAAATCCCAAAAATTTCGAAAAATGCCTCTATGGCTAAAAAATTCTCATTTCTTCACCAAAATCATTTTAATCCTCTCCAAATTACACAATTAATTTATAATACTCTACATTCCTTAAAATTAGCCAAATTGTTTTGAATTCTCCAAAACTACCAAAATAACCCAATTTTCACAAAAAATCTACACAATACCTTTACAATCCTAAAATTCCAAAAAAAAATCAAAATTCCTAAGATTTCACTAAAAATCATTCTAAACCACTCCAAGTTATTCAAATTGCCCAAATTCAACAACAATCTCCTAAAATTAGCCAAAATCCCAAAATTTCCAAAAATGCCCCTATGCCTAAAACTATTAATATATTAACCAAAATCATTTTAAACTTCTCCAAATTAGCAAAGTGATCTAAAGTACTGCACATTTCATAAAACAAGCAAAACTGCCTTGAATTCTCTAAAACACCAAAATAACTCAATTTCGACCAAAATTACGAAATATCCTTAAAACCCTAAAAATCCAAAAAATTTCAATATTCCTAAGATTTTACAAAAAAATCTTTCTAAATCACTTCAAGTTGTTTAAATTGCCCAAATTCACCCAAAAATTCCTAAAATGCCCCTATGGTCCGTACGTTTTCACCAAAATCATTTAAACCTCTCTAAATTACACAATTGATCTAAAATACTCCACATTCCTTAAAACTAGACAAATTTCCTTGAATTCTCCGAAACTACAAAAATAACCTAATTTTTTACGAAAATTCTATAAATTACCAAAATGCTTTTAAAATCTAACAAATCTAAAAAATCTCCAAATTCCTAAGATTTCACCAAAAACCATTCTAAACCACTCCAAATTATTCAAATTTACAAAATTCACCCCCAATCTTCCGAAATTAGCTAAAATCCAAAAATTCCTAAAATACCCATATGGCCAAAAAATTCACATTTATTCACCAAAATCAATTTAAACATTTCAAAATTACCTAGGTGATCTAAAATACACAACATTCCATAAAACTAGCCATATTGCCCAAATTCTCCAAGAATGTGAAAATACCCCAATTTCCACCAAAATTCTCCAAAATTACCAAAATGCCCATAAAATAATCAAGTTTCCCATAAAACTCCAAATTCCTATGATTCCACCAAAAATTATTCTAAACCACTACAAAATATTCAAATTACCCTAATTCACCACAAATATTCAAATATTAGCTAAAATTTAAAAATTTCCAAAATGCCCCTATGGCAAAAAAAATCTCATTCTCCATCAAAATCATTTTAAACCTCTCAAAATCACCCAATTGATCTAATATACTCCACATTCCTTAAACCAGGCAAATTACCCTAAATTCTCAAAAAAATACAAAAATAACCCAATTTTCACCAAAATTAAAAAAATGCTCTTTAAACACAAAAAATCCTAAAAATCTCCAAATTCTTAAGATTTCACCAAAAATCATTCTAAACCACTCCAATTTATTCAAATTGCCCAAATTTACCCCACATCTCCCAAAATTAGCCAAAACCTCAAAAATTCCCAAAATGCCGAGATGGCCCAAAAATTCTCATTTCTTCACAAAAATAATTTTGAACCTCTCCAAATTACCCAATTGATCAAAAGTACTCCACATTCCTGAATACTACGCAAATTGCACTAAATTCTCCAAAATTATCAAAATAACCCAATTTTCACCAAAATTCCCCAATATTACGAAAATGCCCTTAAAACACTAAAGAACCCAAAAATCTCCAAATTCTTAAGATTTCACCAAAAAAACATTATAAACCACTTTAAATTATTTAAATTGCCAAAATTTACCCCACATCCCCCAAATTTAGCTGAAATCCCAAAAATTCCTAAAATGTCCCAATGGCTTAAAAACTCTCATTTCTTCACCAAAATTATTTTGAACCTCTCCAAATTACTCAATTGATAAATGATACTCCACATTCCTGATTACTAGAAAAGTTGCTCTAAATTCTCCAAAACAACCAAAATAACCCAATTTTTACCAAAATTCTCCAAAATTACCATATTGCTTTAAAATCTTAAAAATCTAAAAAATCTCCAAATCCTTAGCATTTCACCAAAAAAAACAACCTATACCACATCAAAGAATTCAAATTGCCCAATTTCACCCCAATTCTCCTAAAATTAGCCAAAACTCCAAAAATACCCCTATCGCTCAAAAACTTTCATTTTTTAACAAAAATCATTTTAAAGCTCTCCAAGTTACCCAATTGATCTAAAATACTCCACATTCTTTAAAACTAGCCAAATTGCTTCAAATTCTCCAAAAGTACCAAAATAACCTAATTTTCACTAATATTACCAAATTGTCCTTAAAATAGCAAAAATCCCAAAAATCTCCAAAATCCTAAGATTTCACGACAAATCATTTTAAACCACTCCAAGTTATTCAAATGGCCTAAATTCACCGAAAATCTCCCAAAATTAACCAAAATCACATAAATTCCAAAAATGCCTATATGGCCCAAAAATTCTCACTTCTTCACCAAAATCATTTTAAACCTCTCCAAATTACACAATTGATCTAAAATTCTCCACATTCCTTAAAACTAGCCAAATTTCTTTGAATTCCCCAAAACTACCTAAATAACCCAATTTTCATAAAAAATCTCTAAATGCCCTTAAAACCCTAAAAGTCCTAAAAATCTTAGAATTCCTAAGACTTCACAAAAAATTATTCTAACCACTCCAATTTATTCAAATTGCCCAACTTCAATAACAATCTCCCAAAATTAGCAAAAATCCAAAAAATTTTCAAAATGATCTTATGGCCCAAAAATTTTAATTTCCTCACCAAAATCATTTTAAACTTCCTCAACTTACCTAAGTGATCTAAAATACAGTATATTCCATAAAACAAGCCAAATTGCCTTAATCTTCAAAACACCAAAATAACACAATTTCCAGCAAAATTACTATAATTCACCTAAAACCTAAAAATCCAAAAAATCTCCAAATTCATAAAATTTTACCAAAAATCAGTTTACATCATTTCAAATTATTCAAATTGCCCAAACTCACCCCAAATCTCCGAAAATTTGCCGAAATCCCAAAATTTCCAATAATGCCCTTATGGCCTGAAAGTTTTGATTTCTTCACCAAAATATTTTTAAACCTCTACAAATTACACATATGATCTAAAACACTCCACATTTCTTAAAACTAGCCAAATTGCCTTGAATTCTCTAAAACTACAAAAATAACCTAATTTTCACCAAAATTACCAACATGCCCATAACTCCATAAAAAATCTAAAAAATCTCTAAATTCCAAAAATTACACAAAAAATCATTCTAAACCACTCTAAATTATTCAAATTGCCCAAATTCACCCCCAATATCCCAAAATTAGCCAAAATCCAAAAAATTTCGAAAATGCCCATATGGCCCAAAAATTCACATTTCTTCGCCAAAATAATTTTAAACTTCCCAAAATTACCCAAGAGATCTAAAATACTCCACATTTCATAAAACTAGTGATATTGCCCTAAATTTGACAAAACTGTAAAAATAACCCAATTTCCACCAAAATCCTCAAAAATTACCAAATGCCCGTTAAAAACTCAAATTGCCCAAAAATCATCAAATTCCTAAGTTTTCACCAAAAATTATTCTAAACCACTACAGTATATTCAAATTGCCCAAATTTACCACAAATCTTCAAAACTAGCCAAAATCCCAAAAATTTATAAAATGCCCCTAGAGCCAAAAAATTCTTATTTCTTTATCAAAATCATTTTAAATCTTACCAATTTACCCAATTGATCTAAAATACTCGACATTCCTTAAAACCAGCCAAATAACCCTAAATTCGAGAAAATTACCAAAATAACCCAATTTTCACCAAAATTCTCCAAAATTACAAAAATGCCCTTAAAACACAAAAAAACCCAAAAATCTCCAAATTCTTATGAATTCACAAAAAAACATTCTAAACTACTTCAAATTATTCAAATTGCCAAAATTTACCCCACATCTCCAAATTTACCCAAAATCCCAAAAATTCCCAAAATGCACCAATGGCCAAAAAAATCTAATTTCTTCACTAAAATTATTTTGAACCTCTCTAAATTATCCAATTGATAAAAAATACTCCACATTCCTGATTAATAGACAAATTGCTCTAAATTCTCCAAAACAACCAAAATAACCTAATTTTTACCAAAATTCTCCAAAATTACCAAATAGCTTTAAAACCCTACCAATCTTAAAAATCCCCAAATTTCTATGATTTCACAAAAATCACCCTAGACCACTTCAAATTATTCAAATTGCCCAAAATCACCCTAGGCCAATTGAGCTTTTTTTTTTGTCGTGAATGGTAGTGGTTTTAAATAACCACGGCTGGAGTGGCTGCCAGGGCTTCCATTTGTGTGTATTAAGCTGCTTAGTGGAGGGCAGATCTCCTCCAATGGCCAAGCAAAGCTGGACAGTTTGTGAGGTGAGTTTTGGGTTCAATTAAAGAAGGGGTGATTCTAAGTTTTGGCATTTTGTGGCTATTAGGTTGGCTGGCCAGGTCAGTGGAGGTGGTCAGTGGTCAGGTGAGCCAGTGGTCAGATGAGTTAGAACATCAAGTGCCATGAACTTAAATGTTGGAGGTATTATTGTAAATATCTTTTGATTTTAGCCATTTAAAGGAGGAGATCCCCTAATTTGAGGGACCTTTGGTCCATGGCTTCAATAGCTTGGGCTATAGGCAGTTAGGCCAGTCTCTCGGGTCCATTTGGTGGTTGTTGGAAGCTTGGATTGGCCACATTTAGTTTAATTTGATCAATTTGTGTCACGGTTCATATAGGTCATTTTGGGCTCAAATTGGGCTAACTTTGGTTTGAGATAGTATTGAGCTCACGTTATTAAGCAATATTGTGTTTATGATTGTCATGAATGTATAAGAGAAGGATTGGAATGATTTTGAATTGGTTTAGAGGTTTGATTTGGCTTAATTTGGCACTTTGGTCAAATTGGGGACCCTTGAAGTAGCTTGGGTCTAGGTTGGGTAAGGTTGGGTCCAAGGCTCAATTAATTGGTCAAAATGGTCAAGATGGACAACATGAAGAGTTTTCAACATATATTGGATGCCAATTTTGGGATTAGGGCAATCAATTTGGTATGATTTGGACATGTCTTCAATTTGGGATAAAATTGAGGGACCTTCGTTCAAATGGATTTTGGTGGAGCTGAGGTTCAAATTGGGGGAAATTGGTGGTTTAATTGAACTTGGAAGAGTGTTATTAATTATTTTAATATTGATAGTGGGAGAATTGGATGACATTGGGTTTGATTTTTTGAAATTGGGGCACTTGGCCAATTTTGGAGATTTTGGGTTTAGGCTCAAATTGGGCGTGAATGTGGGTCAAATTGAGCTTGGATTTGATTTAGTTTGGTATTAGGGATATTGAATTTTTTTTAGCATTGAATTTCGGCAGGATTGGGGTCAATTGGGAGGTCATTGGGTTTAATTTAGGCATTTTGTGCCTTAAAGGGCATTTTGGGGCTTTTGATTAAATTCGACAAATTTGATAAAATTGGGTCAAATAAAGTGGTTAAAATTAAAATTGGAAATATTTGTAAGGTTTTAGGAATTTGTGTGAATTTTTGGAATTTTTTAAAAATTTTGCCTAGGAGGGGCATTTTGGTAATTTTGAGGGGTTTTGGGGCTATTTTGGTTATTTTGGTATATTTTGGTCAAATTGGTCAATTTGAGTGGTGGTGAATTGTTGACCTCATTTTTGCTGAGGTCTTCTCTTGTTCTTTTTAGTACTTAGGACCTAGCCTTAGGCTTTTCCTTTGACTATCTTAGAGGACTAGAATTGGGATCCACCATCTAAAATTTCAAACCACTTCTTAACTCCCTACAAACTCCACAAACTTGACTGTAGACCCCTAATCACCTAGAGGTTTGAAATCAAATGTGGAAGTTTAAAGGATGAGTTCCTATAGGACTCTTTGGCCTTAGGAGCGCCCTCAGGTGGCCCGGTCGCAGTGAAGGGGCTGACTTACACACACACTACACTTTCACACACCTCCTAAAACCATACCCATACCTAACTTGACCTCCTGACGCATGTAGGTGATTCACATGGATGGTCCTTAACCCCTAAGCCCTTGGCTAAGAGGGTTAGGAACAACATAGTGAATGCCTCAAATGAGTCCCTTCATGGCTCATGTGGGCTTGATATGGCTTCATGGCTCAACCAAAATGATTTTATTCCACTTACATTCACCCAATCTTCAATTTCCCAAATTTTCAATTTTTGACCCCCGACCCTACACCCGCCTAACCTACCCAAAGCCTCGAAATTACCCAAATTTTTCAAAATTTCCAAATCATCCAAAATTCCCCAAAATCAATCCCAAAAATTTCCACGTCACTCAAATTGATCATCCATACCCAAAAATACCAAAAATTCCAAAAAATACCTCCCAATACCCTCCAAATACCCAAAATACCCCTCTTAACCCAAAATCCCAAAAATTCAGAAAATTAACAGAAAATTCCAGAAAATCTCAAATATTCCCAATTTCATTTTGTTCAGCTAAACCATGGGCCAATTTTGTCAATTTACCCTAGTTTTGTCAAAACCCCCAATTTGACCCATTTTCACCCTAAGTGAACCCAATGTCAAACCAAACCTACCCAATTGACCCAAATCCTGGTCCAATTCAATTCTAAACTTCAATTCAACATTCCCAATACCAATCTAGACCAAATCCAAGTCCAATTTGATTGACATTTGGATCCAATTTCACTTTTGGCCTTAAAGCCCAATTTGGGCCCATGACCCAAACCTAACCCAAACTCACCCAATTCAACTCCAATTAACCCCAAATCTTTTCTAAATCTTCCTTAGAATCCCCACAAGCAAAACACTAACATGATTTGCCCAAAATTTGGACCCAAATCCCACTCAAATTCAACCCAAAGCTAAAAGGCCCAATTTTGACCTAAACCCAAACCTAACCCAAATGAGCCCAAACCCCAAAATCAAAGCCCAACCAAAGTCAAAACCTCTTTGAAACACTCCCATAAACATTTCTCAACATTGATTTTATATCAATTTCAACCCTAGCCCAACATTGGCCCAACTTGGCCCACTTGGACCTATATTGGCCCATTCACCAAAAGAGCCCAAATTCAACCCAATTCAAACCCAAATCACCCCCAATTTGCTTCAAGTCACTCATGACACATCCATGAGCTAAACCCAACAATTATTTGGCCCAACCTCTTTACAAAATTCCCATCCACAAATTCATTTTTAAACTTAAAGGCCCATTCTTTAAACCATTTTAAAGCCAATCTTTTACCACATCCAAAGGCCCAAAATTGGTCTCAAAGCCCATATGACATTTCCCCTCATCATACTTTCAATTAAACTCAATACCTAAGTCCTAAATTCATCATCAAATCATTCCAAATCAAGTTTCATACAAATTTCCATCAAATTACCAAAAATTCCTAAAATCCATTTTTATGAAATTGACAAAACTTTTTCCAAGCCAAAGGTGAGCCATGAAGCCATGCATGAGCCACATGTGAGCCATGAGAGCCTTGGACACTCCACCATGCCATATTGGGTAAGAAGAGGGAGGGCTTTCCTTAATCCCTAAAGCTCATTAGCCTTAATCATGATTCACCTAAACTTAAATTTAATCCAAATATATTTGGATGGGGACTTCTCCATGCCAAACCAGCTGATCCCTTTGATCCCCCACAGCATCCAAAGCCACCTTGAAGGGTGCACCAAGCCCAAATGGGTGGATTGACCCATTTAGACTCAAAACTAGCCATGCCTCATTCTACTTTGCATCAAAGCCTTTACACATGGCAATTGTCAATTGCTTGCACCAAGTCCCAGCCCTGACCCACCTGACCTTGAGGGTGACCCATGCCTGGCCGACCGGCCACCAAGCCGCCGGAAAACACCATGGCCGAGAGCTCACATGTGAGCCAACTTTGGAATTCTCCCTTGTTGAGTCGCCCCATCCCCGGTGGCCATTGTAGCTGTTCTTCTCTTGCCAAGAGCAGACTGATCCCAAGCCCTAACTCTCCACGGGAGGCCCTCCACCCTCTCCTATTTAAACACCACCCCTATCGGCCATGAGAGGTACTGAAACAAACCTTAAGGAAACTGTGCCAAAATTGTTCCAGACTACTCCCCATACATAGAGCATTTGATCCCCACTGAAATCCCCCTGCCATTTCCTCTCTGTGAGCTCAATTTCAGAGTTGAAATCCAAGCCCAAAACCAGGACACTTCTCCACAGTGAGCCAATTCCCAAATTGATTGGTTCTACACCTTCACTAGACCAAGGGAAGGTGTCCACCAGCAAAAGCCCCATCTCCAGGCCACCCAGTTGCTCCAGCCTCCAAGCTTTGTGATCGAGCTGTGGTCGAAATCCTACCTGAGCAATTCACCGGACCGGGAGACTTCATCCGGAGCTTGCGGGATCTAATCGAAGGTGAAACAACCCTCGGATCGAAGCCACACTTCTCCGAGCAAAGGTATGGCCTCACTCTTCTTCCCGAGCTTCGAACATTCTCCATTTTTATTGCATAAATTTCATCCCACATAAACCGTATGGATGTGTTCGTCTTCTCAAGACGAATCCATAGAGCATAAGAACACGAAAATCCATCGAGTATTGAGTGAGATCTTAGGGATTTAGTGTGGAAGGCTCTCGAGTGAGGACGCTCGGGGACGATGAACGGATGCCGTTCATTTAATACACGCGCGGACGGACGGCTCGGATGGCGTCGGACCAGGAGATGGTATGTGAACCGCGGGACCCGGAGCGCTGAGTCAGATGGCGGCGTCGAATGGGAGCGCGACGCGTGTGCATTCGGAGCTGCCGAGGTTGACGCGGCGCCGCGTGGATAAATAGAAAATTAGGGTATTTTTCTATTTATTTAATTCCCTAAACTTGGAAAATTCATAACTTTGTGTAGGAAAATCATAAAAATAAAATAAAAATACCCTCTTGCTCAGTGAACAGAGGAGAATAATGTGGAAAAGAAATCATTTAATTTCATCAAGTATTTTAATTTTAATAATTTATTTACTCTCTGCAAATTTTTAATTCTCCATGCATGTATACAATTCACCATGGAATGAGACCATAGGGCTTTTGAAGCCTCTGAATTTGGGAACATTCCCGAATTTTCCAAAGTCGGAGGCCATCCCTATGAAAAGTTATTGATTTTTCAAATTCATGTTACTCGTTTTGCGTATTTTAATTCCAATAATTAGCATGTTGTGAAATAAATTCTAGGAAAATTTGGTGATGTTCCTTATGGCCAGAGGACCCTAGGAAAAATAGCTTTTGAGTTAGTTCACTTAAAATAACCCTAATTTGCTTAAACACCCAAAATGGATCCCTAATTAATTAGAGCTAACCATACATCAAATTGACTTGAAATCAATTCTCCATTGACCTTTAGGATCAGAGGAACCCACCATAAAAATTTGAGGTCAATTGGACTTGGTTAGCCCTACTAAATGGGTTGATTAAGCCATTTAATCAATTTGAACTTTAAAAATTCATAACTTTCAAAATATCTTTCAAAAATTCACCAAATTAGTTTTGGAGCCTCTCGATATTAGGGGAATTTAAGAAAATTAAAATTTCAATTTTCTAAAAAAGTTGATTTTTAATATTATTTTAATATTTTTAATAATTAAAAAATAATAAAAATCACAAAAATAATAAAATTCACCAAAATGTCACATTTTGAATTTTAATCACTTAGGAACAAACCCCATATTTTTCTTAGGTCTATTTAATGAGATATTAAATTTTAAAAGCTCTAGGGTAATTTTAAAATTAAAAAAATATATTTTCTAGCATTTTCACTAGAATAATTATAATAAATCATAGAAAAATCAGAAAATTGCAAAAATTGATTCTCTAGTTTCCTTGATATCAGAGAGATTTTTAAAAAATATAAAATTTATTCTTCAACATTTATTTTATTTTTAAATTAATTAACACTCCAAAACTTAGAATTATTATAACAAAAATAATATAATTCAAAAAATTACCAAAATTGGTCCAAGTGGTCCTCTGGTCATTAGGAATGTCCCCTAATTTTCTTAAGGACAGAAACTTTCCCTTGGTCATGTTATTAAATTTTCCTTGGAAATCTCTATTTTCTACCAAAAATAATTATATAAATAAATTAAATATAGAAAAATCACATTTTCTCCTCTCATGTCTTTATTGACATATGAGTGAAGTCACATAAAAATTTCAAGTTTATTTGAGCTCAATTTAGTGAGTTATGAAATTATTAAGCTTAAAGGGCAAAGTGGTAATTAAAATTTTAACCCTTAATTAAAACTTTAGGTTTAATAAAAAATTAACAAGTAAAATATTTGATCCTAATCTGATTTGGATGATTGAAATTTAAATAATTAAAGGGTAGAAACCCATTAAACAATTTAAAATAATTAAACCTTAATTAAATAATTGATTAAATTTGGAAAGAATAATAAAATTGGAATTATTAAAATAGGGATATTTTTGGGAAGAGATTTATTCTTTAATTTAAAAATCCCTAAATTAATCATCTCATTAATATTCAATTCTTAATTAAGGTGATAACTCAAATTTAAAATATTAAAAGACTTAATCATTAAACTAAAGTTAAATTATTAAACTCTTTTAAAATTCCAATTAAAGTTAAAAATAAAAATTAAATTAAAAATTAAATTAAATTAAGTAAAATAAATTGAATTAAATTAAATTAAATTAAATTAAATTAAATTAAATTAAATTAAATTAAAATTAAAAGTTGAATTAAATTAAAGATTAAATTAAATTAAATCAACAAATTAAATAAAATTAAATGAATAAATTAAATTAAATTAAATTAAATAAATAAAATCAAATTTAAATTAAATTAAGTTAAAACAAATTAAATTAAAATTAAATTAAATTAAATTAAATTAAATTAAATTGAATTAAATTAAATTAAATTAAATTAAATTAAAATTAAATTAAATTAAATTAAATTAAATTAAATTAAATTAAATTAAATTAAATTAAATTAAATAAAATTAAATTAAAGGAAATTAAATCAAATCAAATTAAATTAATTTAACATCAAATCAAACTAAATTGAATTAAATTGAATTAAATTAAAACTAAATTAAATTAAATTAAATTAAATTGAATTAAATTAAATATAACATCACCAAAGACATAAAGAATTCAAAATAAATCTAAAATAACTTGAACACTATTCCAAACTTAAACCCATTAATTGAAATTAAATTAAATCACAAACCATTTGAACACCAATTTACCCTCGAAAGCTTTAATTGTCATAACTCCTAAACGAATATTAAATGAAATGTTACTTCACTTATAGGACATTCAAACATCCTAGTTCACTGAGTAAGATAATAACAAAACTTAACTAAATCTCGGACGGTTAATTCATTTGTGTAGTTGAATTCATTTGGACTTAAAACAATCCTAGAAATGTTGAAAAGATGTTTAAGATTTGCCTTAAGCACTTCCTCGATATGATAGGATGTTCATAAGAACAATTGAACTTAATTGTTCTTTGATGAAGAAAATCGTCTTCAAACAAAAACACAAGGAACCTGAGACGTCATAGGAAATGACTAGCTATAGGATTAGGAACTTGGTAGAAAACCATAACCCTTACCTTAGCTTTACCTAGGAATTTGCTTAAATATTCTAATTGTGTTTTAAGTGCGGCTTGGGATGACGGGAAGACCCTCCGAGTACGCTTTTATTTTATTGCAATTTACTTTCTTGCAATTTACATTGTTGCAATTTCTTTAATCGCATCGCACTTACTTTTTCTTGCATGATAAACAACTGTTGCATGAAAACCCACACCTTTAGGATAATCCCTAAAACTGAAACCAAAACTAAATTAAAAGTCATTGCAAGATAAAATTCACCGCCATAACATTTTAAAATATAAAATAACTCAAAATTTAATCACAAACAGAACACAAAACTACAATTACAACTAAATTAAAACGTCCTGTTGGATGATCGGGAATACCTCGGATAATGTAACCTACGTGTTGCTAACGGGATTTCCCACGGTCTAAATGAAAGTGTGGAACTCTTTCAGTTGAGTTTAGCAAATTCATCTGGACTAAGTGAATCCGAAAAAAATAATGATGCCGGAAGGATGGAACCGTGGGATCTTAACCGGTGTCGTTATAATCAACTTTAAGATTTGTTTTAATTAAAATATTGAAAACACTTGGACATTAAGATTTTTTCTAAACCAAAACACTTTTCACATCCCCTGATTTATGACTTCTAAAACTAAACCTCTGCAACAACAAGGAGCTCGGAGCATGGTGGGCAGCACGGCCATCGTCATTAGCAAAACTCGGGTCTACTCCAGCAAAGCTTTCTTAGATTTAAATAACCAAGCCATAGGACTTCAAGGTAGTCTGCCTAGTGCAACATAAATCCTCAACTCTTCATTAGGCATTTGCATTGCAAATTAAGCCCTAACCGGTCTTAGGATTCCGAGGTAGTCGTCTGATACAACATAAACCCTCACATCTTCGAGGCTGTTTGTATGATTCTATCATATAAATATAAGCCCTAATTAATTAAAATTGACAAAAATCAAAACATTAAATAGACATTAGGATTTTCTTAAATTCAAGCCAAACAATAAGATAGTCGGGAAATTACCGAAGTTCACTTCGAATCCGTAATTTCTCCTACCTTTCTTCCTTTGAATTCTCAAAACAAAATGTTCCAAACTTGATCCATTCCCTATTGAAATTCCAAAATTCAATCCTTTGAAAACTTAAACTTTGAAATTCTTGAGAGCAGAATTATTGATTATTATCGAGAGTTTTCTTAGGTGATTCCCATCACTTAAGATGTAATTAACTATAGGGGCTTGCCCTTATAGGGAATTTTAAAGAACCCAAGTAATATAAACCCTATTTAATGCTTTCATATTAAGCAGGGGAATTTGTCGGCTTAAAAAAAATTGGTTCGCAGACCAAACGGATGTCACAAATCTTTTAGTTTGTTTAATCGAGCCCCACCGTCAAGCAGTGTGTCTATCCTTAGGGATAGATACACGGTTTGGGGTGTGGTGTTTGTTTATATAAACTATTTGGGATGTGAGACCGGTTTGATTTCATATCTTAAAATCTTCAAATTTAAAATTATTTTCAAAATCAAATACTACTTTTCAAATTATTTATTAAAAATTAGCCGACAACTTCTGTTAGGAGACCCCTTTTCAAAATAAAATACATAACCTAAAAATATGCCGATAACTTCTCGCGACTCCGTTGGGGAACAATTCCTCTCTCCATTTTAATTAAATAATTCTGCTTTCAAAAATCGGTAGTGTCTCCATGTCCTTAATGGGTCAAACTACCCTTCTTTCCGTTGGGATGCTATGTTCATTTCTACCTTGAACAAGTATATCCAACATTCTCTCGGATTTAGGAGCCACTGTTTAGACACCCCTAAACAGAGAAGTTCTGAGATCCTTTTACCTCATTTATGAGGTGGGGTGAACCCCCAATAGGTGTTAGTTTAGGAGTGATCCTTCGAGTCGAGAAGTCTTGCATAAACTTTCTTTTCCTTTCCAACTCTGAATCGGATTCATTACCTTCTCTACACCTTTGAACATTCCGTTCTAAATAAACAAACCCTTTAATAAATGATTCTTTTAACAAATGATTCTTTTAACAAATGATTCCTTCTTATAAATACATGAACAAGAATGTGTTCGGACTCTTTTCAATTCCTTTCTTTTCGTCCTAAAGAAAAGAAGCATAACTTGGGACTGACAACCAGAATCTACCCTGCAGAAATGGAAGCCCCAAAACTGATTTTCTCCTTCACCAATGGACTGGACTTTGCTGTTTATAAGGATGAGCTGCCCGACAATGGGATCATCCGGTTTGGACAAGGATTTGAGAACACGAATGTCAAGATCACCGACGTTTCCCTTTTCGCACCGATGAACAAAGTATCCGAAGCTAAGAAGCCGCCGATCGAGTTCAACCTTAGGTCAACCCAAGAGTTTCCTCCCCTGCAAAGATCCCGACCGAGAGGAATACTGCTTGTCCTCGGGAGGACCGTTCTTGCTACCCCCATCTGGTCTAGTTGTTTTTGCACCTACCCCGGCTTCGCCAAATTAAAGGGGAAGGAAATCCGGAATTATGGTGAACCCGTTACCGTGGAGGGTACGGACTTTCCTGTGAGACCTTCTGTTTTTGAAATCGGGTCCAGCTCAAGAATTCCATCACTAACACGGACCCAAGGAAGGAACTGAAGTAGGAAGATTGCCAGGAAGGCCAGAGCTGCTGATGTTGCTTTCCTGGAGGAAATCTCAGAAATCCCTGAGTACACACCACTACCTGAATATATACCGTTGCCTGAAGATACGCCCTTTTTGGAAGGAAGCAGATTTCATCCCCTTTCCGCCGCAGTCGACGAGGAAAATGTCCGCGGGATTGCTTCTACATTACCTCGACCGAGCATACTACGATGACCACGAAGGAAAAGGGCTAGGATCACGCCATTTGCCCGACTACGGACCGTAGTCGAGAAACTACGAAGAAAGAGAAATGCCCCGTATCGGAGATTCTACGAAGGATAGGGCGGGTGCCGATCAAATCCCGTCTTGGGCCCCGAGTAGAACTCGCCATCGTTGCGGAAAAGCCAAGTAAAAGGATGAAGGCTAGTCCGCTTGTCGTCGTTTCGGGATTACGGATTAGGGAGGATACCACCTTCCAGGCATTTGGTCGACGGACCATCCGGTCCTGGACCTTCGCTGCTAGAAGGATGGTATGGCGTCCCACTACTGGACAGCTGAGATTGAAACAACAGCCTGAGAAGGAAAGTCTCGTCAGGAGACTTGAATCTGAAGAAAGTGCTACTGCAGTAAAGGGGACTCGCGAGAAAGGAACCCGACAGCTATCACACGACAACTGTGAAGATGCACAGAAAAGACCACTAGAGGACGCCATGGAAAAGTTGAGGACTGATATTCGACGACTAGCAAAAGAAAGAGAAGAGAAATTCGGAGACGAGATTGATTCATCGGAATTCATGGACGACGAGTATGCGGAAATCAACATGGTCGAAACGCGAGCTTCATCAGCTTCACAAGGTGCTCCTGCAGCCGCAGAAAGAGAGGAGCCAGAAGTGATGAGAAGACAGCTTCAAGAGAAAGACGACACGATCTCCCGAATGGCGAAGAGGATGGAAGAGATGGGCAGTAGCTCTAGCCACTCTCCGGAGTCGAGTGCAACCCCAAAGAGAGACACCCCGGAGGTCATTCACATTGTAGACGGAGGAAAGGAGATTACATCCGTCAACGGGGATGATCGGCTAAAGAAAGATAAAACACAAAGTATGATTCCAGAAAAGGATATCAAGAGCTTGGTGGAACTGCAGGTGCGAGAAGCCTTAGCACAATCAAAGAGCGGGACATCCATTCGGACGGGTAGACCTTACCCTGAAGAATTCGACGCTGTCCAATACCCGAAAGGCTTCGTACCACCTCTGTTCAAGACCTTAGATGGAACCGGGAACCCCCGACAGCATGTTGTACACTTTTGTGCTAGTTGTTGCAATGCCGGTGGGAGCGATGCATTACTCTTCCGACAGTTCGTCAGCAGCCTGTCAGGGATCGCCTTTGATTGGTATGCAGAATTACCAAATGGTTTAGTGAAGATGTTCTCAGAACTAGAAAACCTTTTCATCAAGCAATTCGCCGGAGCTCAGCACCACATCACTATAGGTGATTTAGTTGTAGAGAAACATAAGCCTAACGAAACTTTGGTGGATTACATACTTCGATGGAGGAACATAAGCATGAAGTGTGAACCACAACTACAAGAACAACATGCAGTTGGTATTTTACTTCAAAGCATTCACGGCCCGATAGCACTTCTCCTCAAAGGATTCACTATTAAAACTTTCGAGAAGTTGTTAAGCAAGGCCGGGAGCTTGCAAGAGGAGGCAAACAAATTAAGTTTTGCCGACAAGACGGACAAGCAAAAGCCTGTGAAGACTTTTGAAAAGAAATCCGGGATCGTTGCAGCAGTCGACAAAGGCAAGCAACCGATACAAATATCGTCCGAATGGCCACAGCAACCTCAACAGAATTATCAACAACCCCGACCCAGCTATCAGTCATCTCCACAGTATGAACAACCGCCTCGTCCGCAACGTACATTAAGGGAGCTTCTGAGCAAGGAATATCCATTCAAGAATGAAGCAGTGCCGAAGATGTTCCGTAGTCTAATGAAGACTCCAGATTTCCAGTTTGCCGAGCCTAAAAGACCGGAGGAAGTCAACAAGAAAAGTGATCACAACTTTTGCCCTTAACACCAGATGCTTGGACACAAGATAGAAGATTGCATTACCTTCAAAAGTTGGCTCAATGACAACCTTCGGAAAGGGAATATAACAATCCCAAAGGAGTACATGAAGGAACCCCAGAAAGGAGGTTCCGTCAATGTTATCTCAAGCGATCCCATCATTCGATAGATCCCTATACGACTGACAATGGATGGACTACCGCTTGGACAAGGTCTTCGAAAAAGATTTTAGACAGCATCCAAGCCGCTTCGGTGCAAGCTTCAATTCAGAGTTTGAAACCTGCCAAGTCGGCACTATCACTTGCGATAGAAGAACCACCTCAACGAGAAACGATTGAAGAGAAGAAGAAAATCGACGAAGAAGAGAGGACCGAGGCTCCTAAGGCTAGACTAGGGGCTGCTTATCCTAGGATAGTTGTTTCTGATTCGGGGGAGAAATCCCTCGAACCTCTGACTCTGTATGATTATCTGCTCACTTCGGTGGGATCATATAATGATAAGGGTGATGGCGTTGGCTACGTTTTGACTGTTTCTAACGATTACGTAACTAGCGACAATCCGGACATCGATTTCGATACCAACGACAATTCTCAAATCATACACAATCTCGACGATCAAAATGACAAAGAAGACATCCACCAAGGAGGCTACGAGAGTTCAACAAGCAACGAACCTATCTGCAAGTTTTGAGGAGCTCCAGTCACAATAGAATTAGAGCCTTCAGACTCTGAAGCTAATCCGAAAGAGCCTGTCATTCCGATTCAGGAAGAAACACCAGCAAGCTCAACACTAGATTCAGAAGAAATTACAGAAGTCAACTTAAGAAGTGGAAGAGTTCTACCTCCGAGAATGGGTCCAAAGGACAAAGGAAAGCGAGTGGTTGTTCAAGAAGAACCAACCCCAGCGGAAGAAATACCCATTTGAGAAGAAGCCGAGACACATGGAAATAAAGTGGACTACAACGTGCTAGCCCATCTTAGGAAACTACCGGCCAAGCCGAGCATCTACGATGCCCTCATCTTATCAAAGGAGATGAGAGAAGCTCGATCAAGGCCTTACTTGATGCGGAAATTTCTTAGCTCGAATGGCCGAGAGATTCCTTAGATGAGGTTTGCTCGTTAAAGGAACGGCGAGGTGTTACCTTGACGGACAATGACCTACTACTCGGGACGACGGATCATAACCGACCGTTGTACATTTCGGTTACAATTGGGAAGTTTACACTCTCCGAGTATTGGTGGATCCGGGAGCATCAATCAATATAATGAGTCTCCGAACACTAGCATATTTGAAAATTGATGCTCGTGAGCTCGAGGCCGACAAAATGTTATTAAGAGGATTCAACCAGAAAGGAGAAAGAGCCCTTGGGTCAATAACGCTACTAATGAAGACCGGTGACTTAGCAAAGACAACAGCAAAATTTCACATAATTGATTCGAAACATCGTTCAACGCTCTACTTGGGCCGACCATGGATACATGAAAACAGGATGGTACCATCATCTCTACATCAGTGCATCAAATACTACGATGGAGGGGAACAGTGCATCAAAGGTGACTTACAACCATTCTCCGTACATGAAATTGGAATCCATAAAGACGCAGGTTATTATGCATCCGAGGTCGAGGCCGGGGACGAGGCCGTGGTAGAGACGTTAGGATAGTTGGACGGAGGAAACCAGCCATCAATGTTGATTGGGAAGATAATTCTGAAGAAGAAAAAGAAATCAAACAAGAAGCAGCGACAATAAGTCAGAAGAAGCCGCAATTCAAGATCTCCCTCGAAGATGAAAAGAATGAAGAATACAAATCGATGTACGAGAAGATTAACCACTATGTACATACTATGACCCTAACCCGATCCATTCTAACAAGATCGAGGGTATGGTGGTCAAAGAGGTACGTAGCGACGGTGCAAAGCCGATCAAATTCTACCGTGGTGCTTCTTCCTCCAAAGCTGAAAAAAATGTACAATTTGAAGATGTCACTTCATCGAATTAATGGAATTACCTTTTGAGTGGAACTCTCCACTGTATTCGAAATTTAATTCAACGTGGTTTCTTACCTCGACAATGGACAAAAGGTCAATCACAGCATTTTGAAAAATTATGGAATAATTCCGGTCGTCAACCCAATTCAAAGTATGGACTCGGATTTGGCACAGTAGGATCAGTTGACGATACTGAATTTTGCTTGGTTGTCACTTGCGAATCTAATGAAAACTGCATGAAAACTACAGACAAACTCGAAGATTTACAAATTGGAGACGCTCCACCAGAATTCGAAGAAGAGATTAAATCTATAATTGATGAACTAATGGAAGTTAACTTAGGTACTAGCGAAGAGCCTAGACCTACCTTTGTTAGCTCCTTACTCAATAAAGAAGACTCCGAAGAAATAATCAAGTTATTAATGGAATTTAAAGACTTGTTTTGCTTGGAACTACGATGAGATGCCAGGATTAGCTCCAAAGGTCGCGATCCATAAGCTAGGAGTGGATCCTACTTCGTCCCGGTCATACAAGGTCCCGGAAGAATGCGTCTAGAAATCGAACAACAAGTCATAGCCGAAGTTAAAAAGCTAATAGACGCCAAATTTGTCCGTGAAGAACAATACCCGACCCGGTTAGCCAATGTGGTGCCGGTCGAAAGAAGAATGGTCGGATCGGAATTTGTGTGGACTTCGGAGATTTAAACAAGGCATGTCCAAAGGATGAATTCCCTCTACCGATCCCGGAACTAATGATCGACATTGCTTCGACACATGAGATATTTTCATTCATGGATGGATCTTCGGGATACAACCGGATAAAAATGGCTCCGAGAAGATGAAAAGCTTACGAGCATTCGAACGCCGATCGGAGTATTTTGCTATACGAGTGATGCCATTTGGACCGAAGAACGCGAGAGCAACCTATCGAGAGAGAAATGACAAGAATTTTTGATGATCTCATCCACAATCAAGTCGAATGCTACGTGGACGATGTGGTCATCAAAAGCAAAGTAAAGGAAAACCACTCGTATGATTTGAGAATTGTTTTCGAACGATTAAGGCAATTTAACCTTAAGATGAATCCCTTAAAATGCGCCTTCGGCGTCACCTCCGGAAATTCTTAGGATTCGTTGTCCGACATTGTGGAATTGAAATCGACCCGGAAAAGATTAAAGCTATCTTAGAAATGCCGCCTCCCAAAACCTTAAAACAAGCTGCGATCTTTTCAAGGGAAGCCGGCATATCTTCGACGCTTTATCTCAAACTTGTCGGGTAGGTGTCGGCCTTTCTCGGCACTAGTTAAAAAGGACGCCAAATTTATTTGGGAAGAGAAATGCCAGAAGGCCTTCGAGGACATTAAACAATATTTAATGACACCTCCTTTCTTAGCAGCCCCGGTCTCTGGTAGACCGCTGATAATTTACACCGCGGCTTTAAACGACTCTCTCGGAGCCCTGTTAGCCCAGGTCAATGATGAGGGTAAAGAAAATGCTCTTTACTACTTAAGCCGTCGTTTACTTCCGACGGAAGTAAGGTATCCCGCAATTGAAAAGCAATGTTTGGCCCTGATCTTCGCCGCTCAAAAGCTCAGGCACTACATGCTTTCTCATAAGGTCAACCTGATCTCGAAATTTAATCCATTGCAATACTTGATGACCCATCCAACACTTTCCAGCGGACTTGCCGGATGGTCGATGATATTATTGCAATTCGATATAACTTTCGTGCCTCTTCGTGCCGTAAAGGGATAAGTCTTAGCAGACTTCCTTGCAGCACACCCTTTGCTGGCAGAATCTCCTCTCAATGACGATTTGTCAGATGAACAAATAATGAGCCTAGAAGACCCTGATGATCGACGTTGGGAATTATATTTTGACGGAGCATCTTCAGCACACAAAGACGAAGAATCGCAAGTGATAGTGCCCGGTAAGGCAGGAATCGGGCTAATCTTTATAACGCCGGAGCGGGGGATGTTAAGATACTCCTACCACTTAACAGAACCATGTACAAACAACGAAGCAGAATACGAAGCCCTCATAACAGGACTGGAATTAACCATTCAGATGGGAATAACAGACATCAACATCTACGGGGATTCGCAGTTAATCATTCAACAGATCGCCGGACAGTACAAAATTTTAAAGCCAAGACTCGAGCAATACTTCCAGTATGCCATACAGTTGTTGGAACAAATTCCAAATGTGACGATCTACAAAATTCCCAGAAAAGAAAATGCTTTAGCAGATGCTTTAGCCCGTCTCGCAAAAGAATTTGCCTGTTTGCAAGATGAATCAGTGGAAGTGTCAGTTCACGGACGTCAGGTCCTATCACAGCTCGACATAGACACAATACACAAATCAGAAAAAGAAAAAGAATCAGTTGCAACGAGTGACGAGAAAACACGAGAGGATTGGCGACAACCATTAATAGACTACCTGCAAACGGGAAAGCTACCGGACGATAGAGTCGTTGGCCCATCGGATCAGAAAAGAACTCGTCTTACGTATTAATAAACAACACATTGTACGGAAGGTCTTTTGATCAAATGTGGCTAAGGTGCCTAAGTGGGTCCGAGGCCCGTGAAATTGTTAAAGAGGTGCATTCGGGACTCCGTGGCGCTCACCAGTCGGGTCCGAAGATGAAAATGAAAATTAAAAGACTAGGGTACTACGGCCCTCGATGATGACCGATCGCATGAAAATCGCCAGAGAGCCGTCACCAATGCCAAGTGCACGGAGTGGTTCTACACCAACCTCCAAATGTGTTACATCCGACAATTGCGTCGTGGCCATTTGAATGTTGGGGCACAGATATAGTGGGTTCGATAGAACCACCATCTTCAAAAGGACATCACTTCATTCTTGCGGCTACAGATTACTTTTCCAAGTGGGCGGAGGCAGTTCCACTTAGAGAAGTGAAAGCACACCACGTGCTACGGTTTTCGAGAACCAAGTTGTCTACCGTTTCGGAGTGCCGCGCGAGGATCATCTCGGATAATGGGTCGGCATTCGAAGCACGCAAATCAACAATTTTGTCGGGAGACATGGAATCGACCGGCGATACTCAACAATTTACTACCCAAGAGCAAACGGCCTCGGCGAGGCTTTCAATAAAACTCTCGTTCAAATTTTAAAGAAAACTTTGGACGATAATAAGAGAAATTGGCACGAGAAGTTGTTAGAAGCCTTATGGGCCTACCGGACAACCTTCGAACTCCTACTCGAAGCTACACCTTACGCTCTGGTGTATGGGTCCGAGGCAGTGTTACCTTTAGAGGTTCAGCTTCCTTCACTCAGAATTGCAGTTGCAAACAAGATCACGATAGAAGAGAATGCCAAATTACGGCTAGAAGAATTAGAAAGCCTGGAAGGGAAAAGACTTGCAGCGCAACAGAATTTAGAACTATACCAAGCTAAGATGGTTCAAGCCCATGACAAACCGGTCCGCCCAAGAACCTTCAAAGTTGGTGACTTAGTTCTCGTTCTCGAAAAACCTATTCTTGCACACCGCAAGATAGGAGGAAAATTTGAACCCACTTGGGAAGGACCGTATGTGGTTGAAGCAGTATACTCAGGAGGTTCCTACCAGCTAGTGAATTGCCAGGGAGAACGACATATGCTTCCGATCAACGGACAATACTTAAAAAAGTAATACGCTACCTGATATTTCGAAGGAATGAACTCTTCATCCCAAAGAAACACGAGCGAAGTAATTACTTATGATTGGGTCCGAACCCAAAAATAATAAAATGTGCTAAAATAAATAAAATCATGATAATAAAGTTTTCCTTGTTTTCTTTTCCAAATCAAAATCTCTTCCCTGATCTTATCCTACTTCATTCCTGTTAAATTTGAAAATACAAAAAAAATATAATATATAAAAAAATATCTTTAATAAACATTTTCTTAATGTTCTTGTTCTTAGTACAGCCCCTGATCCTTTTCCTTATCTTTTCGCAGGAAAATGTCGAATGGGCGGTTGGTCCTGAACTGTAGAAATGGCGTAAGCCTTGCACTCGATGAAAAGAGGGTGAAAGATGGAGTGATAATCGAGATTGACTCGGATTTCGCACCGACGAGCCTACGAGTACAAGGAAAGTGGCCGGGTCCCGATTGACCGAGAAGAGCGCCGGGCGGACGGTGATGAAAGTGGGTGGCCCAAGCCACCAATCCAGCGACGAAGAAAAGAAAGGCGGACACCGAAGAAGATAAGAAAATGATGTCTGTAGTCGCTACAGTAGAGGGCAGGCTTGTCAGCGCCGCGCCCACAGAGATTCAAGAAGTTTGAAGAGCTACTCTCACAGCAACGCAACGAAGAAATAAGAATCTCCGTATCTGTAAGATGTTAACAAAACTAGCTGCGGACCAGCATGACGAGACAGTTGCTATTGCCAGTACGTACACTTCAAGGACACCGGTTCACCAGGAACCTGAAGAAAGGAGGACAGCTCCTAGGATAACAGAAAGGACCAGGGAAATCTCACAAAGACAAGAAGAAAGAAGGCTACCACGCCACCAGATAGAACCACCAGTAATGCATGACCTTGTTGCAGAAGCAACCCCGGGGGATGTCCCGACGGACATCATCCCCGAGGAGCCGAGGTATGCAGGAGAACGTGAAGGGATTGAACCGTATATCCCACAATATGTCACCAGGCCTCTCCATCAGCAGATCATTCCGGAATACGAGCTGGAGAGAATGCAGAATGTTGAAAAGAAAACCTTTGAATACTTCGAGAGAATTAGAGGCAGAAGGATCAACATACTAGAGGGCCTCGAGCTACATACAGAAGTATTCTCAGAGTATGAACAACAGCAAATCGTGGATTGCATCCGGGATTTTAAAAAAATGGGCCGAGCAGTCCGCCTAAGGGAAAACACATACTTAGAACCCCGGAGATGGATGCCAGGGAAGGGAAGAATTACAATACAATGTGGATGCTGTTAGAACTTTGCGGAAGACAGGGAGGGAAACCCTCCGGGAATACTCCGTCATGGCCAAGTAGATCCGATGCCACTAGTCATCAAGAGAATGGTAAAGAGATTGATAACATGGAGTGTACTGCCAGAAAATTGCATACCCAATAGCTGCATTATTAACATCTACAAGCAGGGTGACTGCATACCCCCACACATAGATCACCAGACTTTGTCAGACCTTTCGCACGGTCTCTTTCCCGAACGAGTGTAACATCATGTTCGGATCGACCTCCGGATAGCGAGCCCGGGTGAGTTCCGAGGGCCAGTGAAGATACCATTACCGGTAGGTTCCGTCATGATACTGAAGGGCAACGGAGCAGATATCGCTAAGCATTGCATACCAGGAGTGCCAGTGAAGCGGATCTCAGTTACTTTCAGAAGAATGGACGACAGGAAGACACCTTACCATTTCCAGCCAGACCCGGAGCTAGAGAGCCTCCGGCCTTACGAGCTGTGAGTTACATGAAAAATATCACACCTCTAATGTACATCTATACGGCATCCTCGCCAAGGATGGCTTGGAAGGTGATGTTATTGACCATGTACCCCACCATTCAGACATGGATTTTTGACAGATGCTTCTTTTGATGGATCGACGAAGATCATACATAGTCCGTTTTGAGTCTACATGGATTGTATGAAATATATTCCAGATCGAGTTGTATGATGTATCTTCAACATGATTGGAATGAAAGTGACCATGTCACATTTTTGGCCTTCACCTCTTTTGTGCAAATTGATTGGGAAACGCCATTAAAGTTAAATGAACTTTGAACAAAGAACAGAGAAGAAATAAAAAAAGAGAATGAAAAAAAACTTTCCTTAAAAAAAAAAATTAAAAATGTCAAATACCGAATCCACATGAACACCAAATAAACAACAAAAAAGCGGGATAGTTAAAGGACAAACAAAACAAATTTGAAGCTCAAATTGAATTCCAGTTTAAACCCGTCTTCTCAAACCCTCCAATCCTTCTTCAAATCAAGATCTATTCTAGACCTCCCTTGAAACCCTCTCTCGGGATGATTTCAGAATCACGAAGAATTTTCAATTTGATCCGGATGGCATGAGTTTGTACCCTTCGCCAAGTAATCAGACTTTGATTGATTCCCAAGGGATATGAAACACTTTCATATCTCATTTCGATCTCCCGCTAAATCCAAATCTCCGCAGTAAATTTCAATTCAAAATTTCTGAGACTGGTACCTAAATTCCAGTTCTCATTCGAGATCGATACCTAAATTTCGATTCTCATCCGAATTGATACCTAAATTTCAATTCAAAATTTTTGAGGCTGGTACCTAAATTCCAGTCCTCTTCCTTCGAGGTCGGTACCTAAATTCTGACTCTCATTCGAGATCGATACCTAAATTTCGATTCTCATCCGAATTGATACCTAAATTTCAATTCAAAATTTCCGAGACAGGTACCTAAATTCCAGTTCTCACTCCGAGATCGATACCTAAATTTCGATTCTCATCCGAATTGATACCTAAATTTCAATTCAAAATTTCCGAGACTGGTACCTAAATTCCAGTTCTCATTCCGAGATTGATACCTAAATTTCGATTCTCATCCGAATTGATACCTAAATTTCAATTCAAAATTTCCGAGGCTGGTACCTAAATTCCAGTCCTCTTCCTTCGAGGTCGGTACTTAAATTCCGACTCTCATTTCGAGATCGATACCTAAATTTCGATTCTCTTTTGAATTGATACCTAAATTTCAATTCTAAACTTTCGAGACTGGTGCCTAAATTCCAGCTCTAATTTCCGAGACTGGTACCTAAATTCCAGTTCTCATTCCGAGATCGATACCTAAATTTCGATTCTCATCCGAATTGATACCTAAATTTCAATTCAAAATTTCCGAGACTGGTACCTAAATTCAAGTTCTCATTCGAGATCGATACCTAAATTTCGATTCTCATCCGAATTGATACCTAAATTTCAATTCAAAATTTCCGAGGCTGGTACCTAAATTCCAGTCCTCTTCCTTCGAGGTCGGTACCTAAATTCCGACTCTCATTCGAGATTGATACCTAAATTTCGATTCTCATCCTAATTGATACCTAAATTTCAATTCAAAATTTCCGAGACTGGTACCTAAATTCCAGTTCTCACTCCGAGATCGATACCTAAATTTCGATTCTCATCCGAATTGATACCTAAATTTCAATTCAAAATTTCCGAGGCTGGTACCTAAATTCCAGTCCTCTTCCTTCGAGGTCGGTACCTAAATTTTGACTCCCATTCGAGATCGATACCTAAATTCTGATTCTCATCATTTTCGAGGTCGATAGCTAAATTTCAACTCTCACTTTCAAGACTGGTACCTAAATTCCAGTTCTCATTCCGAGATCAGTACCCAAATTTTGATTCTCATCCTTTTCGAGGTCGATACCTAAATTTCGACTCTCTTTCGAGATTGATACTTAAATTTCAATTCTCATCCCATCCGAGATCAGTACCTAAATTCTGATTCTCACCTTTTTCAATCGACACTTAAACTCCGATTCTCACTCCGAGGCTGGTACCTAAATTCCAGTTTTCTTTGCAATCCCGAGATTGGAACTTAGATTTCAATTCTCCTTTCAAATCCAAATTTCCTCAAATTGATTTTAAATCAAACTTCAATCTAAATTAAAACTCAAAATCTAAACTTACACATCCGAACATAAATTGAAACAAAATGAAATCTAAATTGAATTCCCCCAGATCATGTGATTTGGAATTCACCCCCTTTTCCTTTCCCAGCCGAGAGTTCGGGAATCTCCGGTTTCGGAGATATACTTGACACTCCCCAGCGGAAACTCTTCTACTTCGTCCTAAGTTTGTCACTTGGACATCCGTGTTGGTTTTGCTCGATCGCTTCGGTCAACACCATACGCGCGGTGTGCTCCGTCAGCTCACCACACCTATCGGGAGTCCATTTGTTGACCTCATTTTTGATGAGGTCTTCTCTTCTTCTTTTTAGTACTTAGGACCTAGCCTTAGGCTTTTCCTTTGACTATCTTAGAGGACTAGAATTGGGATCCACCATCTAGAATTTCAAACCACTTCTTAACTCCCTGCAAACTCCACAAACTTGACTGTAGACCCCTAATCACCTAGAGGGTTGAAATCAAATGTGGATGTTTAAAGGATGAGTTCCTATAGGACTCTTTGGCCTTAGGACTGCCCTGGGTGGCCTGGTCTGGTAAAGGGGCTGACTTACACACACACTACACTTATACACTACACTTTCACACACCTCCTAAAACCATACCCATACCTAACTTGACCTCCTGACTCATGTAGGTGATTCACATGGACGATCCTTAACCCCTAAGCCCTTGGCTAAGAGGGTTAGGAACAACATAGTGAATGCCTCAAATGAGTCCCTTCATGGCTCATGTGGGCTTGATATGGCTTCATGGCTCAACCAAAATGATTTTATTCCACTTACATTCACCCAATCTTCAATTTCCCAAATTTTCAATTTTTGACCCCCGGGACCCTACACCCGCCTAACCTACCCAAAGCCCTTGAAATTACCCAAATTTTTCAAAATTTCCAAATCATCCAAAATTCCCCAAAATCAATCCCAAACATTTCCAAATCACTCAAATTGATCATCCATACCCAAAAATACCAAAAATACCTCCAAATACCCTCCAAATACCCCAAATACACCTCTTAACCCAAAATCCCAAAAATTCAGAAAATTCCCAGAAAATTTTTGAAAATCCCAAATATTCCCAATTTCATTTTGTTCAACTACACCATGGGCCAATTTTGTCAATTTACCCTACTTTTGTCAAAACCCCAATTCGACCCATTTTAACCCTAAGTGAACCCAATGTCAAACCAAACCTACCCAATTGACCCAAATTCTGGTCCAATTCAATTCTAAACTTCAATTCAACATTCCCAATACCAATCTAGACCAAATCCAAGTCCAATTTGATTGACATTTGGATCCAATTTCACTTTTGGCCTTAAAGCCCAATTTGGGCCCAAGACCCAAACCTAACCCAAACTCACCCAATTCAACTCCAATTAACCCCAAATCTTTTCTAAATCTTCCTTAGCATCCCCACAAGCAAAAAACTAACATGATTTGCCCAAAATTTGGACCCAAATCCCACTCAAATTCAACCCAAAGCTAAAAGGCCCAATTTTGACCTAAACCCAAACCTAACCCAAATGAGCCCAAACCCCAAAATCAAAGCCCAACCAAAATCAAAACCTCTTTGAAACACTCCCATAAACATTTCTCAACATTGATTTTACATCAATTTCAACCCTAGCCCAACATTGGCCCAACTTGGCCCACTTGGACCTATATTGGCCCATTCACCAAAAGAGCCCAAATTCAACCCAATTCAAACCCAAATCACCCCCAATTTGCTTCAAGTCACTCATGACACATCCATGAGCTAAACCCAACAATTATTTGGCCCAACCTCTTTACAAAATTCCCATCCACAAATTCATTTTTAAACTTAAAGGCCCATTTTTAAACTTAAAGGCCTATTCTTTAAACCATTTTAAAGCCCATCTTTTACCACATCCAAAGGCCCAAAATTGGTCTCAAAGCCCATATGACATTTCCCCTCATCATACTTTCAATTAAACTCAATACCTAAGTCCTAAATTCATCATCAAATCATTCCAAATCAAGTTTCATACAAATTTCCATCAAATTACCAAAAATTCCTAAAATCCATTTTTATGAAATTGACCAAACTTTTTCCAAGCCAAAGGTAAGCCATGAAGCCATGCAGGAGCCACATGGGAGCCATGAGAGCCTTGGACACTCCACCATGCCATATTGGGTAAGAAGAGGGAGGGCTTTCCTTAATCCCTAAAGCTCATTAGCCTTAATCATGTTTCACCTAAACTTAAATTTAATCCATATATATTTGGATGGGGACTTCTCCATGCCAAACCAACTGATCCCTTTGATCCCCCACAGCATCCAAAGCCACCTTGAAGGGTGCACCAAGCCCAAATGGGTGGATTGACCCATTTAGACTCAAAACTAGCCATGCCCCATTCTACTTTGGATCAAAGCCTTTACACATGGCAATTGCCAATTGCTTGCACCAAGTCCCAACCCCGACCCACCCGACCTTGAGGGTGACCCATGCTCGGCCGGCCGGCCACCAGTGCCGCCGGAAAACACCATGGCCGAGAGCTCGCATGTGAGCCGACTTTGGAATTCTCCCTTCGCTGAGCCGCCCCATCCCCGAGTGGCCATTGTAGCTGTTCTTCTCTTGCCAAGAGCAGGCTGATCCCATGCCCTAACTCTCCACAGGAGGCCCTCCACCCTCTCCTATTTAAACACCACCCCTCTCGGCCATGAGAGGTGCTGAAACAAACCTTAAGGAAACTCGCCAAAATTGTTCCAGACTACTCCCCATACATAGAGCATTTGATCCCCACTGAAATCCCCCTGCCATTTCCTCTCTGTGAGCTCAATTTTCAGAGTTGAAATCCAAGCCCAAAACTAGGACACTTCTCCACAGTGAGCCAATTCCCAAATTGATTGGTTCTACACCTTCACCAGACCGAGGGAAGGTGTCCACGCAACAAAAGCCCCATCTCCGGGCCACCTCGGTTGCTCCGGCCTCCAAGCTTCGTGATCGGGCGTGGTCGAAATCCTACCTAGGCAATTCACCGGACCGGGAGACTTCATCCGGAGCTTGCTCGGGATCTAATCGAAGGTGAAACAACCCTCGGATCGAAGCCACACTTCTACGAGCAAAGGTATGGCCTCACTCTTCTTCCCGAGCTTCGAACATTCTTCATTTTTATTGCGTAAATTTCATCCCACATAAACTGTATGGAAGTGTTCGTCTTCTCAAGACGAATCCATAGAGCATAAGAACACGAAAATCCATTGAGTATCGAGTGAGATCTTAGGGATTTAGTGTGGACGGCTCTCGGGTGAGGACGCTTGGGGACGATGAACGGATGCCGTCCATTTAATACACGCGCGGACGGATGGCTCGGATGGCGTCGGACCAGGAGATGGTACGTGAACCGCAGGACCCGGAGGGCTGAGTCAGATGGCGACGTCGAATGGGAGCGTGACGCGTGTGCATTCGGAGCTGCCGAGGTTGACGCAGCGCCGCGTGGATAAATAGAAAATTAGGGTATTTTTCTATTTATTTAATTCCCTAAACTTGGAAAATTCATAACTTTGTGTAGGAAAATCATAAAAATAAAATAAAAATACCCTCTTGCTCGAGTGAACGAGAGGAGAATAATGTGGAAAAGAAATCATTTAATTTCATCAAGTATTTTATTTTTAATAATTTATTTACTCTCTGCACATTTTTAATTCTCCATGCATGTATACAATTCACCATGGCATGAGACCATAGGGCTTTTGAGGCCTCTGAATTTGGGAAGATTCCACGAATTTTCCAAAGTCGGAGGCCATCCCTATGAAAAGTTATTGATTTTTCAAATTCATGTTACTTGTTTTGAGTATTTTAATTCCAATAATTAGCATGTTGTGAAATAAATTCTAGAAAAATTTGGTGATGTTCCTTATGACCGAGAGGACCACTAGGAAAAATAGGTTTTGAGTTAGTTCATTTAAAATAACCCTAATTGGCTTAAATACCCAAAATGGATCCCTAATTAATTAGAGCTAACCATACATCAAATTGACTTGAAATCAATTCTCCATTGACCTTTAGGATCAGAGGAACCCACCATAAAAATTTGAGGTCGATTGGACTTGGTTAGCCCTACTAAATGGGTTGATTAAGCCATTTAGTCAATTTGAACTTTAAAAATTCATAACTTTCAAAATATCTTTCAAAAATTCACCAAATTGGTTTTGGAGCCTCTCTGATATTAGGGAATTTAAGAAAATTAAAATTTCAATTTTCTAAAAAAGTTGATTTTTAATATTATTTTAATATTTTTAATAATTAAAAAATAATAAAAATCACAAAAATAATAAAATTCACCAAAATGTCACATTTTGAATTTTAGTCACTTAGGAACAAACCCCATATTTTTCTTAGGTCTATTTAATGAGATATTAAATTTTAAAAGCTCTAGGGTAATTTTAATATTAAAAAAATATATTTTCTAGCATTTTCACTAGAATAATTATAATAAATCATAAAAAAATCAGGAAATTACAAAAATTGATTCTATGGTTTCCTTGATATCAGAGAGATTTTTAAAAAATATAAAATTCATTTTTCAACATTTATTTTATTTTTAAATTAATTAACACTCCAAAAGTTAGAATAATTATAATAAAAATAATATAATTCAAAAAATCACCAAAATTGGTCCAAGTGGTCCTACGGTCATTAGGAATGTCCCCTAATTTTCTAAGGACAGAAACTTTCTTTTGGTCATGTTATTAAATTTTCCTTGGAAATCTACTATTTTCTACCAAAAATAATTATATAAATAAATTAAATACAGAAAAATCACATTTTCTCCTCTCATGTCTTTATTGACATATGAGTGAAGTCACATAAAAATTTCAAGTTCATTTGAGCTCAATTTAGTGAGTTATGAAATTATTAAGCTTAAAGGGCAAAGTGGTAATTAAAATTTTAACCCTTAAATAAAACTTTAGGTTTAATAAAAAATTAACAAGTAAAATATTTGATCCTAATCTGATTTGGATGATTGAAATTTAAATAATTAAAGGGTAGAAACCCATTAAACAATTTAAAATAATTAAACCTTAATTAAATAATTGATTAAATTTGGAAAGAATAATAAAATTGGAATTATTAAAATATGGATATTTTTGGGAAGAGATTTATTCTTTAATTTAAAAATCCCTAAATTAATCATCTCATTAATATTCAATTCTTAATTAAGGTGATAACTCAAATTTAAAATATTAAAAGACTTAATCATTAAACTAAAGTTAAATTATTAAACTCTTTTAAAATTACAATTAAAGTTAAAAATAAAAATTAAATTAAAAATTAAATTAAATTAAGTAAAATAAATTGAATTAAATAAAATTAAATCAAATTAAATTAAATTAAATTAAATTAAATTAAATTAAATTATATTAAAATTAAAAGTTGAATTAAATTAAAGATTAAATTAAATTAAAAAAAACAAATAAAATAAAATTAAATGAATAAATTAAATTAAATTAAATTAAATAAATAAAATCAAATTTAAATTAAATTAAATTAAATTAAATTAAAATTAAATTAAATTAAATTAAATTAAATTAAATTAAATTAAATTAAATTAAATTAAAGGAAATTAAATCAAATCAAATTAAATTAATTTAACATCAAATCAAACTAAATTGAATTAAATTGAATTAAATTAAAACTAAATTAAATTAAATTAAATTAAATTGAATTGAATTAAATATAACATCACCAAAGAGATAAAGAATTCAAAATAAATCTAAAATAACTTGAACACTATTCCAAACTTAAACCCATTAATTGAAATTAAATTAAATCACAAACCATTTGAACACCAATTTACCCTCGAAAGTTATAATTGTCATAACTCCTAAACAGAATATTAAATGAAATGTTACTTCACTTATAGGACATTCGAACATCCTAGTTCATTTGAGTAAGATAATAACAAAACTTAACTAAATCTCGGACGGTTAATTCATTTGTGTAATTGAATTCATTTGGACTTAAAACAATCCTAGAAATGTTGAAAAGATGTTTAAGATTTGCCTTAAGCACTTCCTCGATATGATAGGATGTTCATAAGAACAATTGAACTTAATTGTTCTTTGATGAAGAAAATCGTCTTCAAACAAAAACACAAGGAACCTGGACGTCATAGGAAATGACTAGCTATAGGATTTGGAACTTGGTAGAAAACCATAACCCTTACCTTAGCTTTACCTAGGAATTTGCTTAAATATTCTAATTGTGTTTTAAGTGCAGCTTGGGATGACGGGAAGACCCTCCGGAGTAAGCTTTTATTTTATTGCGATTTACTTTCTTGCAATTTACATTGTTGCAATTTCTTTAATCGCATCGCACTTACTTTTTCTTGCATGATAAACAACTGTTGCATGAAAACCCACACCTTTAGGATAGTCCCTAAAACTGAAACCAAAACTAAATTAAAAGTCATTGCAAGAAAAAATTCACCACCACAACATTTTAAAATATAAAACAACTCAAAATTTAATCACAAACAGAACACAAAACTACAATTACAACTAAATTAAAACGTCCTGTTGGATGATCGGGAATACCTCGGATGATGTAACCTACGTGTTGCTTAGCGGGATTTCCCACGGTCTAAATGAAAGTGTGGAACTCATTCGATTGAGTTTAGCAAATTCATACGGACTAAGTGAATCCGATAAAAATAATGATGCGGAAGGATGGAACCGTGGGATCTTAACCGGTGTCGTTATAATCAACTTTAAGATTTGATTTAATTAAAATATTGAAAACACTTGGAAATTAAGATTTTCTCTAAGCCAAAACACTTTTCTCATCCCACGATTTATGACTTCTAAAACTAAACCTCTGCCGACAACAAGGAGCTCGGAGCATGGTGGGCGGCACGGCCATCGTCATCGTGCAAAACTCGGGTCTACTCCAGCAAAGCTTTCTTAGAATTAAATAACCAAGCCATAGGACTTCGAGGTAGTACGCACTAGTGCAACATAAATCCTCAACTCTTCGTTAGGCATTTGCATTGCAAATTAAGCCACTAACCGGTCTTAGGATTCAGAGGTAGTCGTCGATACGACATAAACCCTCACATCTTCGAAATTTGTTTGTATGATTCTATCATATAAATATAAGCCCTAATTAATTAAAATTGACAAAATCAAAACATTAAATAGACATTAGGATTTTCCTAAATTCAAGCGAAACAATAGGATAGTCGGGAAATTACCGAAGTTCACTTCGAATCCGTAATTTCTCCTACCTTTCTTCCTTTGAATTCTCGAAACAAAATGTTCCAAACTTGATCCATTCCCTATTGAAATTCCAAAATTCAATCCTTTGAAAACTTAAACTTTGAAATTCTTGAGAGCAGAATTATTGATTATTATCGAGAGTTTTCTTAGGTGATTCTCATCACTTAATATGTAATTAACTATAGGGGCTTGCCCTTATAGGGAATTTTAAAGAACCCAGGTAATATAAACCCTGTTTAATGCTTTCATATTAAGCGAGGAATTTGTCGGCTTAAAAAAAATTGGTTCGCGGACGAAACGGATGTCACAAATCTTTTAGTTTGTTTAATCGAGCCCCACCGATCGAGCGAGTGTGTCTATCCTTAGGGATAGATACACGGTTTGTGGTGTGGTGTTCGTTTATATAAACTATTTGGGATGTGAGACCGGTTTGATTTCATATCTTAAAATCTTCAAATTTAAAATTATTTTCAAAATCAAATACTACTTTTCAAATTATTTATTAAAAATTCTCCGACAACTTCTGTTAGGCGACCCCTTTTCAAAATAAAATACATAACCTAAAAATATGCCGACATGAATATGTTGAGGTAATTTCTGGAGAAAATAGGTAATTTGGGTAATTTTGGGTGAAATTGAGGTTTTGGGGTGTTTTGGAAAAATATAGGAGCAGGGGGGTCAAAAATTGAAATTTTGGAAAGGAATGAGGTTGGTTAGAGGTGAGTAGTGTAGAATTGTTTAGGTTGAGCCATGGACCAAAGGCAATCCTTATTTGGTCCTCTGTGTGTTGGTTCCAGCCTCTTTAGCCATAGGCTTAGGGTTGGACCACCCACAAGAGTTTCCAAAGAGTTAAAGGATCAAAGCAAGATGTGCTTTGTTTAGGGTTGTAAGTGTGAAGTGTGTGGTGTAAGTGTGTGCGTGTAAGCTCCAGATCCCCCAGGGTAAATCCTTAAGGTTTGACCACTAATAGGAGACTTCCCTGGGCATCCTTATGCTTGGTCTCTTCCTCCCAAAAGCTCGAGGTTAGGCCTTAAGCATATGGAAACTCCCAGAGAAGCAAAGAAGTGTTTTCATTTCTAAGGGGGAGGGTTCCAAGACTAGCCTTCTAAGAAAGTCACCAGGAGAGTCCTATGGCTAGACCCTAGACTATTCTAAAGAAAGACTAGACCTTAAGCAAAAGTAAGGTCAATAATTTGCAGAAATCCCAAAAATTCTCAAAATGCTCTTATGGGCTCATTTCTTCACCGAAATGATTTTAAACCTCTCCAAATTACCTAACTAATCCAAAATACTCCAAATTCCTTAAAACTAGCCATATTGCTCTAAATTCTCCAAAACTACCAAAATAACGAAGTTTTCACCTAAATTCTCCAAAATTACCAGAATACCCTTAAAAGACCTAAAAATCCAAAAAATATCCAAATTCTTAAGATTACATAAAAATCATTAAAACCCATTCCAAATTATTAAAATTCGCCAAATTCAACCAAAATCTCCCAAAATTAGCCAAAATCCCAAAAATTCTCAAAATGCTCATATGGCCCAAAAAATTCTCATTTACTCACAAAAATCATTTTAAATCATTTCAAATTACATAATTTATCTAAAATACTCCACATTCCTTAGACTAGCTAAATTTCTCTAAATTCTCCAAAACTACCCAAAAAAAACCCAATTTGTACCAATATTTTCCAAAATTGATTAAAATGACATTAAAACCCTTAAAACCCCAAAAACCTCCAAATTCTTACGATTTCTCCAAAAATCAATCTAAACCACTTCAAATTATTCAAATTTCCTAAATTCACTCCAAATCTCCCAAAATTATCCAACAACAACAACAACAAAGCCTTAATCCCACTAAGTGGGGTCGGCTACATGAATCCTTTTTTGTCCATTGCGTCCTATTTAGTGTCAATTTTTTGTTTAATTCTAATAAATTAAGATCATTTTTTATGCAATAAGCCCAAGTTTTCCTAGGTCTACCTCTGCCTTTCTTAACATAAGTTGTATTTAAAACATCTGCTCTCCTAATCGGATCATCAGGTGGTCGACGCTTAAAGTGACCAAACCAGCTAAGGTGACTCTCTCTAATTTTATCCATCACTGGTGCAACACCAACCCTATTACAGATAAATTAATTTCGCATTTTGTCTCTAAGTGTAAAGCCGTTCATCCACCTAGTCATTCTCATCTCGGTAACACTTAACTTAACATTATGCTTCTCTTTTAAAGGCCAACATTCAACACCATAGAGCATTGAAGGTCTCACCACCATCTTATAAAATATTCCTTTCGGTCTAAGCGATACTTTTACTATCACAAAATAGTTCGGACGCATTCCTCCACTTCGAGCAACCGACACTGAATTCTACTTATTAACATCCCCATCGGTATCACCATCGCTTTGAACAATGGATCCGAGATATCTAAATCGTTCACACCTTTTAATAATTTGATCACCCAAAGTTACACTTCTGTCAATAGACCTACTATTACTAAAATTACATTCCATGTATTCAGTTTTAGTTCTACTCAAACTAAGACCTATAGACTCCAATGTAGACCTCCATAAATCAAGTTTTTCCTGGACTTTTTCTCTTGTCTTATCCACAAGGAGGATATCATCAGCAAAAAACATACACCAAGGTACATCCTCTAGTAAATACCCAGTAAGACCATCCATAAATAATATAAAAAGATATGGGCTTAAAGCTGATCCTTGATTTAAACCAAGAGAAATAGTAAAATATTTGGTCGATCCTCCGTCAGTTTGAACACATGTAACAGCTCTAGCATACATATCTTTAATGACTTAAATATAAGTCATATCAACACCTTTCTTCTCAAGGACTCTCCAAAGAACATCTCTAGGAACCTTATCGTAAGCTTTTTATAAATCAATAAAAATCAAATGTAGATCCTCATTATTATCTCTGTACTTCTCCATCAAACCTCTCGATAAATGTATAGCTTCCATAGTAGACACTGCCCGGCATAAATCCAAATTTATTATGAGAAACCTTTGTAATACGTCTTAACCTATGTTTAATTACCCTCTCCCATAATTTTAATGTATGACACATCAATTTAATTCCTTTATAATTTGCACACTCTTGTGCATCTCCTTTATTCTTAAAAATGGGGACCAAAATGCTCTTTCTCCACTCTCAGGCATCATTTTAGTTTTTAAAATAATATTAAAAAGTTTAGAGAGACTCGCCTTAGATGGTTTCCAAGATGCCCCTATGGCTCAAAAATTATCATTTCTTCACTGAAATCGTTTTAAACCTCTACAAATTATGCGATTGGTGCTAAAATACTCCAAATTCCTTAGAACATGTCAAATTGCTCGAAAGCTCTCCAATAGTACCAAAATAACCCAATTTTCAACAAAATTCTCTGAAATTACTAAGATGCCCTTAAAACACTAAAATCCAAAAAAATCTCTAGTTTCTAAGATTAAACCAAAAAACATTCTAATCCACTCGAAATTATTCAAATTATCCAAATTCACCCCAAATCCCCAAAATTAGCCAAAATCACAAAAATTCCAAAAACGTCCCTATGTTCCAAAAATTCTCCATTCTTCACCAAAATCATTTAAAACTCTCCAAACTACCCAATTGATCTAAAATACTCTACATTCCTTAATACAAGCCAAATTCTCTATATTCTCTAAAACTATCAAAATGACCCATTTTTCATCAAAATTTCTCCAAAATTACCAAAATGCCCATAAAAACCTAAAAATTCTAAAAATCTCCAAATTCGTAAGTTTTCACAAAAATCATTCTAAATTTATTCAAATTGCCCAAATCACCCCAAATATCCCAAAATTAGCCAAAATCCCAAAAATTGCTCAAATGCCACTATGACCCAAAAATTATCATTTCATCACCAAAATCATTTTAAACCTCTCTGTGGGCATATTTTTAGATTGTTTTTTGAAAAGGGGTCACCTATAGAAGTTATCGGTGGATTTTTTAGATTTTAAATTTAATTTAAATATATATATAATTTAGAAAGTAGTATTTGATTTTGAAAATAATTTTAAGTTTGAAAATTTTAAGATATGAAATCAAGCCGATCTCGCATCCCGAATAGTTTATATAAACGAGCACGGACCACAAGCCGTATATACATCCGAAGAATAGACACCTTGCTTGATGATGGGGCTCGGTTAAATAAACTAGAAGATTTGTGACATCCATTTGGTCTGCGAACCAACTTTATAAGCCGACATAATTCCCTACTTAATACTAAAGAAATTAAGCAGGGTTTAATTTTAGGTGATCTTAATATTTTAAATTTGTTTTACTTTTATTATTGAATGATGTTAATTTAATATAATTTTAATTTAATTTAATTGAATTTAACTTAATTTAAATTAATTTAAATAATTTTAATTTAACTTTATTGTTAAAATGTTAATTTAATTTAATTTTAATTTTAATTTAATTTAATTTTTACTTAATTTAATTTAATTTAATTTTAATTTAATTTAATTTAATTGCTAAACCACTTAACATTTTGAGATTTCCTTTAATTTATGGGTTGTATTTTTTTATTTTTAATTTACTTAGTTTGGATTATCATTTTAATCTTAATTAAGAGTTTAATATTATAGAAGTAACTTATTTAGGGATTTTTTTATTAGAGAATCAACATCCTCTCAAGTTATATCTCTATTTTTAATAATTCAAATTTTCATTAATCTTCCCAAGTTTAAATTTGTTTAAATAATTAAAGTTTCATTTTTAGTTTATTAAAAGTGATTAATGGGTTCCTACCCTTTTAATTTCCCAAAGTTTCAATCATTCAAGAAAGATAAAATGAAATATTTTAGCCTCCATTTTAAGAAAACCTAAAATTTAAATAAAGGGGATTAAATTTTTTTAATTACCTTTATGCCCTTTTAGGCTTATTTATTTCATAACTCACTAAATTGAGATCAAATGAACTTGAAATTTTTATGTCACTTCACTCATATGTCAATTAAGATATTAGAGGAGACAATGTGATTTTTCTGAATTTAATTTATTTATATAATTATTTTTAGTGAAAAATAAGGGATTTCAAGGAAAATTCAACAACATGACCAAAGTAAGGTTTATGTCCTTAAGAAAATTGTGGAATGTTTCTAATGACTAGACGACCACTTGGACCAATTTTGGTGATTTTTTAAATTATATTTTATTTATTATATTTATATTGAGTTTTGGAGTGTTAATTAATTATAAAATTAAATTAAATTTGAAAAGTGGATTTTATAGTTTTTTTTAAATCTCTTTCACCTCAAGGAGTTTAGAGAAACAAATTTTACAATTTTGTGATTTTTCTTTGATTTATTGAAATTAATTTAGTGAAAAGGTTGGAAAATACATTTTTTAATATTAAAAATTATTTTATGCATTTAAAATTCAATATCTTTACTTTGAGACTTGGGAAAAATATTTAGTTTTTTCCTAAGTGATTAGGAGTCAAAATGTGACATTTTTATGATTTTTATTATTTATGTGATTTTATTATTTTTTAATTATTAAAATATTAAATATATCATTAAAAATGAAAAATTTTAGAAAATTCCAATTTTAATTTTCGTAGGCTCCTCTGATATTAGAGTACCCACAAAACCAATTTGGTGAATTTTTTAAATGTATTTTTGGAGTTATGAATTTTTAAAGTTTAATTTTGATCTTGTGGGTTAATTAATTCATCTAGTGGGGCTAATCATTTCCAATTGGCTTCAAATTTTTATGCAAGGTTCTCTGTAACCTAAAGATCAATAAAGAATTAATTTCAAGTTATTTTAATGTGTGGTTAACCCTAATTAATTAAAATTAAGTTTTGAGTAATTAGGTTAATTAGGGTTATTTTTAATGAGTTAACTCAAAATATAATTATCCTAGGGTTCTCTGGTCCTAAGAAACTTCCCCAAATTTTTCTAGAATTTATTGAGTAATATGCTAATTATTGGAATTAAAATACCAAAAACGGTGACATAAACTTGAAAAATACATTACTTTCCATAGAGATGGCCTCTGACCTTGAAAAATTCAAGGAATGTTCCCAAGATTAGAGGCTTCAAGAGTCCTAGGTCTCATGCCATGGTGAATTTTCTATGCAAATGGAGAATCAAAATACTGAAATGAGTAAATAATTATTTAAAAAATAAAATACTCATCAAAATAAATTGATTTCTTTTCCACATTATTCTCCTTTGTTCACTGAGCAAGAGGGTATTTTTAGTTTATTTTTATGATTTTTCTACACAAAGATATGGATTTTCTAAATTCTGGGTATTTAAATAAATAGAAAAAATCCTATTTATCTACTTATCCGACTCAGCGCCGCGTCAACCTATGGCGGATCGAATGACCACGCGGCGTGCTCCTATTTGATGCCGCCATCTGAGTCAGCCACCACGCGTCTCGCTGTCTCGCTCCATCCTCTGATCCGATGCAATCTGAGCCGTTCAACCGATACACGCGTGATCGAACGGCGCCTGGTCATCGTCTACGACTGGTGTGCACCCGTGACCATCCACACTAAAACCCTAAGAACTCTCTCATTTCTCAATGGATTTTCGTGTTCTTGTGCTTTATGGATTCGTCTTGAGTAGATGAACACATCCATATGGTTTACATGCCATGAAATTAACTGAAATGAAATGGAGAATTGCTGAAAGCTCGTAAGGAAGGAATGATCCATACCTTTGCTCTGATAAGTGTAGCTTCAATCAGAGAGTTGTGTCACCTTCACTTGCACCTAAGGAAGCTCCATATGAAGTCTCTGGCTCTGGAGAATTGTCTAGGTATGAAAGTGTCCACAACCAATTTCAAAGCTTGGAGGCTAGAGCAACTGGGTGGCCTGGAGAGGGGGCTTTCACTGAGGAACTCCTTCTCTTGGTCTTGTGCAGGTGTAGGTGAGTTTAATTTGGATTTGGTGTAGGTTTGGGAGATGTCCTGGTTTTGGGCTTGAATTTGAGCTCAAAAATTGAGCTCAGCAGGGGGAAATTGGGCCTGGAATCCAATGGGGATCAAGTGCTCTATGTGTGGAGAGTGGTCTGGAACAATTTTGAAAGAGTTTCAGTAGGATTTGGTTCTGCACCTCCTTTGGCCTAGAGGTGGTGTGGTTTAAATAGAGGTGGCTAGAGGGCTTCCTAGGGGGCTTTAATGGCTTGGATCAACTACTATGGTGAGGAGAAGAATAGCCATGGTGACCATTAGGCTTGGGACAAGTCAGCAAGGTAGAATTCAAAAACTGGCTCACATGGGCGCTCTCGGCCTAGTGGTTTCCGGCGGCTGTGGTGGCTGGCCGGCTAGGGTCAGGTCACTCTCAAGGTCAGGGAGGTCAGGGCTGGGTTTTAGTGCAGTCAATTGGCCATGGACATTTGTAAAGAGCTTGATTTAAATGGAATGGGGGAAGGTTCATTTTGGCTCGGTTTGGTTCAACTCATGTATTTGGGCTAGGTTCACCCCCCATGACTTGATTTGGGCTGGAGGGGATCAGTTGGGTCAGCTAGGAAGGGGTGGGGAAGTCCCCATCCAAGGTGATGTGGCTAATTTTGGTTAATGTGTAACATGAATGGGGTTAAAAAATTTTAGTGAAGGTTTAAGAAAGTAATCCACTCCTTTGCCATTAGTGGGTTGGTGAGTTGGAAAGGGCTCCTCATGGCTTGCATATGGCTTGTCCATGCCTCCATAGCTTCATTTGGCTTGGGGCCAAGCTTAGTCAATTTCATGGAAATGGGTTTTAAGGATTTTGGATATTTAGGGGTAATTTGGCACATGGCTTAGTTTAGAAAAGTTTAATGATGAATTTGAAACGTAGGGAGTGATTTAAATCAAAGGGTTGATGAGGTTAATGTGTCATTAGGCATTGAATTGATTTTGGGCCTTTGGATTTGGTGAAAATGGGCTTTTAGGATGGTTTAAGAAAGTGGGCGTTTAGGTTTGAAAACAAATTTGTGGATGGAAATTTTGTGAAGGATTAGGCCAAATTTTGGGTTTAGTTTAGGGATGTGTCAAGAACACCTTAGAAAAGGTTTGGTGTCATTTAGAGTGGGATTGGATTTAATTTGGGCTTTTTTGGTAAAGGGGCAAAAGTGGGTCAAATTGGGCTAACTTGGGCTAAGGTTGGGCTAAGGTTGGATTTGATGTAAAATTAATGTTGAGAAATGCTTATGGGAGTGTCACAAAGAGTTTTCAACTTATGTTGGGCTTTGATTTTGAGATTTGGTCCCATTTGGGCTAGGTTTGGGTTTAGGCCAAAAATGGAGATTTTAGTTTTGGGATAGGTTTGGGTGGAGTTTAGGTCCAAACTTGGGGTAAATCTTGTTAGTGTTTGGCTTGTGGGGATGTTAGAAAGGTTTCAGAGAAGATTTGGGGTTAATTGGAGTTGAATTAGGTTGGTTTGGGCTAGGTTTAGGTCATGGGAAAAATATGGGCTTTAGGCTTCAAATTGGAATTGGATTTGGTCTAAATTGATATTGGGGATATTGAATTGAAGTTTAGAATTGAATTGGGTCAAAGTTGAGGTCAATTGTGTTGATTTAGTTTGACATTGGGTCCACTTGGGTTAAGAAAGGGTCAAATTGGGAGTTTTCATAAAAGTTTATTAAATTGACAAAATTACCTATGGTGTAGTTAAACAAAATAAAATTGAGAATATTTGGGATTTTCTGAAATTTTCTGGGAATTTTTGGAATTTATGGAATTTTTGGTTAAGAAGGGCATTTTAGGTATTTGGGGGGTATTGGGGGGTATTTTTAGAAATTTTGGTATATTTGTCTAAGAATGATCAATTTGAATGGTGGGAAATTTTTAGGACTGATTTTAAGGAATTTTGGGTAATTTAGGCAATTTTTCAAATTTTGGGTAGTTTCAAGGACATTTGGTAGGTTTGGTGGGTGTAGGGCCCCGGGGGTCAAAAATTGAAATTTTGGAAAAATAAAGATTGATCAAGTTTGAGTAGAATGGAATCACTTAGGTTGAGCCATGAAGCCATATAAAACCCATAAGAGCCATGAGAGGACTCATTTGATGCATTCACTATGTTGTTCCTAACCCTCTTAGCCAAGGGCCTAAGGGTTAAGGTGCATCCATATGAATTACCTACATGAGTCAGGAAGTCAAGCTAGGCATGAATGGTTTTAGGATTGGAATGTGTGAAAGTGTAATGCGTGTGCAAGTTAACCCTCACAAGAACAGGTCCTCCGGGGGTGGTCCTAAGCCGAAGAGTCACTATAGGAAACTCATCCTTTAAACCTCCGCATTTGATCTTAACCCTCCAAGTGACTTGGGGTTTACAATCAAACTTATGGGGTTTGCGGGGAGTTAAGAGGTGTTTAAATTTCTATGTGGTGGATTCCATTTCTAGTCCTCTAAGATAGTCGAAAGGAAAGCCTAAGGCTAGATCCTAAGTACGAAGGAGAGAGAAGAGAAAGACCTCATCAAAAATGAGGTCGACAAATGGACCCTCGATAGGTGTGCTGTGTCTTAGCCAAGCACACGCGCGTATTGGCATTGGCGAAGAGATCAACAAAACCAATACAGACATCTAAGTGATACACTTAGAACAGTGTAGAAACAAATTTCCACTGGGGAGTATCGAGTATATCTCTAAGACTGGAGATCCCTGAACTCTCGCTGGGTAAAAGAAAAGGAGGTGAGTTCCAGATCATAAGATCTGGGGAAATTTGATTTAGATTTCATTTCATTTCTATTCCGAGTTTTTTTTAATGTGTGAGTTTAGATTTTGATTTGTTCTGAGTTTCAATTTTGATTAAGGTTTAAATTAGAATCAATTCGAGGAAATCTGGATTTGAAATGAGAACTGGAACCTAGGTTCCAACCTCGGGATTGCGAAGATAACTGGAATTTTGGTACCAGCCTCGGAGTGAGAATCAGAGTTTAAGTATCGATTAAAAAGGATGAGAATCAGAATTTAGGTACTAATCTCGAAAGTTTAAAGAGAACTGGAATCGGGTTCCAGTCTCGAAGGTCTAAAGAGAACTGGAATTTGGTTCCAGTTTCGAAGGTCTAATGAGAAATGGAAACTGGTTCCAATCTTGAAGATTTAATGAGAAATTGAAACTGGTTCCAATCTCATTGATTTAATGAGAAATGGAAACTGGTTCCAATCTTGAATATTTAATGAGAATTGGAAACTGGTTCCAATCTCGAAGATTTAATGAGAACTAGAAGTTAGACTCTAGTCTCGAAGAAAACTGGATGTTCGGCTCCAACCTCGAAAGTTTATCTGTATGAAGAGGGACCTAATCCCATGCCATCAGAACCAAACCGAACAAAGTTCATAGCTCCGTGTCAATAGAACTAGTCGATCCTCTAACACGCAGAGAAAAGATTTAAAAAGAACTGGTAAGTGTACCAAGCCGAACAGACTCGACCTGGTGACAAGTCGAGGAAAAGATTTGAATTTCAGAAGAGCTTCAAACAAATTTTTTTTAAAGAATAATTGAAGGATTCAGATCGAAGGATTCAGATTGAGATTTAAATTCATTTCGTTCCTTTTGGTGATTCAATTTCAAAAATATTTAGAGTTCGTGTCAGTTTAGAATTCATTTTGACATTTAGATTCTTAAAAGAGTCCTCGTTTATTTTCATTTTCCCTTTGTTCTTTGCTCGAAATTCTTTTAATTTAATGGCGTTTCCCAGTCAATTTGCACAAAAAGAGGTGAAGGCAAAACATGACATGGTTACTTTCATTCCAATCTTGTTGAAAATACATCATACATCTTGATCCAAAACATCATGATATTTTCTTTAAGAATTTAATATCTCATACAATCCATATAAATCAAAAAGCAGTTGTGTAAGATTCTTGAAGTTTCTTCTAAAAGCGACTCTCAAAATACATGTCTGAATAGTGAGATACATGGACAATAACATCACCTTCCAAGTCATCCTTGGCAGAAATGCTGTATGGATGTGCATTGGAGGTGTGCTATCTCCCATGTAACTCACAGCTCGTAAGGCCGGATTCTTTCTAACTCTGGATCTGGCTAGAAGTGGAAAGGCATTTTTCTATCGTCCATCCTTCTGAAAGTAACAGAGATCCGCTCAACAGACACTCCTGGAATGCAATGCTTTGTGATGTCCGCTCCATTCCCTTTTAACACCATGACGGAACCTACTGGTAGTGGTATCTCTACTGGCCCTTGGAACTCACCGGGGCCTGCTATCCAGAGGTCAGATCCGAACATGATATCGTACTGGTTGACAAAAGACACTGTATAGAAAGGTATAACGAAATCATGATGGTCTATATGTGGAGGTATGCAGTCACCCTCCTTGTAGATGTTAATGATGCAGCTATTGGGTATGCAATCTGCAGACAATACCCTCCATGTTATCATCCTCTTTACCATTATTTTAATAACATTCGACATCAGATCCACCTCACTGCGACAGAGTATCCACTGGTGGATTTCCTTTTGTATACCGCGAAGTTGTAGCAACATCCACCTTGGATCGTAACTCTTCCTTTCCACGACATCCATCTTCGGGGTTCGAATAAGTCTTTTCCCTTAGACGACCGGCTCGGCCCATTTTGCGGAGTTCAAGTATGCGATCTACAATTTGTTTTTGTTCGTAATGCGAGAACACATGCGTATGCGACTCGAGGCCTTCTAGGATATTGATCCTCTTGCCTCCGATTCTTTCGAAGTATTCAAAAATTTTCTTTTCTACATTACGCATTCTTTCTAACTCATATTACGGATTATACGCAGGCGGCGAGGTCTAGTAACGTCTTGGGGAATGTATGGTTCCACCCCGGCACGCTCTCCTGCATGTCTTGGCTCCTCCAGGGTAGTCTCTTTCGGGACATCCTCCGAGGTTGCTCTCGCAACAAGACTCTTCAGAACTTGTGCATCTGCTTGGCGTCAAGGTGCTGATTCTATTTTTGACTTTCTCAGATTTTCTTTCATCTTTTCTGTTGTTCTTAAAGTTGATTTCCTCTTTTCTGGTTCCCGATGAAATGGTTTCCTCGGGGTTTTTGTATTGCAGGTAGCAATTGTCTCTTCATGTTGATCTGCTGCTAACTTGGTTAACATCTTACGAATGCGGTGATTCTTGTTCCTTTGCTGAGTGGCTATGAGAGTAGCTCTCCTTACCCCTTGGACTTCTATGGGCACGGCACTGACATGCCTGCCCTCTACTGTAGCAACAACGGACTTAACTTTCTTATCTTCTCCTGTTGCATGAGCGGCGTTTGCTTTTCTCTTTTCTTTGGTAGATGGTTGATTTGAGCCACCCGATTTCATCACTGTATGCTTGTGGAGTTCTTCCCGATCGATCGGGGTCCGATCATTTTCTTCATATTGCGGCCGGTCGGTGTGAAGTTAGAGTCGATCTCGATCGCGGCTCCATCCCTCACCCTCTTTTCATCGAGTGCTAGTCTCGCGCCATTCTTAAAGTTCGAGAACCGACCGGCCGTTCGACATTTCCCTACGAAAAATAAGTAAAGGATCAGGGGTTGTACTAAGAACAAGAACAGTAGAAAAATATGTTTATTAATGAAGAGCTTTTATTCGTTTATTTCAAATTTAAATAGGAGTAGGAAAAGGTGAAGAAAGATCAAGAGTGAGACTCGATTTGAAAGGAAGGATAAAGACTTTATTATCATGATTTCACATGTTTACTTTTAACAACTTTTTTAACGATTTTCTTTATAATCCACTTTCTTTATTTATATTTTTGGGTTCGGACCCAGTCATAAGTAATTACTGTGCCCGTGCTTCTAGGAATGAAGATTCATCCTTTGAAACATCAGGTTGTGTAATACTTCTTGAGAGATCGTCCATTAATTGGAAGCATAGGTCGCTCTCCATGACAATTTACAAGCTGGTAGGAACCTCCTGAGTAAACTGTCTCGACCACGAATGGCCCTTCCCAAGTCGGTTCAAATTTACCACCTATCTTGCGATGTGCAAGAATAGGTCTTCTAAGAACTAGAACCAAGTCACCAACTTTGAATATCCTTGGACGGACCAATTTATCATGGGCCTGGATCATCTTGGCTTGATACAACTCCAAATTCCGCTGTGCTGAAAGTCTTTCCCCTTCCAAGCTTTCCAATTCTTCTAGTCGTAGCCTTGCATTTTCTTCTGTAGTGATTTTCTTTGCCACTGCAATTCTGACAGAAGGAAGCTGAACCTCTAATGGTAGAACGGCCTCGGACCCGTACACTAAGGCGTAAGGCGTAGATTGGGTAGGAGTTCTAAAAGTCGTCTTGTAGGCCCATAAGGCTTCTAACAACTTCTCGTGCCAATTTCTCTTATTTTTGTCCAAGGTTTTCTTTAGGATTTGGACGAGAGTTTTATTAAAAGCCTCGGCCAAGCCGGTCTCTCTTGGGTAGTAGAACGTTGAATAACGCCAGTCAATCCCGTGTTTCCTAACAAAATTGTTGATCTTCATACTCTTGAATGTGGACCCGTTATCTGAGATAATTCTGCGCGGTACCCCGAAACGGTAGACAAGTTGATTCTTGAAGAACTGTAGCACGTGATGTGCTTTCACTTCTACGAGTGGTACTTGCTTACGCCCACTTGGAAAAGTAATCTGTAGGCTACGAGAATGAAGCGATGTCCTCTTGAAAAAGGCGGTTCTATCGGACCCACTATATCAGGTGCCCCAACATTCGAACGGCCACGACGCGATTGTCGGATGTAGCACATTTGGAGGTTGATGTAGAACCACTCCATGCACTTGGCACTAGTGACAACTTTTGGCAATCTTCATGCAATCAGTCATCATTGAGGGCCAGTAGTACCCTAGTCTTTTAATCTTCATCTTCATTTTCGAACACGACTGATGAGCACCACAAAGTCCATAGTGTACTTCTTTAACAATTTCACGAGCCTCGGACCCGCTCAGGCATCTTAGCTACATCTAATCAAAAGACTATTTGTATAATGTATTGTTTATTAATGTGTAAGATAGAGTTCTTTTCTTGAGTTGATGGGCTATGGACTTATCGTCTGGTAAGTTTCCCATTTGCAAGTAGTCTATTAGTGGCTACCGCAAATCTTCTGTATTTTCTGTCACTGCCGCAATTATTTCTTCTGCTTTTTCTTCTGATTTGTGTATTGTATCCATGTCGAGCTGTGACAGGACCTGTAATCCTTGAATTGACTCATCCTGCAAGTAGGCAAATTCCTTTGCAAGGCGGGCTAACGCATCTGCGAGAGTATTTTCTCTTCTGGGAATCTTATAGATTGTTACAACTGGAATTTGCTCCAACGGTCTCATGGCATGCTTGAAAGTGCTTGCTCAAGTCTTGGTTTTAGAATTCCGTACTGTCCGGCGACTTGTTGAATGATCAACTGAGAATCTCCATAGATGTTGATATATGTTATCTTCATCTGAATAGTTAATTCCAGTCCGGTTGTGAGGGCTTTGTATTCTGCCTCGTTGTTTGTACACGGTTTTGTTAAGTGGTAGGAATATCTTAACATTCCCCGCTCTGGTGTCATAAAGATTAGTCTGATTCCTACCTTACCGGGAACTATTGTTTACGATTCTTTGCCTTTCTCCACTGAGGATGCTCCGGGTCTTCTAGGCTCATTATATGCTCGTCTGGCAAGTCGTTGTTGAGAGGCGATTCTACCGGTAAAGGGTGTGCTGCGAGGAAGTCTGCTAGGACTTGTCCCTTTACGGCACGAAGAGGAACGAAAGTTATATTGAATTGCAATAGTATGATTGACCACCTAGCAAGTCTACCTGAAAGTGTCAGTCGGGTTATCAAATATTGCAACGGATTAAACTTCGAAATAAGGTTGACCTTATGAGAAAGCATGTAGTGCCTGAGATTCTGTGCGGTGAAGATCAGGGCCAAGCAGTGCTTCTCAATAGGAGGATACTTTACTTCCATTGGAATTAGATGACGGCTTAGGTAATAGAGCGCATTTTCTTTTCGCTCGTCATTGACCTCGGCTAGCAGGGCTCCGAGAGAGTCGTCTAGAGCTGCGGTATAAAGTATCAACGTTCTACCCGAGACTGGGGCTGCTAAGATAGGAGGTGTCATTAGGTATTGTTTAATGTCATCAAAGGCATGTTAACATTTTGAGTCCCAAGTAAACTTGGCATCCTTCTTAACCAAAGCAGAAAAAGGCTGACACCTTCCTGACAAATTCGAGATAAAGCGTCGAAGATATGCCAACTTTCCTTGAAAGGATCGTAGTTGTTTCAAGGTTTTGCGAGGTGGAATTTCTAAGATAGTTTTAATCTTCTCTGGCTTGATTTCAATTCCACGATGTCTAACAACAAATCCTAAGAATTTCCCAGAGGTGACGCCAAAGGCGCATTTTAAGGGATTCATCTTAAGGTTATATTGTCTTAACCGCTCGAAAACAATTCTCGAATCATACAAGTGATCTTCTTTTAGTTTTCTTTTTATGATCACATCATCTATGTAGCACTCGACTTGGTTGTGAATGAGATCATCAAAAATTCTTGTCATTGCTCTTTGATAGGTTGCTCCTGCGTTCTTTAATCCAAACGGCATCACTGTGTAGCAGTATACCCCGATCAGCGTTCTGAAGGCTGTAAGCTTTTCATCTTCCGGTGCCATCTTTATCTGGTTGTATCCTGAAAATCCATCCATGAAAGAAAAGACTTCATGTGTTGAGGCAATGTCGATCATCAATTCTGGAATGGGTAGCGGCAATTCGTCCTTTGGACATGCTTTGTTCAAATCTACGAAATCCGACGATTACGATCTGACCATTCTTCTTTTTGATTGGTACCACATTGGCTAACCAAGTTGGATATTGTTCTTCACGGACAAATTTAGCATCTATTAGCTTCTTAACTTCAGCTATAACTTGTTCTTCAATCTGTAGACGCATTCTTCTCGGAGCTTGTCTAACTAGAACAGCAGCGGGATCTACTCCTAGTATGTGAACTGCAACCTCTGGAGCTAATCCTGGCATTTCATCGTAACTCCAAGCAAAACAGTCTTTTAACTCCATTAATAGCTTGATTATCTCTTCGGAGTCTTCTTTATTGAGTAAGGAGCTAACAAAGGTCGGCCTAGGCTCTTCGCTAGTAGCTAAGTTAACTTCCATTAACTCGTCTATTGTAGAATTAATTTCTTCTTCGAATGCTAGCGGAGCATCTCCGACTGGTAGATCCTCGAGATCTTCAGAAGCTTTCAAGCAGTCTTCATTAGGCTCTCAAGTGACAACCAAGCAAAATCTCGTATCATCAGTCGATCCTCTTTGTGTCGAATACGAGACCAAGTTTTGAATTGGGAGGCCGAGCTGGCATTGTTCCATAATTTTTCAAAGTGTTGTGATTGACCTTTTGTCCATCGTCGAGGTAAGACACCACATTGAATTAAATTTTGAACACGGGGAGAGTACCACTCAAGGCGGTTCCATTAATTCGGAGAAGTAACATCTTCAAATTGTACATCTTTTTCAGTATTAGAAGAAGAACCACCACGGTAAAACTTGATTGGTTTAGTAACACCACCATGCACTTCCTTGACCACCATACCCTCGATCTTCTTAGAACGGATCGGGGTCAGGGTCATAGTATGTACATAGTGGTTAATCTTCTCGTATATTGATTTGTATTCTTCATTCTTTTCATCTTCGAGAGAGATCTTGAACTGGTGTTTCTTTTGATTTACTGTTGCTGCTTTTTTCTTGATTTCTTCTTCTTCGGAACTGGTCTCCCAATCAATGTTAATGACTGGTTTCTTCGGTCCAACTGTTCTAACATCTCTTCCACGACCTCGTCCCCGGCCTCAACCTCAGGTGCGAGTTCTGGAGAAACCTTCACCATCTCGCCGTAAGGGAGTGGTGAGTAACTGTTAGACTAGAATTTCCAGCTCTTTATCGTCTTGCACTTCTTTTGCTTCATTTGGTATGAAATTTCTGGAAAAGACTGTTTTCTTCGGGAGCGCATAGTAGGCTGCATCTTCGTGAATTCTGATTTCATGCACGGAGAATGGTTGCAAGTCACCTTTGATACACTGTTCTCCTCCTTCGTAATATGTTATGCACTGGTGCAGAGATGACGGTACCATATGGTTCTCATGGATCCATGGTCGACCCAGTAGAGCGTTGAATGATGTCTCAGAATCAATTATGAGGAATTTTGCGGTTGTCTTTGCTAAATCACCGGTCTTCATTAACAGTGTTATCGATCCGAGTGCTCTTTCTCCTTTCTGATTGAACCCTCTTAATAACATCTTGTCTGCTTCAAGTTCACGAGCATCAATTTCTAAATATGCTAACATTCGAAGGCTCATTATGTTGATTGATGCTTTCGGATCAACTAACACCCTGGAGAGCGTGAACTTTCCAATAGTGACTGAGATGTACAAAGGTTGATTGTGATCAGTCGTTTCGAGTAGTAAATCATTGTCCGTGAAGGTAACACCTAGCTGTTCTTTTAACGAGCAAACCTCATCGAAGGAATTACCAGCCATTTGAGCTAAACAAATCTCTGGATCAAGTAGGGCCTTGATCAAAGCTTCCCTCATCTCCTTTGACAGGACCAGAGCGTCGTATATGCTTAGTTTAGCTGGTAGCTTCCTAAGATGGGCTAGCACATTGTAGTCTACTTTATTACCATGTTCCTCGGTTTCTTCCTGAATGGGCAATTCCTCTGTTGGGGTTGGCTCTTCTGAGCGACCACACTCTTTCCTTTATCCTTTGGACCCATTCTCGGAGGTAGAACTTTTCGCTCCTTAGATTAACTTTTTTATCTCTTCGAATTTGATGTTGGATACGCCGGTGTCTCCCCTTGAATCGGAATGATTGGCTCTTCTGGCGTTGCATCGGAATCTGATAACTCTAATTCTATCACGATTGGAGCTCCTCGAAATTCGTAAATAGACTCGTTGCTTGTTGAGCTTTCGTAGCCATCCTTGTGAACGTCTTCTTTGTCATGGTCATTGAGGTTTAATATAATTTGAGAATCATTATTTATATTGGAATCAAGATCCGGCTTAGCTTGGTTTTCGTTAGTTACGTAATCGTTAGAAATAGTCAAAACATAGCCAACGCCAAAACTCTTATCATTATAAGATCCCGCCGGGGCAAGTAAATAATCATACAAAGTAAGAGGTTCGAGGGATTTCTCCCCCGAATCGGAAACAACCATCCTAGGATAAGCAGCCCCTAATCTACTCTTCGGAGCCTCGGTTTTCTTCTCTTCTACGATCTTCTCTTCCTTCTGGGGCGGTTCTTCGATCGCAAGTGATAGTGCCGGCTCGACAGGTTTCAAACTTTGAGTTGAAGCACGCACCGAAGCGGTTTGGATGTGATCTATGATTTTCTTTGAAGACTTTGTCCAAACGGTACTCCATCCATCATGGGTTGTGTAAGGGTCTATCGGAACAATGGAATCCGTTGAAATGACATTGACGGAACCTCCCTTTTGGGGTTCCTTCATGTATTCCTTCGGGATCGTTATGTTCCCTTTGCGGAGATTGTCGTCAAGCCAAATCTTGAAAGTGATGCAATCCTCTATCTTATGCCCGAGCATCCGGTGGTAAGGGAAATAGTTTGGATGATCTTTCTTATTGAATTATTCCGGCCTCTTGAGCTCTGGTAGCTGAAAATCTTGTGTTTTCATTAAAATGCGGAACATCTTTGCCACTGCTTGAGTTTTGAATGATATTTCTTGTTCAGAAAATCTTTCAGGGTATTCTGTGGACGAGGTGGTTGTTCATAATGCTGAAGCTACTGATAGCTTGGTCGAGGTGCGTTGATAACCCTGATGAGGTTGTTGGTAAGTACTCTACGGTGGTTGATAGCCAGGTTGTGGCCGCTCTAGCTGTATCTGTACTGGCTGCTTGCTCTTATCGACTGCCACGACGATTTGAATGTTTTTACGGGCTTCTACTTATCGCTCTTGTCCACGAAACTTAGCTACTTTGCTTCCTCTTGCAAGCTCCCGGCCTTGTTAAGCAGCTTCTCGAAAGTCTTAATTGTAAATCCTTTAAGGAGAAGTACTATCGGGCCATGAATACTCTTAAGCAAGATGCCGACTGCATGTTATTCCTGAAGTTGTGGTTCACACTTCATGCTTAAATTTCTCAATCTAAGTATGTAATCCACTAGAGTTTCGTTTGGTTTCTGGTGCTCCACCACTAAATCATCGATAGTGATGTGGTGCGAGCCTCATGAGCGCAACGAAGAGGTTTTCCACTTACGCAAGGTCTTAACGAGAACCATTTGGCAGTTACGCATACCATCGAGGCGATCCACGACAAGCTGGCGACGGGCGATGGAAGAGTAAAGTGTCACTCCCACCGGCATTGCAGCAACTAGCACGAAAATGCGCGACATGCTGTCGGGGGTTTCCCATTCCATCAAAAGTCTTAAACAGAGGTAGTACGAAGCATTTCAGGTATTGGACTGCATTGAACTCTTCAGGGTAAGGCCTACCCGTCTGAATAGATGCTCCAGTCTTGGATTGTGCTAGGGCTTCTCGCACCTGCTGTTCTACCATGTTTTTAATGTCCTTTTCGAGAATCATGCTCTGTGCAAAATCCTTCTTTGGTGGCTTGTCTCCATTGACGGATGTGATCTCTTTTCCTGCATGCTATGATATGGATGATTTCGGGGGTGTTTCTTTACGAGGTTGCACCTGACTTTGGAGAGTGGCTAAAGCAGCAGCCATCTCTTCCATCCTCCTTGCCATTTGGGAAATTGTGTCATCTCTTTCCTGAGGCTATGCTCTCATTGCTTCCGGTTCATCTCTTTCCATAGCTACCGGAGCACCTTGCGAGGTTGATGATGCTCGTGTCTCAACCATGTTGATTTCGGCATACTCCTCATCCATGAATTCTATGAATCAACTTCATTTTTCAACTTTTCCCCTCTTTCTTTTGCCAACCGTCGGATATCTGTCCTTAGCTTTCCAATAGCATCCTCGAGGGGTCTCTTCCAGAAGGTCTCACGGTTGTCATGTGATGGCTGTTGAACTTATTTTTCGGGAGATTCTTTTATTGCAGTAGCACTTCCTTCAGATTCAAGCTCTTTGACGATGCTTTTCTTCTAAGGACGTTGTGTTGGTCTCGGCTCGGTAATAATAGGTCACCACACCATCCTTCTTGCAGCACAAGGCCTAGGACAAGACGATCTGTCGGCTACATGCTGGTAGGTGCTGTCCTCCCTAATATGATGGCCCGATACAACAACAGGTGACTAGCTCTAATTTTCTTCCTTGGCTTCACTACGGCAGTGACAGGCTCTACTCGCGGTCAGAGGCGGGATCTAGCTGGCACTTGTCCCATTCTTCTTAGGTTTTTCGATACGGGGCATCTTTCTTTCTTTGCCGATTTTCTATCACGGCTTGTAGCCGAGCAAATGGCGTAGTCTTAACCCTTTTTCTTTTGCGAGTTACTATAGTATGCGGGTTGGGGTAGTGTAGCGGCAATCCTTTTGACATCTTCTTCATCCGATGCGGCGGAGAGGGGTGAAACCTACTCCTTCCAACGGAGGTATATACTCGAGCAGTTCTTCTCTTTCCTCGGGAATTTCTTCTAGAAAAGCAACTTCGGTGGCTTTGGCTTTCTCATTCATGGCTATCTTTACGCTTCTATTTCTCCTTTGAGTCCGAGTTAGGGGTGTAACTCTTGAACTGGACCCAATCTCGAAAATATATGGTATTGTAGCAAAATCTGTACTCTCCACGGTGACAGGTTCACCACAGACATGGATTTCCTTCCCCTTTAGTTTGGCAGAGGCCGGGGTTGGTGCAGAGATGACTAGACCGGTAGGGGTAGATACAACAGTCCTCCTACGAATAGCAGTACTTCTTTCAACTGGAACCCTTTGCAGGGGAGGGAATTCTTGAGATGACTTCAAGTTGAACTTAATTATGGGCTCTTCAGTTTCTGGCACTTTGTCCATTAGTGCGAAGAGAGTGACGTCAGCGAACTTGATATCTGTGTTATTGAATCCTTATCCAAAATGGATGATCCAATTGTTAGGCAGCTCATCCTTATAGACTGCGAAGTCCATTCCATTGGTGAAGGAGAAAATTAACTTTGGCGCAGTCATTTTCTACAGGGTAGATTTCGAACATCAGTCCCGAATTATGCTTCCTTTTGTCGCAAAACTTAGGACGAAAAAGAAATAGTCCAAACACATTTTTGTTTATCTTAGTGTATTTATGATTTAAAAGAGATTGTTTACTAAAATGGTCGTTTATTAGAGGATATGTTTATTAGGAACGAAATGATTAAAGGACGGAGGTTTATAGAAAAAGGAAGGGACCCGGTTCGAAATTGAATAGGAAGAAAAATTCTCGCAAAAATTTTCAACCCGAAGGACCGCTCCTAAGCTAACACTTATTGGGTGACTCGACCCGCAATAACGCAGTAATATTCGCTTTCAAAAGATGGCCAAAACCTTGTCCCAATTTATAAATAGCGGCTAGTGTATAAAATCGAAATGTTGTAAAATTTTAGAAAATATTTTACACACTAGGAGTACTACGCAAATATATGTATCGTTTCGAAGTAATATAGGGTTTTCTTTTATAACTTTAGTATCGATCCCGCATAGAAGCGAGGTAAGAAATCCTTTAGGCTAATTCCGGTCATATTTCTATAAGGCTTAGATTTGGAATGTCGATTAAAATGAGTTTTCTAATAACTAATCTTAAATTAAATTCTTAAATAAAAAGATAACTTATGGATAAATTGGTTTGGAGAAATTCAAGATATTAAAAATTACCTTTCTCTTGCAATTACATAGATAATGTGTAAGAAAGATATGCTTAGAATTAATGTAGTAGTGCCAAATAAAAGCATTTCTATTCTTTACCCTTTGGTCCAGACATAAAGAACATTGGCTAATCTATAGATCGGTTCAGGATATTTTATTAGTAGAATGGGTTAATCTAGGCTCACACTACTTAGATGTCGAGGGTGGTATGGTCGGCTCTGCAGGTGACCAGTTCCCTTTACTATAGATCAAATTATTAGAATTTAGTACTGTCACTCTAAAAACTAATCAATTTTACGCCCAATAAATAATATCTCCCTATTTATTTGCACTTCACCTTGAATAACCCGCACAAGGCCTTCGACTACCCAAGGATTCATGTGATATCTACTAGTTAAGAATTCATCTCATTTTAGTTCTCATAATTCTTCAACAGGTTTTAACAATACAAGTGATCAATTTGTAAAGTAAATGAAGATTTAGTATGAATATCATCACCATAATTTAATAAGAGAATATCTAAGCAAATCTTAATTCCTAAACATGCATCTATTTCATTACGAAAACAAAAGTAAATAAAAATAATGGCATAAGAAGTAAAAGAATTGATAGAACTATATAATAAATTAAGTGTCAACAAAGAACTAATTTCATTAGTATTCTATTATATTTATGCAACTATACGTCACTTAGAAGCATCTAATAGATAATTACTATCATAAAAATGATTTTCCTGCGCATGCCACTACTTCATATTAAAAGAAAGAGTAAAGGAAATCACTTACGAAACATGGATAATTCATGACAGAAAACTTAGTTTAAAATAAAGAAAATCTACTAGAAACTGTTTACAACGATTACAAGAGAATGAAGAACACAATACTTAGCTTTTTCCCTATGAAGGAAAGAAGAAGATTTCTCCACCAAAGTTTCCCACTGATCCATGTGACGCTCATACATCCCTTACATAAATATCTCAAAATCCCTCACCAATCTCTCTATAAGATGTAAAAATCTACATCTTCATAACTCTAAATGACTAAAATGACTAAGGGGAAAGAGAGACTATAGGGTGCGATTTTTACGAAGGAGTACCCTCCTATTTATAGGCTTCGAGATTTGCCTCGAGGCACCTCTTAAAATGTATCCACATTCGATGAATCTTCTAGATGGTGTCTACGGCGCTGAGCACCGGGATCTGGCGCCTAGGTGCCAGACACCGCGTCCAGTTCTTCGCACCTCTTCACTTTGGCTCGCACCTCTTCTCGATTAAAACCGCTCCAATGTGTCTAGATTCATTGTATCACATGTCCTATATATTAGGAGTAACTTTCAGGCTTCTAGAAGGTCTAGAAACTACTTAACACGATCAAAATAACTCCCAAAGTCGTCAAAATCCCGTCCAATAACCGTTTCTAGATGATTCTGGCGCCTAGGCGCCGTTTTCTCGTCGTCACTGGCGCCTGGGCGCCGGGTTTGGTGCCTAAGCGCCACCCTGTGCACAGCTCCACCATTTTACTCCGTTCGGCTCCGTTTCAAATTCGTTTACCCCCATTTCAGTTGCATCGCGTTTCTAACATCTTTACCAACAAGTTAGACATAAAAACAACCTTTCTCAAAAGTATAATATCATCCAAAACATGTGAGAAATGTAAAAGATATTGAGCATAGAAAGACATATTGATATGTGCTAAGTTAGAATTTGTTTTTCTTGCTCATTTTGGCTCAAAATTGCATAGTTTTTGCTTCATCTTCTCTAAAATCATATTTAAATACTTGAAAACAAAATTATGCAAAATACCTTCCTTTATAGTGTAATATCTTTAAAAATATGCATAATGTGGGCATGAAATGAACACTAAAAATACGTACTTCTTTTTCATGGATCAAAATCCTCCAAACTTAAACGTTCCTTGTCCTTAAGTAACACTATAATCATGTAAAACCACATAAGCAAATCATATGTGTGAGTTTCTTTAGGAGTTTCTAAAATTTTGTTCTAGAAATATAGTAGTCCAATTTAGAAAAAATTTTAGTAAATGAGACCAATTTAAAGTTTAGAAATCTCTTAGATGAAAGAGTATGAAAATATGTGTTGTTATCTAATTCAGAAATGCATGTAAATTTTTCAAAATAAAGGGGTTAGGCATTTTATTTTCTTTACTTAAAAATCTTTATTAAAAACAATTATACCAACTATATTATATTTTAAAACTTAAGATTTTCTCAAATCTTATACTTTAAAAAGCTCAGGTGTGGAACCAATTTTTTATTAGGCCTTTTAATCCTCAAGCTTCTTCTTCCTTTTTCACATAATATACTCTTTTTTTCTTTTATTTTTCTTTTTCTTTTTCTTTTCCTTTTCTTTCTTTCTTCTTTTTTCTTTTTTTTTAAGCAAGGATTACTATATCTGGATAGGCCTTTAATAATTTTGAATTCCACCCTTCCTTTCCTAAAGCATAAGGTAGATATATATTTTTTACTTAGAGATATAATAACAGTTTTGAGAATTATTTTTCAATAAAAGAAATTTAAATATTGAAAACAAAAGTCTACTCCTATTTTTCTAAAAATACAACTTTTCTTACTAATGATGGTTACACAATATTTATCATTTCTTCACTAAGAAAAATTAACTTTAAATTTTTCATCACTACTATAAATTTTAACTAAATTCTCTTACTTATTTCTATATTCAAAATTTTATTTCCCTAATATAACTTCATACACATAATTATTTTTCATTCAAAAATCAGATTTTTTATTGCATGTTTTGAGGACAAATAAAATTTAAGTTTTTGAAAAAAATTTTCATTCCCCCCCCAAACTTGAATTTTTTAAAATATTTTGCAATTAATTCCATAAAATGTAGGAGGAAGAAAAATAAAAGATAAATCTACTAACTACTACAACATCCTATCAAATTTATATACATGCATAATCATGATAGAATAATTGCAGAAGAAAGTAAATCTAGCCTAAAACATGTGTACAATAATATTAAACTAATAAGGAAGTATATTAACTTTAAAATATATTTTTCTTCCTACCCCCAAACTTGAATTCGAATATGTATAGCATTCAACACAGAAAATATATGCAGGAAGAAAAATAGTTTAGAAATTCTATCTACCACAATTGTCTATCAATAACATCTACATGTATTTATCAGGACAGAATAATTTGCAACAGAAAGTAAATCTAAACTAAACATGCTAGAATAAAATTAAATTAAAGAAAGGTTAAATAAGCATGACAAACATCGGCATGGGAAAATATATTTAAGTGTTCTTCAAATCTCTAAATTGTTGTACACAAACACAAATACAAACACAGAAACTAAAATATTTAGACTCGCAGATTCATACACAAATATCAATTGTGGTTAATTTGATCTCCTTTTCTACTCACATTTTCCCTCCTTAATTTCAATTTCTAACTAAATAAACTACATTAATAATGATAATTTAATAAATAAAAAATAGTGTAGTTCATTCATATGTTGTTCATTAAGCAATTTCATGAGCTTACTTAGTGAAAACAAAGTAAGATAAAGGAAGTAATAGAGTTGACATGGAGTGGTCCAAGTCTAAACTTCTGCATGCTTGAGTAACGCTCGGCTCGGTTGAGAGCGAGTTATAATAGACTCGTCGACACTGCTTCTTACCGAAGTCATATACAAATTTAGTCGAGACCAAGGCATAACCTCACAACAATAATCTAATCAGCATTAAAGCAAACACAAAACAACACTAACAATCATGACTCGCAAGCACACTAAATCAAAGCACACAGATAATTATGGGTTGCCTCCCATGAAGCGCTTGGTTTTAACATCGCGGGCCCGACATATGATTCCTCCTGGATCAAAATTCCAATTAAGTACTCCTCGATCAATCTCCCAATCATTTCCAGATCCAGGGATTCCTATAAAATCCTTAAATTTTAATTTTTCTCTCAGCTCTTCATTTTTAGTTTGATTTATATCATTGTTCCTCATATATCTTTCTAGATCCAATATTCTTATTGATTTTCGAATTTGTATATTAATATCATCCTTTATAATAAATGTATATTTATAAGATACTTCGATATCTCCCAAATTTTGGATCGGATGCTCTTTAGATAATTCGGATTCGGGATTAAATTCTTCATATTACTCTTCTGTTTCAAATTATCTTCCAATTCTTCCCATTTATAATTATTAAATTATGGAGGATCTATCGTAGTTAAGGAAATAGGATTTTCTAATTCCTTAGGAATTTCTTCCAATGGTCTTCCAATATCCTTTACCTCTTTTCTCAACTCAATGTTCTTTTCAAATATATCCTCAAATTCTCTTCCAAGTATTAGTTCAATAATTTTATCATGTTCATCATTCAATTTAGGTTTTTCTTGTGATTGAGTCGAATCCAAAGATATAAAGACTGGTTGTGTAGATGAATTCCCTAAATAGGTAGGCTTTAAAATTGTATGGGGTACATCCATCTTAAGTACATGAGATTTTTCAACAGATGGAATTAAAAGTTTACTATTTTTGGTGACGTCCATCATTTCACACCTCTCTTTAACATACATACAGTCTTCTTTAAATAACATTTTTGAATCATCATGAAAATCCATTCCAACCTCATCTGTTATCTTACTCTCAAAACTTTTTTTGGAAAAGGTTTATATTTAGATAATCAATTTCATCTATCCAAAAGCAATCATCAATTTTCTCAGTTGGATGTTTCAGAGTCTTTAATACATCAAAAGTTACTTTCTGGTCATTAATATTCATAGTCAACTTTCCTTTTTGCACATCTATCATAGCTTGTCCGGAAACAAGGAAAGGTCTCCCTAAAATAATTGGAATTTCTTTATCTTACTCCATATCTAATACAATAAAGTCCATAGGAAAGATGAACTTATCCACTTTAACAAGCACGTTTTCTATAACTCCTTTTGGATAAATGATAGATCTATCAGCTAACATAAGGGTTACAGTAGTGCGAGAAATATCGACTAAACCTATTCTTCTAAATATAGATAGAGGCGTCACATTAATGCTTACTCCTAAATCACATAAAGCTTTTCCACATAATCTTTTTCAAATTGCACAAGGAATTGTAAAGCTACAAGGATCGTTAAGTTTTCGAGGAAAATTTTTCGAAGTATAGCGTTGCACTCCTCACTTAGTGCAACTGTCTCGTAATTCCCAAATTTCCTTTTCTTGTTCAATATGTCCTTCATAAACTTTGCATAACTTGGCATCTGTTCCGAAGCTTCAGTGAAAGGAATATTTATCATTAACTTCGTAAGTACTTTAATGAACTTTGAAAATTTCTTATCCAACTCATGTGTCGTCTAAGTCTTTGAGGAAATGGAGGTGGTGGTCTTTCCATACTGATTTTAATTGGAGAAATTAATTTTTCCAGATCCTTAGAAACATGTTTTTCAGGTCTTTTGGTTTCTTTTGTGTCTCACACAACTTCTTTCTCTTTGCTAACCACATCCTCTATCTCTCTTCCACTTTTTAATTGGACAGCTTCTACTTGTTCATTAATGTTCTCTTTAGGGTTGATCTCAATGTTGCTAAGAAGTGTTCCTTGGGGTCTATTGCTTGTGAATTAACAATTTGTCCCAATTGATTCTCTATGTTTATAATCGCAACATTTTTACATTGCAACTGGTTTCCCACTTTCAATACCACTTCTTCCAGTAGACATCTCCTTATCCTCGAATTGTTGATCATTGTTAGAGTCAGGTAGGATATGAAGGTGCATAGTTTGTGTTCCCCGATTTTTCCAACTTCCATTAGGATTTGCATGATTATTTTCTCATTTTTGGTTTCCACCATCAGTAGTATGATTCCAGTTAAATTTAGGATGTTTCTCCCAACACGGGTTGTAAAAGTTAGAATATTGCTTGTTTGTGATATTTAAAGTCTCATATGATAAGTTAGAATCAATCATATTCCCTAATGAACTTTCCTCACTTAATGGAGTAAATTGAGGCTAGTTCATTCCAAATTGGTTCAACTTCCTTGATATTTCGATAACCTGAGATGCAAGAATTGCAATCGCATCTATATCATGAACACTAGCTGCCTTTTTAGGATTTACCCTTGCAGAGGGCCATTCAAATTCATTTGTAGCCATTTCTTCAATTAACGCATATGCTTCATCGAATGATCTTGACATTAATGCTCCACCAGCGGCAGCGTCAATTATAAACTTAAGGGATCCTACTAACCCATTATAAAAGGTTTTAATGATTAACCAATTAGGCAGAGCATGATGTGGACACTTTCTTAGGAGTTCCTTAAATCTTTCGCAGGCTTCGTATATTATTTCTCCTTCATATTGACAAAATGAGATAATATCGTTTCTAAGTTTAATAGTCCTTGAAGGTGGAAAATGGTAGCTAGGAATTTCTGAGTTAACTCCTCCTAATTTTTAATAGAACCAGGTGCTAATGAGTATAACCACATTCTAGCCTTATCTCTTAGTGAGAAAGGAAAAAGCCTTAGTCTAACAGCATCTTCTGTCATACTGTTATAACAAAATGTTGCACAAAGTTCTAGAAAATATGATAAGTGTAAATAGGGATCCTCGAAGGAGTTCCCCCAATCGATTATTCGCACTGAGTTGGATAATCTCAGGATTTATTTCAAACGAGTCAGCTTCTACGATAGGATTTTGTATACTTCAGTGAATTTCATCTGTCGTAGGATTTTCATAATCCTTCAATGAAGTATGATGATTTTCCAAGTTATAATCTTGAAAGTTTTCCATTTTCATTTCTAGTTTTTCGAGTCCCTTCTGTTTTTTTCATTTTTCCATTTTTCTAACTCAGGATCATAAGGCACAAGTTATTTAGATCCTTTGTTTCACATACAGAGCACAACAAACAGTACATTAACAATTAAAAAAATAATAGATAAAATATATTTAACACAACAAAATATTTTCACGAACACCTTATTTTTCACACAAACAGTTTTTACGACACTACAATTTTCCAAGTCTAAACCTAATTATTTCAACTTAAATTCTCCTAAAGTTCTTACCGAAGCTTCCCCGGCAACGGCGCCAAAAACTTGACCCGACCCACAATGACGCAGTAATATTCGCTTTCAAAAGAGTGCCAAAAACTTGTCCCAATTTATAAATAGCGGCTAGTGTATAAAATCAAAATGTTGTAAAATTTTAGAAAATATTTTACACACTAGGGGTACTACGCAAGTATATGTATCGTTTCAAGTAATATAGGGTTTTCTTTTATAACCCCGAGTATCGATCCCACGAGAGGAGTGAGGTAAGAAATCCTTTAAAGTTAATTCCGATCTATTTCTATAAGGCCTAAATTTGGAATGTCGATTAAAATGAGTTTTCTAATAACTAATCTTAAATTAAATTCTTAAATAAAAAGATAACTTATGGATAAATTGGTTTGGAGAAATTCGAGATATTAAAAATTACCTTTCTCTTGCAATTACATAGATAATGTGTAAGAAAGATATGCTTAGAATTAATGTAGTAGTGCTAAATAGAAGCATTCCTATTCTTTACCCTTTGGTCCAGGCATAAAGAACATTGGCAAATCTATAGATCGGTTTAGGATGTTTTATTAGTAGGTTTAATTATTAATTAGACTTATTATGGGTTAAGTCTAATTATTTAAGGTTAATTAAACCTAATTTAGGTAAGGTTTTATTGATTAATTAGACTTATTATGGGTTAAGTCTAATTATTTAAGGTTAATTAAACCTAATTTAAGTAAGGTTTAATTGATTATTTAGACTTATTATGGGTTAAGTCTAATTATTTAAGGTTAATTAAACCTAATTTAGGTAAGTTTAATTGATTAATTAGACTTATTATGGGGTAAGTCTAATTATTTAAGGTTAATTAAACCTAATTTAGGTAAGGTTTAATTGATTAATTAGACTTATTATGGGTTAAGTCTAATTATTTATGGTTAATAAAACCTAATTTAGGTAAGTTTTAATTGATTAATTAGACTTATTATGGGTTAAGTTTAGTTATTTAAGGTTAATTAAACCTAATTTAGGTAAGGTTTAATTGTTTAATTAGACTTATTATGGGTTAAGTCTAATTATTTAAAGTTAATTAAACCTAATTTAGGTAAGGTTTAATTGATTAATTAGACTTATTATGGGTTAAGTCTAATTATTTAAGGTTAATTAAACCTAATTTATGTAAGGTTTAATTAAGTAGGTTTAAATGATATTATAAACTTGATTAAGTCTAATTTTATCTTTTTGAACTTAATTAATTGAATCTTTGGTTTAATAGGTTTAAATGATATTTTTAACCTAATTAAATCTATTTTTGTCATTTTAGACTTAATTAATTAAATTTAGGATTAAATAGGTTGAAATGATGTTTTAAACCTAATTAAGTCTAATCTTGTCATTTTAGACTTAATTAATTAAATTTAGGATTAAATAGGTTTAAATGATGTTTTAAACCTAATTAAGTCTAATTTTTCCATTTTAGACTTAATTAATTAAATTTAAGGTTTAATAGGTTTAAATGATGTTTTAAACATAATTAAGTCTAATTTTATCTTTTTAAACTTAATTAAAGTTTTCCATTAGCCTATCATAGACTAGATTCATTTCAAACTTAGATTATTAAGGAAACTAAGCTAAGTTTATAAAAGGTTATTTTTAGGATTAAAATCATTTGATTAATAAAGAGTTTTAATCCTAAAATTAAAAATGTCATTCAAAATTATTTCTATGACTTAGAAATGATTCTCTTAGGATTATTGTCTGTTGCCCTAGTATTTCTAGTCATTTCCATTTTATTTTTCTTAATTTTCAATTTTTTTATAATTATATTTAAAATAATTACAAAAAGACTTGAAAATTAGATAAAAGTACCATAGACATGTTTTCTGTCCTTAGAAAAATCATGAAAGATCCCAAAGAGCATAAAAATAAATGCCTCAAAGTTTCATATTTTTTGATTTATAAATAATTTTTAATAATTAAAATACTCCGGAGAGTATTTAATTATTTAAAAATTAAATAATGGGAACAAAATTATGAATTTTATTTCATAATTTTCTCATCTTCAAAAGCTTTCCAGAGGTATTTTTATCATATTTTTATGACCTGTAGATAAAAAGATATTAAATTTTGAAGTTTTAATGTTAAAATTAATTTTAACCAATTTCGCACTGCCATACTCACCTCCCGCCGACGCGAGTCCTTGTACCCGTCGAATGGGTGGGAGGATCCGCTGCGGGAGGCCGAACACGGGACACCATGGAGCGCGATCAGCGTCGTTCATCTCGAAACATGAGATCGAACGGCTGAGATAATTCGAATAAAAATTTGAATTATTTCAAGTCGTTAAATTTCAAACCTTAATATCTCACTCATTTCCTAATTAAATTGAGTGATTTTTGAACCCATGGAATCATCTAAACATGTAGAATATTTCCATATGGTGATGTAACATTTCTGGGCTAATATAGCACATGATATTTCAAAAATATTAATTATTTTGTGAAAAATAATTTCATACCTTTGCCTCAAGCAAATCAAGCTAGATCGAGACCTTGTAGTTGTCTTATAGGACCCCAATGAAAGATTATTGCTACAGCAATTTGATCCAAAAGTCGGTCTTAAAGGAGAAATTTGAAGAGGTGGCTGGTTTGGGCTATTTTTGAAATTTGATCAAATTGGCTCGATTGGGCTCAATCTATGGCATGGATTTGATCCTAATGGATTGTTAAGACTCTTGGGAAGAGTTTTTATGTTGAGAGAAAGGAGATTTGAGTAGCCTATAGGTCTTACTAATTTTTTTCTTCTCTCCCTACTAGGGTCCGTTTGGGCTCTGTTATAGCGAGGGAGGCAATGGCTTAGCTTAGGTTGTTCTAGGGGAGTTGTTATCTCCCCTATTAACCCATTGGAGGAGGAATTTGGCTGAGAGGATAGGAATTGTTGTTTCTCCCAAGTTTTCCATGATGAGATCAATGTTTTGGTTCTCCTCCATTGGATCATGCAAGAGATTATAAGTGAGCTGTAATTTCTTCTCCTTATGAGCTTACACATCACCCTCTAACCTTGGCAAATGGTGACACATATGCATTCCTTTCATGATTCCATTTAACCATGTTGAGGGGTGGGTTTAGGCTTGGTTCTCTCTATTAGCTAGCCTAGGAGGTGGGAGATGAGGCTTGGGGTTGGCTGGCCACCTCATGGCTAAGTAAGGGTGTGTTATGGCTTAGGGTCAACAGGATTTGTCATTGGGTGCAGTTTGACTGATTTGACCGATGTTGATTTTTTTAGGTCGAAAGGTTCACTATAGGGTCAACGGGGTTGGTCATTGGGTCCGGTTTGACCATTTTGACTAAAGTTAACTTTTTTAGGTCGAAAGGTTGATCTATGGGGTCATTGGATGCTGGTTTGACCAATTTGACCAATGTTGACTTTTTAGGTCGAAAGGGTGACCTATAGGGTCAACAGGGTTGGTTATTGGGTCTGGTTTGACCATTTTGACCAAAGTTGATTTCTTTAGGTCAAAAGGGTGACCTATAGGGTCAAAAGGGTTGGTCATTGGGTATGGTTTGACTAATTTGACCAATGTTGACTTTTTAGGTCAAAAGGGTGACCTATGGGGTCAACAGGGTTGGTCATTGGGTTTGGTTTGACCAATTTGACCAATGTTGACTTTTAGGTCAAAAGGTTGACTTATGGGGTTAACAGAGTTGGTCATTGGGTCTGGTTTGACCAATTTGACCAATGTTGACTTTTTAGGTCAAAAGGGTGACCTATAGAGTCAACAGGGGTTTGACCGATTTGACTGATGTTGACTTTTTAGGTCGAAAGGTTGACTCATGGGGTCAACGAGGGTTGAGTCGATTGGAGTGCGGTTTGACCATTTTGACTAATGTTGACTTTTTAGGTCGAAAGGGTGGCTATAGGGTCGATAGGGTTAGTCATTGGGTGCGGTTTGACCAATTTGACCAATGTTGACTTTTTAGGTCAAAAGGTATTAACTCATTATAAATGAGGTCGATAATCACGCCGATCTTCGTTGTCGGCGGGATCGATCTCGCCGTACTGCGAGCTTAGGTAAATTGCCCGATTTTTCGCTCGGTCAGAATATTTTACGATTTCTTGATATAGATTCAAATTTGTGATGATTCTAAAATGTAAAATGAGTAGAATTCATTCTATATTTTAATTTTTAAATAACTATAATAAATAGATCATAATTAATAACTACTTATGGGTTGCCTCTCATAAAGCATTTGGTTTAACGTCGTCGGCCCAGGCCTAATTTAATTAGTAATCGAGGTTGATTGAGCATTAAAACCTCTTTAAAATTTGGTCTTATTCCTTCAAAATAAGGTTTTAATGCGTATTAGTTTACTTTAAACTTATGCCCAGTTTTTGGATCTTCAATTTCAATAGTTCCATATGAAAATATTTGAGTTATAGTGAAAGGCCCTAACCATTGAGATTTCAATTTCTCAGGAAATAAATTTAATCTTGTATTATAAAGCAAAACTTCTTGTCCTGTCTCAAAATTCTTCAGGTTAATTTTTCGATCATGCCATAATTTCATTTTTTCTTTATAAATTCTATCATTATGATAAGATTCATTTCTTAATTAATCTAATTCTTTTAATTGCAATATTCTTTTCTCACCAGCTTCTTTCAAATTGTAATTAAATACTTTAATTTCCCAATAAGCTTTATGCTCTAATTCATCTGGTAAGTGGCAAGTCTTTCCATAAATAAGCCTGTAAGGAGTCATTCCAATCGGAGTTTTATAAGCAGTCCTGTATGCCCATAATACAGTGTCTAATCTTATAGACTAATCCAATCTAGTAGGGTTTACAGTCTTTTCTAAAATGCGTTTAATCTCTCGATTAGAAACTTCGGCTAATCCTCTGGTTTGTGGATGATAAGCGATTGATATCTTATGAATAATGTTAAATTTTTCTACTATTTTGTGAATATATTTATTTCTAAAATGAGAACCTCGCGTCGGTGATAATCACTCTTGGCATTCCAAATCCAGTAAAAATATTTTTCATTAGAAACTTTGAAACACTCTTAGCGTCACATCGAGGTAAAGCTTTTGCTTCAATCCATTTAGAAACATAATCAATAACAACTAATATATATGAGTTTCCAAATGAAGGAACAAATGGTCTTATAAAATCTAATCCCCAAACATCAAAAATTTCAACTTCTAATATAAAATTTTGAGGCATTTCATTTCTTCTGGATATATCTCCTACTCGTTGGCATCTATTGCAAGTTTTGATATATCTATAAACATCTCTAAAAAGAGTAAGCCAATAAAATCCAGATTGTAAAATTTTATAAGCGAGTTTTATACGATCCGAAATTTCATCAAAAATCGGAATCATGACATTTACGAATGATTTGTTACGCTTCTTCATAAGGCACGCATCTTCTAATTATAAGATCTTTATATTGCTTACATAAATATGGTTCATCCCAAAAATATGTTTTAGCATCATGAATGAATTTTTTCTATTGTTGCAAAGTTAACATAAGTGGTAAAATATCACTTACAATATAATTTACTATGCCAGCATATCATGGTATTTTCCACTCATTTATATTATATAATTGTTCATCGGGAAAAGCTGTCGGTAATTTCATTATCGGTTTCGAGATAATTCATTATATTCTAGCCTTGATAAAAGATCTTGATTTGATTATCGGTTCCTTTTTGTTAATGATTTCAAAATCAAATTCTTGCATTAGTAATATCAATCTAATTAATCCTAGTTTGGAATCTTTCTTTTGCATTAGATATTTAATAGCAGAGTGATCAGTATGCACAATACATTTATTTCTAATTAGATAAGGCCTAAATTTATCAAAGGCATCAACAATTGCTAATAGCTGTTTTTCAGTAACTATATAATTCAATTCAGCATTATTAAGAGTTTTACTAGTTTAGTATAAGACTTTAAAAATTTTATCATATCTTTGCCAATCATCGTTCCTATACCATAATCACTAGCATCACACATAAGTTCAAATGGTTTCTCCCAATCAGATGAAACTATTATAGGTGCTGTGATTAATTTATCTTTTAATAATTTAAAAGCATTTAAGCATTCAGTTGTGAATTCAAATTTCTTATCCTTTTCTAAAAGTTGGCATGGAGGTTTAGTAATTTTTGAAAAATTTTTTATGTAGCGTCTATAGAATCCAGCATGTCCAAGAAAACTTCTTACCCCTTTTACTGTAGTTGGAGGTGGTAATTTAGCTATAACTTGAATTTTTGCGAGGTACTTCCATGCCATTTTCTGAAATTTTATCCCCTAATACAATTCCTCCTCCAACCATAAATTGACATTTCTCCCAATTTATAACTAAGTTAGTTTTCTCGCATACTTCTAATACTTTTTCAAGATGATTCAAGCATGCATCAAATGATGTTCCAAATACAGAGAAATCATCCATAAATACTTTTATTTCATCATCAATTAATTTACTAAATATAGACATCATACATCTCTGGAATGATGCGAGTGCATTACATAATCCAAAAGGCATTCTTGAAAAGCAAATGTTCCATAAGGACTTAGTAAATATAGTTTTCTCTTGATCCTCGGGAGTAATATGTATACGATGATAACAGGTATATCCATCTAAAAAACAAAAATATTTATGTCCAAATTAATCTATCCAAGATTTGGTCTAGAAATGGTAATGGGAAGTGATCTTTCCTGGTGGCTGCATTTAATTTTCTATAGTCGATACATATACGCCATCGAGTAACTTGTCTTATAGGTATTAAATCATTATTTTCATTAGCTTTAACTCGTCACTCCTCCTTTCTTAGGAACACGGTGAATTGGGCTTACCCAAGCACTGTCCAAAATAGGATATATAATACCATTATCTAACCATTTTAATATTTTTTTCTTGACTACTTCTTTCATTATTGAGTTTAATCTATTTTGAGGATCTACTCTTGGCTTATGTTCATTATCTAAAATAATCCTGTGCATACAGATTGAATGACTAATTCCTTCAATACCTTCTAAAGTCCAACAAAAAGTTTTCTTATATTTTTTTAATATGTCTAACAGTTTTTGTTCTTATGATTCATTCAATTCAGCTGATATAATAAATGGTAGGGTTGAATGGTTACCTAAGTAAACATATTTTAAATGATTAGGTAGAATTTTTAATTCGAGTTCAGGAGGTCTAATTATTGACGGAACTATATTCTTTTCAATGTTTTCAGTATTATCCAATATTTCAAATTTTTCTTGTATATAATCCACTTTTTCATTATCTTCTTCTTTAATTAATTTTATAGTTTCTTTTTCTAACTTTTCTTCATAATATTCTTTAAAATGTTCATTTTTCAAATGTTCAAGTATTTCCATTCGAAAACATTCATCATCTTTTTCTAAAGCAGGATGTTTCATTGATTTTGCTATGTTAAAAGTTACTTTTTGATTGTTTACACTCATAGTCAATTCTCCTTTCTGAACATCAATCATAGCTTTTCCAGTGGCTAAAAGAGTTCTTCCTAATATTATTGGAATTTCTTTATCTTCTTTCATATCTAGAACAATAAAATCTACCGGGAAGATAAATTTATCCACTTTTACTAACACATCTTAGATAACTCCCTTTGGATAAGTCACAGAACGATCAGCTAACTTAAGAGTTACTGAAGTAGGTGAAATTTCTCCTAATTCTAATCTTTTAAAAATTGATAGAGGCATTAAATTTATGCTTGCTCCTAAGTCACACAAAGCTTTTCCATAAATTTTTTCTCCAATAGTGCAAGGTATAGTGAAACTACCAGGATCTTTTAATTATTCAGGAAGCTTTTTCTGAATATTTGCACTACACTCTTCGCTTAGTGCAACAGTTTCATTATCTGTAAATTTTTTTTTATTTAAAATATCTTTCATAAATTTTACATAATTAGGTATTTGTTCTAATGCTTCTACAAAAGGAATATTTATCGTTAGTTTTTTTTTAAATTTCAAGGAATTTAGCAAATTGCTTATCTTTTTTATGTTGTTTAAGTCGTTAAGGAAATGTTGGTGGTGGTTTTTCTATAGATACTTTTATAGGGATTAATGGATATTCTATGTTTTGATCTTGTTGATCCTTTTCTTTCTCAATTTCCACTTCCTCGTTTTACTTTCTGTTTCTTTCTGAATTTTAGTTTCTAACTCTTTTCCACTTCTTAATTGTATCGCTTTAATTTGTTCTTTTCCTTGGTCTTTAGGATTTATTTCCACATTACTAGGAAAAATTTCAGGAATTCTCTATTAAGTGCAGTAGCGATATGTCCAAGTTGAGTTTCAATATTTTTTATTGTTGTTCGTTGATTTTGTAATTGATTTCCTTGATTTTGCAAGTGCTGACCCATACTTAATATTATTTTTTCTATAGATAACTTCTTAACTTTAAACTAAGTGTTATTAAATCTAGGTGGATAAGATGGTTTATAATTTGTATTTCCTCGATTAGTTGGATTTCCTATAGAGTTGTTCATCCATTGTTTATTAGCTGTATTGTTATTCCAATTAAAATTTGGACGATTCTTCCAACCAGGATTATAATAATTTGCATAAGGATTATTGGGTCTATTATTAATAGCATTTATAGTTTCATAAGGAGATTAAGAATGCATAATTTGTCAAATGAGTTTTCTTCAATATAGGAGAGTAATTCATTGCAAAATGATCTAATTTCTTTGATATAGCAGCAATTTGAGAAGCTAACATAGATATTGCATCATTTTCATGAACACTAGCTATCTTTTTAGGATTTAATCTTTTAGTAGGCCATTGAAAATAGTTAGTAACTATTTCTTCGATTAACGCATAGGCTTCATCAAATGGTTTTGACATTAATGAACCTCCAGCAGTAGCATCAATGATTGATCTAAGAGATCCTATAAATCCATTGTAAAAAGTTTGTATAATTAACTCGATACGGTAACGCATGATGTGGGCATTTTCTAAGAAGTTCTTTAAATCTCTCCCAAGCTTCATATATGGATTCTCCATCAAACTAACTAAAAGATGTTATATCATTTCTAAGTTTTGTAGTTTTCGAAGGAGGAATATATTTGGATAAAAATTTTTGTGATAATTCTCCCCAAGTTTTAATAGATCAAGGTGCTAATGAATTTAACCACATCTTAGCCTTATCCCTTAAAGAAAAAGGAAAAAGCTTAAGTCTAATAGCATCATTAGATACTCCATCATATTTAAAAGTAGCACATAGTTCCAAAAAACTAGCAAGATGTAAATTAGGATCTTCATTAGGTGAACCACTAAATTGATTATTCTGTATCATTTGGATAATTGCAGGTTTAAGTTCAAATGAATTAGCAGCCACATCAGCATTTTGAATAGTTAGGTGAATTTCAACTAATGTAGGGTTGGCATAGTCTCTTAATGGTCTTTGTTGGTTTATATTTTCTGATTTATGGATTATTTGCCATTTGTGTTAAATTTATAATTTCTCTCTTTTGTTTTCTAATTCTTTTAATTGTGCGCTCTAATTCTGAATCGTAAGGCATTAAATTTTCGTTTCTAAATTTACGCATACAATTTTAAGTAATATTTAAAATAGTCCGTTACTCTAGTAATTATTTTAATAATTCTATTAATTACCTCAATAATTACTTTACTTCAATTCCTCGGCAACGGAGCCAAAAACTTGATCCACTTTTTTATATTTATACTTACAATTGTGATATAAAAAGTTAGCAACGGCACCAAAAACTTGATCTGCACTGAATATATAATGATGATTCTGTTATGGATTTTATGATTTATATTGTGGATACTACGCAAGTATACGTATCGTTATCAAGTAATATAGGGCTCTAATGGAGTCCTTGATATCGATCCCACAGGGAAGTTAGAAAATTTCAAAGTCAAATTAAAGTAAACTTACTTACTAATCTAGTATACGAAAATTAAGAATATTTAGACTAAAAATAAACTAATGCTTAAGGTTGAATATAAGATTTCAGAAAAGTATCTTTCTCCTTGTTTTAGAGAATTAAGTGAATGAAGAATTAAATAAGTTTTTAATTGTATTGTGCCAAATAGGAGCATTCCTATTCTTTACCCTTTAGTCCAGGTGCAAAGAACATTGACTAGTCTTATGTTTGATTATCGAATCTGCGGCTAAGTGCGGGAGGATACCGACTGCCACTTTAGAGCTCCCACGTTCCCATCGCCTGAGGGCTAACATCTAAACTTCAGCTCTTAAACAATAAGACCAAATTGAATATTTTAGTCTGTCACACTAAAATGTCTAATTCTACACCCGATAGTTAATATTTCCTTATTTATTTGCACCCTCCTTCGAAGGCTTTTGACTTCCCTGAATCTTGGATATAATCTTTACTATAGTTGATATTTCAACATATGTTAACAAATCTATGGACCAGATTGAAAGTAAATTAAGATTTAAGTTAAAGATTAGCACAATTTCTATTTTCATATTTTTAGGCACAATTACTTTAATTCATCATTTCACAAAATCTCGATAACAAGGAGAAAGACTAAGGAAACTACTCAGAATGCATGGGAAAATCTACACTGAGTATGGATTTCATTAAAGTTAACAAAAAAATAACAAATATACTTATCTAAATTATTCTCCCCAAGCAAATTCTTGAAGTTCCTTTGACTCTTCCTTCCAGTACAGCACACCAAAACGCTAAACACTTTATCTACTCACTCAAAGACTCTTAAATTACACTTAAATTCCACACAAATGACACAAAAATGATACACAAATGACTAAAATTCATCTCTATTTATAGAAGGCTCAATTCTCCAAAGGTTGCTTAAGCACATCTTCAAAAAGCATCCAGGCTCATTGTATTTTGTTTCTTTTCAACTGTCTCGCCGTCGGCGGCTTGATCTCACCGTCGACGAGCTTCTAGAAGATGGGCTATCTGCACCAATCTCGCTGTCGGCGGGCTCCTTATAATAAATAAAAAATCTTTCAGGAAAAACTTGTCGTCGGCGGCCTAAATCTCGCCGTCAGCGCGACAGTTCAATTTTTATCAAATTGATTCCTTTTACTCCAAATTTGCTTCTTTCATGCTTTTACTTTCAGTACTTATAAATCTTCATTCCTGCAATAAAACAAAGAAAATACCTTTCTTTAAAGTGTAATTTCTTATAAAATTGGTATAAATTTCTTAATATATTTTCTAGTGATCATGGGTGAGTTTAATTTGATTTTGGTGGAGGTTTCAGAGATGTCCTGGTTCTGTGCTGAGAATTGAGCTCCAAAATTGAGCTCAATCAATGGGGTTTAGGGCAGGAGAATAGTGGGGATCAATTGCTTTGGGCTAGAAGAAGGTCCTGGAGCAATTTTATCAGAGTTTTGTTAAGCTCTGGTTCATCACCTTGTTTGGCCGAGAAGGTGGTGGGTTTAAATAGACATGGCTGGAGGGCCTCCCAGGGGGAGTTAGGGCTTGGGAGCAGCTGCCTTGGTCAAGGGAAGAACATCCATGGAGTCCGATTGAGTTGGAACGGACTCGACCTAGTGAGTTTGAATTTTTGAATCAAATGGGTGCCCTCGGCCATGGTGTTTTCCGGCGACTGTGGTGGCTAGCCGGCCAGGCATGGGTCACCTTCATGGTCAGGGAGTTCAGAGCTTGAATTTGGTGCAAGCAATGGAGGTTAGCCATGTGTAAAGAGTGTGGCTTTAAGTGGTATGGTGAGGGGGTCATTTTAAGTTCAATTGGATTAAAGTCATGGGTTTGGGTTGACTGCACCACCCAAGGTTGGTTTGGGCTGAAGAGAAAGTCACTTGGGTCAGCTTGATTAGTGGGGTCAAGTAACAATCCAAGTACAATTAAGTTTAAGCATAGGTTAAGGGAAGCATAGGAATGTTTAATTAACTTTAAGGGAATCATTAAAGTACTCCCTTCTCTTGCCATAAATGGATTGATGACAAGGCCAAGCTATCATGGCTTCATATGGCTTGTGAATAGCTCCATTGTGGCTTCATTTGGCTTTAGAAAAGTCAAGTCATTTGCATGAAGAAGGATATTGGCATTTTTGATGATTTTAGGGGAAATTGGCATGAGGCTTAATTTAGAAAAATTTGATGATCAATTAGAACTTTAGGGATGATATAAATCAAAGGGGTGATGAGGGAAACTTCACATGGGCTTTGGAATGGGTTTTGTGCTTTAAAGACTCGGTGGAAGTGGGCTTTTAAATGCTTTAAGGGAGTGGGATTTTAGATTTTAAAATCAACTTTTGGTTGAAAATTTGGTAAGGGGTTGGGCCAAAAAAATGTTGGGCTTAGTTTAGGGATGTGTCATGAACATTATAGAATAGATTTGGTATCATTTAGAGTGGAATTTGATTTATATTGGGCTTTTTGGTAAAGGGGTCAAAGTGGGTCAAATTGGGCTAACTTGAGTTGAGGTTGGGCTAAAGTTAGATTTGATGTAAAATTAATGTTGAGAAATGTTTATGGGAGTGTCACAAAGAGTTTTCAACTTTGGTTGGGCTTTGATTTTGAGATTTGGGCCCATTTGGCTTTATGGTGGGTTTAGGCCAAAAATGGGGATTTTGGTTTTGAGTTAGGTTTGGATGGAGTTTAGGTTCAAATTTTGGGGCAAATCTAGTTAGTGTTTTGTTTTTGGGGATATTGGGAAGGTTTTAGAAAATATTTGGGGCCAATTGGAGTTGAATTGGGTTGGTTTGGGCTAGGTTTAGGTAATGGGCAAAAATTGGGCTTTAAGCTTCAAATTGGAATTGGATCCAAATGTTAATCAAATTGGGCTTAGATTTGGTCTAAATTGATATTGGGGATATTGAATTGAAGTTTAGAATTGAATTGGATCAAAATTGAGGTCAATTGGGTTGATTTAGTTTGACATTGGGCTTACTTGGTTAAAAGTGGGCCAAATTGGGGGTTTTTCTATAAGTGGGTTAAATTGACAAAATTGGCCTATTGTGTAGTTGAACAAAATGAAATTGGGAATATTTGGGATTTTTTAAAATTTTCTGGGAATTTTTTTAATTTTTGGAATTTTTTGGGTTAAAAGGGTATTTTGGGTATTTGGAGGGTATTGAGGGGTAGTTTTAGAAATTTTGGTATATTTGGCTACGGGTGATCAATTTGAATGGTGGAAAATTTTTAGGATTGGTTTTTATGAATTTTGGGGAATTTAGGTAATTTTGCAAATTTTGGGTAGTTTCAAGGGCATTTGGTAGGTTTGGTGGGTGTAGAGCCCCCGGGGGTCAAAAATTGAAATTTGGGAAAATAAAGATTGATCAAGTTTTAGTAGAATGGAATCACTTTGGTTGAGCCATGAAGCCATATCAAGCCCATAAGAGCCATGAGAGGACTCATTTGAGGCATTCACTATGTTGTTCCTAACCCTCTTACGCGAGGGCTTAGGGGTGAAGGTCTATCCATATGAATTACCTACAAGAGTCGGGAAGTCGAGTCTGGTATGAATAATTTTAGGATTTGGAATGTGTGTGAAAGTGTAATGTGTGCGGGTCGACCCTCACCGGACCGGGCCACTCGGGGTAGTCCTAAGGCCCAAAGAGTCACATAGGGAACTCATCCTTTAAACCTCCGCATTTGATCTTAACCCTCCAAGTGACTTAGGGGTTTACGATCAAACTTATGGGGTTTGCGGGGAGTTAAGAGGTGTTTGAATTTCGAGTGGTGGGTTCCATTTCTAGTCCTCCATGATAGTCAAAGGGAAAGCCTAAGGCTAGATCCTAAGTACTAAGGAGAGAGAAGAGAAAGGACCACATCAAAAATAAGGTCAACAATACTTTGGGCCTTTATGTTCATAATGACGTCATGCTTGTTTTGGTACTCCAGAAAAACAAATCTTAATCAAACCTATTTTTGCCTAATGGATACAATCTGCTCATGGAAAGACTTCGTATGGGTTCGATGTACTCTTATCTTCAACGAATAGCACGACATTAAATGCAGGTCGAAGCATATGGTTAACTGGCTGGTTGAATGCTATTAATGAGAATAGTAATTCACTTTTCTTAACAATAGAACCGGGAGATTTCTTGGTTCATCATGCTATTGCTCTGGGTTTACATACGACTACATTGATTTTAGTAAAAGGTGCTTTAAATGCGCGTGGTTCCAAGTTAATGCCAGATAAAAAGGATGTCAGTTATAGTTTTCCTTGCGACGCGCCCGTCGTGGTGGTACTTGTGATATTTCTGATTGGGGTGCATTTTATTTGGTAGTTTTCTGGATGTTAAATATCATCGCATGGGTTACCTTTTATTGGCATTGGAAACACATCCCATTATGGCAGGGTAATGTTTCACAATTTAATGAATCCTCTACTTGTTTGATGGGATGGTTAAGAGATTATCTATGGTTAAACTCTTCTGCAACTTATCAATGAATATAACCCTTTTGGTATGAATAGTTTATCGGTACGGGCATGGATGTTCTTATCTGGACATCTTGTTTGGGCTAATGGAGCTATTGGCAAGAATTGATTGAATCTTTAGCGAGGGCTCATGAACGGACACCTTTGGCTAATTTGATTCGATGAAAAGATAAGCCAGTGGCTCATTCCATTGTGCAAGCAAGATTGGTTGGATTAGTCCACTTTTCTGTAGGTTATATAATCACTTACGTAACTTTCTTGAATGCCTCCACATCAGGATATTTTGGTTAACTTAGTGAATTCTTTTTTTTTACCCTATCCCTCAAAAACAAAAATATCATTTATTTCGATGAAGAGGAGGTATGTACCTTCTTATATTTTCCATCTAGGAACCGAACTGTATAAAATAGGAACAGAACATTATGGCAAGAAAAAGTTTGATTCAAAGGGAGAAGAAACGCCAGAAATTGGAACAAAAATATTATTGGATTCGTCAATCCCAAAATGTGTCATAACCAAGAAATTCTAAATATCCCTTTATGGCCCCAAAATTCTCATTTCTTCATCAAAATCATTTTAAACATCTTGAAATTACACAATTGATATAAAATACTTCACATTTCCTAAAATTAGCTAAAATGCTCTAAATTCTAAAAAGCTACCAAAATAACCTAATTTTCACTAAAATTCTCTAAAATTACCAAAATAAAAAAAACCCTTAAAACCCTAAAATTTATAAAAATCTACACATTCCAATGATTTCACCAAAAATCATTCTGGACAACCTCAAATTATTCAAATTGCCTGATTCACCTCAAATCTCCACAAATTTGCTAGAATTCCAAAAAATTCTGAAATGCCCCAATAGCCCAAAAAATCTCATTTCTTCACCAAAATCATTTTAAATCTCTCAAAACTACCCAATTAATCTACAATACTCCACATTCCTTAAAATTAGCCAAATTGCCCAAAACTCTCTAAAACTACCAAAAAACTCAATTTTCACTTAAATTCTTCAAAATTACATAAGACCCTAAAAATCTCAAAATTTCTAGGACGTCCCTTAAAATGCTTCTAGAATACTCCAAGTTATTCAAATTGCTCAAATTCACTCATAATCTCAAAAAATTACCAAAATCCCAAAATTTCCCAAAATCCCCTTTTGGCACAGAAATTCTCATATCTTTACCAAAATAATTTTTAAACTCTCCAAAGTACATAATTGATCTAAAATACTCCACCATCCTTAAGACTAGACAAGTTGCCCAAAATTCTCAAAAACTACCAAAATAACACATTTTTTACCAAGATTCTCCAAAATTACCAAAATGCCCTTGAAACCCTAAAATTCCAAAAAATCTCCAAATTCCTAAGATTAAACCAAAAATAATTCTAAACCACTTCAAATTATTTAAATTGCCCGAATTCTCCCCAAATCACCCAAAATTAGCCAAAATCCAAAAAATACCAAAAATGCGCATATGGACCAAAAATTCTCTTTTTTTCAGCAAAATCATTTTAAACCTCTCAAAGTGACCCTAGTGATCTAAAATACTCCACATTCCATAAAACAAGCTAAATTGCCCTAAATCCTCCAAAACTACGAAATACTAAATTTCTACCAAAATTCTCCACAATTACTAAATTGTCTTTAAAACCCTAAAAATCCAAAAAAAATTCAAATTCCTAAGATATCAAAAAATTCATTGTAATCCACGCCAGATTTTTCAAATTGCCCAAATTCACACCAAATCTCCCAAAATTAGCCAAAATCTGAAAAATTCTAAAAATGCCAAAAATGCCCATGAATTCCCATTTCTTCACCAAAATCATTTTAATCCCCTCCTAATTACCCAATTGATCTAAAATACTTCACATTCTTTAAAACTAGCCAAATTACCCTAAATTCTCCAAAACTACCAAAAATTTTCACCAAAATTACCAAAATGCCATTAAAAACCTAAAAATCCCAAAAATATCTAAATTCCCTAAATTTCACCAAAATATATTCTAAAGCACTCCAAATTATTCAAATTACACAAATTCGCCCCAAATCTCTCAAAATTAGCCAAAATCCCAAAAGTTTCAAAATGCCCTATAGCCCAAATATTCTCATTTATTCCCCAAAATTATTTCTAACATCTCCAAATTACCCAATTGATCTATGCTACTCCACATTCATTAAAAATAGACAAATTTCCTGAAATTCTCCAAAACTACAAAAAAATCAAATTTTCATAAACATTCTCCAAAATTAAAAAAACACCCAGAAATCCTTAAATCCTTAAAATCTACAAATTTCTATGATTTCACTGAAAATCTTTCTAAACCACTCCAAGTTATTCAAATGACCATATTTACACTTAATCTCCCAAAATTAGCTAAAATTCCAAATATTCCCAAAATGCCCATATGGCTCAAAAATTTTCATTTCTTCACAAATATCTTTTCAAACCTGTTTGAATTACTCAATTGATCTAAAATACATCATTACTTAAAACTTGCCAAATTACTCTAAATTCTCCAAAACTACCAAAATAACTCAAATATCACCAAAATTCTCCAAAATTACCAAAATGCTCTCTAAACTCTTAAAATCCCAAAAATCTCTAAATTTCTATGATTTCACCAAATATAATTCTAAATAACTCTAAGTTAATCAAATTGCCTAAATTTACCCCCACATAGCCCAAAATTATTCAAAACCTCAAAAATTCTTTAAATGCATTTATACCCCGAAAATTCTTATTTCTTCACCAAAATCTTTCTGAATCTCTCCAAATTACTCAATTGATCTAAAATACTTCACATTACTTAATACTAGCCAAATAGCCCTAAATTATCTAAAACTGCCAAAATAACCCAATTTTCACCAAAATTCTCCAATAAAACCCTCAAAATCTTAAGAAACTTCAAACTCCTAACATTTCACAAAAAAACATTAAAAACCACCTCAAATTATTCAAAGTGCAAAATTCACCACAAATCTCATAAAATTAGCTAAATTCCCAAAAATTTGTAAAATGCCCCTATGGCCCAAAAATTCTTAATTCTTAACTAAAATTATTTTAAACATCTTCAAATTACCCAAGTGATCTAAAATTCTCCACATTCCATGAAACTAGCCAAATTGCCCTAAATTCTCCAAAACTAACAAAAATACCCAATTTCTACAAAAATTCTCCAAAATTACCAAAATGCCAAAAAAATCCCAAATATCTCTAAATTTCTATGATTTCACCAAAAATTATTCTAAACTATTCCAAAGTATTCAAATTGACCATATTTGCCCCAAATCACCTAAAAATTTCAAAAATGCTTCTATGACCAAAAAATTCTCATTTCATCACAAAAATCATTTTAAACATCTCAACATTACCCAATTGATCTAATATACTTCATATTTCTTAAAACTAATCAAACTGCCCAAAATTCTCTAAAACTACCATAATAACCTAATTTTCACGAAAATTATCATAATGCTCTTGTCGGCACTATTTTTAGGTTGTGTGTTTTATTTTGAAAAAGGGCGTCGCCTAACGGAAATTGTGCGGCGAATTTCTAATTTAATTTAAATAAATAATTTGAAAAGTAATATTTGATTTTGAAAATAATTTTAAATTTGAAGATTTTAAGATATGAAATCAAACCGATCTCACATCCCAAATAGTTTATATAAACGAGCACCACACCACAAACCACGTATCTATCCCTAAGGATAGTACACAACGCTCGACGAGTGGGGCTCGATTAAACAAACTAAAAGATTTGTGACATCCGTTTGGTCTGCGAACAAATTTTATAAGCCGACAAATTCCTCTGCTTAATATGAAAGTATTAAACAGGGTTTATATTACCTGGTTCTTTAAATCACCTAAGAAAACTCTCGATAATAATCAATAATTTTGCTCTCAAGAATTTCAAAGTTTAAGTTTTCATGGGATTGAATTTTGGAATTTCAATAGGGAATGGATCAAATTTGGGACATTTTGTTTTGGGAATTCAAAGGAAGAAAGGCAGGAGAAATTACGGATCTGGAGCGAACTTCGGTAATTTCCCGACTATCCTATTGTTTGGCTTGGATTTAGGAAAGTCCTAATGTTTATTTAGTATTTCAATCTTGCCAATTTTAATTAATTTGGACTTATATTTGTATGATAGAATCATACAAATAGCCTCGAAGATGTGAGGGTTTATGTCGTATCGGACGACTACCTCGGAATCCTAAGACCGGTTAGGGCTTAATTTGCAATACAAATGCCTAACAAAAGGTTGAGGATTTATGTTGCACTTAGTGCAAACTACCTCGAAATCCTATGGCTTTGTTGTTTAATTCTAAGACAGTTTTTTGATGTAGATTCAAGTTTTCATTGACGACGATGGTTATGCTTGCCCACTATGCTCCAAGCTCCTTGTTGTTGCAGAGGTTTAGTTATAGAAGTCATAAATCAGGAGATGAGAAAAGTGTTTTGGTTTAGAGAAAATATTAATTTCCAAGTGTTTTTTGTGTTTTAATTAAAACAAATCTTAAAGTTGATTATAACGACACTGGTTAAGATCCCACGATTCCATCCTTCCGCATCATTATTTTTATCGGATTCACTTAGTCCGGATGAATTTGCTAAACTCAACCGAATGAGTTCCACACTTTCATTTAGACCGTGGGAAATCCCGTTAGCAACACGTAGGTTACATCATCCGAGGTATTCCCGATCAACCAACAGGACGTTTTAATTTAGTTGTAATTGTAGTTTTGTGTTCTGTTGAGTTTTTTTATATTTTGAAATGTTGTGGCGGTGAATTTTATCTTGTAATGACTTTTAATTTAGTTTTGGTTTCAATTTTAGGGACTATCCTAAAGGTGTGGGTTTTCATGCAACAGTTATTTATCATGCAAGAAAAGGTAAGTGCGATGCAATTAAAGAAATTTCAATAAGATAAATTGCAATAAAATAAAAGCGTACCTGGAGGGTCTTCCCGTCATCCCAAGCTGCACTTAAAACACAATTAGAATATTTAAGCAAGTTCCTAGGTAAAGATAAGGGAAGGGTTATGGTTTTCTACCAAATTCCTAATCCTATAGCTAGTCATTTCCTATGACGTCTAGGTTCTTGTGTTTTGGTTTGAGGGCGATTTTCTTCATCAAATAATAATTAAGTTCAATTGTTCTTATGAACATCCTATCATATCAAGGAAGTGCTTAAGGCAAATCTTAAACATCTTTTCAATATTTCTAGGATTGTTTTAAGTCCAAATGAATTCAATTACACAAATGAATTAATCGTCCGAGAATTCAAGTTTTGTTGTTATCTTACTCAGTGAACTAGGACATTTGAATATCCTATAAGTGAAGTAACATTTCATTTAACATTCTGTTTAGGAGTTATGACAATAAAAGCTTTCGGGGGCAAATTGGTATTCAAATGGTTTGTGATATACTTTAACTTCAGTTAAAGGGTTTAAATTTGGAATAGTGTTCAAGTTGCTTTATATTTAATTTCTTTCATGTCTCAGGTGATGTTATTTTTAATTTAACTTTAATTTAATTTAATTTAATTTTAACTTTAATTTAATTTAATTTAATTTTAACTTTAATTTAATTCAATTTAATTCAATTTAGTTTGATTTGATGTTAAATTAATTTAGTTTAATTTGATTTAATTTCCTTTAATTTAATTTAATTTGATTTAATTTGATTTAATTTAATTTAATTTAATTTAATTTAATTTAATTTAATTTAATATGTTTTAATTTAATTTAATTTAATTTAATTTAACATTTTTTAATTTAATTTAGTTTAATTTAATTTAATTTAATTTATTTATTTAATTTAATTTAATTTAATTTATTCATTTAATTTAATTTAATTTGTTTATTTAATTTAATTTAATTTAATCTTTAATTTAATTTTATTTTTAATTTTAATTTAATTGAAAATTTAAAAAGAGTTTAATAATTTAACCTTTTTATTTAATTTAATGGTTAACTCCTTTAACATTTTAAAACTTAAATTTGAATTATCCCTTTTTAGTTAGGAATTAAATATTATTGAAATGATTAATTTAGGGATTTTTTTTAAATTAAAGAATAAATCTCTTCCTAATAATATCCCTATTTTAATAATACCAATTTTATTATTCTTCCCAAATTTAATGAATTATTTAATTAAGGTTTAATTCAATTATTTTAAATTGTTTAATGGGTTTCTACCCTTTAATTATTTAAATTTCATTCATCCAAATCAGATTAAGATCAAATATTTTACTTGTTAATTTTATTAAACCTAAAGTTTTAATTAAGGGTTAAAATTTTAATTACCATTTTGCCCTTCAAGCTTAATAATTTCATAACTCAATAAATTGAGCTTAAATGAACTTGAAATTTTTATGTGACTTCACTCATATGCCAATAAAGACATGAGAGGAGAAAATGTGATTTTTCTGTCTTTAATTTATTTATATAATTATTTTTGGTGGAAAATAGGAATTTCCAAGGAAAATTTAATAACATGACCAAGGGAGAGTTTCTGTCCTTAAGAAAATTATGGGACATTCCTAATGACCAGAGGACCACTTGGACTAATTTTGGTGATTTTTAAATTATATTATTTTTATTATAATTATTTTAAGTTTTGGAGTGTTAATTAATTTAAAAATAAAATAAAGGTTGAAAAATGAATTTTATATTTTTCAAAAATCTCTCTGATATCAAGGAAATCAGAGAATCAATTTTTTGCAATTTTTTGATTTTTCTATGATTTATTATAATTATTTTAGTGAAAATGCTAGAAAATACATTTTTTTTTAATTTTAAAATTACCCTAAGGCTTTAAAATTTAATATCTCATTAAATAGACCTAAGAAAAATATGGGGTTTGTTCCTAAGTGATTCAAATTTAAAATGTGACATTTTGGTGAATTTTGTTATTTTTGTGATTTTTATTATTTTTTAATTATTAAAAATATTAAAATAATATTAAATATCAACTTTTTTAGAAAATTGAAATTTTAATTTTTTTTAAATTCCCCTAATATCAGAGAGGCTCCAAAACCAATTTGGTGAATTTTTGAAAGTTATGTTGAAAGTTATGAATTTTTAAAGTTCAAATTGACTAAATGGCTTAATCAACCCATTTAGTAGGGCTAACCAAGTCCAATTGCCTTCAAATTTTTATGGTGGGTTCCTCTGATCCTAAAGGTCAATGGAGAATTGATTTCAAGTCAATTTGATGTATGGTTAACTCTAATTAATTAGGGACCTATTTTTGGTGTTTAAGCCAATTAGGGTTATTTTAAATGAACTAATTCAAAACCTATTTTTCCTAGGGTCCTCTCGGTCATAAGGGACATCACCAAATTTTCCTAGAATTTATTTCACAACATGCTAATTATTGGAATTAAAATACTCAAAACGAGTAACATGAATTTGAAAAATCAATAACTTCTCATAGGGATGGCCTCGACTTTGGAAAATTCAGGGAATGTTCCCAAATTCGGAGGCTTCAAAAGCCCTATGGTCTCATGCCATGGTGAATTTCCTATATGCATGGAGAATTAAAATAATGCAGACAAGTAAATAAATTATTAAAAATAAAATACTTGATGAAATTAAATGATTTCTTTTCCACATTATTCTCCTCTGTTCACTGAGCAAGATGGTATTTTTATTTTATTTTTATGATTTTCCTACACAAAGTTATGCATTTTTGAAGTTTAGGGAATTAAATAAATAGGAAAATCCCTAATTTTCTATTTATCCGAGTCGGCACCGCGTCATCCTCGGCATCTCCGAACGGCCACGCGACGCGCTCCCATTCGACGCCGCTGCTTGAGTCAGCAGCCCGGGTCCCGCCTTCCGCTTATCATCTGCCGATCCGACCTAATCTGAGCCGTCCGTCCGCGCGTGTATTGAATGAACGACATCCATTCATCGTCCCCAAGCCTCCTAGCCCGAGAACCGTCCATCTTCTAGGCCTAAGATCTCACTCGATACCTAACCAAATTTAACGTTCTTATGCTCTATGGATTCGTCTCGAGAAGACGAACACATCCATACGGTTTATGTGGCATGAAATCGACTTAATGAGAATGTAGAATGTTCGAAGCTTGGGAAGAAGAGTGAGGCCATACCTTTGCTCGGAGAAGTGTGTCTTCGATCCGAGGGTTGTTTCACCTTCGATTGGATCCCGACTAGCTCCGGATGAAGTCTCCCGGTCCAGTGAATCGCTCAGGTAGGATTTCGACCACAGCACGATCACAAAGCTTCGGAGGCCGGAGCAACCGGGTAGCTTCGGAGATGGGGCTTTTGCGGTGGACACCTTCTCTTGGTCCGGTGAAGGTGTAGGACCAATCAATTTGAGGATCGATCCACTCGTGGAGAAGTGTCCTGGTTTTGGGTGGAATTTCGGCTGAGAAATTGGATTTTGTCAGTGGAGATTAGGGCAAATTGACACTGGGGATCAACTGCTCTAAGGGTGGGAAAGGGTTTGGAACAATTTTGGCAGAGTTTCGGCAAGGATTGTGCAACTCTCCTCTCATGGCCATGAGGGGGTGGTGTTTAAATAGGAGAGGGTGGAGGGCCTCCCAGGGAGAGTTGGGGCTTGGGATCACCTGCTCCGGCATGGGAAGAACGAGCCATGGTGGCCATTGGGCATGGGGCATCTCAGCAAGGGAGAATTCCAAAATTGGCTCACATGTGAGCTCTCGGCCATGGTGTTTTCCTGCGACCTGGTGGTTGGCCGGCCAGGCATTGGTCATCATCTTGTTCAGGTGGGTCAGTGCTGGGGTTTAGTGTAGGCAATTGGCAAATGCCATGTGTAAAAGGCTTGGATTAGAATGGAGTGGGAGAGGGCTCATTTTAGCTCAAATTGGTCAACCCCTCCATTTGGGCTAGGTGCACCACCCAAGGCCTGGTTTAGGCTGAATAGAAAGTGATTTAAGTCAACTTAATCAGTGGGGAATGGTCACCATCCAAGTACAATTAAGCTTAAGCAAGGTTTAGTGGAATCATGGGAGTGGTTAATCACCTTTAGGAATTAAGGAAAGGTTCTCCTCCTTTTGGCCAAAATGGCATGGTGACATGTAAAGAGGCTCTCATGGCTTCCATGTGGCTCATGCATGGCTTCAAGGCTCACCTTTGGCTTGGGAAAAGTCAAGTCAATTTTATGGAAATGGATTTAAGAAAAATTTTGGTATTTAGGGGTGATTTGGCATGTGGCTTGATTTGGAATTATTTGATGATGGGATTATAACTTAGGGAATGGCTTTGATTAAATGGATGGCAAATGGAAATATCATGTGGGTTTTAGGGTCAATTTTGGGCTTTTGTATTTGGTAGAAATGGGCTTTTAAAATGGTTTAGGGAAGTGGGCTTTTGGATTTTAAAATGGATTTTAGGATGGAATTTTGGCAAAGGTTTGGGCCAAATAATTGTTGGGTTTAGCTCATAGATGTGTCATGAGTGACTTGGAGCAAATTGGGAGTGATTTGGGTTTGAATTGGGTTGAATTTGGGCTTCTTTGGTGAATGGGCGAATGTAGGTCAAATTGGGCTAACTTGGGCCAATGTTGGGCTAGGGTTTAAATTGATGTAAAATTAATGTTGAGAAATGTTTATGGGAGTGTTTCAAAGAGGTTTTGACTTTGGTTGGGCTTTGATTTTGGGGTTCGGGCTCATTTTGGGTTAGGTTTGGGTTTAGGTCAAAATTGGGCCTTTTAGCTTTGGATTGAATTTGAGTGGGGTTTGGGTCTAAATGTTGGGCAAATCATGTTAGTTTTTTGTTTTTGGGGATGCTGAGGAAGATTTAGAAAAGATTTGGGGTTAATTGGAGTTGAATTGGGTGAGTTTGGGTTAGGTTTGGGTCATGGGTCCAAATTGGGCTTTAAGGCCAAAAGTGAAATTGGATCCAAATGTCAATCAAATTGGACTTGGATTTAGTCTAGATTGGTATTGGGAATATTTAATTGAAGTTTAGAATTGAATCGGACCGGAATTTGGGTCAATCGGGTAGGTTTGGCTTGACATTGGGTTCACTTTGGGTTTAAAATGGGTCAAATTGGGGGTTTTGATAAAAGTGGGGTAAATTGACAAAATTGGCCCATGGTGTAGTTGAACAAAATGCAATTAGGAATATTTGGGATATTCTAAAACTTTATGAGAATTTTCTGAATTTTTGGATTTTTAGGTCAGGAGGGGTATTTTGGGTATTTGGAGGGTATTGGGAGGTATTTTTGGAATTTTTGGTATTTCTGGGTATGGATGATCAATTTGAGTGATGTGGAAATGTTTGGGATTGGTTTTGAGGAATTTTGGGTGATTTGGGAATTTTGGAAATTTTGGGTAGTTTCAAGGTCATTTGGTATGTTAGGCGGGTGTAGGGTCCCGGGGGTCAAAAATTGAAAATTTGGAAAAATGAAGATTGGGTGAATATAAGTGGAATAAAATCATTTTGGTTGAGCCATGAAGCCATACCAAGCCCACATGAGCCATGAAGCCATACCAAGCCCACATGAGCCATGAAGGGACTCATTTGAGGCATTCACTATGTTGTTCCTAACCCTCTTAGCCAAGGGCTTAGGGGTTATGGACCATCCATGCGAATCACCTACTTGAGTCGGAGGTCAAGTTAGGTATGGGTGTGGTTTTAGGAGGTGTGTGAAAGTGTAGTGTATGAGTGTAGTGTGTGTGTAAGTCAGCCCCTTCACTGCACTGTGCCACCTGTGGCGGTCCTAAGGCCAAAGAGTCCTATAGGAACCCATCCTTTAAACTTCCACATTTGATTTTCAACCCTCTAGGTGATTAGGGGTCTACAATCAAGTTTGTGGAGTTTGCAGTGGAGTTTAGAAGTGGTTTGAATTTCTAAGTGGTGGGTCCCAATTCTAATCCTCTAAGATAGTCAAAGGAAAAGCCTAAGGCTAGATCCTAAGTACTAAAAAGAAGAAGAGAAGACCTCATCAAAAATGAGGTCAACAAATGGACCCCCAATAGGTGTGGTGAGCTGACGGAGCACACCGCGCGTATTAGTGTTGACCGAAGCGATCAGGAAAACCAACACAGATGTCCAAGTGACAGACTTAGGACGAAGTAGAAGAGTTTCCGCTGGGGAGTGTCAAGTATATCTCTGAAACTGGAGATTCCTGAACTCTCGCTGGGGAAAGGAAAAGGAGGTGAATCCCAAATCACATGATCTGGGGGAATTCAATTTAGATTTCATTTTGTTTCAATTTAAGTTTGGATGTGTAATTTTAGATTTTGATTTTTAATTTAGATTGAAGTTTGATTTAAAATCAATTTGAGAAAATTTGGATTAGAAACGAGAATTGAAACCCAGGTTCCAATCTCGGGATTGCAAAGAAAACTGGAATTTAGGTACCAGCCTTGGAATGAGAATCGGAGATTAAGTGTCGATTGAAAAGGATGAGAATCAGAATTTAGGTGCTGATCTCGAAAGTTTAAACGAAGCTGGAGTTGAAATTTAAGTATCAATCCTGGGAGAGAATCGAAATTTAAGTATAGATCTCGAAAGATGGGAGGCAGAATTTAGGTACTGTCCCCGAAAGAGAACTTGAATTTAGGTATGAGACTCGAAAGTTGAGAATTGAAATTTAGGTATCAATTCAGATGAGAATCAAAATTTAGGTATCGATCTCGGAATGAGAACTGGAATTTAGGTACCAGTCTCGAAAATTTTAAATTGAAATTTAGGTATCAATTTGGATGAGAATCAAAATTTAGGTATCGATCTCGGAATGAGAACTAGAATTTAGGTACCAGTCTCGGAAATTTTGAATTGAAATTTAGGTATCAATTCAGATGAGAATCGAAATATAGTATCGATCTCGGAATGAGAACTCGGAATTTAGGTACCAGTCTCGGAAATTTTGAATTGAAATTTAGGTATCAATTCGGATGAGAATCGAAATTTAGGTATCGATCTCGGAATGAGAACTGGAATTTAGGTACCAGTCTTGGAAGTTGAGAATTGAAATTTAGGTATCAATTCAGATGAGAATCAAATTTTAGGTATCGATCTTGGAATGAGAACTGGAATTTAGGTACCAGTCTCGAAAATTTTGAATTGAAATTTAGGTATCGATTCAGATGAGAATCAAAATTTAGGTATCGATCTCGGAATGAGAACTGGAATTTTGGTACCAGTCTCGGAAATTTTGAATTGAAATTTAGGTATCAATTTGGATGAGAATCAAAATTTAGGTATCGATCTCGGAATGAGAACTGGAATTTAGGTACCATTCTCGGAAATTTTGAATTGAAATTTAGGTATCAATTCGGATGAGAATCGAAATATAGGTATCGATCTCGAATGAGAACTCGGAATTTAGGTACCGATCTCGAAATTTTGAATTGAAATTTAGGTATCAATTCGGATGAGAATCGAAATTTAGGTATCGATCTCTGAATGAGAACCGGAATTTAGGTACCAGTCTCGGAAATTTTGAATTGAAATTTAGGTATCAATTTGGATGAGAATCGAAATTTAGGTATCGATCTCGGAATGAGAACTGGAATTTTGGTACCAGTCTCGGAAATTTTGAATTGAAATTTAGGTATCAATTCGGATGAGAATCGAAATATAGGCATCGATCTCGGAATGAGAACTGGAATTTAGGTACCAGTCTCGGAAATTTTGAATTGAAATTTAGGTATCAATTCGGATGAGAATCGAAATTTAGGTATCGATCTCGGATTGAGAACTGGAATTTAGGTACCAGTCTCGGAAGTTGAGAATTGAAATTTAGGTATCAATTCAGATGAGAATCAAAATTTAGGTATAGATCTTGGAATGAGAACTGGAATTTAGGTACTGGTCTCGAAAATTTTGAATTGAAATTTAGGTATCAATTCGGATGAGAATCGAAATTTAGGTATCGATCTCGAAATGAGAACCGGAATTTAGGTACCGATCTCGGAAGTTGAGAATTGAAATTTAGGTATTAATTCGGATGAGAATCAAAATTTAGGTATCGATCTCTGAATGAGAATCGGAATTTAGGTACTGGCCTCGGAAATTTTGAATTGAAATTTAGGTATCAATTCGGATGAGAATCGAAATTTAGGTATCGATCTCGGAATGAGAACTCGGAATTTAGGTACCAGCCTCGGAAATTTTGAATTGAATTTTAGGTATCAATTCGAATGAGAATCGAAATTTAGGTATCGATCTCGAATGAGAACTGGAATTTAGGCACTCGGCCTCGAAATTTTGAATTGAAATTTAGGTATCAATTCGGATGAGAATCAAAATTTAGGTATCGATCTCTGAATGAGAACTGGAATTTTGGTACCAGTCTTCGAAATTTTGAATTGAAATTTAGGTATCAATTCGAATGAGAATCGAAATTTAGGTATCGATCTCGAATGAGAACTCGGAATTTAGGTACCGATCTCGAAGTTTTGAATTGAAATTTAGGTATCAATTCGGATGAGAATCGAAATTTAAGTATCGATCTCGGAATGAGAACTCGGAATTTAGGTACTCAGCCTCGAAATTTTTAATTGAAATTTAGGTATCAATTCGGATGTGAATCGAAATTTAGGTATCGATCTCGGAATGAGAACTGGAATTTAGGTACCAGTCTCGGAAATTTTGAATTGAAATTTAGGTTTCAATTCGGATGAGAATCGAAATTTAGGTATCGATCTCGGAATTAGAACTGGAATTTAGGTACCAGTCTCGGAAATTTTGAATTGAAATTTATGTTCATTTTGTTTGTCTTTTAATGATTCAAATTTTATTTTATCGTTTATTTAATGTTCATGTGAATTTGGTGTTCGTCATTTTTAGATTTTTTTTTTTTTTTTACGGAAAATTTTTTTATTCTCTTTTTTATTTCTTTTTTGTTCTTTGTTCGAAGTTCATTTAACTTTAATGGCGTTTCCCAGTCAATTTACACAAAAGAGGTGAAGGCCAAAAATGTGACATGGTCACTTTCATTCCAATCATGTCGAAGATACATCATACAACTCGATCTGGAATACATCTCATACAATCCATGTAGACTCAAAAAGGACTATGTATGATCTTTTGTCGATCCACCCGAAGAAGCATCTGTCAAAAATCCATGTCTGAATAGTGGGGTACATGGTCAATAACATCACCTTCCAAGCCATCCTTGGCAAGGATGTCGTATGGATGTACATTGGAGGTGTGATATCTTCCATGTAGCTCACAGCTCGTAAGGCCGGAGGCTCTCTAGCTCCGGGTCTGGGCCGGAAATGGTAAGGTGTCTTCCCGTCGTCCATCCTCCCGAAAGTAACCGAGATCCGCTTCACTCGTACTCCCGGTATGCAATGCTTAGCGATATCCGCTCCGTTGCCCTTCGGCATCATGACGGAACCTACCGGTAATGGTATCTTCACCGGCCCTCGGAACTCACTCCGGGCCTCGCTATCCGGAGGTCGGATCCGAACATGATGTTACACTCGTTCGAGAAAGAGACGTGCGTAGAAGGTCCGACAAAGTCGTGGTGATCTATGTGTGAGGGTATGCAGTCACCCCGCTTGTAGATGTTAATAATGCAGCTATTGGGTATGCAATCTGCTGGCAGTACTCTCCATGTTATCAATCTCTTTACCATTCTCTTGATGACTAATGGCATCGGATCCACTTGCCCATGACGGAGTATTCCCGGTGGTTTTCCCTTCCTGTCCTCCGCAAAGTTGTAACAGCATCCACATTGTATTGTAATTCTTCCGTTCCCTGGCATCCATCTCCGGGATTCTGAGTAGGTGTTTTCCCTTAGGCGGCCTGCTCGGCCCATTCTTTTCAAATCTCGGATGCAATCCACGATTTGTTGTTGTTCATACTCTGAGAATAGGTCTGTATGTAGCTCGAGGCCCTCTAGTATATTGATCCTTGTGCCTCTAATTCTCTCGAAGTATTCAAAGGTTTTCTTTTCGACAATCTGCATTCTCTCCAGCTCGTATTCCGGAATAATATGCAGATGGCAAGGCCTGGTGACATATTGTGGGATGTACGGTTCAATCCCTTCACGTTTTCCTGCATACCTCGGCTCCTCGGGGATGATGTTCGTCGGGACATCCCCCGGGGTTGCTTCTGCAATAAGGTCATGCATTACTGGTGGTTCTATCTGGTAGCATGGTATTCTTCTTTCTTCTGATCTTTGTGAGATTTCCCTGGTCCTTTCTGTTATCCTAGGAGTTGGCCTCCTTTCTTCAGGTTCCTGGTGAACCGGTGTCCTTGAAGTGTACGTACTGGCAGTAAGCAATCGGCTCGTCGCGCCGGTCCGCGCCTAGTTTTGTTAACATCTTACGGATACGGCGATTCTTATTTCTTCGTTGCGTTGCCGTGAGAGTAGCTCTTCGAACTTCTTGAATCTCCGCGGGCGCGGCGCCGACAAGCTCGCCTTCGCCGTAGCGACTGACGTACTTCATTTTCTTATCTTCTTCAGGTGTTTGCCTTTCTTTTCTTGTCGTTGGATTGGTGGCTTAGGCCACCCACTTTCATCACTTGTCCGCTCAGGCGCTATTCTCGATCAACCGGGACCCAGCCACTTTCCTCGTATCGTAGGCCTGCTGGTGCGAAATCCGAGTCAATCTCGATTATCACTCCATCTTTCACCCTCTTTTCATTGAGTTCAAGGCTTACGCCATTTCTAAAGTTCAGGACTAACCGCCTGTTCGACATTTCCCTGCGAAAAGACAAGGAAAAGGATCAGGGGCTGTACTAAGAACAAGAACATTAAGAAAATGTTTATTAAAGGCATTTTTTTATTATACTTTTTGTATTTTTAAATTTAATAGGAATGAAGTGGGAAAAGATCAGGAAAAAGATCTTGATTTGGAAAAGAAAACAAGGAAAACTTTATTATCATGATTTTATATATCTTAGCACATTTTATTATTTTTGGGTTCGGACCTAATCATAAGTAATTACTTCGCCCGTGTTTCTTAGGGATGAAGAATTCATTCCTTCGAAACATCAGGTAGCGTAATACTTTTTTAAGTATCGTCCGTTGATTGGAAGTATATGTCGTTCTCCCCGGCAATTCACTAGCCGGTAGGAACCTCCCGAGTATACCGCTTCAACCATAAACGGCCCTTCCCGAGTGGGTTCAAAATTTCCTCCTATCTTGCGGTGTGCAAGAATGGGTCTTCGAGAACGAGAACTAAGTCACCAACTTTAAAGGTTCTCGGGCGGACCAGCTTGTCATGGGCTTGAACCATCTTAGCTTGGTATAGTTCTAAATTCCGTCGTGCTCGCAAGTCTTTTCCCTTCCGGGCTTTCTAATACTTCTAGTCGTAATTTGGCGTTCTCTTCCGTCGCGATCTTATTTACAACTCGCGATTCCGAGTGAAGGAAGCTGATCCTCTAAAGGTAACAATGCCTCGGACCCGTACACCAGAGCGTAAGGTGTAGCTTGAGTAGGAGTTCTGAAGGTTGTTCGGTAGGCCCATAAGGCTTCTAACAACTTCTCGTGCCAATTTCTCTTATTATTGTCCAAAGTTTTCTTTAAGATTTGAACGAGAGTTTTATTAAAAGCCTCAGGGAGGTCGTTTGCTCTTGGGTAGTAAATTGTCGAGTATCGCCGGCCGATTCCGTGTCTCCCGACAAAATTGTTGATTTGCGTGCTTCCGAATGCTGACCCATTATCCGAGATAATCCTGCGCGGCACTCCAAAACGGTAGACAACTAGGTTCTTGAAAAACTGTAGCACGTGGTGTGCTTTCACTTTTCTGAGTAGAACTGCCTCTGCCCACTTTGAAAAGTAATCTGTAGCCGCAAGAATGAAGCGATGTTCTTTTGAAGATAGTGGTTCTATCGGACCCACTATATCTGTGCCCCAACATTCAAATGGCCATGACGCAATTGTCGGATGTAGCACATTTGGAGGTTGGTGTAGAACCACTCCGTGCACTTGGCATTGGTGATGCCTCTCGGCGATTTTCATGCAATCGGTCATCATCGAGGGTCGGTAGTACCCTAGTCTTTTAATTTTCATTTTCATCTTCGGACCCGACCGGTGAGCGCCACGTAGTCCCGAATGCACCTCTTTAACAATTTCACGGGCCTCGTACCCGCTTAGGCACCTTAGCCACATTCGATCAAAAGACCTTCCGTATAACGTGTTGTTTAATAATGCGTAAGACGCAGTTCTTTTCTTGATCCGATAGGCTAGCGACCTATCGTCTGGTAGTTTTCCTGTTTGCAGGTAATCTATTAATGGCTGTCGCCAATCTTCTGTGTTTTCTGTCACTGTTGCAACTCATTTTTCTACTTTTCCTGATATGTGTATCGTGTCTATGTCGAGCTTTGATAGGACCTGATGTCCGTGAACTGACACTTCCACTGATTCATCTTGCAAACAGGCAAATTCTTTTGTGATGCGAGCTAACGCATCTGCTAAGACATTTTCTTTTCTGGGAATTTTGTAGATTGTCACATTCGGAATTTGTTCCAACAACTGTATGGCATACTGGAAATATTGCTCGAGTCTTGGCTTTAAAATTCTTTACTGTCCGGCGATCTGTTGAATGATCAATTGCGAATCCCCGTAGATGTTGATGTCTGTTATCCCCATTTGAATAGTTAATTCCAGTCCCGTTATGAGTGCTTCGTATTCTGCTTCATTGTATGTACACAGTTCTATCAAGTGGTAAGAGTATCTTAACATCCCCCGCTCCGGTGTTATAAAGATTAGCCCGATTCCTGCCTTACCAGGCACTATTACTTGCGATTCTTCGTCTTTGTGTGCTGAAGATGCTCCGTCGAAATATAATTCCCAACGTCAATCATCGTGGTCTTCTAGGCTCATTATTTGTTCATCCGGAAAATCGTCATCGAGAGGAGATTCCGCCGCAAAGGGTGTGCTCGCGAGGAAGTCTGCTAGGACTTGTCCCTTTACGGCATGAAGAGGCACGAAAGTTATATCGAATTGCAATAATATCATCGACCATCCGGCAAGTCTATCGGAAAGTGTTGGACGAGTCATCAAGTATTGCAATGGATTAAATTTCGAGATCAGGTTGACCTTATGAGAAAGCATGTAGTGCCTAAGCTTTTGAGCGGCGAAGATCAGGGCCAAACAATGCTTTTCAATTGCGGGATATCTTATTTCTGTTGGAAGTAAACGACGGCTTAAGTAGTAAAGAGCATTTTCTTTACCCTCATCATTGACCTGGGCTAACAGGCTCCGAGAGAGTCGTCTAAAGCCGCGGTATAAAGTATCGCTGGTCTACCCGAGACCTGGGCTGCTAACACAGGAGGTGTCATTAAATATTGTTTAATGTCCTCGAAGGCCTTCCGGCATTTCTCTTCCTAAATAAATTTGGCGTCCTTTTTAACTAATGCCGAGAAAGGCCGACACCTACTCGACAAGTTTGAGATAAAGCGTCGAAGATATGCCGACTTCCCTTGAAAAGATCATAGTTGTTTTAAGGTTTTGGGAGGCGGCATTTCTAAGATAGCTTTAATCTTTTCCGGTCGATTTCAATTCCACGATGTCGGACAACGAATCCTAAGAATTTCCGGAGGTGACACCGAAGGCGCATTTTAAGGGATTCATCTTAAGGTTAAATTGTCTTAATCGTTCGAAAACAATTCTCAAATCATACGAGTGGTTTTCCTTTACTTTGCTTTTGATGACCACATCGTCCACGTAGCATTCGACTTGATTGTGGATGAGATCATCAAAAATTCTTGTCATCGCTCTGGTAGGTTGCTCCTGCGTTCTTCAGTCCGAATGGCATCACTGTGTAGCAATATACTCCGATCGGCATTCAGAATGTTTTAAGCTTTTCATCTTCTGGAGCAATTTTTATCTGGTTGTATCCTGAAGATCCATCCATGAATGAGAATATTTCATGTGTTGAAGCAATATCGATCATTAATTCTGGGATCGGTAGAGGGAATTCGTCTTTTGGACATGCCTTGTTTAAATCTCCGAAGTCCACACAAATTCCGATCCGACCATTCTTCTTTCGACCGGCACCACATTGGCTAACTAAGTCGAGTATTGTTCTTCACGGACAAATTTAGCGTCTATTAGCTTTTTAACTTCAGCTATGACTTGTTGTTCCATTTCTAGACGCATTCTTCCGGGACCTTGTCCGACCGGGACGTAGCTAGGATCCACTCCTAGCTTATGGACTGCAACCTCCGGAGATAAACCCGGCATCTCATCGTAGTTCCAAGCAAAACAGGTCTTTAAATTCCATTAATAACTTTATTATTTCTTCGAGTCTTCTTTATTGAGTAAGGAGCTAACAAAGGTAGGTCTAGGCTCTTCACTAGTACCTAAGTTAACTTCCGTTAACTCATCTATCGTAAATTTAATTTCTTCTTCGAATTCTGGTGGAGCGTCTCCAATTTGTAAATCTTCAAGTTCGTCTGTAGTTTCCATGCAGTTTTCATTAGACTTGCAAGTGACAACCAAACAAAATTCAGCATCGTCAACTGATCCTACTGTGCCGAATCCGAGTCCATGCTTTGAATTGGGTGGACGACCGGAGTTATTCCATAACTTTTCAAAATGTTGTGATTGGCCTTTTGTCCATTGTCGAGGCAAGAAACCACGCTGAATTAAATTTTGAACACAGGGAGAGTATCACTCAAAAGGTAATTCCATTAATTCTGATGAAGTGAAATCTTCAAATTGTACATTATTTTCAGCTTTGGAGGAAAGAGGACCACGGTAGAATTTGATTGGCTTTGCACCGCCGCTACGTACCTCTTTGACCACCATGCCTTCGATCTTATTAGAATGGATCGGGGTTAGGGTCATAGTATGTACATAGTGGTTAAACTTCTCGTACATCGATTTATATTCTTCATTCTTTTCATCTTCGAGAGAGATCTTGAATTGCGGCTTCTTCCGACTTATTGTCGCTGCTTCTTGTTTGATTCCTTTTTCTTCTTCGGAACTATCTTCCCAATCAACATTGATGGCTGGTTTCCTCCGTCCAACTCGTCCTAACGTCTCTACCACGGCCTCGTCCCCGGCCTCGACCTCGGATGCGAGTTGTGGAGAAACCTTCACCATCTCGCCGTAAGGGAGTGGTGAGTGACTCGTTGGACTAGAACTTCGTTTCTTCATTGTCCCGAACTTTCTTTGCTTCATTCGTTATGGTATCTCCGGAGAAGTTTTTTTCTTCGGTGGTGCATAATAAGCTGCATCTTCATGGATTCCAATCTCATGTACGGAGAATGGTTGAAAGTCACCTTTGATGCACTGTTCCCCTCCATCGTAGTAATTGATGCACTGATGTAGAGATGATGGTACCATCCTGTTTTCATGTATCCATGGTCGGCCCAGTAGAGCGTTGAATGACGTTTCTGAATCAATTATGTGAAATTTTGCGGTTGTTTTTGCTAAGTCACTGGTCTTCATTAGTAGCATTATTGATCTGAGGGCTCTTTCTCCTTTCTGGTTGAATCCTCTTAATAACATTTTGTCTGCTTCTAGCTCGCGAGCATCAATTTCCAAGTATGCTAGTGTTCGAAGACTCATTATATTAATTGATGCTCCCGGATCTACCAATACTGCGGAGAGTGTAAACTTCCCAATTATAATCGAAATGTACAACGGTCGGTTGTGATCTCGTCATCCCAAGTAGTAGATCATTGTCCGTGAAGGTGACACCAAGTCGTTCTTTTAACGAACAAACCTCATCTAAGGAATCTCTAGCCATTCGAGCTAAGCAAAATTCTCGGATCGAAGTAAGGCCTCGATCGAGCTTCTCTCATCTCCTTTCGATAAGATGAGACCGTCGTAGATGCTCGCCTTGGCCGGTAGTTTCCTAAGATTTGCTAGCACTTTGTAGTCTACTTTATTTCCATGTGTCTCGGCTTCTTCTCGAATGGGTATTTCTTCCGCTCGGGTTGGTTCTTCTCGAACAACCACTCGCTTCCCTTTGTCCTTCGGACCCATTCTCGGAGGTAGAACTCTTCCACTTCTTAAGTTAACTTCGTAATTTCTTCGACTCTAGTGTCGAGCTCGCTGGTGTTTCTTCTTGAATTGGAATGACAAGTTCTTCTGGATTAGCTTCAGAGTCTGAAGGCTCTAACTCTATTGTGACTGGAGCTCCTCGAAACTCGCAGATAGATTCGTTGCTTGTTGAACTCTCGTAACCTCCTTGATGGATGTCTTCTTCGCCATTGTGATCGTCGAGATTGTGTATGATTTGAGAATTGTTATTGGTATCGAAATCGATGTCCGGATTGTCGCTAGTTACGTAATCGTTAGAAACAGTCAAAACGTAGCCAACCCCATCACCCTTATCATTATACGATCCCACCGAAGTGAGCAGATAATCATACAGAGTCAGAGGTTCGAGGGATTTCTCCCCCGAATCGGAAACAACTATCCTAGGATAAGCAGCCCCTAGTCTAGCCTTAGGAGCCTCGGTCTTCTCTTCTTCGTCGATTTTCTTGTTCTCTTCAATTTTTTCTCGTTGAGGTGGTTCTTCTATCGCAAGTGATAGTGCCGGCTTAACAGGTTTCGAACTCTGAATTGAAGCTCGCACCGAAGCGGTTTGGATGCTGTCTAAAATCTTTTTTGAAGACCTCGTCCAAGCGGTAGTCCATCCATCATCGACTGTATAGGGATCTATCGGAACGATGGGATCGGCCGAGACAACATTGACGGAACCTCCTTTCCGGGGTTCCTTCATGTACTCCTTCGGGATTGTTATATTCCTTTTCCGAAGGTTGTCATCGAGCCAACTTTTGAAGGTAATGCAATCTTCTATCTTGTGTCCAAGCATCCGGTGATAAGGGCAAAAGTTGGGATCACCTTTCTTGTTGACTTCTTCCGGTCTCTTAGGCTCTGGCAGCTGAAAATCTGGAGTCTTCATCAGACTACAGAACATTTTTGGCACTGCCTCATTCTTGAATGGATATTCTCTGCTTAGAAGCTCCCATAATGTACGTTGCGGATGAGGCGATTGTTCATACTGTGGAGATGACTGATAGCTGGGTCGGGGTTGCTGGTAATTCTGTTGAGGTTGCTGCGTCCGTTCGGACGATATTTGTATCGGTTTCTTGCCTTTGTCGATTGCTGCAACAATCCCGGATTTCTTTTCAAAAGTCTTCACAGGCTTTTGCTTGTCTGTCTTGTCGGCGAAACTTAATTGCTTCACCTCCTCTTGCAAGCTCCGGCCTTGCTTAACAACTTCTCAAAAGTCCTAATAGTAAATCCTCGAGGAGAAGTGCTATCGGGCCGTGAATGCTTTTAAGTAAGATGCCGACTGCAAGTTGTTCTTGTAATTGTGGTTCACACTTCAAGCTTAAGTTCCTTCATCGAAGTATGTAATCCACCAAAGTTTCGTTCGGCTTCTGCTTCTCTACCACCAAATCACCTATAGTGATGTGGTGCTGAGCTCCGGCGAATCGCTTGATGAAAAGGTTTTCTAGTTCTGAGAACGTCTTCACTGAACCATTCGGTAATTCTGCATACCAGTCGAAGGCGATCCCTGACAGGCTGCTGATGAACTGTAGGAAGAGTAATGCATCGCTCCCGTCGGCATTGCAACAACTGGCACGAAAGTGTGCAACATGCTGTCGGGGATTCCCTGTTCCATCAAAGGTCTTGAACAGAGGTGGTACGAAGCCTTTTGGGTACTGGACAGCATCGAATTCTTCTGGGTAAGGTCTACTCATCCGAATGGATGCCCCGCTCTTTGATTGTGCTAAGGCTTCTCGCACCTGCTCGTTCCACCAAGCTCTTGATATCTTTTTCGGAATCATACTTTGTGTTGTATCTTTCTTTAGCTGATCATCCCCGTTGACAGATGTAATCTCTTTTCCTCCGTCCACAATGTGAATGACCTCTGGGGGTGTCTCTCTTTAGGGTTGCACTTGACTCTGGAGAGTGGCTAGGGCTACAGCCATCTCTTCCATCCTTTTCGCAATTTGGGCGATCGTATCGTCTTTCTCTTGAAGCTGTCTTCTCATCACTTCCGGCTCCTCTCTTTCTGCGGCCGCAGGAGCACCTCGTGAAGCTGACGAAGCTCGTGTTTCGACCATGTTGATTTCTGCATACTCATTGTCCATGAATTCTGATGAATCAATCTAGTCTCCGAATTTCTCTTCTCTTTCTTTTGCTAGTCTTCGAATATCAGTCCTTAACTTTTCCATAGCGTCCTCTTGCGGTCTTTTCTGTGCATCTTCACAGTTGTCGTGTAATAGCTGTCGGGTTCCCTTCACACGAGTCCCCTTTACTGCAGAAGCACTTTCTTCAGATTCAAGTCTCCTGACGAGACTTTCCTTCTCAGGCTGTTGTTTCAATCTCAGTTGTCCAGTAGTGGGATGCCATACCATCCTTCTAGCAGCAGAAGGTCTAGGACCGGATGGTCCGTCAGCCAAATGCTGGAAGGTGGTATCCTCCCTAATCTGCAACCCTGAAACAACGATAGACGGACTAGCCTTCATCCTTTTATTTGACTTTTCTGTAACGATGACAGGTTCTACTCGTGGCCCAAGACGGGATTTGACTGGCACCCGCCCTATCCTTCATAGAATCTCCGATACGGGGCATTTCTCTTTCTTTGCTAGCTTCTCGATCACAGTCTGTAGTCGGGCAAATGGCGTGATCCTAGCCCGTTTCTTTCTGATGTCATCGTAGTATGTTGGTCGAGGTAATGTAGAAACAATCCTGCGGACATTTTCCTCGTCAGCTGCGGCGGAAAGGGGATGGAATCTGCTTCCTTCCAAAAAGGGTGTATCTTCAGACAATGGTATGTATTCAGGTAGAGGTGTGTACTCAGGGATTTCGGGATTTCCTCCGGAAAGCAACTTCGGCGGCTACGGCCTTCCTAGCAATCTTCCTACTTCTGTTCCTTCTTTGGGTCCGTGTTAGTGATGGAATTCTTGAGCTGGACCCGATTTCAAAAATAGAAGGTCTCACAGGAAAGTTCGTACCCTCCACGGTAGGAGGTTCACCATAGTTCTGGATTTCCTTCCCCTATAATCTGGCAGAAGCCGGGGTAGGTGCAGAGACAACTAGACCAGTGGGGGTAGCGAGAACGATCCTTCGAGGATAGCAAGTACTTCTCTCGGCTGGGATCTTTGCAGGGGAGGAAACTCTTGGGTTTACCTAAGGTTGAACTCGATCAACGGCTTCTCAGCTTCAGATACTTTGTTTGTCAATGCGAAAAGGGAAACGTCGGTGATCTTGGCTTTTGTGTTCTCGAATCCTTGTCCAAACCAGATGATCCCATTGTCGGGCGACTCATCCTTGTAAACAGCCGAAGTCCGATCCATTGGTGAAGGAGAAAATTAGCTTTGGGGCATCCATTTCGCAGGGTAGATTATGATTGTCGATCCCGAGTTATGCTTCTTATCATCGGGACGAAAAGAAAGGAATCGAAAAGAGTCCGAACACATTCTTGTTCATGTATTTATAAGAAGGAGTTATTTGTTAAAAGAGTCATTCATTAAAGGGTTTGTTTATTTAGAACAGAATGTTCAAAGGTGTAGAGAAGATAAGGAATCTGATTCAGAGTTGGAAAGGAAAAGAAATTCTTATGCAAGACTTCTCGACACGAAGGATTACTCCTAAACTAACACCTATTGGGGGTCCACCCCACCTCAGAAATGAGGTAAAAGGATCTCGGAACCTCTCTGTTTAGGGGTGTTTAAACAGTGGCTCCTAAATCCGAGAGAATGTTGGCTATACTTGTTCAAGGTAGAAATGAACATAGTACCCCAACGGAAAGAAGGATAGCTTGATCCACAAGGGACATGGATACACTACCGATTTTTGAAAGCAGAATTGTCTGATTAAAATGGAGAGAGGAATTTTCCTCAGCGGAGTCGCCAGAAGTTGTCAGCACTATTTTTAAGTTGTGTGTTTTATTTTGAAAAAGGAGGTCGCCTAACGGAAATTGTGCGGCAAATTTCTAATTTAATTTAAATAAATAATTTGAAAATTAATATTTGATTTTGAAAATAATTTTAAATTTGAAGATTTTAAGATATGAAATCAAACCGATCTCACATCCCAAATAGTTTATATAAACGAGCACCACACCACAAACCATGTATCTATCCCTAAGGATAGACACACTCGCTCGACGATGAGGCTCGATTAAACAAACTAAAAGATTTGTGACATCCGTTTGGTCTCGCGAACCAATTTTATAAGTCGATAAATTCCCCCGCTTAATATGAAAGTATTAAACAGTGGTTTATATTACTCGGGTTCTTTAAAATTCCCTATAAGGGCAAGCCCCTATAGTTAATTACATCTTAAGTGACGGGAATCACCTAAGAAAACTCTCGATAATAATCAATAATTCTGCTCTCAAGAATTTCAAAGTTTAAGTTTTCAAGGGATTGAATTTTGGAATTTCAATAGGGAATGGATCAAATTTGGGACATTTTGTTTTGGCAATTCAAAGGAAGAAAGGTAGGAGAAATTACGGATCCGAAGCGAACTTCAGTAATTTCCCGACTATCCTAGTGTTTGGCTTGGATTTAGGAAAGTCCTAATGTTTATTTAGTATTTCAATCTTGCCAATTTTAATTAATTTGGACTTATATTTGTATGATAGAATCATACAAATAGCCTTGAAGATGTGAGGGTTTATGTCGTATCGGACGACTACCTCGGAATCCTAAGACCGGTTAGGGCTTAATTTGCAATACAAAAGCTTAACAAAAGGTTGAGGATTTATGTTGCACTAGGCAAACTACCTTGAAATCCTATGGCTTTGTAGTTTAATTCTAAGACAGTTTTGCTGATGTAGATTCAAGTTTTGCTGACGACGATGGTCGTGCTGCCCACTATGCTCCAAGCTCCTTGTTGTTGCAGAGGTTTAGTTATAGAAGTCATAAATCAGGAGATGAGAAAAGTGTTTTGGTTTAGAGAAAATCTTAATTTCCAAGTGTTTTTGTGTTTTAATTAAAACAAATCTTAAAGTTCATTATAACGACACCGGTTAAGATCCTACGGTTCCATCCTTCCGGCATCATTATTTTTATCGGATTCACTTAGTCCAGATGAATTTGCTAAACTCAACTGAATGAGTTCCACACTTTCATTTAGACCGTGGGAAATCCCGTTAGCAACACGTAGGTTACATCATCCGAGGTATTCCCGATCATCCAACAGGACGTTTTAATTTAGTTGTAATTGTAGTTTTGTGTTCTGTTTGTGATTAAATTTTGAGTTGTTTTATATTTTGAAATGTTGTGGCGGTGAATTTTATCTTGCAATGACTTTTAATTTAGTTTCGGTTTCAGTTTTAGGGACTATCCTAAAGGTGTGGGTTTTCATGCAACAGTTGTTTATCATGCAAGAAAAGGTAAGTGCGATGCAATTAAAGAAATTGCAATAAGATAAATTGCAATAAAATAAAAGCGTACCTGGAGGGTCTTCCCGTCATCCCAAGCTGCACTTAAAACACAATTAGAATATTTAAGCAAGTTCCTAGGTAAAGCTAAGGGAAGGGTTATGGTTTTCTACCAAATTCCTAATCCTATAGCTAGTCATTTCCTATGACGTCTAGGTTCTTGTGTTTTGGTTTGAGGATGATTTTCTTCATCAAATAATAATTAAGTTCAATTGTTCTTATGAACATCCTATCATATCGAGGAAGTGCTTAAGGCAAATCTTAAACATCTTTTCAATATTTCTAGGATTGTTTTAAGTCCAAATGAATTCAATTACACAAATGAATTAGTCGTCTGAGAATTGAAGTTTTGTTGTTATCTTACTCAGTGAACTAGGACATTTGAATATCCTATAAGTGAAGTAACATTTCATTTAACATTCTGTTTAGGAGTTTTGACAATAAAAGCTTTCAGGGGCAAATTGGTATTCAAATGGTTTGTGATTTAGTTTAACTTCAATTAAAGGGTTTAAATTTGGAATAGTGTTCAAGTTGCTTTATATTTAATTTCTTTCATGTCTCAGGTGATGTTATTTTAATTTAACTTTAATTTAATTTAATTTAATTTTAACTTTAATTTAATTTAATTTAATTTTAACTTTAATTTAATTTAATTTAATTCAATTTAGTTTGATTTGATGTTAAATTAATTTAGTTTAATTTGATTTAATTTCCTTTAATTTAATTTAATTTGATTTAATTTTAATTTAATTTGATTTAATTTAATTTAATTTAATTTAATTTAATTTAATTTAATTTAATATGTTTTAATTTAATTTAATTTAATTTAATTTAACATTTTTTAATTTAATTTAGTTTAATTTAATTTAATTTAATTTAATTATTTAATTTAATTTAATTTAATTTATTCATTTAATTTAATTTAATTTGTTTATTTAATTTAATTTAATTTAATCTTTAATTTAATTTAATTTTTTAATTTTAATTTAATTGAAAATTTAAAAAGAGTTTAATAATTTAACCTTTTTATTTAATTTAATGGTTAAGTCCTTTAACATTTTAAAACTTAATTTTGAATTATCCCTTTTTAGTTAGGAATTAAATATTATTGAAATGATTAATTTAGGGATTTTTTTTTAAATTAAAGAATAAATCTCTTCCTAATAATATCCCTATTTTAATAATTCCAATTTTATTATTCTTCCCAAATTTAATCAATTATTTAATTAAGGTTTATTTCAATTATTTTAAATTGTTTAATGGGTTTCTACCATTTAATTATTTAAATTTCAATCATTCAAATCAGATTATGATCAAATATTTTACTTGTTAATTTTATTAAACCTAAAGTTTTAATTAAGGGTTAAAATTTTAATTACCATTTTGCCCTTCAAGCTTAATAATTTCATAACTCACTAAATTGAGCTTAAATGAACTTAAAATTTTTATGTGACTTCACTCATATGCCAATAAAGACATGAGAGGAGAAAATGTGATTTTTCTGTATTTAATTTATTTATATAATTATTTTTGGTGGAAAATAGGAATTTCCAAGGAAAATTTAATAACATGACCAAGGGAGAGTTTCTGTCCCTAAGAAAATTATGGGACGTTCCTAATGACCAGATGAACACTTGGACCAATTTTGGTGATTTTTTAAATTATATTATTTTTATTATAATTATTTTAAATTTTGGAGTGATAATTAATTTAAAAATAAAATAAAGGTTGAAAAATGAATTTTATATTTTTCAAAAATCTCTCTGATATCAAGGAAATGAGAGAATCAATTTTTACAATTTTCTGATTTTTCTATGATTTACTATAATTATTTTAGTGAAAATGCTAGAAAATACATTTTTTTTAATTTTAAATTTACCCTAGGGCTTTAAAATTTAATATCTCATTAAATAGACCTAAGAAAAATATGGAGTTTGTTCCTAAGTGATTAAAATTCAAAATGTGACATTTTGGTGAATTTTGTTATTTTTGTGATTTTTATTATTTTTTAATTATTAAAAATATTAAAATAATATTAAAAATCAACTTTTTTAGAAAATTAAAATTTTAATTTTCTTAAATTCCCCTAATATCAAAGAGGCTCCAAAACCAATTTGGTGAATTTTTGAAAGGTATTTTGAAGGTGATGATTTTTTAAAGTTCAAATTGACTAAATGGATTAATCAACCCATTTAGTAGGGCTAACCAAGTCCAATTGACTTCAAATTTTTTTGGTGGGTTCCTCTGATCCTAAAGGTCAATGGAGAATTGATTTCAAGTCAATTTGATGTATGGTTAACTCTAATTAATTAGGGACGTATTTTGGGTGTTTAAGCCAATTAGGTTTATTTTAAATGAACTAATTCAAAACCTATTTTTCCTAGGGTCCTCTGGTCATAAGGGACATCACCAAATTTTCCTAGAATTTATTTCACAACATGCTAATTATTGAAATTAAAATACTCAAAACAGTAACATGAATTTGAAAAATCAATAACTTCTCATAGGGATGGCCTCGACTTTGGAAAATTCGGGGAATGTTCCCAAATTCGGAGGCTTCAAAAGCCCTATGGTCTCATGCCATGGTGAATTTCCTATATGCATGGAGAATTAAAATAATGCAGACAGTAAATAAATTATTAAAAATAAAATGCTTGATGAAATTAAATGATTTCTTTTCCACATTATTCTCCTCTGTTCACTGAGCAAGAGGGTATTTTTATTTTATTTTTATGATTTTCTTACACAAAGTTATGGATTTTTGAAGTTTAGGGAATTAAATAAATAGGAAAATCCCTAATTTTCTATTTATCCGAGTCGGCGCCGCGTCATCCTCGGCATCTCCGAACGGCCACGCGGCGCGGTCCCATTCGACGCCGCCGCTTGAGTCAGCAGCCCGGGTCCCGCCTTCCACGTATCATCTGCCGATCCGACCTAATCTGAGCCGTTCGTCTGCGCGTGTATTGAATGAACGGCATCCGTTCATCGTCCCCAAGCCTCCTAGCCCGAGAACCGTTCATCGTCCCCAAGCCTCCTAGCCCGAGAACTGTCCATCTTTTAGGCCTAAGATCTCACTCGATACTTGACCAAATTTAACGTTCTTATGCTCTATGGATTCGTCTCTAGAAGACGAACACATCCATACGGTTTATGTGGCATGAAATTGACTTAATGAAAATGGAGAATGTTAAGAAGCTCTGGAAGAAGAGTGAGGCCATACCTTTGCTCAGAGAAGTGTGGCTCCGATCTGAGGGTTGTTTCACCTTCGATTGGATCCCAGCAAGCTCCAGATGAAGTCTCCTGAGTCCGGTGAATTGCTCAGGTAGGATTTCGACCACAGCCGATCACAAAGCTTGGAGGCCGGAGCAACCGGGTGGCCTCGGAGATGGGGCTTTTGCTGGTGGACACCTTCTCTGGTCCGGTGAAGGTGTAGGACCAATCAATTTGAGGATTGATCCACTCGTGGAGAAGTGTCCTGGTTTTGGGTGGAATTTCAGCTAAGAAATTGGATTTTGTCAGTGGGGATTAGTGGCAAATTGACACCTGGGGATTAACCGCTCTAAGGGTGGGGAAGGGTTTGTAACAATTTTGGCGCAGTTTCGGCAAGGTTTGTGCAACTCTCCTCTCATGGCCGTGAGGGGGTGGTGTTTAAATAGGAGAGGGTGGAGGGCCTCCCGGGAGAGTTAGGGCTTGGGATCAGCTGCTCGGGCATGGGAAAAACGGCCATGGTGGCCATTGGGCATGGGGCGGCTCAGCAAGGGAGAATTCCAAAATTGGCTCACATGTGAGCTCTCGGCCATGGTGTTTTCCGCGACTCGGTGGTTGGCCGGCCGGGCATTGGTCACCATCTTGTTCGAGTGGGTCGGGCCTGGGGTTTAGTGTAGGCAATTGGCAAATGCCATGTGTAAAAGGCTTGGATTAGAATGGAATGGGAGAGGGCTCATTTTGGCTCAAATTGGTCAACCCCTCCATTTGGGCTAGGTGCACCACCCAAGGCTCGGTTTAGGCTGAATAGAAAGTGATTTAGGTCAGCTTAATCAGTGGGGAATGGTCACCATCCAAGTACAATTAAGCTTAAGCAAGGTTTAGTGGAATCATGGGAGTGGTTAGTCACCTTTAGGAATTAAGGAAAGGGTCTCCTCCTTTTGCCCAAAATGGCATGGTGACATGTAAAGAGGCTCTCATGACTTCCATGTGGCTCATGCATGGCTTCATGTCTCACCTTTGGCTTGGGAAAAGTCAAGTCAATTTCATGGAAATGGATTTAAGAAAAATTTTGGTATTTAGGGGTGATTTTCCATGAGGCTTGATTTGGAATTATTTGATGATGGGATTATAACTTAGGGAATGGCTTTGATTAAATGGATGGCAAATGGAAATGTCATGTGGGTTTTAGGGCCAATTTTGGGCTTTTGTATTTGGTAGAAATGGGCTTTTAAAATGGTTTAGGGAAGTGGGCTTTTGGATTTTAAAATGGATTTTAGGATGGAATTTTGGCAAAGGTTTGGGCCAAATAATTGTTGGGTTTAGCTCATAGATGTGTCATGAGTGACTTGGAGCAAATTGGGAGTGATTTGGGTTTGAATTGGGTTGAATTTGGGCTTCTTTGGTGAATGGGCCAATGTAGGTCAAATTGGGCTAACTTGGGCCAATGTTGGGCTAGGGTTGAAATTGATGTAAAATTAATGTTGAGAAATTTTTATGGGAGTGTTTCAAAGAGTTTTTGACTTTGGTTGGGCTTTGATTTTGGGGTTTGGGCTCATTTGGGTTAGGTTTGGGTTTAGGTCAAAATTGGGCCTTTTAGCTTTGGGTTGAATTTGAGTGTGTTTTGGGTCTAAATGTTGGGCAAATCATGTTAGTGTTTTATTTTTGGGGATGCTAAGGAAGATTTAGAAATGATTTGGGGTTAATTGGAGTTGAATTGGGTGAGTTTGGGTTAGGTTTGGGTCATGGGTCCAAATTGGGCTTTAAGGCCAAAAGTGAAATTGGATCCAAATGTCAATCAAATTGGACTTGGATTTAGTCTAGATTGGTATTGGGAATGTTTAATTGAAGTTTAGAATTGAATTGGACCAGAATTTGGGTCAATTGGGTAGGTTTGGTTTGACATTGGGTTCACTTTGGGTTTAAAATGGGTCAAATTGGGGGTTTTGATAAAAGTGGGGTAAATTGACAAAACTGGCCCATGGTGTAGTTGAACAAAATGAAATTGGGAATATTTGGGATTTTCTGGAATTTTCTGAGAATTTTCTGAATTTTTGGATTTTTAGGTCAAGAGGGGTATTTTGGGTATTTGGAGGGTATTGGGAGGTATTTTTGGAATTTTTGGTATTTCTGGGTATTGATGATCAATTTGAGTGATGTGGAAATGTTTGGGATTGGTTTTGAGGAATTTTGGGTGATTTGGGAATTTTGGAAATTTTGGGTAGTTTCAAGGGCATTTGGTATGTTAGGCGGGTGTAGGGTCCCGGGGGTCAAAAATTGAAAATTTGGAAAAATGAAGATTTGGTGAATATAAGTGGAATAAAATCATTTTGGTTGAGCCATGAAGCCATACCAAGCCCACATGAGCCATGAAGGGACTCATTTGAGGCATTCACTATGTTGTTCCTAACCTCTTGCGCAAGGGCTTAGGGGTTAAGGACCATCCATGTGAATCACCTACATGAGTCAGGAGGTCAAGTTAGGTATGGGTGTGGTTTTAGGAGGTGTGTGAAAGTGTAGTGTATGAGTGTAGTGTGTGTTTAAGTCAGCCCCTTCACCAGACCAGGCCACCCAGGGCAGTCCTAAGGCCAAAGAGTCCTATAGGAACCCATCCTTTAAACTTCCACATTTGATTTTCAACCCTCTAGGTGATTAAGGGTCTACAATCAAGTTTGTGGAGTTTGCAGGGAGTTTAGAAGTGGTTTGAATTTCTAAGTGGTGGGTCCCAAATCTAATCCTCTAAGATAGTCAAAGGAAAAGCCTAAGGCTAGATCCTAAGTACTAAAAAGAAGAAGAGAAGACCTCATCAAAAATGAGGTCAACAGCTCTAAAAACACTAAAAATACAAAAAATCTCCAAAATCCTAAGATTACACCAAAAATCATTCTAAACCACTCCAAATTATTTAAATTACCCAAATTCACTCCAAATCTACCAAACATAGCCAAAATCCAAAAATTTTCTAAAATGCCATGTGGCCCAAAAATTCTCATTTGTTCACCATAATCATTTCAAACCTCAGCAAATTACCTAATTGATCTAAAATACTTTACATTCCTTAAAACTTGCTAAAATGCCATAAATTCTCGAAAATTGCCAAACTGACCCAATTTTAGCCAAAGTTCTCCAAAATCACAAAAATTATTTTAAAACCCTAAAAATCTCAAAAATATCAAAATCTCTAAAAATTCATTGAAAATCATTCTAATTTACTCCAAATTATTCAAGTTGCCAACTTCACCCCAAATCTAACAAAATTAGCTGAAATCTAAACAATTCCGAAAATGCCCCTATGGCCCAAAAATTCTCATTTATTTTCTAAAAACATTTATAACCTCTCCAAATTACCCAATTGATATAAAATACTTTGCATTCCTTAAAACTAGCCAAATTGCCCAAAAATTCCTAAAACTACTAAAATGCTCTTTAAGCGCAAAAAATTGCGGAAGTCTCCAAATTTCTAAGATTTCACCGAAAATCATTCTAAACCACTCCAAATTATTCAAATTACCCATAATCGCCTAAAATCACCTAAAATTAGACATAATCCCAAAAATCCCGAAAAATGCCATATGGCCCCGAAATTCCCATTTCTTCACCAAAATCTTCTAGAACTTCTCCAAATTACCCAATAGATCTAAAATACTCGACATTCCTTAAAATAACACAATTTTCACCAAAATTGTCCAAAATTACAAAAATGCCATAAAATCCTAAAATTTCAAAAAATATCCCAAAATTTATGATATCATAAAAAAATCATTCTAATCTACTCCAAATTATTCAAATTACCCAAATTCACCCCAAATCTTCCAATATTAGCCAAAATCCAAAAAATCTGAGAATGCCCTTATGTCCCAAAAATTCTCACTTCCTCACGAAAATCATTTTAAACCTCTCCAAATTACCAAATTGATCTAAAATACTTCACATTGCTTAATACTAGTTAAATTGCTCTAAATTCTAAAACTATGAAAATAACCAAATTTTCACCAAAATTACCAAAATGCCCTTAAAATTCTAAATATCCCAAAAATCTCCAAATTCCTACGATTTCACCAAAAGAAATTCTAAACCACTCCAAAAATTTTAAATTGCTTAAATTGGTCCCAAAACTCCCATAATTAGCCAAAATACTGAAATTTCGTAAATGTCCCTATGGCCCAAAAAATCTCATTTCTTCACCAAAATGTTTTTAAACCTCTCGAAATTACATAATTGATCTAAACTACTCCACATTCCATAAAACTAGCCTAAGTGCTCTAAATTCTTCAAAATTCTTCAAAATTACCAAAATGCTCTTAAAACCCTAAATTTCCAAAAATCTCCAAATTCCAAAGATTTCACCAAAATTAGTTCTAAAACACTCCAAATTTTTTAAATTGCCCAAATTCACCCACAATTTCCCAAACTAAGCCAAATTCCCAAAAAATCCCAAAATGCCCTTAAGGCCCAAAAATTCTCATTTCTTTACTAAATTCATTTTAAACACCACCAAATTCACCAACTGATCTAAAATACTCCACATTCTTTAAAACAAGCAACATTCCCCTTAATTCTCCAAAACCCCCAAAATAATTCAATTTTCAACAAAATTCTCCAAATATATCAAAATAACCATAAAACACTAAAAATCTAAAAAATATCCAAATTTCTAACAATTCACCAAAAAATAGTCTAATCTACTCTAAATTATTCATATTGCCTAACTTCACCCCAATCCTCCCAAAGTTAGCCAAAATGCCAAAAATTTTGAAAATGCCCCTATGGCCCAAAAATTCTCATTTCTTCACAAAAATCATTTTAAACCTCTTCAAATTACCCAATTGATCTAAAATACTCCACATTCCTTAAATTTAACACTACTACCCTAAATTCTCGAAAACTACCAAAATAACCCAAGTTTCACCAAAAATACCAAAATGCCTTTAAAATCCTAAAAATCTTCAAATTACTAAGAATTCACCAAAAATAATTTTGAATCACTCCAAACTATTCAAATTGCCAAAATTCGCCAAAAATCTCCCAAAATTAACCATAAAACTAAAAAAATTCAAAATCTCCAATTTTCCAAAATTCACCCCAAAATCATTTTAAACCTCTTGAAATTACCCAATTGATCTAAAGTACTCCTCATTCTTTAAAATATCCTAATTTTAAAAAAAAATCTCCAGAATTACTAAATGCCCTTAAAACGCTAAAAATCCAAAAAAAACCAAATTATTAAGATTTCACCAAAAAGTCATTCAAATCAACTCCAAATTAATCAAATTACCCAACTTCACCCCTAATAATCTAATATTATCCAAAATCCAAAAAATTCAGGAAAAGTCCATATGCCTCAAAATTTCACATTTGATCACTAAAATCATTTAAAACCTCTTTGAATTACCCAATTGAATTGAAATACTCCACATTGTTTAAAACTTGTCAAAATGCCCTAAACTCTCAAAAACTACCAAAATAGATCAATTTTTACGAAAATTCTCCAAAATTTTCAAAATGTACTTAAACCCAAAAAAATTCCAAAAAACTCCTAAATTTTAACGTTCCACCAAAAATCATTCTAAACCACTCCAAATTAATCAAATTGACCAAACTCGCCCCAAATCTCCCAAAATGAGCAATAATCCCAACAATTCTAAAAATGCCCCTATGGCCTCAAAATTCTCATTTCTTCACCAAAATCATTTTAAACCTCTCGAAATTACACAATCGACAAAAATACTCCACATTCCCTAAAATTAGCTAAATTGGCCTAAATTCGCAAAAACTACCAAAATAACACAATTTTCACCAAAATTCTCCTAAATTACAAAAATAACCTTAAAACCCTAAAATTTCACAAAAATCTCCAAATTTTTATGATTTCACCAAAAAATAATTCTAAACCATCTCACATTATTCAAATTGCCCAATTCACCCCAAATCTCCCAAAATTAGCCAAAATTCCAAAAATTTCTAAAATGCCTCAATGGCCCAAAAATTCTCATATGTTCACTAATATAATTTTAAGCCACTGCAAATTACCCAATTGATCTAAAATGCTCCACATTCTTAAAAATTAACCAAATTGCACTAAATTCCCTAAAACTACCGAAATAACCCAATTTTCACTAAGATTCTCCAAAATTTCCAAAATGTATTTAAAACACTAAAAATACCAAAAATCTCCAAATTCCGAAGATTAAACTAAAACTCATTCTAAACTACCTCAAATTATTCAAACTTCTCAAATTCACCCCAAAGCACCCAGAATTAGCCAAAACCCCAAAATTTCTAAAAATGCCTCAATGGCTAAGAAATTCTCATATTTTCAGCAAAATCCTTTTAAACCTCTCAAATTACCCTAGTGATCTAAAATACTCCACATTCCCTAAAAGTAACCACATTTCCTTAAATACTCCAAAACTACCAAAGTACCCTTAAAACCTTAAAAATCCAAAAAATCTTTAAATTCCTAAGATTTCACAGAAAAATCATTCTAATCCACTCTACATTATTCAAATTGCCCAAATTCACACTATATCTCCCAAAATTAGCCAAAATCCTAAAAACTCTAAAAACGCCCAAATGACCAAAAAATTCTCATTTCTACACCAAAACTATTTTAAACTTTTCCAAATTACCCAGTTGATCTAAAATACTCCACATTCCTTAAAACTAGCTAAATTGCCCTAAATTCTCCAAAACTGCCAAAAACCCTGTTTTCACCAAAATTACCAAAATGCCATTAAAACCGTAAAAATCCAAAAAATCTCTAAAATCCTTAAATTTCACAAAAATATATTCTAGAGCACTCCAACTTATTCAAATTGATCAAATTCGCCCCCAATCTCTCAAAATTAGCCAAAATCCTGAAAATTCCCAAATGCCCCTATGGCCCAAATATTCTCATTTCCAAATTACCAAATTGATCTAAGATACTCCACTTTCATTAAAACTAGCCAAATTTACCTAAATTCTCCAAAACTACCAAGTAACCAAATTTTCACAAAAATTTTCCAAAATTACAGAAATGCCTATAAATCCCTAAATCATAAAAATCTCCAAATTCTAATGATTTCACCGAAAATCATTTTAAACCACTCTGTTGACCTCATTTTTGATGAGGTCTTCTCTTCCTCCCGTTAGTACTTAGGATCTAGCCTTAGGCTTTTCCTTTGACTATCATAGAGGACTAGAATTGGGACCCACCACTTAGAAATTCAAACCACTTCTTAACTCCCTGCAAACTCCACAAACTCGACTCGTAGACCCCTAATCACCTAGAGGGTTGAAATCAAATGTGGAAGTTTGAAGGATGAGTTCCTATAGGACTCTTTGGCCTTAGGGACCGCCCCGGTGGCCCGGTCGCAGTGAAGGGCTGACTTACACACACACTACACCTATACACTACACTTTCATACACATCCTAAAAATAACACACCCATACCCAACTTGACCTCCTGACTCATAAAGGTGATTCACATGGATGGTCCTTAACCCCTAAGCCCTTGGCTAAGAGGGTTAGGAACAACATAGTGGATGCCTCAAATGAGTCCCTTCATGGCTCATGTGGGCTTGATATGGCTTCATGGCTCAACCAAAATGATTTCATTCCACTTGCATTCACCCAATCTTCAATTTTCCAAATTTTCAATTTTCCAAATTTTCAATTTTTTGACCCCCAGGACCCTACACCCGCCTAGCTTACCCAAAACCCTTGAAACTACCCAAATTTCTCAAAAAATTTCCAAATCACCCAAAATTCCCCAAAATCATTCCTAAACATTTCTCTCCACTCAAATTGATCACCCATACCCAAAAATACCAAAAATTCCAAGAATACCTCCCAATATCCTCCAAATACCCAAAATACCCCTCTTGACCCAAAAATCCAAAAATTCAGAAAATTCCCAGAAAATTCCAGAAAATCTCAAATATTCCTAATTTCATTTTGTTCAACTAGACCATGGGCCAATTCTGTCAATTTACCCCACTGTTGTCAAAACCCCCAATTTGACCCATTTTAAACCCAAAGCTAAAAGGCCCAATTTTGACCTAAACCCAAACCTAACCCAAATAAGCCCAAACCCCAAAATCAAAGCCCAAAAAAAGTCAAAACCTCTTTGAAACACTCCCATAAACATTTCCCAACATTAATTTTACATCAATTTCAACCCTAGCCCAACATCGCCCAAGTTAGCCCACTTCGACCTATATTGGCCCATTCACCAAAGGAGCCCAAATTCAACCCAATTCAAACCCAAATCACTCCCAATTTGCTCCAAGTCACTCATGACACATCTATGAGCTAAACCGAACAATTATTTGGCCCAAGCCTTTGCCAAAATTCCATCCTAAAATCCACTTTAAAATCCAAAAGCCCACTTCCCTAAACCATTTTAAAAGCCCATTTCCACCAAATACAAAAGCCCAAAATTGGCCCTAAAGCCCACATGACATTTCCATTTGCCATCCATTTAATCAAAGCCATTCCCTAAGTTATAATCCCATCATCAAATAATTCCAAATCAAGCCTCATGCCAAATCACCCCTAAATACCAAAATTTTTCTTAAATCCATTTCCATGAAATTGACTCAACTTTTCCCAAGCCAAAGGTGAGCCATGCAAGCCATGGACAAGCCACATGGAGCCATGGAAGGTTTGACATGTGATCAAGCCATTAATGGCAAAAGGAGGGCCCTCTTTCCTAATCCTTCTTAAACCCTTTTTTACCTTAAGCATGTCACACACTAAACCATGCTTAGCCACCTCACCATGGATGGAGACCACACCATTTTCTCTTGGGCGACCCAAGTGATCCTTTTCAGCCCAAAACCGGGCCTCGGGTGGTGAACCTAGCCCAAAATCATGGGTTGACTCATTTGAACCCAAAATGGCCTTCCCCCATTCCATTTCAATCCAAGCTCTTTACACATGGCATTGGCCAATTGATCGCACTAAGCTCCAAGACTCGACCTCCCCGATGACAATGGTGACTCGACCCCGACCGGCCGACCACCACGGCCGCCGGAAACCACCGGGCCGAGAGCTCACATGTGAGCCCAAACATGGAATTCTCACTCGCCGAGCGCCCCATCCCCAGGTGGCCATTGTAGTCGTTCTTCTCTTGCCAAGAGCAGCTCGATCCCAAGCCCTAACTCTCCCCGCGAGGCCCTCCACCCTCTCCTATTTAAACACCACCCCCTCTCGGCCATGAGTGGTGCTGAACCAGACCTTACTGAAACTCTGCCAAAATTGTTCCAAACCCTTCTCCATCCTTAGAGCAGTTGATCCCAGTGTCAGTTTGCCCTAATCCCCACCAACAGAGCACAATTTCTCAACCAAAATTCCACCCAAAACCAGGACACTTCTCCACAGTGGATCAATCCTCAAATTGATTGGTCCTACACCTTCACTGCACCAAGGGAAGGAGTCCACCAACGAAAGCCCCTCTCCGAGCCACCCGGTTGCTCCAGCTCTCCAAGCTTTGTGATCGGCCGTGGTCGAAATCATACCTAAGCGATTCACCGCACCGGAGACTTCATCTGGAGCTTGCTGGGATCCAATCGAAGGTGACACAACTCTCAGATTGAAGCCACACTTCTCTGAGCAAAGGTATGAGCTAATTCTTCATCCCGAGCTTCTGGAGATTCTCCATTTCAAATGCTTTAATTTCAATGCATGGTCACCGTATAGATGTATCCGTCTCTTCAAGATGAATCCATAGAGTATAAGAACACGAAAATCCATTGAGTATCGAGTGAGATATTACGTATTTAGTGTGGACGGCTCTCGGGTGAGGACGCTTGGGGACGATGAACGGATGCCGTCCATTTAATACACGCGCGGACGGACGGCTCAGATCGGATCGGATCAACGGATGATACGCGGAAGGCGGGACCCGGGCTGTTGACTCAAGTGGCGGCGTCGAATGGGAGCGCACCACGCGGCACTTCGGAGATGTTAAGGTTGACGCGGCGCCGACTCAGATAAATAGAAAATTAGTGATTTTCTGATTTATTTAATTCCCTAAACTTCAAAAATCCATAACTTTGTGTAGGAATATCAGAAAAATAAAATAAAAATACCCTCTTGCTCAGTGAACCTAGGAGAATAATGTAGAAAAGAAATCATTTAATTTCATCAAGTATTTTATTTTTAATGATTTATTTACTCTCTGCATTGTTTTAATTCTCCATGCATATAGAAAATTCACCATGGTATGAGACCATAGGACTTTTGAAGCCTCTGAATTTGGGAACATTCCCTGAATTTTCCAAAGTTAGAGGCCAACCCTATGAGAAGTTATTGATTTTTCAAATTTATGATGCTGTTTTGAGTATTTTAAATCCAATAATTAGCATGTTGTGAAATAAATTCTAGGAAAATTTGGTGATGTCTCCTATGACCAGAGGACCCTAGGAGAAATAGCTTTTGAGTTAATTCATTTAAAATAACCCTAATTGGCTTAAACACTCAAAATAGCTCTTTAATTAATTAGAGCTAACCATACATTAAATTGACTTGAAATCAATTCTCCACTGACCTTTAGGATCGGAGGAACCCACCATAAAATTTGAAGTCAGTTGGACTTGGTTAGCCCTACTAAATGGGTCGATTAAGCCATTTAGTCAATTTGAACTTTAAAAATTCATAACTTTAAAAATACCTTTCAAAAATTCACCAAATTCGTTTTGGAGCCTCTCTGATATTAGGGGAATTTAAGGAAATTAAAATTTCAATTTTCTAAAAAAATTTAATTTTTTGCATTATTTTAATATTTTAATAATTAAAAAATAATAAAAATCATAAAAATATTAAAATTCACCAAAATGTCACATTTTGAATTTTAATCACTTGGGAACAAATCCCATATTTTTCTTAGGTCTATTTGGTGAGATATTAAATTTTAAAGCCCTAGGGTAATTTTAAAATTAAAAAAATGTATTTTCTAGCATTTTCACTAAAATAATTATAATAAATCAAATAAAAATCAGAAAATTGCAAAAATTGATTCTCTGATTTCCTTGATATCAGAGAGATTTTTGAAAAATATAAATTTCATTTTTCAACCTTTATTTTATTTTTAAATTAATTAATACTCCAAAACTTAAAATAATTATAATAAAAATAATATAATTCAAAAAATCAACAAAATGGGTCCAAGTGGTCCTCTGGTCATTAGGAAAGCCCCATAATTTTCTTAAGGACAGAAACTTTCCCTTGGTCATGTTATTAAATTTTCCTTAGAAATCTCTATTTTCCACCAAAATAATTATATAAATAAATTAAATACAGAAAGATCACATTTTCTCCTCTCATGTCTTTATTGACATATGAGTGAAGTCACATAAAAATTTCAAGTTCATTTAAGTCAATTTAGTGAGTTATGAAATTATTAAGCTTGAAGGGCAAAATGGTAATTAAAAAAATTTGACCCTTAATTAAAACTTTAGATTTAATAAAAAATTAACAAGTAAAATATTTGATCCTAATCTGGTTTGGATGATTGAAATTCAAATAATTAAAGGGTAGAAACATACTAAAAAATTTAAAATAATTGAAATAAACCTTAATTAAATAATTGATTAAATTTGGAAGAATAATAAAATTGGAATTATTAAGATAGGGATATTATTAGGAAGAGATTTATTCTTTAATTTAAAAATCCCTAAATTAATCATCTCATTAATATTTAATTCTTAATTAAAATGATAATTCAAATTTAAGATTTAAAACATTAAAAGACTTAATTATTAAATTAAAGTTAAATTATTAAACTCTTTTAAAATTTCAATTAAAATTAAAAATAAAATTAAATTAAAATTTAAATTAAATTAAATAAATCAAATAAATTAAACTAAATTAAATAAAATTAAATTAAAAAATAAAATAAAATAATAATAAATAAATAAATAATTGAATTAAATTAAATTAAATTAAATTAAATTAAATTAAACAAATTGAATCATATTAAATTAAATTAAATTAAATTAAATTAAATTAAATTAAATTAAATTAAAATAAAATCAAATAAAACTAAGATTAAAATTAAAATTAAAATAAAAATAAAATTAAAAAATTAAAATTAAATTAGAATTAAAATTAAAATTAAACTAAATTAAATTAAATTAAATTAAATTAAATAACATCACCTAAGACATAAAGAAGTTAAATATAAAGCAACTTGAACACTATTCCAAATTTAAACCCTCTAACTGAAGTTAAACTAAATCACAAATCATTGGAACACCCATTTGCCCTCGAAAGCTTTGGTTACCATAACTCCTAAACAGAACGTTAAATGAAATATTACTTCACTTATAGGATATTCAAATGTCCTAGTTCACTGAGCAAGATAACAAAACTTGAATTCTCGGACGATTAATTCATTTATATAATTAAATTCGTTTGGACTTAAAACAATTCTAGTAATATTGAAAAGATGTTTAAGATTCTTCTTAAGCACTTCCTCAATATAATAGGATGTTTATAAGAACAACTAAATTTAATTCTTCTTTGATGAAGAAAATCGTCCTCAAACCAAAACACAAGGACCTAGACGTCATAGGAAATGACTAGCTATAGGATTAGGAACTTGGTAGAAAACCATAACCCTTCCGTTAGCTTTACCTAGGAACTTGCTTAAATATTCTAATTGTGTTTTAAGTGCAGCTTGGGATGACGGGAAGACCCTCCAGGTACGCTTTTATTTTATTGCAATTTACTTTCTAGCAATTTACATTATTGTAATTTCTTTAATCGCATCGCACTCACTTTTCTTGCATGATAAACAACTGTTGCATGAAAACCCACACCTTTAGGATAGTCCCTAAAAATGAAACCAAAACTAAATTAAAAGTCATTGCAAGATAAAATTCACCGCCACAACATTTCAAAATATAAAACAACTCAAAATTTAATCACAAACAGAACACAAAACTACAATTACAACTAAATTAAAACGTCCTGTTGGATGATCGGGAATACCTCGGATGATGTAACCTACGTGTTGCTAACGGGATTTCCCACGGTCTAAATGAAAGTGTGGAACTCATTCGATTGAGTTTAGCAAATTCATCCGGACTAAGTGAATCCGATAAAAATAACGATGCCGGAAGGATGGAACCGTGGGATCTTAACCGGTGTCGTTATAATCAACTTTAAGATTTGTTTTAATTAAAACACAAAAAACACTTGGAAATTAAGATTTTCTCTAAACCAAAACACTTTTCTCATCTCCCGATTTATGACTTCTATAACTAAACCTCTGCAACAATAAGGAGCTCGGAGCATGGTGGGCAGCACGACCATCGTCATCAACAAAACTCGGATCTACTTCAACAAAACTTTCTTAGAATTAAATAACAAGCCATAGGATTGGAGGTAGTCCGCCTAGTGCGACATAAATCCTCATCTGTTCTTTTAGGCCTTTGTACAGCCTTTCTGTGCAATATAAGCCCTAACTCGCTTTAGGACTCCGAGGTAGACGTCCGATATGACATAAACCCTCACATCTTCAAGGCTATTTGTATGATTGTCTCATATGAATATAAGTCCAAATTAACTAAAAATTGGCAAGATCAAAACATTAAATAAACATTGGGACTTTCCTAAATCCAAGCCAAACTATAGGATAGTCGGGAAGTTACCGAAGTTCACTTCGAATCTGTGATTTCTCCTACCTTTCTTCCTTTGAATTCCCAAAACAAAATGTTCCAAACTTGATCTATTCCCTATTGAAATTCCAAAATTCAATCCTTTAAAAACTTAAAATTTGAAATTCTTGAGAGCAGAATTACTGATTATTATCGAGAGTTTTCTTAGGTGATTTCCGTTACTTAAGATGTAATAAACTATAGTGGCTTGCCCTTATAGGGAATTTTAAAGAACCCAGGTAATATAAACCCTGTTTAGTGCTTTCATATTAAGCAGGGGAATTTATTGGCTTATAAAATTGGTTTGCAGACCAAATGGATGTCACAAATCTTCTAGTTTATTTAATCGAGCCCCATCGTCAAGCAGTGTGCCTATTCTTCGAGATAGATACACGGTTTGTGGTGCGGTGCTCGTTTATGTGAACTATTTGGGATGTGAAATCAGTTTGATTTCATATCTTAAAATTTTCAAATTTAAAATTATTTTCAAAATCAAATACTACTTTTCAAATTATTTATTTAATTAAATTAAAAATTCGCCGCACAATTTCTGTTAGGCGACCTCCTTTTCAAAAATACAACACAACCTAAAAAGTATGCCGACAATTTCTGGCGACTCCGCTGGGGATAATTCCTCTCTCCATTTTTTTAATCAGACAATTCTGCTTTCAAAAATCGGTGGTGTATCCATGTCCCTTGTGGATCAAGCTACCCTTCTTTCTGTTGGAATACTATCTTCATTTCTACCTTGAACAAGTATAGCCAACACTCTCTCGGATTTAGGAGCCACTGTTTAGACACCCCTAAACAGAGAGGTTCTGAGATCCTTTTACCTCATTTCATAGGTGGGGTGGACCCCCAATAGGTGTTAGTTTAGGAGTAATCCTTCGAGTCGAGAAGTCTTGCATAAGACTTTCTTTTCCTTTCCAACTTTGCATCGGATTCATTACCTTCTCTACACCTTTGAACATTCCGTTCTAAATAAACAAACCCTTTAATGAATGATTCTTTTAACAAATAACTCCTTATAAATACATGAACAAGAATGAGTTCAGACTCTTTTCAATTCCTTTCTTTTCGTCCCGATGAGAAGAAGCATAACTTGGGATCGACAATCGAATCGCCCGCTGCAAATGGAAGCCCCAAAGCTGATTTTCTCCTTCACCAATGGACTCGACTTCGCTGTTTACAAGGATGAGCTGCCCGACAATGGGATCATCCGATTTACACAAGGATTCGAGAACACAAATGTTAAGATCACCGATGTTTCCCTTTTCGCATTGACAAACAAAGTATCTGAAGCTGAGAAGCCGTTGATCGAGTTCAACCTTAGGTCAACTCAAGAGTTTCCGCCCTCGCGAAGATTCCAATCGAGAGGAGTAATGCCGTCCGCAGAGGACCGTTCTTGCTACCCCCACCGGTCTAGTTGTCTCGCACCTACCCCGGCTTCGCCGCATTAAAGGGGAAGGAAATGCGTAACCATGGCGAACCCGCTACCGTGGAGGGTACGGACTTTCCGTGAGACCTTCCGTTTTGAAATCGGGTCCATCTCAAGAATTCCATCACTAACACGGACCCAAAGAAGGAACGAAGTAGGAAGATTGCCGGAAGCGCCGTAGCCGCCGAAGTTGCTTTCCGGAGGAAATCCCGAAATCCCCGAGTACACACCACTACCCGAATACATACCATTGCTCGAAGATACACCCTTTTTGGAAGGAAGTAGATTCCATCCCCTTTCCGCCGCGGCCGACGAGGAAAATGTCCACAGGATTGTTTCTACATTACCTCGACCGGCCGTACTACGACGACAACGAAAAGAAAAGGGCTAGGATCACGCCATTCGCCCGACTACGGACTCGTGATCGAGAAGCTAGCAAAGAAAGAGAAATGCCCCGTATCGGAGATTCTACGAAGGATAGGGCGGGTGCCAGTCAAATCCCGTCTTGGGCCCCGAGTAGAACCCGCCATCGCTACAGAAAAGCCAAATAAAAGGATGAAGGCTAGTCTGCCTATCGTTGTTTCAGGGTTGCAGATTAAGGAGGATACCACCTTCCAGCATTTGGCTGACAGACCATCTGGTCCTAGACCTTCGCCGCTAGAAGGATGGTATGGCGTCCCACTATCTGGACGATTAAGGTTGAAACAAGCAGCTCGAGAAGGAAAGTCTCGTCGGGAGACTTGAATATGAAGAAAGCGCCACCGCAATAAAGGGGACTCGTGAGAAGGGAACCCGGCAGCTATCGCACGACAACTGCGAAGATGCACAGAAAAGACCGCTAGAGGATGCTATGGAAAAGTTGAGGACTGATATTCGACGACTAGCAAAAGAAAGGGAAGAGAAATTTGGAGATGAGATTGATTCATCGGAATTCATGGACGATGAGTATGCAGAAATCAACATGGTCGAAACACGAGCTTCGTCAGCTTCACAAGGTGCTCCTGCAGCCGCAGAAAGAGAGGAGCCGGAAGTGATGAGAAGACAACTTCAAGAGAAAGACGATACGATCGCCCAAATGGCGAAGAGAATGGAAGAGATGGTTGTAGCCCTAGCCACTCTCCAGAGTCAAGTGCAACCCCAAAGAGAGACGCCCCGCAGGTCATTCACATTGTGGATGGAGGAAAGGAGATTACATCCGTCAACGGGGATGATCGCTTAAAGAAAGATAAAACACAAAGTATGATTCCAGTAAAAGATATCAAGAGCTTGGTGGAACAGCAGAAGCGAGAAGCCTTAGCACAATCAAAGAGCGGGACATCCATTCGGACGGGTAGACCTTACCCGAAAGAATTCGACGCTGTCCAATACCCAAAAGGCTTCATACCACCTCTGTTCAAAACCATTGATGGAACCGGGAACCCCCGACAGCATGTTGCACACTTTCGTGCCAGTTGTTGCAATGCCGGCGGGAGCGATGCATTACTCTTCCGACGGCTCGTCGCGCACTGTCGGGAATCGCCTTGATTGGTATGCGAATTACCGAGTGGTTCGGTGAAAACGTTCTCGAACTAGAAAACCTTTTCATCAAGCGATTCGCCGGAGCTCGGCACCACATCACTATAGGTGATTTAGTGGTAGAGAAGCGTAAGCCGAACGAAACTTTGGTGGATTACATACTTCGATGGAGAAATCTAAGTATGAAGTGTGAACCACAAATACAAGAACAGCATGCGATCGACATCATACTTAAAAGCATTCACGGCCCGATAGCACTTCTCCTCAAATGATTTACTATTAAGACTTTTAAGAAGTTGTTAAGCAAGGCCGGAAGCTTGCAAGAGGAGGCGAAGCAATTAAGTTTCGCCGACAGGACAGACAAGCAAAAGCCTGTGAAGACTTTTGAAAAGAAATCCGGATCGTTGCGGCAGCCGACAAAGGCAAGCAACCGATACAAATATCGTCCGAACGGCCACAACAACCTCAACAGAATTACCAGCAACCCCGACCCAGCTATCAGTCATCTCCACAGTATGAACAACCGCCTCGTCCGCAACGTACATTAAGGGAGTTTCTGAGCAGGGAATATCCATTAAAAAATGAGGCAGTGCCAAAGATGTTCCGTAGTCTGATGAAGACTCCAGATTTCCAGCTGCCAGAGCCTAAAAGACCAGAAGAAGTCAACAAGAAAGGAGATCCCAACTTTTGCCTTTATCACCGAATGCTTGGACACAAGATAGAAGATTGCATTACCTTCAAAAGTTGGCTCAATGACAACCTTCGGAAAGGGAATATAACGATCCCGAAGGAATACATGAAGGAACCCCAGAAAGGAGGTTCTGTTAATGTTGTCTCGACTGAACCCATCGTTCCGATAGATCCCTATACAACTGACGATGGATGGACTACTGCTTGGACAAGGTCTTCAAAGAAGATTTTAGACAGCATCCAAACCGCTTCGGTGCGATCTTCAATTTAGAGTTCGAAACATGCCAAGTCGGCACTATCACTTGCGATAGAAGAACCACCTCAACAGGAGACGATTGAAGAGAAGAAGAAAATCGACGAAGAAGAGAGGACCGAGGCTCCTAAGGCTAGGATCGGGGGCCGCTTATCCTAGGATAGTTGTTTCCGATTTGGGGGAGAAATCCCTCGAACCTCTGACTCTGTATGATTATCTGCTCACTTCGGTGGGATCTTATAATGATAAGGGTGATGGTGTTGGCTATGTTTTGACTGTTTCTAACGATTACGTAAATAGCGACAATCTGAACATCGATTTCGATACCAATGACAATTCTCAAATCATACACAATCTCGACGATCGCAATGACGAAGAAGACATCCATCAAGGAGGCTACGAGAGTTCAACAAGCAACGAATCTATCTGCGAGTTTCGAGGAGCTCCAGTCACAATAGAATTAGAGCCTTCAAACTCTGAAGCTAACCAAGAAGTACCTGTCATTCCGATTCAAGAAGAAACACCAGCAAGCTCAACGCTAGATTCAGAAGAAATTACAGAAGTCAACTTAAGAAGTGGAAGAGTCCTACCTCCGAGAATGGGTCCAAAGGACAAAGGGAAGCAGGTGGTTGTTCAAGAAGAACCAACCCCGGCAGAAGAAATACCCATTCGAGAAGAAGCCGAGACACATGGAAATAAAGTGGACTACAACGTGCTAGCCCATCTTAGGAAACTACCGGCCAAACTGAGCATCTAAGACGCTCTCATCTTATTAAAGGAGATGAGAGAAGCTCTGATCAAGGCCTTACTTGATCCGGAAATTTTCTTAGCTCAAATGGCCAGAGATTCCTTAGATGAGGTTTGTTCGTTAAAGGAACAGCGAGGAGTTACCTTCACGGACAATGACCTACTACTTGGGACAGCAGATCACAACCGACCGTTGTACATTTCAGTTACAATTGGGAAGTTTACACTCTCCGCAGTATTGGTGGATCCAGGAGCATCAATCAATATAATGAGTCTTCGAACACTAGCATATTTGGAAATTGATGCTCGCGAGCTTGAAGTAGACAAAATGTTATTAAGAGGATTCAACCAGAAAGGAGAAAGAGCCCTCAGATCGATAACAATACTAATGAAGACCGGTGACTTGGCAAAGACAACCGCAAAATTTCACATAATTGATTCAGAAACGTCGTTCAACGATCTACTGGGCCGACCATGGATACATGAAAACAGGATGGTACCATCATCTCTACATCGATTGCATCAAATACTACGATGGAGGGGAACAGTGCATCAAAGGTGACTTACAACCATTCTCCGTACATGAAATTGGAATCCATGAAGATGCAGCTTATTATGCACCTCCGAAGAAAACAATCTTCTCCAGAGACACTATAACGAATGAATCAAATAAAGTTCAGGACAACGAAGAACCTGAAGTTCTAGTCCAACAGTCACTCAACACTCCCTTACGGCAAGATGGTGAAGGTTTCTCCACAACTCGCATCCGAGGTCGAGGCCGGGGACGAGGTCGTGGTAGAGACGTTGGGACGAGTTGAACGTAGGAAACCAGCCATCAATGTCGATTGGGAAGACAGCTTCGAAGAAGAAAAGAGATCAAACAAGAAGCAGCGACAATAAGTCGGAAGAAGCCGCAATTCAAAATCTCTCTCGAAGATGAGAAGAACGAAGAATACAAATCAATGTACGAGAAGATTAACCACTATGTACATACTATGACCCTGACCCCGATTCATTCTAATAAGATCGAGGGTATGGTGGTCAAAGAGGTACGTAGCAGCGGTGCAAAGCCAATCAAATTCTACCGTGGTGCTACTTCCTCCAAAACTGAAAATAATGTACAATTTGAAGATGACACTTCATCAGAATTAATGGAATTACCTTTCGAGTGGTACTCTCCCCGTGTTCAAAATTTAATTCAAGCGTGGTTTCTTACCTCGACAATGTACAAAAGGTCAATCACAACATTTTGAAAATTTATGGAATAACTCCGTCGTCCACCCAATTCAAAGCATGGTCTCGGATTCGGCACAGTAGGATCGGCTGATGATACCGAATTTTGCTTGGTTGTCACTTGCGAGTCTAATGAAAATTGCATGCAAACTACGTGAAGAATGCGAAGATTTACAAATCGGAGACGCTCCACCGTAATTCGAAGAAGAAATCAAATCTACAATAGATGAGTTAACTGAAGTTAACTTAGGTACTAGCGAAGAGCCTAGACCTACCTTTGTTAGCTCCTTACTCACTAAAGAAGACTCCGAAGAAATAATCAAGTTATTAATGGAATTTAAAGACTATTTTGCTTGGAACTATGATGAGATGCCAGGATTAGATCCAGAAGTCGCAGTCCATAAGCTACGAGTGGATCCTACTTCGTCCCGAACGTGCAAGGTCCCGAAGAATGCGTCTAGAAATCGAACAACAAGTCATAGCTGAAGTTAAAAAGCTAATAGACGCTAAATTTGTCCGTGAAGAGCAATACCCGACTTGGTTAGCCAATGTGGTGCCGACCGTAAAGAAGAATGGTCGGATCGAATTTGTGTGGACTTCGGAGATTTAAACAAGGCATGTCCAAAAGATGAATTCCCTCTACCGATCCCGTAATTAATGATCGACATTGCTTCAACACATGAAATATTCTCATTCATGGATGGATCTTCACGATACAACCGGATAAAAATGGCTCCGTAAGATGAAAAACTTACAAAGCATTCGAACGCCGATCGGAGTATATTGCTACACAAGTGTTGCCATTCGGATCGAAGAACGCAGAGCAACCTACCGTAGAGCAATGACAAGAATTTTGATGATCTCATCCACAATCAAGTCGAATGTTACGTGGACGAAGTGGTCATCAAAAGCAAAGTAAAGGAAAACCACTTGTATGATTTGAGAATTGTTTTCGAACGATTAAGAAAATTTAACCTTAAGATGAATCCCTTAAATGCGCCTTCGACGTCACCTTCCGGGAAATTCTTAGGATTCGTTGTCCGACATCGTGGAATTGAAATCGACCCGGAAAAGATTAAAGCTATCTTAGAAATGTCGCCTCCCAAAACCTTAAAACAACTACGATCCTTTCAAAGGAAGTTGGCATATCTTCGACGCTTTATCTCAAACTTGTCAGGTAGGTGTCAGCCTTTCTCGGCACTAGTTAAAAAGGACGCCAAATTTTTTTGGGAAGAGAAATGCCAGAAGGCCTTCGAGGACATTAAACAATATTTAATGACACCTCCTGTCTTAGCAGCCCTGCCTCGAGTAGACCGTCGATACTTTATACCGCAGCTTTAGACGACTCTCTCGGAGCCCCGTTAGCCAGGTCAATGATGAGGGTAAAGAAAATGCTCTTTACTACCTAAGCCGTCGTTTACTTCCGACGGAAATAAGGTATCCTGCAATTGAAAAGCATTGTTTGGCCCTGATCTTCGCCGCTCAAAAGCTCAGGCACTACATGCTTTCTCATAAGGTCAACCTGATCTCGAAATTTAATCCATTGCAATACTTCGATGACCCGTCCAACGCTTTCGGCGTACTTGCCGGATGGTCAATGATATTATTGCAATTCGATATAACTTTCGTGCCTCTTCGTGCCGTAAAGGGACAAGTCCTAGCAGACTTCCTTGCAGCACACCCTTTGCCGGCAGAATCTCCTCTCAATGATGACTTACCAGATGAACAAATAATGAGCCTAGAAGACCCTGATGATCGACGTTGGGAATTATATTTCGACGGAGCATCTTCAAGACACAAAGATGAAGAATCGCAAGTGATAGTGCCCGGTAAGGCAGGGATCGGATTAATCTTTATAACACCGGAGCGGGGGATGTTAAGATACTCCTACCACTTGACAGAACCATGTACAAACAACGAAGCAAAATACGAAGCCCTCATAACAGGACTGGAATTAACCATTCAAATGGGGATAACAAACATCAACATCTACGGGGATTCGCAGTTAATCATTCAACAGATCGCCGGACAGTATAGAATTTTAAAGCCAAGACTCGAGAAATACTTCCAGTATGCCATACAGCTATTGGAACAGATTATGAATGTGACAATCTACAAAATCCCCAGGAAGGAAAATGCTTTAGCAGATGCGTTAGCTCGCCTCGCAAAAGAATTTGCCTGTTTACAAGATGAGTCAGTGGAAGTGTTAGTTCACGGACGTCAGGTCCTGTCACAGCTCGACATAGACACAATACACAAATCAGGAAAAGAAGAAAAATCAGTTGCAACAGTGACAAAAAACACAGAAGATTGGCGACATCCATTAATAAACTACCTGCAAACAGGAAAACTACCAGAAGACAGGTCGCTAGCCCATCAGATCAAGAAAAGAACTCTGTCCTACGCATTAATAAACAACACGTTATACATAAGGTCTTTCGATCAAATGTGGCTAAGATGCCTAAGCGGGTCCGAGGCCCGTGAAATTGTTAAAGAGGTGCATTCAGGACTCCGTGGCGCTCACCGACCGGGTCCGAAGATGAAAATGAAAATTAAAAGACTAGGGTACTATCGGCCCTCGATGATGACCGACCGCATGAAAATCGCCAAGAGCTGTCATCAATGCCAAGTGCACGGAGTGGTTCTACACCAACCTCCAAATGTGCTACATCCGACAATTGCGTCGTGGCCATTTGAATGTTGGGGTACAGATATAGTGGGTCCAATAGAACCACCATCTTCAAAAGGACATCGCTTCATTCATGCGGCTACGGATTACTTTTCCAGCGGGAAGAAGCAAGCTCCACTTAGAGAAGTGAAAGCACACCACGTGCTACGGCTTTTCAAGAACCAAGTTGTCTACCTTTTGGAGTGCCACGCAGGATTATCTCGGATAATGGGTCGGCATTCGAAGCACACAAATCAACAATTTTGTCAGGAGACTCGGAATCGACTGGCGATATTCAACAATTTACTACCCAAGAGCAAACGGCCTCGCTGAGGCTTTTAATAAAACTCTCGTTCAAATCTTAAAGAAAACTTTGGACGATAGTAAGAGAAATTGGCACGAGAAGTTGTTAGAAGCCTTATGGGCCTACCGGACAACCTTCAGAATTCCTATTCAGGCTACACCTTACGCTCTGGTGTATGGGTCCGAGGCAGTGTTACCCCTAGAGGTTCAGCTTCCTTCACTCAGAATTGCAGTTGCAAATAAGATCACGAAAGAAGAGAATGTCAAATTATGACTAGAAGAACTAGAAAGCCTGGAAGGGAAAAGACTTGCAGCGCAGCAAAATTTAGAACTATACCAAGCTAAGATGGTTCAAGCCCATGACAAACTGGTCCGCCCAAGAACCTTCAAAGTTGGTGACTTAGTTCTCGTTCTCAAGAGACCTATTCTTGCACACCGCAAGATAGGAGGAAAATTTGAACCCACTTGGGAAGGACCGTTCGTGGTCGAAGCAAGAGTACTCGTGGAGGTTCCTACCGCCTAGTGAATTGCCAAGGAAAACGACATATGCTTCCGATCAACGGACGATATTTGAAAAAGTATTACGCTACCTGATGTTTCGAAGGAATGAATTCTTCATCCCTAAGAAACACGGGCGAAGTAATTACTTATGACTGGGTCCGAACCCAAAATAATAATAAAATGTGCTAAAATAATAAAATCATGATAATAAAGTTTTCCTTGTTTTCTCTTCCACATCAAAATCTCTTTCTTGATCTTATCCCACTTCATTCCTATTAAATTTAAAAATACAAAAAAATATAATATTAAAAAAAATGTCTTTAATAAACACTTTCTTAATGTTCTTGTTCTTAGTACAGCCCCTGGTCCTTTTCCTTGTCTTTTCGCAGGAAAATGTCGAACGGGCGGTTGGTCTTGAACTTTAGAAATGGTGTAAGCCTTGCACTCGATGAGAAGAGGGTGAAAGATGGAGCGATAATCGAGATTGACTCGGACTTCGCACCGGCAGGCCTACGTATGAGGAAAGTGACCGGCTCCCGGCTGACCGAGAAGAACCGCCGGGCGCAACGGTGATGAAAGTGGGTGGCCCAAGCCACCAATCCAAGAAGCAAGAAAAGAAAGGCAAACACCGAAGAAGATAAGAAAATCAAGTCCGTAGTCTCTACAAAGAAAGGACAAGCTTGTCGCCGCCGCGCCCACGGAGATTCAAGAAGTTCGAAGAGCTACTCTCACAGCAACGCAACGGAGAAATAAGAATCGCCGTATCCGTAAGATGTTAACCAAACTAGCTGCGGACCAGCGCGACGAGGCAATTACTACTGCCAGCACATACACTTCAAGGACACCGGTTCACCAGGAACCTGAAGAAAGGAGGCCGGCTCCTAGGATAACGTGAAAGGACCAGTGGAAATCTCACGAAGATCGAAGAAAGAAGACTACCACGCTACCGGATAGAACCACCGACAATGCATGACCTTGTTGCGGATAACCCCGGAGGATGTCCCGACGGACATCATCCCCGAGGAGCCGAGGTATGCGGGAGAACGTGAAGGGATTGAGCCGTATATCCCACGACACGTCACCGCACCCCGCCATTTGCGGATTATTCCGAATACGAACTGGAAAGAATGCAGAATGTCGAAAAGAAAACTTTTGAATACTTCGAGAGAATCAGAGGCAGAAGGATCAACATACTAGAAGGCCTCGAGCCACATACAGATGTATTCTCAGAATATGAACAACAACAAATCATGGATTGCATCCGGGATTTGAAAAGAATGGGCCGAGCGGGCCGCCTAAGGGAAAACACCTACTCAGAACCCCGGAGATGGATGTCAGGGAAAGGAAGAATTACAATACAATGTGGATGCTGTTACAACTTTGCGGAAGACAGGAAGGGAAACCCACCAGGGATACTCCGTCATGGCCAAGTGGATCCAATGCCATTAGTCATCAGGAGAATGGTAAAGAGATTGATAACATGGAGGGTATCGCCAGCAGATTGCATACCCAATAACCGCATTATTAACATCTACAAGCAGGGGTGACCGCATACCCCCGCACATAGATCACCACGACTTTGTCGGACCTTTCGCACGCGTCTCTTTCCCGAACGAGTGTAACATCATGTTCGGATCCGACCTCCGGATAGCGAGCCCGTGTAAGTTCCGAGGGCCGGTGAAGATACCTTTACCGGTAGGTTCCATCATGATACCGAAGGGCAACGAGAGCGTGATATCGCTAAGCATTGCATACCAGGAGTACCAAGTGAAGCGGATCTCGCTTACTTTCGGGAGGATGGACAACAGGAAGACACCTTACCATTTCCGACCAGTACTCGGAGCTAGAGAGCCTCCGCCTTACGAGCCGTGAGCTACATGGAAAATATCACACCTCCAATGTACATCCATACGACATCCTCGCCAAGGATGGCTTGGAAGGTGATGTTATCGACCATGTACCCCACTATTCGTACATGGATTTTTGACAGATGCTTCTTTGGATGGATCGACGAAGATCATACATAGTCCGTTTTGAGTCTACATGGATTATATGAGATGTATTCCAGATCAAGTTGTATGATGTATCTTCGACATGATTGGAATGAAAGTGACCATGTCACATTTTTTTTGCCTTCACCTCTTTTGTGCAAATTGATCTGGAAACGCCATTAAAGTTAAATAAACTTCGAACAAAGAACAAAAAAGAAATAAAAAAAGAGAATAAAAGAAAACTTTCCTTAAAAATTTAAAAATGATGAACACCAAACTCACATGGACATTAAATAAATAAAATAAATTCGAATCGTTAAAAGACAAACAAAATGAACACGAATTTCAAATCAAATTTTAAATCAAATTCAAATTCAAATTTAACCTTCCAAATTTCAAATCAAATCTCAATCAAATTTTAAATTCGATCTTCCAGATCTCAAAGCAAATCTCAATCGAAAATTCAAATTCAATCTCCCAAATCTGAAATCCAATCCGTTCTACTCTCTCCCTTGTCTGGGATGGAAGCGGTTGATTCCATTAGCACGGATCGAATCTGATGGCGAGGAATTGTATCCAATCCAAACCAGCAACTTCCGATCAACTCTTCTGAACGGGGTATGTAACATCTACATATTCCCTCCAAATCTATTTCCTTCCATGAAAGTCTTTTACAACTTTCATGAAATTCTCGAAGCACCAAAATTCCACACTTTTTCAAATCAACACTACAAATCTTTGCAAAGTCAATGACTACATCAAAATCAAATTTTTGGGGTTGAGGATTTTACATCCGAAACTGCATTGCTTTAGGATTCTTTCCCTATTGCGATGAAATACATCCAAATCAAACTTTTGGGGTTGAGGATTTTACATCCGAGACTGCATTGCTTTAGGATTCTTTCCCAATTGCAATGAAATACATCAAAATCAAATTTTTGGGGTTGAGGATTTCTTAAATCTGAGACTGCATTGCTTTAGGATTCTTTCCCTATCGCAATGAAATACATCAAAATCAAATTCTTGGAGTTGAGGATTTTACATCCGAGACTGCATTGCTTTAGGATTCTTTCCCTATCGCGATGAAATACATCAAAATTCAAATTCTTGGAATTGAGGATTTTACATCCGAGACTGCATTGCTTTAGGATTCCTTCCCTATTGCAATGAAATACATCAAAATCAAATTCTTGGGGTCAAGGATTTTACATTCGAGACTGCATTGCTTTAGGATTCTTTCCCTATTGCAATGAAATACACCAAAATCAAACTCTTGAGGTTAAGGATTTTACATCCGATACCGCTTTGCTCTGAGATTTCTCCTCATTGCAATGATTCAATCCAATCAATTCAACTTTCTTTTGAGGTTGAAGATGTTACATCCAAAACCTCAAAATTCCATTTTCAAATTAAATCCCTTGAAATTAATTTTGACAAACTTCAATTTAAATTGAAACTCCAAACTAAAATCTAAGCTCACACATCAAAACTTAGACTAAAACAAAATAAAATCTAAATTGAAATTCCCCCAGATCATGTGATTTGGGATTTACCTCCTTTTCCTTTCCCCAGCGAGAGTTCAGGAATCTCCAGTCTCAGAGATATACTTAACACTCCCCAACGGAAATTCTTCTACTTCGTCCTAAGTTTGTCACTTGGACATCTGTGTTGGTTTTGTTGATCGCTTCGGTCAACACCAATACGCGCGTGTGCTCCGTCGACTCACCACACCTATCGAGGTCCATTTGTTGACCTCATTTTTGATGAGGTCTTCTCTTCTTCCCTTTAGTACTTAGGATCTAGCCTTAGGCTTTTCCTTTGACTATCTTAGAGGACTAGAATTGGGACCCACCACTTAGAAATTCAAACCACTTCTTAACTCCCCGCAAACTCCACAAACTCGACCGTAGACCCCTAATCACCTAGAGGGTCGAAATCAAATGTGGAAGTTCAAAGGATGAGTTCCTATAGGACTCTTTGGCCTTAGGACTGCCCTGGGTGGCCTGGTATGGTGAAGGGCTGACTTACACACACACTACTGTTGGCATATTTTTAGGTTGTGTGGTATTTTGAAAAGAAGTCGCCTAACAGAAGTTGTCGGCGAATTTTTAATTTAATTTAAATAAATAATTTGAAAAGTAGTATTTGATTTTAAAAATAATTTTTTAAATTTGAAAATTTTAAGATATGAAATCAAACCGATCTCACATCCCAAATAGTTTATATGAACGAGCACCACACCAGAAACCATGTATCTGTCCCTAAGGATAGACACACTGCTTGACGGTGGGGCTCGATTAAACAAACTAAAAGATTTGTGACATCCGTTTGGTCCGCGAACCAATTTTATAAGTCGACAAATTCCTCGCTTAATATGAAAGCATTAAACAGGGTTTATATTACTCGGGTTCTTTAAAATTCCCTATAAGGGCAAGCCCCTATAGTTAATTACATCTTAAGTGACGGGAATCACCTAAGAAAACTCTCGATAATAATCAATAATTCTGCTCTCAAGAATTTCAAAGTTTAAGTTTTCAAAGGATTGAATTTTGGAATTTCAATAGGGAATGGATCAAGCTTGGAACATTTTGTTTTGAGAATTCAATGGAAGAAAGGTAGGAAAAATTACGGATTCGAAGTGAACTTCGGTAATTTCCTGACTATCCTATTGTTTGGCTTGAATTTAGGAAAGTCCTGATGTCTATTTAATGTTTTGATTTTGTCAATTTTAATTAATTAGGGCTTATATTTATATGATAGAATCATACAAATAGCCTCGAAGATGTGAGGGTTTATGTCGTATCAGACGACTACCTCGGAATCCTAAGACCGGTTAGGGCTTAAGTTGCAATGCAAATGCCTAACGAAGAGTTGAGGATTTATGTTGCACAAGGCAAACTACCTCGAAGTCCTATGGGTTTGTTATTTAATTCTAGGAAAGTTTTGCTGAAGTAGACTCGAGTTTCTGCGATGACGATGGCCGTGCCGCCCACCATGCTCCGAGCTCCTTGTTGTTACAGAGGTTTAGTTTTAGAAGTCATAAATCTGGGGATGAGAAAAGTGTTTTGGTTTAGAGAAAATTTTAATTTCCAAGTGTTTTTTTTGTGTTTTAATTAAAACAAATCTTAAAGTTGATTATAACGACACCGGTTAAGATCCCACTGTGTCCATCCTTCCGCATCATTATTTTTATCGGATTCACTTAGTCCGTGATGAATTTGTTAAACTCAACTAAATGAGTTCCACACTTTCATTTAGACCGTGGGAAATCCCGTTAGCAACACGTAGGTTACATCATCCGAGGTATTCCCCTTCATCCAACAAGACGTTTTAATTTAGTTGTAATTGTAGTTTTGTGTTCTGTTTGTGATTAAATTTTGAGTTGTTTTATATTTTGAAATGTTGTGGTGGTGAATTTTATCTTGCGATGACTTTTAGTTTAGTTTTGGTTTCAGTTTTAGGGACTATCCTAAAGGTGTGGGTTTTCATGCAACAGTTGTTTATCATGCAAGAAAAGTAAGTGCAATGCGGTTAAATAAATTGCAATAATGTAAATCGCAATAAAATAAAAGCGTACCCTGGAGGGTCTTCCCGTCATCCCAAGCCGCACTTAAAACACAATTAGAATATTTAAGCAAGTTCCTAGGTAAAGCCGACGGAAGGGTTATGATTTTCTACCAAATTCCTAATCCTATAGCTAGTCATTTCCTATGACGTCTAGGTTCTTGTGTTTTGGTTTGAGGACGATTTTTTTCATCAAAGAATAATTAAGTTCAATTGTTCTTATAAGTATTCTATCATATTGAGGAAGTGCTTAAGAAGAATCTCAAACATCTTTTCAATATTGCTGGAATTGTTTTATGTCCAAATGAATTTAATTATACAAATGAATTAATCGTCCGAGAATTCGAGTTTTGTTATCTTGCTCAGTGAACTAGGACATTTGAATATCCTATAAGTGGGGTAACATTTCATTTAATGTTCTATTTAGGAGTTATGATAACCAAAGCTTTCGAGGGCAAATTGATGTTCAAATGATTTGTGATTTAATTTAATTTCAGTTATCGGATTTAAATTTGGAATAGTGTTCAAGTTGCTTTATATTTAATTTCTTTCTGTTTTAGGTGACGTTATATTTAATTCAATTTAATTTTAATTTAATTTAATTTAATTTAATCTTTAATTTAGTTTGATTTGATGTTAAATTAATTTATTTTGATTTGATTTAATTTCCTTTAATTTAATTTAATTTAATTTAATTTAATTTTAATTTAATTTTAATTTAATTTTAATTTAATTTGTTTTAACTTAATTTAATTTAAATTTGATTTTATTTATTTAATTTAATTTAATTTAATTTATTCATTTAATTTTATTTAATTTGTTTATTTAATTTAATTTAATTTAATCTTTAATTTAATTCAACTTTTAATTTTAATTTAATTTAATTTAATTTAATTTAATTTAATTCAATTAATCTTTAATTTAATTTGATTTGATTTAATTTAATTTAATTCAATTTATTTTACTTAATTTAATTTAATTTTTAATTTAATTTTTATTTTTAACTTTAATTGGAATTTTAAAAGAGTTTAATAATTTAACTTTAGTTTAATGATTAAGTCTTTTAATATTTTAAATTTGAGTTATCACATTAATTAAGAATTGAATATTAATGAGATGATTAATTTAGGGATTTTTAAATTAAAGAATAAATCTCTTCCTAACAATATCCCTATTTTAATAGTTCCAATTTTATTATTCTTCCCAAATTTAATCAATTATTTAATTAAAGTTTATTTCAATTATTTTAAATTGTTTAATGGGTTTCTACCCTTTAATTATTTAAATTTCAATCATCCAAATCATATTAGGATCAAATATTTTACTTGTTAATTTTTTTATTAAACCTAAAGTTTTAATTAAGGGTTAAAATTTTAATTACCACTTTGCCCTTTAAGCTTAATAATTTCATAACTCACTAAATTGAGCTCAAATGAACTTGAAATTTTTTATGTGACTTCACTCATATGTCAATAAAGACATGAGAGGAGAAAATGTGATTTTTCTGTATTTAATTTATTTATATAATTATTTTTGGTAGAAAATAGAGATTTCCAAGGAAAATTTAATAACATGACCAAAGGAAAGTTTATGTTCTTAAGAAAATTAGGGGACATTCCTAATGACCAGAGGACCACTTGGACAAATTTTGGTGATTTTTTTAATTATATTATTTTTATTATAATTATTCTAAGTTTTGGAGTGTTAATTAATTTAAAAATAAAATAAATGTTGAAAAATGAATTTTATATTTTTCAAAAATCTCTCTGATATCAAGGAAATCAGAGAATCAATTTTTTCAATTTTCTGATTTTTCTATTATTTATTATAATTATTCTAGTGAAAATGCTAGAAAATATATTTTTTTAATTTTAAAATTACCCTAGAGCTTTAAAATTTAATATCTTATTAAATAGACGTAAGAAAAATATGGGGTTTGTTCCTAAGTGATTAAAATTCAAAATGTGACATTTTGGTGAATTTTATTATTTTTATGATTTTTATTATTTTTTTATTATTAAAAATATTAAAATAATATTAAAAATCAACTTTTTTAGAAAATTAAAATTTTAATTTTCTTAAATTCCCCTAATATCAGAGAGGCTCCAAAATCAATTTGGTGAATTTTTGAAAGATATTTTGAAAGTTACGAATTTTTAAAGTTCAAATTAACTAAATGGCTTAATCAACCCATTTAGTAGGGCTAACCAAGTCTAATGGACCTCAAATTTTTATGGTGGTTCCTCTGATCCTAAAGGTCAATGGAGAATTGATTTCAAGTCAATTTGATGTATGGTTAGCTCTAATTAATTAGGGATCCATTTTGGGTGTTTAAGCCAATTAGGGTTATTTTAAATGAACTAACTCAAAACCTATTTTTCCTAGGGTCCACTGGTCATAAGGAACATCACCAAATTTTCCTAGAATTTATTTCACAACATGCTAATTACTGGAATTAAAATACTCAAAATAGTAACATGAATTTAAAAAATCAATAACTTCTCATAGGGATGGCTTCTGACTTTGGAAAATTCAGGGAATGTTCCCAAATTCAGAGGCTTCAAAAGCCCTATGGTCTCATGCCATGGTGAATTGTATACATGCATGGAGAATTAAAAATGTGCAGAGAGTAAATAAATTATTAAAAATAAAATACTTGATGAAATTAAATGATTTATTTCCCACATTATTCTCCTCTCGTTCACCGAGCAAGAGGGTATTTTTATTTTATTTTTATGATTTTCCTACACAAAGTTATGAATTTTCCAAGTTTATGGAATTAAATAAATGAAAAATACCCTAATTTTCTATTTATCCACGCGGCGCCGCGTCAACCTCGGCAGCCTCCGAAACGTCGCGTGTCGCGCCCTCATTCGACGCCGCCATCTGACTCAGCGCTCCGGGTCCCGCGGTTCACGTACCATCTCCTGGTCCGACGCCATCCGAGCCGTCCGTTCGCGCGTGTATTAAATGGACGACATCCGTTCATCGTCCCCAAGCGTCCTCACCCGAGAGCCGTCCACACTAAATCCCTAAGATCTCACTCGATACTCGATGGATTTTCGTGTTCTTATGCTCTATGGATTTGTCTTGAGAAGACGAACACATCCATACGGTTTATGTGGGATGAAATTTACGCAATAAAAATGGAGAATGTTCAGAAGCTCGGGAAGAAGAGTGAGGCCATACCTTTGCTCAGAGAAGTGTGGCTTCGATCTAAGGGTTGTTTCACCTTCGATTAGATCCCAGCAAGCTCCAGATGAAGTCTCCTGGCCTGGTGAATTGTCTAGGTAGGATTTCGACCACAGCCGATCACAAAGCTTGGAGGCTGGAGCAACTCGGTGGCCTGGAGATGGGGCTTTTGCTGGTGGACACCTTCCCTTGGTCTGGTGAAGGTGTAGAACCAATCAATTTGGGAATTGGCTCACTGTGGAGAAGGGTCCTGGTTTTGGGCATGGATTTCAACTCTGAAATTGAGCTCACAGAGAGGAAATGGCAGGGGGATTTCAGGTGGGGATCAAATGCTCTATGTATGGGGAGTAGTCCGGAACAATTTTGGCGTAGTTTCCTTAAGGTTTGTTTCAGTACCTCTCATGGCCGAGAGGGGTGATGTTTAAATAGGAGAGGGTGGAGGGCCTCCGCGAGAGAGTTAGGGCTTGGGATCAGCCGCTCTTGGAAAGAGAAGAACAACTACAATGGCCACCGGGGATGGGGCGACTCGACGAAGGGAGAATTCCAAAGTTGGCTCACATGTGAGCTCTCGGCCATGGTGTTTTCCGGCGGCCCGGTGGCCGGCCGGCCGTGCATGGGTCACCCTCGAGGTCGGGTGGGTCGTGGTCGGGACTTGGTGCAAGCAATTGGCAATTGCCGTGTGTAAAGTCTTTGATCCAAAGTAGAATGGGGCATGGCTAGTTTTGAGTCTAAATGGGTCAATCCACCTATTTGGGCTTGGTGCACCCTTCAAGGTGGCTTTGGATGCTGTGGGGGATCAAAGGGATCAGCTGGTTTGGCATGGAGAAGTCTCCATCCAAATATATTTAGATTAAATTTAGGTTTAGGTGAAACATAATTAAGGCTAATGAGCTTTAGGGATTAAGGAAAGCCCTACCTCTTCTTACCTAATATGGCATGGTGGAGTGTCCAAGGCTCTCATGGCTCACATGTGGCTCATGCATGGCTTCATGGCTCACCTTTGGCTTGGAAAAAGTTTGGTCAATTTCATGAAAATGGATTTTAGGAATTTTTTGGTAATTTGATGGAAATTTGTATGAAACTTGATTTGCAATGATTTGATGATGAATTTAAGACTTAGGTATTGAGTTTAATTGAAAGTATGATGAGGGGAAATGTCATATGGGCTTTGAGACCAATTTTGGGCATTTGGATGTGGTAAAAGATGGGCTTTAAAATGGTTTAAAGAATGAGCCTTTAAGTTTAAAAAAATGAATTTGTGGATGGGAATTTTGTAAAGAGGTTGGGCCAAATAATTGTTGGTTTTAGCTCATGGATGTTTCATGAGTGACTTGAAGCAAATTGGGGATGATTTGGGTTTGAATTGGGTTGAATTTGGGCTCTTTTGGTGAATGGGCCAATATAGGTCCAAGTCGGCCAAGTTGGGCCAATGTCGGGCTAGGGTTGAAATTAATGTAAAATAAATGTTGAGAAATGTTTATGGGAGTGTTTCAAAGAGGTTTTGACCTTGGTTGGGCTTTGATTTTGGGGTTTGGGCTCATTTGGGTTAGGTTTGGGTTTAGGTCAAAATTGGGCCTTTTAGCTTTGGGTTGAATTTGAGTGGCATTTGGGTCCAAATTTTGGGCAAATCATGTTAGTGTTTTGCTTGTGGGGATTCTAAGGAAGATTTAGAAAAGATTTGGGGTTAATTGGAGTTGAATTGGGTGAGTTTGGGTTAGGTTTGGGTCATGGGCCCAAATTGGGCTTTAAGGCCAAAAGTGAAATTGGATCCAAATGTCAATCAAATTGAACTTAGATTTGGTCTAGATTGGTATTTGGAATGTTGAATTGAAGTTTAGAATTGAATTGGACCAGAATTTGGGTCAATTGGGTAGGTTTGGTTTGACATTGGGTTCACTTAGGGTTAAAATGGGTCAAATTGTGGGTTTTGACAAAAGTAGGGTAAATTGACAAAATTGGCCCATGGTGTAGTTGAACAAAATGAAATTGGGAATATTTGGGATTTTTGGAATTTTCTGGGAATTTTCTGAATTTTTGGATTTTTTGGGTCAAGAGGGGTATTTTGGGTATTTGGAGGGTATTGGGAGGTATTTTTGGAATTTTTGGTATTTTTGGGTATGGATGATCAATTTGAGTGATGTGAAAATGTTTGGGATTGATTTTGGGGAATTTTGGATGATTTGGAAATTTTGAAAAATTTGGGTAATTTCAAGGGCTTTGGGTAGGTTAAGCGAGTGTAGGGTCCCGGGGGTCAAAAATTGAAAAATTTGGGAAATTGAAGATTGGGTGAATGTAAGTGGAATAAAATCATTTTGGTTGAGCCATGAAGCCATATCAAGCCCACATGAGCCATGAAGGGACTCATTTGAGGCATTCACTATGTTGTTCCTAACCCTCTTAGCCAAGGGCTTAGGGGGTAAAGGACCATCCATGTGAATCACCTACATGAGTCAGGAGGTCAAGTTAGGTATGGGTGTGGTTTTAGGAGGTGTGTAAAAGTGTAGTGTTTAAGTGTAGTGTGTGTGTAAGTCAGCCCCTTCACCATACTGGGCCACCTGGGCGGTCCCAAGGCCGGAGAGTCCTACGAGAACTCATCCTTTAAACTTCCACATTTGATTTCAACCCTCTAGGTGATTAGGGGTCTACAGTCAAGTTTGTGGAGTTTGCAGGGAGTTTAGAAGTGGTTTGAATTTCTAAGTGGTGGGTCCCAATTCTAGTCCTCTAAGACAGTCAAAGGAAAAGCCCAAGGCTAGATCCTAAGTACTAAAAAGAAGAAGAGAAGACCTCATCAAAAATGAGGTCAACAAATGGACCCCCAATAGGTGTGGTGAGCTGACGGAGCACACCGCGCGTATTGGCGTTGACCGAAGCGATCAACAAAACTAACACAGATGTCCAAGTGACAAACATAGGACGAAGTGGAAAAGTTTCCGTTGGGGAGTGTCAAGCATATCTCTGAAACTGGAGATTCCTGAACTCTCGCTGGGGAAAGGAAAAGGAGGTGAATTCCAAATCACATTATCTGGAGAATTTCGGTTTAGATTTCAGTTTGTTTCAATTTAAGTTCGGATGTGTAATTTTAGATTTTGATTTTTTATTTTAGATTGAAGTTTGATTTAAAATTAATTTGAGAAAATTTGGATTTGAAAGGAGAATTGAAACCTAGGTTCCAATCTCGGGATCGCAAAGAAAACTGGAATTTAGGTACCAGCCTCGGAGTGGGAATCGGAGTTTAAGTGTCGATTGAAAAGGATGAGAATCAGAATTTAGGTACTGATCTCGAAAGGGATGAGAATTGAAATTTAAGTATCAATCTCGAAAGAGAGTCAAAATTTAAGTATCGACCTCGAAAGTGATGAGAATTAGAATTTAGGTACTGATCTCGGAATGAGAACTAGAATTTAGGCACTTGTCTCGAAAGTTTAGAATTGAAATTTAGGTATCAATTCAAAAGAGAATCGAAATTTAGGTATCGATCTCGAAATGAGAACTAGAATTTAGGTACTAGTCTCGAAATGAGAGCTGGAATTTAGGTACCAGTCTCGAAAGTTTAGAATTGAAATTTAAGTATCAATTCAAAAGAGAATCGAAATTTAGGTATCGATCTTGAAATGAGAACTAGAATTTAGGTACTAGTCTCGAAAGTTTAGAATTGAAATTTAGGTATCAATTCAAAAGAGAATCAAAATTTAGGTATCGATCTCGAAATGAGAACTAGAATTTAGGTACTAGTCTCGAAATGAGAGCTGGAATTTAGGTACTAGTCTCGAAAGTTTAGAATTGAAATTTAGGTATCAATTCGGATGAGAATCGAAATTTAGGTATCGATCTCGAAATGAGAACTAGAATTTAGGTACCAGTCTCGGAAATTTTGAATTGAAATTTAGGTATCAATTCGGATGAGAATCGAAATTTAGGTATCGATCTCGGAATGAGAACTGGAATTTAGGTACCGATCTCGGAAATTTTGAATTGAAATTTAGGTATCAATTCGGATGAGAATCGAAATTTAGGTATTGATCTCGGAATGAGAACCGGAATTTAGGTACTGAGTCTCGAAATTTTGAATTTAAATTTAGGTATCAATTCGGATGAGAATCGAAATTTAGGTATCGATCTCGGAATGAGAACTGGAATTTAGGTACCAGTCTCGGAAATTTTGAATTGAAATTTAGGCATCAATTCGGATGAGAATCGAAATTTAGGTTTCGATCTCGGAATGAGAACTGGAATTTAGGTACCAGTCTCGGAAATTTTGAATTGAAATTTACTGTGGAGATTTGGATTTAGCGGGAGATCGAAATGAGATATGAAAGTGTTTCATATCCTATGGGAATCAATCAAAGTCTGATTACTTGGCGAAGGGTACAAACTCATGCCATCCGGATCAAATTGAAAATTCTTCATGATTCTGAAATCATCCCGAGAGAGGGTTTCAAGGGAGGTCTAGAATAGATCTTGATTTGAAGAAGGATTGGAGGGTTTGAGAAGATGGGTTTAAACTGGAATTCAATTTGGGCTTTAAATTTATTTTGTTTGTCCTTTAACTATCCCACTTTTTTGTTGTTTATTTGGTGTTCATGTGGATTTGGTATTTGACATTTAAATTTTTTTTTTTTTTTTTTAAGGAAAGTTTTTTTTTATTCTCTTTTTTATTTATTCTCTGTTCTTTGTTCAAAATTCATTTAACTTTAATGGCGTTTCCCAATCAATTTGCACAAAAGAGGTGAAGGCCAAAAATGTGACATGGTCACTTTCATTCCAATCATGTCGAAGATACATCATACAACTCGATCTGGAATATATTTCATACAATCCATGTAGACTCAAAACGGACTATGTATGATCTTCGTCGATCCATCAAAAGAAGCATCTGTCAAAAATACATGTCTGAATAGTGGGGTACATGGTCAATAACATCACCTTCCAAGCCATCCTTGGCGAGGATGCCGTATAGATGTACATTGGAGGTGTAATATTTTCCATGTAACTCACAGCTCGTAAGGCCGGAGGCTCTCTAGCTCCGCGTCTGGCTGGAAATGGTAAGGTGTCTTCCCGTCGTCCATTCTTTTGAAAGTAATCGAGATCCGCTTCACTCGGTACTCCCGGTATGCAATGCTTAGCGATATTTGCTCCGTTGCCCTTCGGCATCATGACGGAACCTACCGGTAATGGTATCTTCACCGGCCCTCGGAACTCACCCGGGCCTCGCTATCCGGAGGTCGGATCCGAACATGATGTTACACTCGTTCAGGAAAGAGATCGTGCGAAAGGTCCGACAAAGTCGTGGTGATCTATGTGTGGGGGTATGCGGTACACCCCGCTTGTAGATGTTAATAATGCAGCTATTGGGTATGCAATCTGCTGGAAGTACCCTCCATGTTATCAATCTCTTTACCATTCTCTTGATTACTAGTGGCATCGGATCCACTTGGCCATGACGGAGTATTCCCGGAGGGTTTCCCTTCCTGTCTTCCGCAAAGTTGTAACAGCATCCACATTGTATTGTAATTCTTCCCTTCCCCGGCATCCATCTCCGGAGTTACGAGTATGTGTTTTCCCTTAGGCGGCCTCGCTCGGCCCATTCTTTTCAAATCCCGGATGCAATCCACGATTTGCTGTTGTTCATACTCTGAGAATACGTCTGTATGTAGCTCGAGGCCCTCTAGTATATTGATCCTTCTGCCTCTAATTCTCTCGAAGTATTCAAAGGTCTTCTTTTCGACATTTTGCATTCTCTCCATCTCGTATTCCGGAATAATCTGCAGATGGCGAGGCCTGGTGACATATTGTGGGATATGCGGTTCAATCCCTTCACGTTCTCCTGCATACCTCGGCTCCTCGGGGATGATGTCTGTTGGGACATCCCCTGGGGTTGCTTCTGCAACAAGGTCATGCATTACTGGTGGTTCTATCCGGTGGCGTGACAGCCTTCTTTCTTCTTGTCTTTGTGAGATTTCCCTGGTCCTTTCTATTATCCTAGGAGCTGGCCTCCTTTCTTCAGGTTCCTGGTGAACCGGTGTCCTTGAAGTGTACGTGCGGCGAGTAGCAATCGTCTCGTCGCGGCCGGTCCGCGGCTAGTTTTGTTAACATCTTACGGATACGAGCAATTCCTATTTCTTCGTTGCGTTGCCGTGAGAGTAGCTCTTCGAACTTCTTGAATCTCTCGTGGGCGCGGCACCGACAAGCTCGCCCTCCGCCGTAGCGACTACGGACTTCATTTTCTTATCTTTTTCGGTGTTTGTTTTTCTTTTCTTGTTCGTTGGATTGGTGCCTTGGGCCACCTACTTTCATCACCGTCCGCCGGGCGATTCTTCTCGACTCAACTGGGACCCAGTCACTTTCCTTGTACTGTAGGCCTGCTGGTGCGAAATCCCAGTCAATCTCGATTATCGCTCCATCTTTCACCCTCGTTTCATCGAGTGCAAGGCTTACGCCATTTCTAAAGTTCAGGACCAACCACCCGTTCGACATTTCCCTGCGAAAAGACAAGGAAAAGGATCAGGGGCTATACTAAGAACAAGAACATTAAGAAAATGTTTATTAAAGACGCGTTTTTTTATTACTTCTTGTATTTTAAAATTTAACGAGGAATGAAGCGGGATACGATCAGGAAAGAGATTTTGATTTGGAAAAGAAAACAAGGAAAACTTTATTATCACGATTTTATTTATTTTAGCACATTTTAATTTTTTTGTGTTCGGGCCCAATCATCAGTAATTACTTCGCCTGTGTTTCTTAGGGATGAAGGATTCATTCCTTCGGAACATCAGGTAGCGTAATACTTTTTCAAGTATCATCCTTTGATCGGAAGCATATGTCGTTCTCCCTGGAAATTCACTAGCTGGTAGGAACCTCCTGAGTATACTGCTTCAACCACGAACGGTCCTTCCCAAGTGGGTTCAAATTTTCCTCCTATCTTACGGTGTGCAAGAATAGGTCTCTTGAGAACGAGAACTAAGTCAACAACTTTGAAGGTTCTTGGGCGGACCAGTTTGTCATGGGCTTGAACCATCTTAGCTTGGTATAGTTCTAAATTCCGTTGCGCTACAAGTCTTTTCCCTTCCGGGCTTTCTAATTCTTCTAGTCGTAATTTGGCGTTCTCTTCTGTCGTGATCTTGTTTGCAAGTTGCAATTCGAGTGAAGGAAGCCGAATCTCTAAAGGTAACACTGCCTCGGACCCATACAACAGAGCGTAAGGTGTAGCTTCAGTAGGAGTTCTGAAGGTTGTCCGGTAGGCCCATAAGGCTTCTAACAATTTCTCGTGCCAATTTCTCTTATTATCGTCCAAAGTTTTCTTTAAAATTTGAACGAGAGTTTTATTAAAAGTCTCAGCGAGGCCGTTTTCTCTTGGGTAGTAAATTGTTGAATATCGCCAGTCGATTCCGTGTCTCCTGACAAAATTGTTGATTTGTGTGCTTCCGAATGCCGACCCATTATCCGAGATGATCTCGCGCGGCACTCCGAAACGGTAGACAACTTGGTTCTTGAAAAACTGTAGCACGTGGTGTGCTTTCACCTCTCTAAGTGGAACTGCCTCTGCCCACTTGGAAAAGTAATCTGTAGCCGCAAGGATGAAGCGATGTCCTTTTGAAGATGGTGGTTCTATCGGACCCACTATATCTGTGCCCCAACATTCAAATGGCCACGACGCAATTGTCGGGTGCAGCACATTTGGAGGTTGGTGCAGAACCACTCCGTGCACTTGGCATTGGTGAAAGCTCTTGGCGATTTTCATGCAGTCGGTCATCATCGAGGGCCAATAGTACCCTAGTCTTTTAATTTTCATTTTCATCTTCGGACCCGACTGGTGAGCGCCACAGAGACCTGAATGTACCTCTTTAACAATTTCATGGGCCTCGGACCCGCTTAGGCACCTTAGCCACATTTGATCAAAAGACCTTCTGTACAATGTGTTGTTTATTAATGCGTAAGACAGAGTTCTATTCTTGATCTGATGGGCCAACGACCTATCGTCTAGTAGCTTTCCCGTTTGCAGGTAGTCTATTAATGGTTGTCGCCAATCCTCTGTGTTTTCGTCATCCTTTGTAACGCGATTCTTTTTCTTTTTCGATTTGTGTATTGTGTCTATGTCGAGCCGTGATAGGACCCGACGTCCGCGAACCGACACTTCCACCGATTCATCTTTCAAACAGTGCAAATTCTTTTGCGAGACGGGCTAAAGCATCTGCTAAAGCATTTTCTTTTCTGGGAATTTTGTAGTTCGTCACATTTTGAATTTGTTCCAACAATCGTATGGCATACCTGGAAGTATTGCTCGAGTCTTGGTTTTAAAATTCGTACTTGTCCGGCGATCCGTTGAATGATTAACTGCGAATCCCCGTAGATGTTGATGTCCGTTATTCCCATCCGAATGGTTAATTCCGACTCCGTTATGAGGGCTTCGTATTCGCTTCGTTGTTTGTACATGGTTCGTTAAGTGGTAGGAGTATCTTAACATCCCCCGCTCCGGCGTTATAAAGATTAGCCCGATTCCCGCCTTACCGGGCACTATCACTTGTGATTCTTCGTCTTTGTGTGCTGAAGATGCTTCGTCGAAATATAATTCCCAACGTCGATCATCAGGGTCTTCTAGGCTCATTATTTGTTCATCTGGCAAATTGTCATTGAGAGGAGATTCTGCCGGCAAAGGGTGTGCTGCAAGAAAGTCTCCTAAGACTTGTCCCTTTACGGCACGAAGAGGCACGAAAGTTATATCGAATTGCAATAATATCATTGACCATCCGGCAAGTCCGCCGGAAAGTGTTGGACGAGTCATCAAGTATTGCAATGGATTAAATTTCGAGATCGGGTTGACCTTATGAGAAAGCATGTAGTGCCCGAGCTTTTGAGCGGCGAAGATCGGGGCCAAACAATGCTTTTCAATTGAGGGATACCTTACTTCCGTCGGAAGTAAACGACGGCTTAAGTAGTAAAGAGCATTTTCTTTACCCTCATCATTGACACAGGCTAACGGGGCTCCGAGAGAGTCGTCTAAAGCCGCGGTGTAAAGTATCGACAGCCTACCCGAGGCCGGGGCTGCTAAGACAGGAGGTGTCATTAAATATTGTTTAATGTCCTCAAAAGCCTTCGGCATTTCTCTTCCCAAATAAATTTGGCGTCCTTTTTAACTAGTGCCGAGAAAGGTCGACACCTACCTGACAAGTTTGAGATAAAGCGTCGAAGATATGCCAGCTTCCCTTGAAAAGATCGTAGTTGTTTTAAGGTTTTGGGAGGCGGCATTTCTAAGATAGCTTTAATCTTTTCCGGGTCGATTTCAATCCCACGATGTCGGACAACGAATCCTAAAAATTTCCCGGAGGTGACGCCGAAGGCGCATTTTAAGGGATTCATCCTAAGGTTAAATTGTCTTAATCGTTCGAAAACAATTCTCAAATCATACGAATTGGTTTTCCTTTACTTTGCTTTTGATGACCACATCGTCTACGTAGCATTCAACTTGATTGTGGATGAGATCATCAAAAATTCTTGTCATTGCTCTCGGTAGGTTGCTCCTGCGTTCTTCGATCCGAATGGCATCACCGTGTAGCAATATACTCCGATCGGCGTTCGAATGTCGTAAGCTTTTCATCTTCCGGAGCCATTTTTATCCGGTTGTATCCCGAAGATCCATCCATGAATGAAAATATCTCATGCGTCGAAGCAATGTCGATCATTAGTTCTGGGATCGGTAGAGGGAATTCATCCTTTAGACATGCCTTGTTTAAATCTCTGAAGTCCACACAAATTCTGATCTGACCATTCTTCTTTCGACCGGCACCACATTGGCTAACCGGGTCGGGTATTGTTCTTCACGGACAAATTTGGCGTCTATTAGCTTTTTAACTTTGGCTATGACTTGTTGTTCGATTTTTAGACGCATTCTTCCGGGACCTTGTCCGACCGGGACGAAGTAGGATCCACTCCTAGCTTATGGATCGCGACCTCCGGAGCTAATCCCGGCATCTCATCGTAGTTCCAAGCAAAACAGGTCTTTAAATTCCATTAATAACTTGATTATTTCTTCGGAGTCTTCTTTATTGAGTAAGGATCTAACAAAGGTATGTCTAGGCTCTTTGCTAGTACCTAAGTTAACTTCCGTTAACTCATCTATTGTAGATTTAATCTCTTCTTCGAAGTCTGGTGGAGCGTCTCCAATTTGTAAATCTTCGAGTTCGTCTGTAGTTTCCATGCAGTTTTCATTAGATTCTCAAGTGACAACCAAGCAAAATTCAGTATCGTCAACTTATCCTACTGTGCCAAATCCGAGTCCATACTTTGAATTGGGTGGAAGACCGGAATTATTCCATAATTTTTCAAAACGTTGTGATTGACCTTTTGTCCATTGTCGAGGTAAGAAACCACGTTGAATTAAATTTTGAACACATGGAGAGTACCACTCAAAAGGTAATTCCATTAATTCTGATGAAGTGACATCTTCAAATTGTACATTATTTTCTGTTTTGGAGGAAGAAGCACCACGGTAGAATTTGATTGGCTTTGCACCGTCGCTACGTACCTCTTTGACCACCATACCCTCGATCTTGTTAGAATGGATCGGGGTTAGGGTCATAGTATGTACGTAGTGGTTAATCTTCTCGTACATTGATTTGTATTCTTCATTCTTTTCATCTTCGAGGGAGATCTTGAATTGCGGCTTCTTCCGACTTATTGTCGCTGCTTCTTGCTTTATTTCTTTTTCTTCTTCAGAACTATCTTCCCAATCAACATTGATGGCTGGTTTCCTCTGTCCAACTATCCTAACGTCTCTACCACGGTCTCGTCCCCGGCCTCGACCTCGGATGCGAGTTGTGGAGAAACCTTCACCATCTCGCCGGAAGGGAGTGGTGAGTGACTGTTGGACTAGAACTTCATGTTCTTCGTTGTCCCGAACTTTCTTTGCTTCATTTGTTATGGTATCTCTGGAAAAGATTGTTTTCTTCGGTGGTGCATAATAAGCTGCGTCTTCATGGATTTCAATCTCATGTACGGAGAATGGTTGTAAGTCACCTTTGATGCACTGTTCCCCTCCATCGTAGTATTTGATGCACTGATGTAGAGATGATGGTACCATCCTGTTTTCATGTATCCATGGTCGGCCCGAGTAGAGCGTTGAACGACGTTTCGAATCAATTATGTGAAATTTTATGGTTGTCTTTGCTAAGTCACCGGTCTTCATTAGTAGCGTTATTGATCCGAGGGCTCTTTCTCCTTTCACGGTTGAATCCTCTTAATAACATTTTGTCGGCCTCGAGCTCACAAGCATCAATTTCCAAATATGCTAGTGTTCGGAGACTCATTATATTTATTGATGCTCCTGGATCCACCAATACTCTGGAGAGCGTAAACTTCCCAATTGTAACTGAAATGTACAAAGGTCGGTTGTGGTCTGTTGTCCCAAGTAGTAGGTCATTGTCCGTGAAGGTAACACCTCGCTGTTCCTTTAACGAGCAAACCTCATCTAAGGAATCCCTGGCCATTTGAGCTAAGCAAATTTCCGGATCAAGTAAGGCCTTGATCAGAGCTTCTCTCATTTCCTTTGATAAGATGAGAGCATCATAGATGCTCAGTTTGGCTGGTAGTTTCCTAAGATGGGCTAGCACGTTGTAGTCCACTTTATTTCCATGTGTCTCGGCTTCTTCTCGAATGGGTATTTCTTCTCGCTGGGGTTGGTTCTTCTTGAACAACCACCGCTTTCCTTTGTCCTTTGGACCCATTCTCGAAGGTAGAACTCTTCCACTTCTTAAGTTGACTTCGTAATTTCTTCGAATCTAGTGTTGAGCTTGCTCGGTGTTTCTTCCTGAATCGGAATGACAGTGCTCTTCCGGATTAACTTCGAGTCCGAAGGCTCTAATTCTATTGTGATCTGGAGCTCCTCGAAACTTGCAGATAGATTCGTTGCTTGTTGAACTCTCGTAGCCTCCTTGATGGATGTCTTCTTCGTTATTTTGATCGTCGAGATCGTGTATGATTTGAGAATTGTCGTTGGTATCGAAATCGATGTCCGGATTGTCGCTAGTTACGTAATCGTTAGAAACAATCAAAACGTAGCCAACGCCATCACCCTTATCATTATATGATCCCACCGAAGTGAGCAGATAATCATATAGAGTCAGAGGTTCGAGGGATTTCTCCCCCGAATCAGAAACAACTATCCTAGGATAAGCAGCCCCTAGTCTAGCCTTAGGAGCCTCGGTCCCCTCTTCTTCGTCGATTTTCTTCTTCTCTTCAATCGTCTCCTGTTGAGGTGGTTCTTCTATCGCAAGTGATAGTGCCGACTTGGCAGGTTTCAAACTCTGAATTGAAGCTCGCACCGAAGCGGTTTGGATGCTGTCTAAAAACTTTTTCGAAGACGTTGTCCAAGCGGTAGTCCATCCATCGTCAGTCGTATAGGGATCTATCGGAATGATGGGATCAGTTGAGATAACATTGACGGAACCTCCTTTCTGGGGTTCCTTCATATACTCCTTCGGGATTGTTATATTCCCTTTCCGAAGGTTGTCATTGAGCCAACTTTTAAAGGTAATGCAATCTTCTATCTTGTGTCCAAGCATCTGGTGATAAGGGCAAAAGTTGGGATCACTTTTCTTGTTGACTTCCTCTGGTCTTTTAGGCTCTGGCAGCTGGAAATCTGGAGTCTTCATTAGACTACGGAACATCTTCGGCACTGCTTCATTCTTGAATGGATATTCCCTGCTCAGAAGCTCCCTTAATGTACGTTGCGGACGAGGCGGTTGTTCATACCGTGGAGATGACCGAAAGCCGGGTCGGGGTTGTTGATAATTCTCGTTGAGGTTGCTTCGCGTCGTTTGGATGATATTTGTTTCGGTTGCTTGCCTTTGTCGACCGCTCGCAATGATCCCGGATTTCTTTTCAAAAGTCTTCGCTGTGCTTTTGCTTGTCCGTCTTGTCGGCGAAACTTAATTACTTTGCCTCCTCTTGCAAGCTCCCGACCTTGCTTAACAACTTCTCGAAAGTTTTAATAGTGAATCCTTTGAGGAGAAGTGCTATCGGGCCGTGAATGCTTTTAAGTAAGATGCCGATCGCATGTTGTTCTTGTAGTTGTGGTTCACACTTCATGCTTAAGTTCCTCCATCGAAGTATGTAATCCACCAAAGTTTCATTCGGTTTCGCTTCTCTACCACTAAATCACCTATAGTGATGTGGTGCTGAGCTCCGGCGAATCGCTTGATGAAAAGGTTTTCTAGTTCTGAGAATGTCTTCACTGAACTATTTGGTAATTCTGCATAACAATCAAAGGCGATCCCTGATAGACTGCTGACGAACTGTCGGAAGAGTAATTCATCGCTCCCGCCGGCATTGCAACAACTGGCACGGAAGTGTGCAACATGCTGTCGGGGATTCCCGGTTTCATCAAAGGTCTTGAACAGAGGTGGTACGAAGCCTTTCGGGTATTGGACAGCGTCGAATTCTTCAGGGTAAGGTCTACCCATCCGAATGGATGTCCCGCTCTTTGATTGTGCTAAGGCTTCTCGCACCTGCTGTTCCACCAAGCTCTTGATATCCTTTTTTGGAATCATACTTTGTGTTGTACTTTCTTTAGCTGATCATCCCCGTTGACGGATGTAAACTCCTTTCCTCCGTCTACAATGTGAATGACCTCTGGGGGTGTCTCTCTTTGGGGTTGCACTTGACTCCGGAGAGTGGCTAGAGCTACGGCCATCTCTTCCATCCTCTTCGCCATTTGGGCGATCGTGTCGTCTTTCTCTTGAAGTCGTCTTCTCATCACTTCTGGTCGTCTCTTCTCGCGGCCGCGGGAGCACCTTGTGAAGCTGATGAAGCTCGTGTTTCGACCATGTTGATTTCTGCATACTCTTCATCCATGAATTCCGATGAATCAATCTCGTCTCCGAATTTCTCTTCTCTTTCTTTTGCTAGTCGTCGAATATCAGTCCTCAACTTTTCCATGGCGTCCTCTAGTGGTCTTTTCTGTGCATCTTCACAGTTGTCATGTGATAGCTGCCGGGTTCCCTTCTCGCGAGTCCCCTTTACTGCAGTAGCACTTTCTTCAGATTCAAGTCTCCTGGCGAGACTTTCCTTCTCAGGCTGTTGTTTCAATCTCGACTCGTCCAGGTAGTGGGACGCCATACCATCCTTCTAGCAGCAGAAGGTCTAGGACCGGATGGTCCGTCGGCAAAATGCCGGAAGGTGGTATCCTCCCTAATCCGTAATCCCGAAACGACGACGAGCGGACTAGCCTTCATCCTTTTACTTGGCTTTTCTGTCACGATGGCAGGTTCTACTCGGGGCCCAAGACGGGATTTGACTGGCACCCACCCTATCCTTCGTAGATTCTCCGATACGAGGCATTTCTCTTTCTTCGCTAGTTTCTCGACTACAGTCTGTAGTCGGGCAAATGGCGTGATTCTAGCCCTTTTTCTTCTGTTGTCATCGTAGTATGCTGGTCGAGGTAATGTAGAAGCAATCCTGCGGACATTTTCCTCGTCGACCTGCGGCGAAAGGGGATAGAATCGCTTCCTTCCAAAAAGGGCGTATCTTCGGGTAACGGTATATATTCGAGTAGTGGTGTGTACTCGGGGATTTCGGGATTTCCTCCGGAAAGCAACTTCGGCAGCTTCGGCCTTCCCGGCAATCTTCCTACTCCCGTTCCTTCTTTGGGTCTTTGTTAGTGATGGAATTCTTGAGTCGGACCCGATTTCAAAACGAAGGTTTCACAGAAAGTCCGTACCCTCCACGGTAACGGGTTTACCATAATTCCGGATTTCCTTCCCCTTTAATTTGGCAGAAGCCGGGGTAGGTGCAGAAACAACTAGACCAGTGGGGGTAGCAAGAACAGTCCTCCTGCGGACAGCAGTACTCCTCTCAGTCGGGATCTTTTGCAGGGGAGGAAATTCTTGGGTTGACCTAAGATTGAACTCGATCAGCGGCTTCTTAGCTTCAGATACTTTGTTTGTCAGTGCGAAAAGGGAAACATCGGGTATCTTGACATTAGTGTTCTCAAATCCTTGTCCAAACCGGATGATCCCATTGTCGGGCAGCTCATCCTTATAAACGGCGAAGTCCGATCCATTGGTGAAGGAGAAAATCAGCTTTGGGGCTTCCATTTCTGCAGGGTAGATTCTGGTTGTCAGTCCCAAGTTATGCTTCTATTCTTTAGGACGAAAAGAAAGGAATTGAAAAGAGTCCGAACACATTCTTGTTCATGTATTTATAAGAAGGAATCATTTTTTAAAAGAATCATTTATTAAAGGGTTTGTTTATTTAGAACGGAATGTTCAAAGGTGTAGAGAAGGTGATGAACCGATTCAGAGTTGGAAAGGAAAAGAAAGTCTTATGCAAGACTTCTCGACTCGAAGGATTACTCCTAAACTAACACCTATCGGGGTCCACCCCACCTCGAAATGAGGTAAAAGGATCTCGGAACCTCTCCGTTTAAGGGTGTCTAAACAGTGGCTCCTAAATCCGAGAGAATGTTGGTTATACTTGTTCAAGGTAGAAATGAACATAGCATCCCAACGGAAAGAAGGGTAGTTTGACCCATTAAGGACATGGAGACACTACCGATTTTTGAAAGCAGAATTATTTGATTAAAATGGAGAGAGGAATTGTCCCCAGCGGAGTCGCCAGAAGTTGTCGGCATATTTTTAGGTTGTGTGGTATTTTGAAAAGGGGTCGCCTAACAGAAGTTGTCGGCGAATTTTTAATTTAATTTAAATAAATAATTTGAAAAGTAGTATTTGATTTTAAAAATAATCTTTTAAATTTGAAAATTTTAAGATATGAAATCAAACCGATCTCACATCCCAAATAGTTTATATAAACGAGCACCACACCACAAACCATGTATCTGTCCCTAAGGATAGACACATCGCTTGATGGTGGGGCTCGATTAAACAAACTAAAAGATTTGTGATGATATCGTTTGGTCCGCGAACCAATTTTATAAGCCAACAAATTCCCCTACTTAATATGAAAGCATTAAACAGGGTTTATATTACCCAGGTTCTTTAAAATTCCCTATAAGGGCAAGCCCCTATAGTTAATTACATCTTAAGTGACGGGAATCACCTAAGAAAACTCTCGATAATAATCAATAATTCTGCTCTCAAGAATTTCAAAGTTTAAGTTTTCAAAGGATTGAATTTTGGAATTTCAATAGGGAATGGATCAAGCTTGGAACATTTTGTTTTGAGAATTCAAAAGAAGAAAGGTAGGAGAAATTACGGATTCGAAGTGAACATCGGTAATTTCCCGACTATCCTATTGTTTGGCTTGAATTTAGGAAAGAACTGATGTTTATTTAATGTTTTCATTTTGTCAATTTTAATTAATTAGGGCTTATATTTATATGATAGAATCATACAAATAAGCCTCGAAGATGTGAGGGTTTATGTCGTATCGGACGACTACCTCGGAATCCTAAGACCGGTTAGGGCTTAATTTGCAATGCAAATGCCTAACGAAGAGTCGAGGATTTATGTTGCACTAGGCAAACTACCTCGAAGTCCTATGGGTTTGTTATTTAATTCTAGGAAAGTTTTGCTGAAGTAGACTCGTGTTTTCGCTGATGACGATGGTCGTGCCGCCCACCATGCTCCGAGCTCCTTGTTGTTGCGAGGTTTAGTTTTAGAAGTCATAAATCGAGGGATGAGAAAAGTGTTTTGGTTTAGAGAAAATTTTAATTTCCAAGTGTTTTTTTTGTGTTATAATTAAAACAAATCTTAAAGTTGATTATAACGACACCGGTTAAGATCCCACGATTCCATCCTTCCGGCCTCATTATTTTTATCGGATTCACTTAGTCCAGATGAATTTGCTAAACTCAACTAAATGAGTTCCACACTTTCATTTAGACCGTGGGAAATCTCGTTAGCAACACGTAGGTTATATCAAACGAGGTATTCTCGATCATCCAACAGGACATTTTAATTTAGTTGTAATTATAGTTTTGTGTTCTGTTTGTGATTAAATTTTGAGTTGTTTTATATTTTGAAATGTTGTGGCGGTGAATTTTATCTTGCGATGACTTTTAGTTTAGTTTTGGTTTCAGTTTTAGGGACTATCCTAAAGGTGTGGGTTTTCATGCAACAGTTGTTTATCATGCAAGAAAAGTAAGTGCAATGTGGTTAAATAAATTGCAATAATGTAAATTGCAATAAAATAAAAGCGTACCTGGAGGGTCTTCCCGTCATCCCAAGCTGCACTTAAAACACAATTAGAATATTTAAGCAAGTTCCTAGGTAAAGCTGACGGAAGGGTTATGATTTTCTACCAAATTCCTAATCCTATAGCTAGTCATTTCCTATGACGTCTAGGTTCTTGTGTTTTGGTTTGATGACGATTTTTTTCATCAAAGAATAATTAAGTTCAATTGTTCTTATAAGTATTCTATCATATCGAGGAAGTGCTTAAGAAGAATCTCAAACATCTTTTCAATATTGTTGGAATTGTTTTAAGTCCAAATGAATTTAATTATACAAATGAATTAATCGTCCGAGAATTCGAGTTTTGTTATCTTGCTCGATGAACTAGGACATTTGAATATCCTATAAGTGGGGTAACATTTCATTTAATGTTCTATTTAGGAGTTATGATAACCAAAGCTTTCGAGGGCAAATTGATGTTCAAATGATTTGTGATTTAATTTAATTTCAGTTATCGGATTTAAATTTGGAATAGTGTTCAAGTTGCTTTATATTTAATTTCTTTCTGTTTTAGTTGATGTTATATTTAATTCAATTTAATTTTAATTTAATTCAATTTAATTTTAATTTAATTTAATTTAATTTAATCTTTAATTTAGTTTGATTTGATGTTAAATTAATTTAATTTGATTTGATTTAATTTCCTTTAATTTAATTTAATTAAATTAAATTAAATTTAATTTAACTTAATTTTAATTTAATTTTAATTTAATTTTAATTTAATTTGTTTTAACTTAATTTAATTTAAATTTGATTTTATTTATTTAATTTAATTTAATTTAATTTATTCATTTAATTTTATTTAATTTGTTTATTTAATTTAATTTAATTTAATCTTTAATTTAATTCAACTTTTAATTTTAATTTAATTTAATTTAATTTAATTTTATTTAATTCAATTAATCTTTAATTTAATTTAATTTGATTTAATTTAATTTAATTCAATTAATTTTACTTAATTTAATTTAATTTTTAATTTAATTTTTATTTTTAACTTTAATTGGAATTTTAAAAGAGTTTAATAATTTAACTTTATTTTAATGTTTAAGTCTTTTAATATTTTAAATTTGAGTTATCACCTTAATTAAGAATTGAATATTAATGAGATGATAAATTTAGGGATTTTTAAATTAAAGAATAAATCTCTTCCTAACAATATCCCTATTTTAATAGTTCCAATTTTATTATTCTTCCCAAATTTAATCATTTATTTAATTAAAGTTTATTTCAATTATTTTAAATTGTTTAATGGGTTTCTACCCTTTAATTATTTAAATTTCAATCATCCAAATCAGATTAGAATCAAATATTTTACTTGTTAATTTTTTTATTAAACCTAAAGTTTTAATTAAGGGTTAAAATTTTAATTACCACTTTACCCTTTAAGCTTAATAATTTCATAACTCACTAAATTGAGCTCAAATGAACTTGAAATTTTTTATGTGACTTCACTCATATGTCAATAAAGACATGAGAGGAGAAAATGTGATTTTTCTGTATTTAATTTATTTATATAATTATTTTTGGTAGAAAATACAGATTTCCAAGGAAAATTTAATAACATGACCAAGGAAAAGTTTCTGTCCTTAAGAAAATTAGGGGACATTCCTAATGACCAGAGGACCACTTGGACCAATTTTGGTGATTTTTTGAATTATATTATTTTTATTATAATTATTCTATGTTTTGGAGTGTTAATTAATTTAAAAATAAAATAAATGTTGAAAAATGAATTTTATATTTTTCAAAAATCTCTCTGATATCAAGGAAATTAGAGAATCAATTTTTGCAATTTTCTGATCTTTCTATGATTTATTATAATTATTCTAGTGAAAATGCTAGAAAATATATTTTTTTAATTTTAAAATTACCCTAGAGCTTTAAAATTTAATATCTCATTAAATAGACCTAAGAAAAATATGGGGTTTGTTTCTAAGTGATTAAAATTCAAAATGTGACATTTTGGTGAATTTTATTATTTTTATGATTTTTATTATTTTTAATTATTAAAAATATTAAAATAATATTAAAAATCAACTTTTTTAGAAAATTGAAATTTTAATTTTCTTAAATTCCCCTAATATCGGAGAGGCTCCAAAACCAATTTGGTGAATTTTTGAAAGATATTTTGAAAGTTATGAATTTTTAAAGTTCAAATTAACTAAATGGCTTAATCAACCCATTTAGTAGGGCTAACCAAGTCCAATGGACCATAAATTTTTATGGTGGGTTCCTTTGATCCTAAAGGTCAATGGAGAATTGATTTCAATTCAATTTGATGTATGGTTAGCTCTAATTAATTAGGGATCCATTTTGGGTGTTTAAGCCAATTAGGGTTATTTTAAATGAACTAACTCAAAACCTATTTTTCCTAGGGTCCTCTGGTCATAAGGAACATCACCAAATTTGCCTAGAATTTATTTCACAACATGCTAATTACTGGAATTAAAATACTCAAAATAGTAACATGAATTTGAAAAATCAATAACTTCTCATAGGGATGGCTTCTGACTTTGGAAAATTCAGGGAATGTTCCCAAATTCAGAGGCTTCAAAAGCCCTATGGTCTCATGTCATGGTGAATTGTATACATGCATGGAGAATTAAAAATGTGCAGAGAGTAAATAAATTATTAAAAATAAAATACTTGATGAAATTAAATGATTTCCTTCCCACATTATTCTCCTCTGTTCACTGAGCAAGATGGTATTTTTATTTTATTTTTATGATTTTCCTACACAAAGTTATGAATTTTCCAAGTTTATGGAATTAAATAAATAGAAAAATACCCTAATTTTCTATTTATCCACGCGGCGCCGCGTCAACCTCGGCAGCTCCGAAACGCCGCGTGTCGCGCCCCCATTCGACGCCGCCATCTGACTCAGCGCTCCGGGTCCCGCGGTTCACGTACCATCTCCTGGTCCGACGCCATCCGAGCCGTCCGTCCGCGCGTGTATTAAATGGACGGCATCCATTCATCGTCCCCGAGCGTCCTCACCCGAGAGCCGTCCACACTAAATCCCTAAGATCTCACTCGATACTCGATGGATTTTTGTGTTCTTATGCTCTATGGATTCGTCTTGAGAAGACAAACACATCCATACGGTTTATGTGGGGTGAAATTTACGCAATAAAAATGGAGAATGTTCAGAAGCTCGGGAAGAAGAGAGAGGCCATACCTTTGCTCAGAGAAGTGTGGCTTCGATCTGAGGGTTGTTTCACCTTCGATTAGATCCCAGCAAGCTCTAGATGAAGTCTCCTGGTCTCGTGAATTGCCTAGGTAGGATTTCGACCACAGCCGATCACAAAGCTTGGAGGCTGGAGCAACTGGGTGGCCTGGAGATGGGGCTTTTGCTGGTGGACACCTTCCCTTGGTCTGGTGAAGGTGTAGAACCAATCAATTTGGGGATTGGCTCACTGTGGAGAAGTGTCCTGGTTTTGGGCTTGGATTTCAACTCTGAAATTGAGCTCACAGAGAGGAAATGGCAGGGGGATTTCAGTGGGGATCAAATGCTCTATGTATGGGGAGTAGTCTGGAACAATTTTGGCAGAGTTTCCTTAAGGTTTGTTTCAGCACCTCTCATGGGCGAGAGGGGTGACGTTTAAATAGGAGAGGGTGGAGGACATCCCAGGGAGAGTTAGGGCTTGGGATCAGCTGCTCTTGGCAAGAGAAGAACAGCTACAATGGCCACTGGGGATGGGGCAGCTCAGCAAGGGAGAATTCCAAAGTTGGCTCACATGTGAGCTCTCAGCCATGGTGTTTTCCGGCGGCTCTAGTGGCCGGCCGGCTGTGCATGGGTCACCCTCAAGGTCGAGTGGGTCGGGGTCGGACTTGGTGCAAGCAATTGGCAATTGCCATGTGTAAAGGCTTTGATCCAAAGTAGAATGGGGCATGGCTAGTTTTGAGTTTAAATGGGTCAATCTACCCATTTGGGCTTGGTGCACCCTTTAAGGTGGCTTTGGATGCTGTGGGGGATCAAAGGGATTAGCTGGTTTGGCATGGAGAAGTCTCCATCCAAATATATTTGGATTAAATTTAGGTTTAGGTGAAACATGATTAAGGCTAATGAGCTTTAGGGATTAAGGAAAGCCCTCCCTCTTCTTACCCAATATGGCATGGTGGAGTGTCCAAGGCTCTCATGGCTCACATGTGGCTCATGCATGGCTTCATGGCTCACCTTTGGCTTGGAAAAAGTTTGGTCAATTTCATGAAAATGAATTTTAGGAATTTTTTGGTAATTTGATAGAAATTTGTATAAAACTTGATTTGGAATGATTTGATGATGAATTTAGGACTTAGGTATTGAGTTTAATTGAAAGTATGATGAGGGGAAATGTCATATGGGCTTTGAAACCAATTTTGGGCATTTGGATGTGGTAAAAGATGGGCTTTAAAATGGTTTAAAGAATGAGCCTTTAAGTTTAAAAAAATGTATTTGTGCATGGGAATTTTGTAAAGAGGTTGGGCCAAATAATTGTTGGGTTTAGCTCATGGATGTGTCATGAGTGACTTGAAGCAAATTGGGGATGATTTGGGTTTGAATTGGGTTGAATTTGGGCTCTTTTGGTGAATGGGCCAATATAGGTCCAAGTGGGCCAAGTTGGGCCAATGTTGGGCTAGGGTTGAAATTGATGTAAAATCAATGTTGAGAAATGTTTATGGGAGTGTTTAAAAGAGGTTTTGACCTTGGATGGGCTTTGATTTTGGGGTTTGGGCTCATTTGGGTTAGGTTTGGGTTTAGGTCAAAATTGGGCCTTTTAGCTTTGGGTTGAATTTGAGTGGGATTTGGGTCCAAATTTTGGGCAAATCATGTTAGTGTTTTGCTTGTGGGGATGCTAAGGAAGATTTAGAAAAGATTTGGGGTTAATTGGAGTTGAATTGGGTGAGTTTGGGTTAGGTTTGGGTCATGGGCCCAAATTGGGCTTTAAGGCCAAAAGTGAAATTGGATCCAAATGTCAATCAAATTGGACTTGGATTTGGTCTAGATTGGTATTGGGAATGTTTAATTGAAGTTTAGAATTGAATTGGACCAGAATTTGGGTCAATCGGGTAGGTTTGGTTCGACATCGGGTTCACTTAGTGGTTAAAATGGGTCAAATTGGGGGTTTTGACAAAAGTAGGGTAAATTGACAAAATTGGCCCATGGTGTAGTTGAATAAAATGAAATTGGGAATATTTGGGATTTTCTGGAAATTTCTGGGAATTTTCTATATTTTTGGATTTTTTGGGTCAAGAGGGGTATTTTGGGTATTTGGAGGGTATTGGGAGGTATTTTTGGAATTTTTGGTATTTTTGGGTATGGATGATCAATTTGAGTGATGTGGAAATTTTTGGGATTGATTTTGGGAAATTTTGAATGATTTGGAAATTTTGAAAAATTTGGGTAATTTCAAGGGCTTTGGGTAGGTTAGGCGGGTGTAGGGTCTCGGGAGTCAAAAATTAAAAATTTGGGAAATTGAAGATTGGGTGAATGTAAGTGGAATAAAATCATTTTGGTTGAGCCATGAAGCCATATCAAGCCCACATGAGCCATGAAGGGACTCATTTGAGGCATTCACTATGTTGTTCCTAACCCTCTTGCGCAAGGGCTTAGGGGTTAAGGACCATCCATGTGAATCACCTACATGAGTCAGGAGGTCAAGTTAGGTATGTGTGTGGTTTTAGGAGGTGTGTGAAAGTTTAGTGTATAAGTGTAGTGTGTGTGTAAGTCAGCCCCTTCACCATACCAGGCCACCCAGGGCAGTCCTAAGGCCAGAGAGTCCTATAGGAACTCATCCTTTAAACTTCCACATTTGATTTCAACCCACTAGGTGATTAGGGGTCTACAGTCAAGTTTGTGGAGTTTGCAGGGAGTTTAGAAGTGGTTTGAATTTCTAAGTGGTGGGTCCCAATTCTAGTCCTCTAAGACAGTCAAAGGAAAAGCCCAAGGCTAGATCCTAAGTACTAAAAAGAAGAAGAGAAGACCTCATCAAAAATGTGGTCAACAACTACACCTATACACTACACTTTCATACACATCCTAAAAAAAAACACACCCATACCCAACTTGACCTCCTGACTCATAAAGGTGATTCACATGGATGGTCCTTAACCCCTAAGCCCTTGGCTAAGAGGGTTAGGAACAACATAGTGGATGCCTCAAATGAGTCCCTTCATGGCTCATGTGGGCTTGATATGGCTTCATGGCTCAACCAAAATGATTTCATTCCACTTGCATTCACCCAATCTTCAATTTTCCAAATTTTCAATTTTCCAAATTTTCAATTTTTTGACCCCCAGGACCCTACACCCGCCTAGCTTACCCAAAACCCTTGAAACTACCCAAATTTCTCAAAAAATTTCCAAATCACCCAAAATTCCCCAAAATCATTCCTAAACATTTATCTCCACTCAAATTGATCACCCATACCCAAAAATACCAAAAATTCCAAGAATACCTCCCAATACCCTCCAAATACCCAAAATACCCCTCTTGACCCAAAAATCCAAAAATTCAGAAAATTCCCAGAAAATTCCAGAAAATCTCAAATATTCCCAATTTCATTTTGTTCAACTACACCATGGGCCAATTCTGTCAATTTACCCCACTTTTGTCAAAACCCCCAATTTGACCCATTTTAAACCCAAAGCTAAAAGGCCCAATTTTGACCTAAACCCAAACCTAACCCAAATAAGCCCAAACCCCAAAATCAAAGCCCAAACAAAGTCGAAACCTCTTTGAAACACTCCCATAAACATTTCCCAACATTAATTTTACATCAATTTCAACCCTAGCCCAACATTGGCCCAAGTTAGCCCACTTTGACCTATATTGGCCCATTCACCAAAGGAGCCTAAATTCAACCCAATTCAAACCCAAATCACTCCCAATTTGCTTCAAGTCACTCATGACACATCTATGAGCTAAACCCAACAATTATTTGGCCCAAGCGTTTGCCAAAATTCCATTCTAAAATCCATTTTAAAATCTAAAAGCCCACTTCCCTAAACCATTTTAAAAGCCCATTTCCACCAAATACAAAAGCCCAAAATTGGCCCTAAAGCCCACATGACATTTCCATTTGCCATCCATTTAATCAAAGCCATTCCCTAAGTTATAATCCCATCATCAAATAATTCCAAATCAAGCCTCATGCCAAATCACCCCTAAATACCAAAATTTTTCTTAAATCCATTTCCATGAAATTGACTCAACTTTTCCCAAGCCAAAGGTGAGCCATGAAAGCCATGGAAAAGCCACATGGAGCCATGGAAGGTTTGACATGTGATCAAGCCATTAATGGCAAAAGGAGGGCCCCCTTTCCTAATCCTTCTTAAACCCTTTTTTACCTTAAGCATGTCACACACTAAACCATGCTTAGCCACCTCATCATGGATGGAGACCACACCATTTTCTCTTGGCTGACCCAAGTGATCCTTTTCAGCCCAAAACCAGGCCTTGGGTGGTGAACCTAGCCCAAAATCATGGGTTGACTCATTTGAACCCAAAATGGCCTTCCCCCATTCCATTTCAATCCAAGCTCTTTACACATGGCATTGGCCAATTGATCGCACTAAGCTCCAGCCCCGACCTCCCCGATGACAATGATGACCCGACCACGCCGGCCCGACCACCACAGCTCGCCGGAAACCACTGGGCCGATAGCTCACATGTGAGCCCAAACTTGGAATTCTCATCTCGCCGAGTCGCCCCATCCCCAGGTGGCCATTGTAGCTGTTCTTCTCTTGCCAAGAGCAGCTGATCCCAAGCCCTAACTCTCCCTGGGAGGCCCTCCACCCTCTCCTATTTAAACACCACCCCCTCTCGGCCATGAGAGGTGCTGAACCAGACCTTACTGAAACTCTGCCAAAATTGTTCCAAACCCTTCTCCATCCTTAGAGCAGTTGATCCCCAATGTCAGTTTGCCCTAATCCCCACAAACAGAGCCCAATTTCTCAACCAAAATTCCACCCAAAACCAGGACACTTCTCCACAGTGGATCAATCCTCAAATTGATTGGTCCTACACCTTCACCGGACCAAGGGAAGGAGTCCACCGCAAAAGCCCCCTCTCCGGGCCACCCGGTTGCTCCGACCTCCAAGCTTTGTGATCGGGCTGTGGTCAAAATCATACCTAGGCGATTCACCGGACCGGGAGACTTCATCCGGAGCTTGTCGGGATCCAATCGAAGGTGACACAACTCTCGGATTGAAGCCACACTTCTCTGAGCAAAGGTATGAGCTAATTCTTCATTCCGAGCTTCTGGAGATTCTCCATTTCAAATGCTTTAATTTTAATGCATGATCACCATATAGATGTATTCGTCTCTTCAAGACGAATCCATAGAGTATAAGAACACGAAAATCCATTGAGTATCGAGTGAGATATTAGGGATTTAGTGTGGACGGCTCTCGGGTGAGGACGCTTGGGGACGATGAACGGATGCAGTCCATTTAATACACGCGCAGACGGACGGCTAAGATCGGGTCGGATCAACGGATGATACACGGAAGGCGGGACCCGGGTTGCTGACTCAAGTGGCGGCGTCGAATGGGAGCGCGCCACGCGGCACTTCGGAGATGTTAAGGTTGACGCGGCGCCGACTCGGATAAATAGAAAATTAGGGATTTGCTAATTTATTTAATTCCCTAAACTTCAAAAATCCATAACTTTGTGTAGGAAAATCAGAAAAATAAAATAAAAATACCCTCTTGCTCAATGAACAGAGGAGAATAATGTAGAAAAGAAATCATTTAATTTCATCAAGTATTTTATTTTTAATGATTTATTTATTCTCTGCATTGTTTTAATTCTCCATGCATATAGGAAATTCACCATGGCATGAGACCATAGGGCTTTTGCAGCCTTCGAATTTGGGAACATTCCCCGAATATTCCAAAGTCAGAGGCCATCCCTATGAGAAGTTATTGATTTTTCAAATTTATGATGCTGTTTTGAGTATTTTAAATCTAATAATTAGCATGTTGTGAAATAAATTCTAGGAAAATTTGGTGATGTCTCCTATGACCAGAGGACCCTAGGAAAAATAGGTTTTGAGTTAATTCATTTAAAATAACCCTAACTGGCTTAAACACCCAAAATAACTCTTTAATTAATTAGAGCTAACCATACATCAAATTAACTTGAAATCAATTCTCCATTGACCTTTAGGATAGAGGAACCCACCATAAAAATTTGAAGTCAGTTGGACTTGGTTAGCCCTACTAAATGGGTTGATTAAGTCATTTAGTCAATTTGAAATTTAAAAATTCATAACTTTAAAAATACCTTTCAAAAATTCACCAAATTGGTTTTGGAGCCTCTCTGATATCAGGGGAATTTAAGGAAATTAAAATTTCAATTTTCTAAAAAAATTTAATTTTTCGCATTATTTTAATATTTTAATAATTAAAAAATAATAAAAATAATAAAAATAATAAAATTCACCAAAATGTCACATTTTGAATTTTAATCACTTGGGAACAAATCCCATATTTTTCTTAGGTCTATTTGGTGAGATATTAAATTTTAAAGCCCTAGGGTAATTTTAAAATTAAAAAAATGTATTTTCTAGCATTTTCACTAAAATAATTATAATAAATATAATAAAAATCAGAAAATTGCAAAAATTGATTCTCTGATTTCCTTAATATTAGAGAGATTTTTGAAAAATATAAATTTCATTTTTCAACCTTTATTTTATTTTTAAATTAATTAATACTCCAAAACTTAAAATAATTATAATAAAAATAATATAATTCAAAAAATCACCAAAATGGGTCCAAGTGGTCCTCTGGTCATTAGGAAAGTCCCATAATTTTCTTAAGGATAGAAACTTTCCCTTGGTCATGTTATTAAATTTTCCTTGGAAATCTCAATTTTCCACCAAAATAATTATATAAATAAATTAAATACATAAAGATCACATTTTCTCCTCTCATGTCTTTATTGACATATGAGTGAAGTCACATAAAAATTTCAAGTTCATTTAAGCTCAATCTAGTGAGTTATGAAATTATTAAGCTTGAAGGGCAAAATGGTAATTAAAAAAATTTGACCCTTAATTAAAACTTTAGATTTAATAAAAAATTAACAAGTAAAATATTTGATCCTAATCTGATTTGGATGATTGAAATTCAAATAATTAAAGGGTAGAAACCTACTAAATAATTTAAAATAATTGAAATAAACCTTAATTAAATAATTGATTAAATTTGGAAGAATAATAAAATTGGAATTATTAAGATAGGGATATTATTAGGAAGAGATTTATTCTTTAATTTAAAAATCCCTAAATTAATCATCTCATTAATATTTAATTCTTAAGTAAAATGATAATTCAAATTTAAGATTTAAAACATTAAAAGACTTAATTATTAAATTAAAGTTAAATTATTAAACTCTTTTAAAATTTCAATTAAAATTAAAAATAAAATTAAATTAAAATTTAAATTAAATTAAATAAATCAAATAAATTAAACTAAATTAAATAAAATTAAATTAAAAAAAATAATAATAATAAATAAATAAATAATTGAATTAAATTAAATTAAATTAAATCAAATTTAAATTAAATTAAATTAAACAAATTAAATTAAATTAAATTAAATTAAATTAAATTAAACAAATTGAATCATATTAAATTAAATTAAATTAAATTAAATTAAAATAAAATCAAATAAAACTAAGATTAAAATTAAAATTAAAATTAAGAAATTAAAATTAAATTAAAATTAAAATAAAACTAAATTAAATTAAATTGAATTGAATTAAATAACATCACCTAAGACATAAAGAAGTTAAATATAAAGCAACTTGAACACTATTCCAAATTTAAACCCTCTAACTGAAGTTAAACTAAATCACAAATCATTGGAACACCCATTTGCCCTCGAAAGCTTTGGTTACCATAACTCCTAAACAGAATGTTAAATGAAATGTTACTTCACTTATAGGATATTCAAATGTTTTAGTTCACTGAGCAAGATAACAAAACTTGAATTCTCGGACGATTAATTCATTTGTATAATTAAATTCGTTTGGACTTAAAACAATTCTAGTAATATTGAAAGATTTTTAAGATCCTTCTTAAGCACTTCCTCAATATGATAGGATGTTTATAAGAACAACTAAATTTAATTATTCTTTGATGAAGAAAATCGTCCTCAAACCAAAACACAAGGACCTAGACGTCATAGGAAATGACTAGCTATAGGATTAGGAACTTGGTAGAAAACCATAACCCTTCCCTTAGCTTTACCTAGGAACTTGCTTAAATATTCTAATTGTGTTTTAAGTGCAGCTTGGGATGACGGGAAGACCCTCCAATTACGCTTTTATTTTATTGCAATTTACTTTCTTGCAATTTACATTATTGCAATTTCTTTAATCGCATCGCACTTACTTTTCTTGCATGATAAACAATTGTTTCATGAAAACCCACACCTTTAGGATAGTCCCTAAAACTGAAACCAAAACTAGATTAAAAGTCATTGCAAGATAAAATTCACCGCCACAACATTTCAAAATATAAAACAACTCAAAATTTAATCACAAACGAACACAAAACTACAATTACAACTAAATTAAAACGTCCTGTTGGATGATCGAGAATACCTCGGATGATGTAACCTACGTGTTGCTAACGGGATTTCTCACGGTCTAAATGAAAGTGTGGAACTCATTCAGTTGAGTTTAGGAAATTCATCTGGACTAAGTGAATCCGATAAAAATAACGATGCCGGAAGGATGGAACCGTGGGATCTTAACCGATGTCGTTATAATCAACTTTAAGATTTATTTTAATTAAAACACAAAAAACACTTGGAAATTAAGATTTTCTCTAAACCAAAACACTTTTCTCATCTCCTGATTTATGACTTCTATAACTAAACCTCTGCAACAATAAGGAGCTTGGAGCATGGTGGGCAGCACGGCCACCGTCATCAACAAAACTCGGATCTACTTCAACAAAACTTTCTTAGAATTAAATAACAAGCCATAGGATTCGAGGTAGTCCGCCTAGTGCGACATAAATCCTCATCTGTTCTTTCGAGCCTTTGTACGACCTTGTTGTGCAATATAAGCCCTAACTCGCTTTAGGACTCCGAGGTAGTCGTCCGATACGACATAAACCCTCACATCTTCAAGGCTATTTGTATGATTGTCTCATACGAATATAAGTCCAAATTAACTAAAAATTGGCAAGATCAAAACATTAAATAAACATTGGGACTTTCCTAAATCCAAGCCGAACAATAGGATAGTCGGGAAATTACCGAAGTTCACTTCGAATCTGTGATTTCTCCTACCTTTCTTCCTTTGAATTCCCAAAACAAAATGTTCCAAACTTGATATATTCCCTATTGAAATTCCAAAATTCAATCCTTTGAAAACTTAAACTTTGAAATTCTTGAGAGCAGTATTACTGATTATTATCGAGAGTTTTCTTAGGTGATTTCCGTTACTTAAGATGTAATTAACTATAGGGGCTTGCCCTTATAGGGAATTTTAAAGAACCCAGGTAATATAAACCCTGTTTAGTGCTTTCATATTAAGCAGGGGAATTTGTCGGCTTATAAAATTGGTTCGCAGACCAAACAGATATCACAAATCTTCTAGTTTATTTAATCGAGCCCCATCGTCAAGCAGTGTGCCTATTCTTCGGGATAGATACACGGTTTGTGGTTCGGTGCTCGTTTATGTGAACTATTTGGGATGTGAAATCAGTTTGATTTCATATCTTAAAATTTTCAAATTTAAAATTATTTTCAAAATCAAATACTACTTTTCAAATTATTTATTTAAATTAAATTAAAAATTCGCCGCACAATTTCTGTTAGGCGACCTCCTTTTCAAAAATACAACACAACCTAAAAATATGCCGACACACTCCAAGTTCCTCAAATTACCCATATTTACACTTAATCTCCCAAAATTAGCCAAAATTCTCAAAATGCCCATTTAGCTCAAAAATTCTCATTTCTTCACCAATATCATTTCAAACCTGTTTGAATTACTCAATTGATCTAAAATACATCATGTTCCTTAAAACTTGCCAAATTGCCCTAAATTCTCCAAAACTACTAAAATTACTCAAATTTCACCAATATTCTCCAAAATTATCAAAATTTTCTCAAAACTCGTAAAGTCCCAAAAATCTCTAAATTTCTATGATTTCACCAAAAATCATTCTAAACTACACTAAGTTAATCAAATTGCCCAAATTTATCCCACATAGCTCAAAATTATCCAAAATCCTAAAAATTCCCTAAATGCCTTTATAGCCCAAAAATTCTCATTTCTTAACCAAAATCATTGTGAACCTCTCCAAATTACTCAATAGATCTAAAATACTCCACATTCATTAATACTAGCCAAATAGCCCTAAATTCTCTAAAACTACAAAAATAACCCAATTTTCACCAAAATTCTCCAATAAAACCTTAAAAATCTTAAGAAACTTCGAATTCCTAAGATTTCACAAAAAATCATTCAAAACCACCTAAAATTATTCAAATCGCCCAAGTTCACCCCAAATCTCACAAAATTAGCCAGTCCCAAAAATTTCCAAATTACCCCTATGGCCCAAAAATTCTCAATTCTTCACAAAAGTTATTTTAAACATCTTCAAATTACCCAAGTAATCTAAAATACTCTGCATTCCATGAAACTAGCCAAATTGCCCTAAATTCTCCAAAATTGATAAAAAATACTCAATTTTTATTGAAATTCTCCAAAATTACCAAAATGCCAAAAAAATCCAAAATATCTCCAAATTTTTATGGTTTCACCTAAAATTATTCTGAACTATTCAAAAGTATTCAAATTGACCAAATTCGCCCCAAATCACTTAAAATAAGCCATAATCCTGAAAATTTCAAAAATGCTTCTATGACAACAAAAATTCTCATTTCTTCACCAAAATCATTCTAAACATCTCAACATTACCCAATTGATCTAAAATACTTTATATTTCTTAAATAGCCAAATTGCCCTAAATTCTCCTAAGCTACCAAAAAAACTTAATTTTCACCAAAATTATCATAATGCTCTAAAAACCCTAAAAATCTAAAAAATCTCCAAATTCCTAAGATTTCAACAAAAATCAATCTAAACCACTCCAAATTATTCAAATTGCCCAATTTCACTCTAAATCTACCAAACTTAGCCAAAATCCCAAAAATTTCTAAAATCTTATGTGGCCCAAAAACTTTCATTTTTTCACCATAATCATTTCAAACCTCTACAAATTACCCAATTGATCTAAAATACTTCACATTCCTTAAAACTTGTCAAATTGCCCTAAATTCTCCAAAATCACCAAAGTTACCTAATTTTAACTGAAGTTCTTCAAAATTACCAAAATGACTTTAAAACACTAAAAATTTAAAAAATATCAAAATTTCTAACATTTCTCTGAAAATCATTCTAATTTACTCAAAATTATTCATGTTGCCCAACTTCACCCCAAATCTACCAAAAGCTGAAATACAAAAAATTTTGAAAATGCCCCTATGGACCAAAATTCTCATTTATTCTCTAAAAACATTTAAAACCTCTTCAAATTACCCAATTGATATAAAATACTTCGCATTATTTAAAACTAGCCAAATTGCCCAAAATTCCCCAAAACTACCAAAATATTCTTTAAGCCCGAAAGATTTCGAAAGTCTCCAAATTTCTAAGATTTCACCAAAAATCATTCTAAACCACTCCAAATTATTCAAATTACACATATTCGCCCAAAATCTCCTAAGATAACCATAATCCTAAAAATTTTGAAATTGCCATTTGGCCTCAAAATTTCCATTTCTTCAACAGAATCATCTTAAACTTCTCCAAATTACCTAATAAATCAAATTACCTAAAATATCTAAAATACCTAACATTCCTTAAAATAACCAAATTTTCACCAAAATTCAAAAAATGCCCTTAAAATCTTAAAATTCCAAAAAATATCAAAAAATATAAGATTTCACCAAAAATCATTCTAATCCACTCTAAAATATTGAAATTACCCAAATCTTCCAATATTAGCCAAAGTCCCAAAATACCTGAGAATGCCCTTATGGCCCAAAAATTATAATTTCTTCACCAAAATCATTTTAAACCTCTCCAAATTACCAAATTGATCTAAAATACTCCACATTCCTTAAAACTAGCCAAATTGCTCAAAATTTTAAAACTATCAAAATAACCCAATTTTCACCAAAGTTACCAAAATGCCTTTAAAATCCCTAATATCCCAAAAATCTCCAAATTCCTAAGATTTCACCGAAAATCATTCTAAATCACCCCAAATTTTTTAAATTGCTTAAATTCGCCCCAAAACTTCCGTAAATATCCAAAATCCTAAAATTTCAAAGACGTCCCTATGGCCCAAAAGATCTCATTTCTTCACCAAAATCTTTTTAAGCCTGTCCAAGTTACACAAGTGATCTAAACTTCTCCACATTCCATAAAACTAGCCTAAGTGCCCTAAAATCTTCAAAATTACCCAAGTAATATAATTTTCAACAAAATTCTTCAAAATTACCAAAATGCCCTTTAAACCATAAAATTCCAAAAAGCTCCAAATTATGAAAATTTCACCAAAAATCACTCTAAAACACTCCAAATTTTTTAAATTGCTCAAATTCACCCACAATTTCCAAAACAAAGCCAAATTCCCAAAAAAAATCCAAAAGTGCCCCTATGGCCCAAAAATTCTCATATCTTCACGAAAATCATTTTAAACATCACCAAATTTCACAACTGATCTAAAATACTCCTCATTCTTTAAAACAAGCAAAATTTCCCTTAATTTATCAAAACTACAAAAATAATTCAATTATCACCAATATTACCAAAATTACCTTAAAACACTAAAATTCCAAAAAATATCCAAATTTCTAAGAATTCACCAAAAATCATTCTAATCTACTCTAAATTATTCAAATTTCCCAACTTCACCCCAAACCTCCTAAAATTAGCCAAAATCCCAAACATTTTGAAAATGCCCCTATGGCCTAAAAATTCTCATTTCTTCACAAAATCATTTTAAACCTCTCCAAATTACCCAATTGATCTAAAATACCCCACATTCCTTAAAATTAGCACTATAGCCCTAAATTCTGCAAACATACCAGAATAACACAATTTTCACCAAAACTACAAAAATGCCTTTAAAACCCTAAAAATCTCCAAATTTATAAGATTTCACCAAAAATCATTTTGAATCACTCCAAACTATTCAAATTGCCAAAATACGCCCCAAATCTCCCAAAATTAAGCATAATACCAAAAAATTAAAAAATTCCCATATGGCCCTAAAGTTCCCTTTTCTTCACCAAAATCTTTTAAACCTCTCGAAATTAACCAATTGATCTAAAATACTCCTCATTCCTTAAAATAACCCAATTTTCAAAAAAAATATCCAAAATTCCCTAATGCCCTCAAAACACTAAAAATCCGAAAGATGTTTAAATTTTTAAGATTTCACCAAAAAGTCATTCTAATCAACTCCAAATTATTCGAATTACCCAACTTCACCCTAAATCATCTAATATGATCCAGAATCCAAAAAATTCAGAAAATGTCCCTATTCCTCAAAATTTCACACTTCATCACTAAAATTATTTTAAACCTCTTTGAATTACCCAATTGGACAAAAATACTCCACATTCTTTAAATCTTGTCAAATTGCCCTAAATTCTCAAAAACTACCAAAATAATTCTATTTTTATGAAAATTCTCCAAAATTACCAAAATGCACTGAAACCCAAAAAAATCCCAAAAAACTCCAAATTTTTAAGGTTTTACCAAAAATCATTCTGAACCACTCCAAATTATTCAAATTGACCAAACTCGCCCCAAATCTCCCTAAATGAGCCATAATCCTAAACATTCTAAAAATGGCCCTATGGCCTCAAAATTCCCATTTCTTCACCAAAATCATTTTAAAAATCTCGAAATTACCCAATGGACATAAAATACTCCACATTACCAAAAATTAGCTAAATTGGAATAAATTGGTAAAAACCATCGGAATAACACAATTTTTCACCAAAATTATCCTAAATTACCAAAATAACCTTAAAACCCTAAAATCTCTCAAAAATCTCCAAATTTTTATGATTTCACCAAAAATAATTCTAAACCACCACACAATATTCAAATTGCCCAATTCACCCCAAATCTCCCAAAATTAGCAAAAATTCCTAAAATTTCCAAAATGCCTCAATGGCCTGAAAATTCTCATCTCTTCACTAAAATCATTTTAAGACACTCCAAATTACCCAAAGATTTAAAATGCTCCACAATATTTAAAATTAGCCAAATTGTCTTAAATTCCCTAAAACTACCTAAATAACCTAATATTCACCAAGATTCTCCAAAATTACCAAAATGCCTTTAGAACATTAAAAATACCAAAAATCTCCAAATTCCCAAGATTAAACCAAAAAACTTTCTAAACCACCTCAAATTACTCAAACTGCTTAAATTCACCCCAAAGCACCCAAAATTAGCCAAAACCCCAAAATTTCCAAAAATGTACCGATGGCCAAGAATATCTCATATTTTCAACAAAATCATTTTAAACCTCTCAAAATTACCCTAGTGATCTAAAATACAACACAATCTCTAAAAATAGCCACATTGCCCTAAATACTCGAAAGCTACCAAAATATCCTTAAAACATAAAAATCCAGAAAATCTCTAAACTCCTAAGATTTCACCAAAAATCATTCTAATCCATTATACATTATTCAAATTGCCCAAATTCATACTAAATCTCCCAAAATTAGCCAAAATCCCAAAAATTCTAAAAATGCCAAATGATAAAAAATTCTCATTTCTTCACCAAAAGCATTTTAAACCATTCTAAATTACCCAATTATCTAAAATACTCCACATTCCTTAAAACTATCCAAATTGCCCTAAGTTCTCCAAAACTTCCAAAAAACCCAATTATCACAAAAATTACCAAAATACTATTAAAACCCCAAAAATCTTAAAAATCTTCAAATTTCTTAAATTTCACCAAAATAAAATTCTAAAGCACTCCAAATTATTCAAATTGCACAAATTTGCCCCCAATCTCTCAAAATTAGACTAAATGCCGAAAATTACTAAATGCCCCTATGACCCAAATATTCTCATTTCTTCATCAAAATCATTTCTAACATCTCCAAATTACCTAATTGATCTAAGATAGTCCACATTCTTTAAAACTAGCCAAATTTCACTATATTCTCCAAAACTACCAAATAACAAAATTTTAACAAAAATTCTCCAAAATTACCAAAATGACCATAAATCCCTAAATCCTAAAAATCTCCAAATTTATATGATTTCACCGAAAATCATTCTATACCACGCCAAGTAATTCAAATTACCCATATTTACACTTAATCTCCCAAATTTAATGAAAATTCCAAATATTCCTAAAATGCCCATATGGCTAAAAAATTCTCATCTCTTCACAAATATCATTTCAAACCTGTTTGAATTACTCAATTGATCTAAAATACATCACATTCCTTAAAACTTGCCAAATTGCCCTAAATTCTCCAAAACTACAAAAATAACTTAAATTTCACCAAAAGTCCCCAAAATTACCAAAATGCTCTAAACTCTTAAAATCCAAAATAACTCTCAATTTCATTGATTTCACCAAAAATCATTCTAAACTACTTTAACTTAATCAAATTGCCCAAATTTACCCCCACATAGCCCAAAATTATCAAAAATCCCAAAAATTCCCTAAATGCCTTTATAGCCTAAAAATTCTCATTTCTTCACCAACATCATTGTGCACCTCTCGAAATTACCCAATTGATCTAAAATACTCCACATTCCTTAATAGCCAAAAAGCCCTCAATTCTATAAAACTACCAAAATAACCCAATTTTCACTCAAATTCTCCAATAAAACCCTAAAAATCTTAAGAAACTTCAAATTCATAAGATTTCACAAAAAATCATCCAAAACCACCTCAAATTATTCAAAATGCCCTAACTCACCCTACATCTCACAAAATTAGCCAAGGTCCTAAAAATTCCCAAAATGCCCCTATGGTCCAAAAATTCTCAATTCTTCAGTAAAATAATTTTAAACATCTTTAAATTACCCAATTAATCAAAAATACTCCACATTCCATGAAACTTGCCGAATTGCCCTAAATTCTCCAAAACTAACAAAAATACCCAATTTCTACCAAAATTCTCCAAAATTACCAAAATGCCCAAAAAATCCCAAATATTTCTAAATTTCTATGATTTCACCTAAAATTATTCTAAACTATTCCAAAGTATTTAAATTGACTAAGTTCGCCCCAAATCACCTAAAACTAGCCATAATCCTCAAAATTTCAAAAATGCTTCTATGACCAAAAAATTCTCATTTCTTCACCAAAATCATTTTAAACATCTCAACATTACCCAACTAATCTAAAATACTTCATATTTCTGAAAACTAGCTAAATTGCCCTAAATTCTCCAAAACTACCAAAATAACATAATTTTTACCAAAATTATCATAATGCTCTAAAAACCCTAAAAATCCAAAAAATCCCCAAATTCCTAATATTTCAAGAAAAATCATTCTAAACTACTCCAAATTATTCAATTTGCCCAAATTCACTCCAAATCTTCCAAACTTGGCCAAAATCCCAAAAATTTCTAAAATGCCATGTGGCCCAAAAATTCTCATTTCTTCACCATAATCATTTCAAACCTCTGCAAATTACCCAATTGATCTAAAATACTTCACATTCCTTAAAACTTGCCAAATTGTCATAAATTCTCCAAAATCACCAAAATAACCCAATTTTAACTGAAGTTCTCCAAAATTACCAAAATGACTTTAAAACCCTAAAAATCTAAAAAATAACAAAATTTTTAAAAGTTCACTGAAAATCATTCTAATTTACTCCAATTTATTCAAGTTTCTCAACTTCACCCCAAATCTACCAAATTTAGCTGAAATCCAAAAAAATCCAAAAAAACCTCATGGCCCAAAAATTCTCATTTATTCTCTAAAAACATTTAAAACCTCTCGAAATTACCCAATTGATATAAAATACTTCGCATTCCTTAAAACTAGCCAAATTGCCCAAAAATTCCCAAAAATACCAAAATGCTCTTTAAGCCCGAAAACTTTTGAAAGTCTCCCAATTTCTAAGATTTCATCAAAAATCATTCTAAACCACTCCAAATTATTCAAATTACCCTTGTTCTCCCAAAATCTCCTAAAATTAGCCATAATCCCAAATATTCTAAAAATGCCTTATGGCCCCGAAAATCCCATTTCTTTACCAAAATATTCTTAAACTTCTCCAAACTACCTAATAGATCAAATTACCTAATAGATTTAAAATACTCCAGATTCCTTAAAATAACCCAATTTTCAAAATTCCCTTTAAAATGAAAAAATTTCATAAAATATCGAAAAATTTAAGATTTCACCAAAAATCCTTCCAATCCACTCTAAATTATTCAAATTACCCATATTAAACCAAAATCTTCTAATATTAGCAAAAATCCCAAAAAATCTGAGAATTCTATTATGGCCCATAGATTCTCATTTCTTCACCAAAATTATTTTAAAACTCTCCAAATTACCAAATTGATCTAAAATACTCCACATTCCTTATAACTAGCCAAATTTCTCTAAATTCAAAAACTATCAAAATAACCCAATTTTCACCAAAATTACAAAAATGACCTTAAGATCCTAAATATTCCAAAAATCTTCAAATTCCTAAGATTTCACAAAAAATCAATATAAACCACCCCAAATTTTTTAAATTGCTTAATTTTGCCCCAAAACTCCCATAATTAGCCAAAATCCTCAAATTTCAAAAATGTCCCTATGGCCCAAAAGATTTCATTTCTTCACGAAAATCTTTTTAAACCTCTCTAAGTTACACAAGTGATCTAAACTACTCCACATTCCATAAAACTAGTCTAAGTGCCCTAAAATCAAGAAAATTACTCAAGTAATCTAATTTTCAACAAAATTCTTCAAAATTACCAAAATGCCCTTAAAACCTTAAAAATTCGAAAGGCTCTAAATTTTGAAGATTTCACCATAAATCGTTCTAAAACACTCCAAATTTTTTAAATTGCCCAAATTCACCCACAATTTCCAAAACAAACCCAAATTCTCAAAAAAATCCCAAAATGCCCCTATGGCCCAAAATTTCTCATTTCTTTCCCAAAATCATTTTAAACTTCACCAAATTCCCCACCTGAACTAAAATACTCCACATTCTTTAATACAAGAAAAATTTCCCTTAATTCTCCAAAACTACCAAAATAATTCAATTTTCTCTAAAATTCTCCAAAATTACTAAAGTGACCTTAAAACACTAAAAATCCAAAAATTATCCAAATTTCTAAGAATTCACCAAAAATCATTCTAATCTACTCTAAATTATTTAAATTGCCCTTCACCCAAAACCTCCCAAAATTAGCCAAAATCCCAAAAATTTTGAAAATGCCTCTATGGTCCAAAAATTCTCATTTCTACACAAAATCTTATTAAACCTCTCCAAATTACCCAATTGATCTAAAATACTCCACATTCCCTAAAATTAGCCTTTTGCCATAAATTTTACAAAACTACCACATTAACCCAATTTTCACCAAAACTACCAAAATGCCTTTAAAACCCTAAAAATTTCCAAATTTCTAAGATTTCACCAAAAATCATTTTGATCAACTCCAAATTATTCAAATTGCCCAAATTCGCCCCAAATCTCCCAAAATTAACCATAATACCAAAAAATTAAAAAATGCCCCTATGGCCTCAAAGTTCCATTTTCTTCAGCAAATTCTTTTTAAAACTCTCAAAACTACCAATCTGATCTAAAATACTCCTCATTCCTTAAAATAACCCAATTTTCAAAAAAAATTTCCAAATTTACCAAATGACCTTAAAACACTAAAAATCTAAAAACATCCAATTTTTTAAGATTTCACAAAAAATACATTCTAATCCACTCCAAATTATTCAAATTACCCAACTTCAACCCAAATCATCAAACATATATAGAATCCAAAAAATTCAGAAATTGTCCTTATGCCTCAAAAATTTACATTTCTTCACTAAAATCAATTTAAACCTCTTTCAATTACCCAATTGAACTAAAATACTCCACATTCTTTAAAACTTCAAATTGCTCTAAATTCTCAAAAACTACCAAAATAAATCAATTTTTACGATAATTCTCCAAAATTAACAAAATTCACTTAAACCCCAAAAAATCCTAAATAACTCCAAAATTTTAAGGTTTCACAAAAAATCATTCTGAACCACTCCAAATTATTCAAATTGACCAAACCCGCCCCAAATCCCCCAAATTGAGCCATAATCCCAAAATTCTAAAAATGCCCTTATGGCCTCAAAATTCCCATTTCCTCACCAAAATCATTTAAAACCTCTCGAAATTAGAAAATTGACATAAAATACTCCACATTCCCTGAAATTAGCTAATTTGGCCAAAATTCGCAAAAACTATCGAAATAACACAATTTTCACCAACATTCTCCTAAATTACCAAAATAACCTTAAAACCCTAAAATTTCTCAAAAATCTCCAAATTTTTACGATTTCTCCAAAAATAATTCTAAACCACCTCACATTATTCAGATTGCCCAATTTACCTCAAATCTCCCAAAATTAGCCAAAATTCCAAAAATTTCCAAAATGCCCTAATGGCCCGAAAACTCTCATCTATTTTCTAAAATCATTTTAAACCACTCTAATTTACCCAATTTGATCTAAAATGCTCCACATTCTTTAAAATTAGCCAAATTAACCTAAATTCCCTAAAACTACCAAAATAACCCAATTTTCACCAAGATTCTCCAAAATTACCAAAATGCCTTTATAACACTAAAAATATCAAAAATCTCCAAATTCCTAAGATTAAACCAAAAATCATTCTAAACCACTTCAAATTATTCAAACTACTTAAATTCACCCTAAAGCACCCAATATTAGCCAAAACCACAAAATTTCCTAAAATGCCCCGATGACTAAGAAATTCTCATATTTTCATCAAAATCATTTTATAGCTCTCAAAATTACCCGAGTGATCTAACATACTCCACATGTCCTAAAACTAACCTCATTGCCCTAAATACTCTAAAACTACCAAAGTATCCTTAAAACCTTAAAAATCCCAAAAATGTCTAAATTCCTAAGAATTCACCAAAAAATCAATCTAATCCGCTCTACATTATTCAAATTGCCCAAATTCACAATAAATCTCCCAAAATTAGTCAAAATCCCAAAAATTCTAAACATGCCCAAATGACCAAAAAATTCACATTTCTTCACCAATATCATTTTAAACCTCTCTAAATTATCCAATTGATCTAAAATACTCTACATTCCTTAAAACTAGCCAAATTGCCCTAAATTCTCCAAAATTACAAAAAACCCAATTTTCACCAAAATTACTAAAATGCCATTAAAAACCTAAAAGTTCCAAAAATCTCCAAATTCCTTACATTTTTCCATAGTATATTCTAATACTCTTCAAACTATTCCGATTGAACGAATTCACCCCCGATCTCTCGAAAATTAGACAAAATCCCAATAATTCCACTATGGCCCAAAAAATCTCACTTATTCACTAAAATCCTTTCAAACCACTCCAAATTATCCAATTGGTCTAAAATACACAACATTCAGTAAAACTAGCCAAAATTCCTTAAATTCTCCAAAACTACCAAAATAACCAAATTTTCACGAAAATATTCCAAAATTACCAAAATGCCCTTAAATTCCTAAAAATTCTAGAATAATCTCGAAATTCCTATGATTTTATCAAAAATCATTCTAGACCACTCCAAATTATTCAAATTGCCCAAATTTACACCTAATCTCCCACAATTAGCTGAAATCCAAAAAAATCCCAAAATACCCCTATGTTTAAATAATTATGATTTCTTCACCAATATCATTTTGAACCTCTATGAATTACCCAATTGATCTAAAATACTTTGCATTCCATAAAACTTGCCAAATTGGCATACATTCTCCAAAAATACGAAAATAACTTAATTTTCTCCAAAATTATCCAAAATTACCAAAATAGCCTCAAAACCCTAAAAATCCCAAAAATCTCCAATTTCCTAAGATTTTACCACAAATCCTTCTACACCAGCCCAAGTTATTCAAATAGTCAAAAATTACCCCACAACTCCCAAAATTAGTCAAAATCTCAAAAATTCCTTTAATGCCTCTATGGTCCCAAAATTCTCATTTCTTCACCGAAATCATTGTAAACCTCTCGGAATAACCTAATTGAACTAAAATACTCCACATTCCTTAATACTAGCCAAATAGCCATAAATTCTCCAAAACTACCAAAAAACCCCAATTTTAACCGAAACTCTCGAAAGTTACCAATATGCTTTTAAAACCCTAAAAATCCTTAAAAACTTAAAATTCCTATGTTTTCACAAAAAATCATTCAAAACCACCTCAAATTATTCAAATTGCCCAAATTCACCCCAAATCTCCCAAAAATAGCTAAGTCCTAAAAATTCCCAAAAATGCACTTATGGCCCAAAAACTCTCATTTCTTCAACAAAATCATTTTAAACCTCATCAAATTATGAAAATGATCTATAATACTCCACATTTCATAAAACTTGCCAAACTGCCCTAAATTCTCCAAAACTGTCAAAAATACCAAATTTCTACAAAAATACTCCAAAATTACTGAAATACCTATAAAAATGAAAAATCCCAAATGTCTCCAGATTTCTAAGATTTCACGAAAATTTATTCTAAACTACTCCAAAGCGTTCAAATTTACCAAATTTGCCCCAAATCTCCTAAATTTAGCCATAATCCCAAAAATTTAGAAAATGCCCCTATGACCCAAAAATTCTCATTTCTTCACCAAAATCATTTTAAACATCTCTAAATTACCCAATTGATCTAAAATACTTCACATTCCTAAAACTAGTTAAATTGCCTTAAATTTTCCAAAACTACCAGAATAGCCTAATTTTCACTAAAATTACCAAATCGCCTTTAAAACCCTAAAAATTGAAAAAATCTTCAATTTCCTAAAATTTCACCAAAGAACATTCTTTACCACTCCAAATTGTTCAAATTGCCCAAATTCACACCAAATCTCCCAAACTTAAACAAAATTCCAAAAATTCCAAAATTCCCAAAATACCCCTGTGGCCTAAAAATTCTCATTTCTTCACAATATTCATTTCAAACCTCTTTAAATAATCCATTGATCTAAAATACTCCACATTTTTTAAAACTTGCCAAATTGCTCTAAATTCTCCAAAATAACTAAAATAATCCTATTTTCTCCAATGTTCTCCAAAATTACCAAAATAACCGTAAAAGCCTAAAAATCCAAAAATTATCAAAATTTTTAAGATTTCACCAAAAATTATTCTAATTTAATCTAAATTATTTAAATTGCCGAACTTTACCCAGAATCTCCCAAAAGTTGCCAAAATCTCAAAAATTCTGAAAATGTGCCTATGGCCAAAAAATTCTCATTTCTCTACCAGAAATATTTTAAACTTCTCCAAATTACCCAATTGAATTGAAATACTCCAAATTCCTTAAAACAAGCCAAATTCCCCAAGATTCTGCAAAACTACCAAAATAACCTAATTTTCACCTAAACTCCCGAAATGCCTTTAAAGCCCTAAAAATCTCAAAAATCTCTAAATGTCTAAGATTTCACCAAAAATCATTCTAAACCACTCCAAATTATTCAAATTGGCAAAATTCGCCCTAAATCTCCTTAAATTAGTCATATTCTAAAAATTTCAAAAATGCCTTATGGCCCTAAATTCTTATTTCTTCACCAAAATTTTCTTGAACCTCTCCAAATTACACAATAGATCTAAAATACTCCACATTCCTTAAAATAACCCAATTTTCACCATAATTCTCCAAAATAAATAAAAATCACTTAAAAACCTAAAAATCTAAAAAACATTTAGATTTCTAAGATTTTACCAAAAATCATTCTAATCCATTCCAAATTATTCAAATTACTAAACTTCACCCCAAATGTCCCAATATAAGCCAAAATCCAATAAATTTTGAGAATGCTCCTATGGTCTAAAAATTCTCATTTCTTCACCAAAATCATTTTAAACCTCTCCGAATTACTCACTTGATCTAAAATACTCCACATTCCTTAAAATTAACCATATTGCCCTAAATTCTCCAAAACTACCAAAATAACCCAATTTTCACCAAAACTACCAAATGCCCTTAAAACCCCAAAATATCCCAAAAATCTTTAAATTCAAAAGAGTTCACCAAAAATCTTTCTAAACCACTCCAAATTTTTTAAATTGGCTAAATTCGCCCCAAAACTCCTAAAATTAGCCAAAATCCTAAAAACTCTGAAAATGTCCTTAAGGCCCAAAAAATCTCATTTCTTCACCAAAATCTTTTTAAAGTTCTCCAAATTACACAATTGATCTAAACTACTCCACATTCCTTAAAACTAGCCAAATTGTCTTGATTTCTCCAAAACTACCCAAGTAATCCAAATTTCAACAAAATTGTTTAAAATTACCAAAATGCCTTAAAAACCCTAAAAATCCAAAAAATCCTCAAAATTCTAAGATTTCACAAAATATCATTCTAAAACACTCCAAATTATTTAAATTGGCCAAATTCACCCTCACTTTCTCAAACTAAGCTAAAGTCCCTAAAAATCCCAAAATGCCCCTATGGCCCAAAAATTATCATTTCTTCACGAAAATCATTTTAAACATCTCCAAATTCCCCAACTAATCTAAAATACTCCACATTAATTAGAACTAGTTAAATTTCTCTTGAATCTCTAAAACTACCAAAATAATTCAATTATAACCAAAATTGTTCAAATTTACCAAAATGACCTTAAAACGCTAAAAAATAAAAAAATATAAGAATTTCTAAGAATTTAGCAAAAGTCATTTTATTCTACTCCAAAGTATTCAAAATGCCCAACTTCAACCCATAACTCCCAAAATTAGCCAAAATCCCAAAAATTTTGAAAATGCCCCTATGGACCATAAATTCCCATTTCTTCACAAAAATCATTTTTAAACCTCTCTAAATTATCTAATTGATCTAAAATACTCCACATTACTTGAAATTAACAATATTGCCCTAAATTCTCAAAAACTACCAAAACTATCAAAAGGCCCTTAAAACTTAAAAAATCTCCAAATTTCTAAGATTTTAATAAAAAAACATTCTGAACCACTCCAAATTATTCAAATTGCCGAAATTCGCCTCAAATCTGCCAAAATTAACCATAATCTAAAAATTTTTGTAAATGCCCCAATGGTCTTAAAATTCTCATTTCTTCACCAAAATCTTTTTAAACCTCTTGAAATTACCCAATTGATCAAAAATACTCTACATTCCTCAAAATAACCCAATTTTCAACAAAAATTTCCAAAATGTCCTTAAAACACTAAAAATCCAAAAATTTTCCAAATTTCTATGATTTCACAAAAAATCGTTCGAATCCACCCCAAATTATTTAAATTACCCAACTTCAACCCAAATCACCCAACATTATCCAGAATCCCAAAAGTTCCAAAAAATGTCCCTATGGCCCAAAAAGTCTCATTTCTTCACCAAAATCATTTTAAACATCACCAAATTACCCAATACATCCATAATACTCTACATTCTTTAAAACTAGCCAAACTACCCAAAATTCTCCAAAACTACTAAAATAATTTTAACCAAATTTACCAAAATGCCCTTAAAATTCTAAATATACCAAAAATCACTAAATTCTTAAGAGTTCACCAAAAATCATACTAAACCACTCCAAATTATTTAAATTGACTAAATTCAACCCAAGATTCCAACGAATAGCCAAAATCCTAAAAATTCCAAAAATGCCCTAAAAATTCTCATTTCTTTTCAAAAATTTTTTGAAAATTCTCCAAATAATACAGTTGATTGAAACTACTCCACATCCTTAAAACTTGCAAAATTGCCCCTGAATTCTCCAAAACTACCAAAATAACCTAATTTTAACAAAATTTACCAAAATGCCCGTAAAACCCAAAAAATCAAAAAGCACTCAAAATTTGTAAGATTTCACTAAAAATTGTTTTAAACCACTCCAAATTATTCAAATTGCCCAAAATCATCCCAAATTTCTCAAAATAAGCGAATATCCAAAAAATTCCCAAAATGCCTCTGTGGCCCAAAAATTCTCATTTCTTCACCATAATAATTTTAAACATCTCCAAATTACCCAATTCGATCTAAAATATCGCACATTATTTAAAGCTAGCCAAATTGCCCTAATTTCTAAAAGACTACCAAAATAATCCAATTTTCAGGAAAAAAATCCAAAATTACCAAAATGCTCTTAAAACCCTAAAAATCACAAAAATCTTCAAATTCCAAAGATTCCACCAAAAATAATTCTAAACCACCCCAACTTATTCAATTAACAAAATTCACCCCAAATCACCTAAAATTAGCCAATATCCGAAAAATTTCCAAAATACCCTATGGCCCGAAAATTCTCATCTCTTCACGAAAATCATTTTAAACTACTCCAAATTACCAAATTGATCTAAAATACTCCACATACCGTAAAACTACACAAATTTCCCTAAATTCTCCGAAAGTACCAAAATAAACTAATTTTTACCAAAATTCTTCAAATTTACCAAAATATCATTAAAACCGTAAAATTCTCAAATGCTACCAAATTTTTAGGATTTCACCAAAAAATCATTCTAAAGTAATCCAAATTTTTCAATTTGCACAAATTCGCTCCAAATCTCCCAAAAATAGCTATAATACTTAACATTACTTAAAACATGTTAAATTGCCCTAAATTCTATGAATATGCCAAAATAACTCAATTTTCACCAAAATTCTTCAAAATTAACAAAATGCCCATAAAACCCCAAAATCCAAAAAAAAATCTCTAAATTCCTAAGATTTCACCAAAAAACATTGTAAACCACTGCAAAGCATTCAAATTGCCCAATTTCTCCCTAAATCACCGAACATAAGCCAAAATCCATAAAATTCCCAAAATTCCCATATGGCCAAAAAATTCTCATTTCTTCACTAAAATCATTTAAATCCTCTCGAAATTACCCTATTTAAATAAAATAATCCACATTCCTAATAACTAGCCATATTGCCCTAAATTTTTCAAAACTACCAAAATAACCCAATTTTCACCGAAAGTCTCAAATATCACCAAAATCAAATTAAAACCCTAAAAATCCCAAAAAACTCCAAATTCCTAATATTTCACCAAAGGTCATTCTAAATAATTGTAAATTATTCAAATTGCCCACATTCACCATAAATATCCTAAAACTAGTCAAAATTCCAAAAGTTCCCAAAAAGCCCTTATGGCCAAAAAATTCTTATTTCTTCAACAAAATCATTTCAAACCTCTGTAAATTTTACAATTGATCTAAAATACTCCACAATCGTTAATGCTAGCCAAATTACATGAAATTCTCCAAAACTACCAAAATAACCTAATTTTTACCAAAATTACTAAAATGCCCTTAAAACCCTAAAAATCCAAAAAAAATCTATAAATTCTTAATATTTCACCAATAATCATTCTAAACCGCTCCAATATATTAAAATTGCCCAAATTTTGAATAAATCTCCCAAAATAATCCAAAATCCCAAAGATTCTTAAAATGCCCGTGTGGCCCGAAAAATTCTCATTTTTTCACCAAAAACAGTTCAAACGTATCCAAATTTGTCAATTAATCTATACAAGTTCATATTCCTTAAAACTAGCCAAATTTCCTTAAATTCTCCAAAACTAACAAAATTACCAAAATGCCCTTAAAATCATAAATCCTTAAAAATCTTTAAAGTCCTATGATTTCACTAAATAATCATTCCAAACCACGCCAAATTATCAATAAATCTTAGCCAAAATCTTAAAATTACCTAAAAAGCCAATATGGCTAAAAAATTCTCATTTTTTCACCAAAATCATTTTAAACATCTCAAAATTTCTGAATTGATAGAAATACTCCACATTCCATAAAACGAGCCAAATAGGCCAAAATTCTAGAAACTACCAAAATAACTCAATTTTCACCAAATTTCTCCAAAATTACCAAAATGCACTTAAAACCTTGAAATTCCCAAAAAATTTAGAAATTTCTAAGATTTCACCAAAAATCTTTCTAAACTACTCCAAATTATTCAAAGTGCCCAAATTCGCCTCGAATTTCTCGAACTAGCTATAATCCGAAACATTTCAAAAATGTCCTTTTGGCTTATAAATTTTCATTTCTTCACAAAAAGCATTTTAAACATCTCCAAATTACCTAATTGATCTAAAATACTTCACATTTCTTAAAACTAGCTAAATTGCCCTAAATTCTAAAACACTACCAAAACAACCTAATTTTAATAAAAATTCTCCAAAATTTCCTTATAACCAAAAAATCCAAAAAATCTCTAAATTCCTAAGATTTCACCAAAAATCATTCTAAACCACACCAAATTATTCAAATTGGCCAAATTCACCCTAAATCTACAAAAAATAACTAAAATCCAGAAATGACACTATGGCTCAAAAATTCCCACTTCTTCTCCAAAATCATTTAAAACCTTTCCAAATTGGCTAATTAAAATAAAGTAATCCACATTCCTAATAACTAACCATATTAATGTGAATTTTCCAAAACAACTTAAAGAACGTTATTTTCATAAAAATTTTCCAAAACTACGAAAATGACATTAAAACATTAAAAATTTTAAGATTTCCAAATTCCTTAGATTTCAATAAAATTTATTCTAAACAACTCAAAATTGTTCAAATTGCCCAAATTCAACCCAAATCTCCCAAAACTAGCAAAAATTTCAAAAAGTTCCAAAATGCCCCTATGACCCAAAATTTTTTATTTTTTCACCAAAATCATTTCAGACATCTCCAAACTCAAATAATCTAAAATGCCCCATGTTCATGAAAGTTAGTCAAATAGCACTAAATTCTCCAAAACTACCAAAATAACCCAATTTTTACCAAGATTACTAAAATGCTCTTAAAACCCAAAAAACTCAAAAATCTCCAAAATTTTAAGATTTCACCAAAATACATTCTGAACTACTTCAAATTTTTTAAATTGCCCAAATTAGCCCCAAATCTCTCAAAATTAGCCAATATCCCAAAAATTTCCAAAATGCCCATAATGCCCGAAAATTCTCTTCTCTTCACCAAAATCATTTTAAACCTTTCCAAATTACCCAATTGATCTAAAATACTCCACCTTCCTTAAAACTAGCCAAATTGCCCGAAATTCTCAAAACTACTAAAATAATCCAAGTTTCACCAAAATTCTCATAAATTACCGAAATGCTCTAAAAACCATAAAAAACACAAAGAACACCATATTCCTAAGATTTCAGCAAAAAACATTCTAAACCACTCCAAATTACTTAAATTGCCCGAATTCACCCCAAATCTCCCAAAATTAGCAAAAATCAGAAAACTTTCTAAAATGCCCCTATGACTCAAAAACTTTTATCTCTTCACCAAAATCATTTTAAACCTTTCGAAATTTGAAATTACCCAATTGATCTAAAATACTTCATATTTCTTAAAACTAGTAAAATTGCCTAAATTTTCTAAAATAAAAATATAATGCAATTTTCAATAAAATTCACCAAAATTACCAAATTGGCCTTACGACCCTAAATATCCTAAAATCTACAAATTTCTAAGATTTCACCAAAATTTATTCTAAACCACTCCAAATTATTCAAATTGCCTAAATTTGGCCAAACTCTCCAAAAATTTATCGTAATCACAAAAATTCCAAAATGCCTCTACGGCCTAAAAATTCTTCTTTCATCACCAAATGCATTTTAAACCTCTCAAATCCACAAAATTGACCTAAAATTCTTCACATTCCTTAAAACTAGCCAAATTATCCTATATTCTATAATACTATCAAAATAATTATTCTAACTTACGAAAATGCCCTTAAAAATCAAAATATCCTAAAATTGTCTAAATTCCTAAAATTTCACCAAAAATCATTCTAAACCACTCAAAATTACTCAAATTGCAGAAAATTGACTTTATTCCCCCAAAATAAGCCAAAATACCAAAAATTGCCAAAATGCTCCTATCCCTTGAAATTCTTATTTCTTCACTAAAATCATTTTAAACCTCTCAGAGTTACCAATTGATCTAATAAACTCCACATTTCTTAGAAGTTGCCACATTTCCCTAAACTCTCCAAAACTAGCAAAATATCATAATATTCATCAAAATTCTCCAAAAATACCAAAAAGCCCTTAAAACCATAAAAGTCCCACAATTCTTCAAACTTATAAGATTTCAACAAAAAATACTCCATACCACTCCAAATCATTCAAATTGCCTAAATTCGCCCCAGATCTACCAAAATTAGCCATAAGCACAAAAATCCCCCAAATGCCCTTATGGGCCAAAATTTCTTATTTTTTTACCAAAATCATTTTAAACCTCCAAATTACCAAAGTGAATTAAAATACTCCACATTCCATATAACAAGTCAACTTGCCATAAATTCTCCAAAATTGCCAAAATAAACCAATTTCCACTAAAATTCTCCAGAATTACCAAAAAACCCATAAAACCCTAAAAATCCCAAAAAAATCTCCAAATTTCTAGGATTACACCAATAATCATTCTAAACCACTTCAAATTCATATTGCCTAAATTCACCTCACACCTCTCAAAATAACCATAAACCAAAAATTTCCCAAAATGCCATTATGGCCTAAATATTCTCATATCATCATCAAAATCATAAAAAACATCTCAAAATTACCCAATAAATTTAAAATACTTCACATTACCTAAAAAAAAGCAAAATTGCCTTAAATTCTCCAGAACTACCAAATTATCCCAATTTCTACCAAAATTACCAAAATGGCCCAAAAACTCTAAAAAACCAGAAAATCGCTAAATTCTTAAGGTTTAACTAAAAATCATTATGAACCACTTCAAATTATTCAAATTGCCCAAATTCACCCTAAATCTAGAAAAATTATTCAAAATCCCAAAAATTTCTAAAATGCCCCTATGGCCAAAATCATTTTAAACATCTCAAAATTACTCAATTGATCTAAAATACTTCACATTCGCTAAAACTAGCCAAACTGTCCTAAATTCTCCAAGACTACAAAGATAAGCCAATTTTCAAAGAAATTCTCCAAAATTACCAAAATGCATTTAAAACTCTAAAAATCTGAAAAATCTCCAAATTCCTAAGATTTCACCAAAAATCATTCTAAACCAGTTAAAATTATTCAAATTGCCCAAATTCACCCAAAATCTCCTAAAAACAACCAAAATCTCAAAAATTCTCAAAATGCCCCTATGCCCTAAAAATTCTCATTTCTTCACCAAAATCATTTTAAACCTCTCCAAATTACCTAGGTGATCTAAAATACTCTACATTCCATAAAACTTGCCAAATTTCCCCGAAATTCTCCAAATATACTAAAAAAACCAAATTTCCACAAAAATTACCAAAAGTTACTTAAAACCCTCAAAATACCAAAAATCTCCAAATTCTTATGGTTTCAACAAAAATAATTCTAATCCACTCCAAATTATTCAAGTTGCCCAACTTCACATTAAATCTTTCAAAATTAGCCAAAAATCACAAAAATCCCAAAAAAAGAACTTATATCTCAACAATCCTTATTTCTTTGTGAAAATCATTTTAATCCTCTCAAAATTACCAAGTTTTTCTAAAATAATACACGTTTTTTAAAACTAGCCAAATTTCCCCAAATTACCCAAAACTACCAAAAAAACCCAATTTTCACTAAACTTACCAAAATGCCCTTAAAACCCTAAAAATTTCAAAAATCTCCAAACTACTAAGATTTCACCAAAAATCATTCTAAACCACTCTAAATTATTCAAATTGCCTAGATTCACCCAAAAACTCCCAAAATTAGCCAAAATACCAAAAGCTCTGAAAATGACTCAATGGGCCAAAAATTCTCATTTCTTCACAAAAATCATTTTAAACCTCTCCAAATACTTCACATTCCTTAAAACTAGCCAAATTGCCTTGAATTTTCATATACTACCAAAATAAAATACTCCATTCCTTTAATCTAGCTGAATTGCAATGAATTCTCTAATACTTCCAATATAACCCAATTTTCACCAAAATTCTCCGAAATAACCAAAATGCACTTAAAACCCTAAAAAATCCCATAAATCTACAAATTCCTATGATTCACCAAAATTCATTCTAAACCACTTCAAATTATGCAAATTTCCCAAATACACCCCAAATTTCCCAAAATTAGCCAAAATCCCAAAAATTCCCAAAATGCCCCTTTGACCCAAAAATTCTCATTTCTTCGCCAAAATCATTTTAAACCTCTCCAAGTTACCCAATTGATCTAAAATACTCCAGATTCCATAAAACAAGTCAGATTACCCTAAATTATCCAAAAGTACAAAAATAACCTAATTTCTACTAAAATTCTTCAAAATTAGCAAAATACTAATAAACCCTAAAAATAAAAAAAATTGCCAAATACTAAAATTTCATAAAAAATCATTCTAAGACACTCTAAATTACTTAAATTGCACAAATTTACCCCACGGTTAGAAAAATTAGCTATAAACTCAAAAACTGCCAAATTGTCTCTATGGATAAAAAATTCTCATATATTCACCAAAATCATTTTAAACCTCTCTGACTTGCCCAATTGATCTAAAACACTAAAAATCTTTAAAATCTCCAAATTCCTATTATTTCACAAAAAATCATTCTAAACCACTCCAAATTAGTCATATTGCCTAAATTCAACCAAATTAGGCAAAATTCCAAAATATCCCAAAATGTCCCAAAATGCCCATATGGCCCAAAAATTCTCATTTCTTAACGAAAATCATTTTAACATCTCGAAATTTCTCAATTGACAAAAGTACTCAACATTCCTTAAAACTAGCCAAATTGTCCTAAATTCTAGAAAACTACCAAAATAATTCAATTTTCACCAACAACACCAATATGCCCTTAAAACCCTGAAAATCCCAAAAATCAAGAAATTTCTAAGATTTCACCAAAAATCATTCTAAACTACTCTAAATTACTAAAATTGCCCAAAGTCGCCCTAAATCTCCCAAACTAGCCATAATCCCAAAAATTTCGAAAATGCTCCTATGGCCAAAAACTTCTCATTTCTTCACCAAAATCTTTTTAAACATCTCTCAATTACACAATTGATCTAAAATACTTCACATTCTTTAAAACTAGCTGTATTGCACTAAATTCTCTAAAACTACCAATACAGCCCAATTTTCATCAAAATTCTCCAAAATTAACTTATTACCCTAAAAATGGAAAAAAAATCTCTAATTTTTTAAGATTTCAAGAAAAATCATTCTAAACCACTCCAAATTATTCAAATTGCCCAAATTCACCCCAAATCTCCAAAAAATTAGTCGAAAACCAAAAAATTCAAAAAATATCCATATGGCCTAAAAATTCTCATTTCTTCTCCAAAATCATTTAAAACGTCTCCAAATTTCCCAATTGAAAAAAAAAATACTGCACATTCTGAATAACTAACCATATTGTCCTAAATTCTCAAAAACTAACAAAAAAAGCAAATTTTCATCAAAATTCTTGAAAATTACAAAAATGCCATTAAAACCCTAAAAGTCCAAAAAATCTTCAATTTCCTAAGATTTCACCAAAAATTATTCTAAACCATCAAAATTGTTCGAATTTCCCAAATTCACCTGAAATCTCCCAAAATTAGCCAAAATGCCAAAAATTTCCAAACTGCCCCTATGGCTCCAAAATTCTCATCTCTTCACCAAAATCATTCTAAACATCTCTAAATTATCCAATTGATCTAAAATACTTAATATTACAAAAAACTAGCTAAAATTCTCATTTCTTTAACAAAATCATTTCAAACCTCTCCAAATTTTACAATTGATCTAAAATATTCTACATTCATTAAAGCTAACCAAATTGCATGAAATTCTCTAAAACTACAAAAATAACCTAATTTTTACCAAAATCACTAAAATGCCCATAAAAACCTTAAAATCAAAAAAAACTCTAAATTCTTAAGATTTCACCAAAAGTCATTCTAAACCACTCCAAATTAATCAAATTTCCCAAATTCACAATAAATCTCTCAAAATTATCCAAAATCCTAAAGATTCCTAACATGCCCATCTGGCGCAAAAATTCTCATTTTTTCACCAAAATCACTTCAACCTATCAAAATTTCCTAATTAATCTAAACTAGTCCATATTCTTTAATACTATCTAAATTTCTTTAATTTCTCCAAAACTACGAAAAAACTAGATTTTCACCAAAATTCTCCAAGATTATCAAAATGCCCTTAAAACTCTAAAAATCCTAAAAATCTCCAAATTTCTAAAATTTTTACTAAAAATCATTTTAAATCACTCCAAATTAATCAAATTGCCCAAATTTGCGCCAAATCTCCCAAAATTAGCCATAATAAAAAAATCCAAAATTCCTCTATGGCCCGAAAATTCTCATTTCATCACCGAAAGCATTTTAAACCACTCCAAATTACCCAATTGATCTAAAATTTTCCACATTCCTTAAAACTGGCCAAATTGACCTAAATTCTATAAAACTACAAAAATAAAAAAATTTCACAATAATTATCCAAATTTACCAAAATTCCCTTAAAAACCAAAATATCCAAAATTTGTTTACATTTCTAATACTTCACCAAAAACCATTCTAAACCACTCAAAATTATTCAAATTGCACAAAATCATCCTCAATCTCCTAAAATAAGCCAAAATCCCAAAAATTGTCAAAATGCCCCTTTGGCTCGAAATTCTCATTTCTTCAATAAAATCATTTTAAACCTCTTTGAATTACTTAATTGATCTAAAATACTCCATATTCCTTAGAACATGCCAAATTGCCCAAAATTCTCCAAAACTGCCAAAATAACTTAACTTTCATCAATATTCTCCAAAATTAGCAAAAGGTCCTTAGAACCCTAAAAGTCCCAAATATCTCCAAATTCTTAAGATTTCAACAAAAATCATTCTAAACCACTCCAACATATTCAAATTGCCCAAATTCACCCCAAATCTCCAAAAATTACCTATAATCCCAAAAATTCCTAAAATGCCCCAATGTCGCAAAATATTCACCAATATCAGTTCAAACCTCTCCAAATAACCCAACTGATCTAAAATACTCCTAATTTATCAAAACTAGCCAAATTGTACTAAATTCTCCAAAACTACTAAAATAACCTGATTTTCACTAAATTTCTCCAAAATTACAAAAATGCCATTATAACCCTAAAAATCTGAAAAATCTTAAAATTTCGCCAAAAACCATACTAAACCACTACAAATTATTCAAATTTCTCAAATTCAAGCCAAATTATCCAAAATTTGCCGGAATCCTAAAAAATTCTTAAAATGCCCATTTGACTCAAAATTTCTCATTTCTTCACCAAAATCATTTTAAATATCTATGAATTATCCAATTAATCTAAAATACTACACATTCCTTAAAGCTCGCCAAATTGTCCTAAATTCTTAAAAATTACCAAAATAAATCAAATTTTATCAAAATTCTCATAAATTACCAAAATGCACTTAAAACCCGAAAAATCCCAAAAATCTCCTAATTTCTATGGTATCACCAAAAATTATTCTAAATCACTCCAAATTATTCAAATTGCCCAAACTATCCTCAAATCCCCCAAAATGAGCCATAATCCCAAAAACTCCAAAACTGACCACATGGCCCCTAAAATCTCATTTCTTCACCAAAATCATTTTAAACCTCTCAAAATTACACAATTTACCTAAAATACTCCACTTTCCCTAAAATTAACTAAATCACCCTAAATTCTCAAAAACTACCAAAATAACCTAATTTTCTCCAAAATTCTCCTAAATTACCAAAATACCCTTTAAACCCTAAAATTTCTCAAAATCTCAAAATTGCAATGATTTCACCAAAATTTCTTCTAAACCAGCTCGAACTATTCAAATTGTCTAATACACAAGAAATCTCCCAAAATTAGGCAAAATTCCAAAAGTACTCAAAGTTCTCCTAATAGTTTGAAAATTCTCATCTCTTCACTAAAATCATTTTAAACCTCTCTAAATTACCAAATTGATTTAAAATACCCCACATTCCTTAAAATTAGCCAAATTGTCTTAATTCCTCTAGAACTACCAAAATAACTCAATTTTTACCAAATCCTTCAAAATGACCAAAATGGCCTTAAAACCCTAAATATCCCAAAAGTCTCAAAATTTCTTACACTTCACTAAAAATTCTTTTAAAACACTCCAAATTATTCAAATTGACCAAACTCACCATAAATATACAAAAATTAGCCAAAATCTAAAAATTTTCCAAAATGCCTTTATGGCCCAAAAAATTCCCACATCTTCACCAAAATCTTTTTAAACCTCTCCAAAGACTAGCCATATTGCCCTAAATTCTCCAAAACTATCAAAATAACACATTTTTTTCAAAGATTCTCCTAAATGACCAAAATGCCCTTAAAACCGCAAAAATCTTAAAAATCTCCAATTTTCTCATATTAAACCAAAATTACTCTAAACCACTTCAAATTATCCTAAATTGCCTGAATTCACACCAAACCACCCAAAAATAGTGAAAATCCTAAAAGTTCCCAAAATGCCTCTATGGCCCAAAAGTTCTCATTTTTTTGAGCAAAATCATTTTAAACCTATCAAAATTATCGTAGAGATCTAAAATACTCCACTTTCCACAAAATTAGCTAAATTGCTCTAAATTCTCCAAAACTTTTTATCCAAAATTCTCAAAAATTATCAAAATATCCTTAAAACTCTAAATCCGAAAAATCTCGAAATTCCTAAGATTTAACCAAAAAAACATTCTTATCCAGTCAAAATTATTCAAATTGGCCAAATTTACACCAAATCTCCCAAAACTAGCCAAAATCCCAAAAATTCTAAAAATGCCCCAAGTGACCCAAAATTTCTCATTTCTTCACTAAAATCATATGAAAACTCTCCAAATTACCCAATTGATCTAAAATACTCCACATTCCTTAAAACTAGCCAAATTGCCCTAAATTCTCCGAAACTACAAAAAAATCCAATTTTCATCAAAATTACCAAAATGCCATTAAAACCAAAAAAATCCCAAAAATCTCTAAATTCCTTAAATTTCACCAAAATATATTCTAAAGCACTCGAAATTATTCAAATTGAAAAAATTCTCCCCCAATCTCTCAAAATTAGTCAAAACCCAAAAAATTCTCAAATGTCCACCAAAATCATTTCAAACATCTCCATATAACCGAATTGATCTAAAATACTCCACATTCATTAAAACTAGCAAAAATTTTCCTAAATTCTCTAAAACTACCAAAAAAAAACAAATTTTGACCAAATTTCTACAAAATTACCAAAATGTCTAAATCCCTAAAAATCCAAAGCAATCCAAATTCCTATAATTTCACCAAAAATCACTCTAAACCACTCCAAGTTATTCAAATTGCCCAAGTTCACAACTAATCTCCCAAAAGTTACCAAAATCCCAAAACTCCCAAAATGCCCCTTTCGTTCAAAAACTCTCATTTCTTCACCAAGTATCATTTTAAACCTCATTAAATTACCCAATCGATCTAAACTACTCCACATTCCTTAAATTAGCTAAATCGTCATAAATTCTCGAAAACTACTTAAATAACCCAATTTTCACCAAAATTACTAAAATGCCCTTAAAAAATCTAAATATCCCAAAAATCTCCAAATTCCTAAGATTTCAATAAAATCATTCCAAACCACACCAAATTTTTTAAATTACCTAAATTTACCCCAAAACTTCTAAAATTAGCCAAAATCCTAAAAATTCTGAAAAATACCCCTACGGCTAAAAAAAATCTCATTTCTTCACCAAAATTTTTTTAAACCTCTCCAAATTTCACAGCTGATCTAAACTACTCCAAACTCTTTAAAACTAGTCAAATTGCCCTAAATTCTTCATAACTACCCAAGCAATCCAATTTTCAACAAAATTCTTCAAAACTAACAAAATACCCTTAAAACCATAAAAATCCAAAAAATCTCCAAATTTCAAAAATTTCACCAAAAAATCATTCTGAAGCGGTTCAAATTTTTTATATTACCCAATTTAGCACCAATATCCCAAACTTATCCAACGTCCTAAAAAATCCCAAAATGCCCCCTACAGCCCAAAAATTCTCATTTCTTCACCAAAATCAGTTTAAACATCTCCAAATTCCCCAACTAATCTAAAATTCTCTACCTCCTTCGAAACTAGTCTAATTGCCCTTAATTCTCCAAAACTACCTAAATATTTTAATTTACTCAAAAACTCTCCAAAATCACCAAAATGACCTTAAAACCCTAGAAATTCAAAAAAAATATCCAAAATTCTAAGAATTCAGCAAATATCATTCTAATCTACACTAAATTATTCAAATTGCCCAACTTCACCCCAAACCTCCCAAAATTAGACAAAATCCCAAAAGTTTTAAAAATGCCCCTATGGCCAAAAATTTCTCATTTCTTCACAAAAATCATTTTGATCCTCTCCAATATACCCAATTGATTTAAAATACTCCACATTCTTTAAAACTTGCAATTATGCCCTAAATTCTCCAAAACTACCAAAATAACCCAATTTTCACCAAAACTACCAAAATGCAGTTAAAACTCTAAAACTCTCCAAATTTCTAAGATTTCTCTAAAAATCATTCTGAACCACTCCAAATTATTCAAATTATCCAAATTTGCCAAAATTCTCCCAAAATTAAGCATAATCCCAAAAATTTGAAAAAACCTTTATGGCCCCAAAATTCTCATTTCTTAATCAAAACCATTTTAAACCTCTTGAAATTACATAATTGATCGAAAATACTCCATATTCCTTAAAATAACCTAATTTTCAACAAATTCCCCAAAACTACCGAGATGCCCTTAAAACAGAAAAAATACAAAAAAAATCTAAATTTCTTAGATTTCACAAAAATTTATTGTAATCCACTCCAAATTATTCAAATTATTTAACTTCACCCCAACTCATCCAATATTATCCAAGATCCCAAATATTCTGAAAAATGTCCCTATGGGCCAAAACCTCTCAGTTCTTCACAAAAATCTTTTTAAACCTTTGCAAATTATCCAATTGATCGAAAATACTCCACATTCCTTAAAACTAGCAAAACTACCCAAAATTCTCCAAAACTACCAAAAAAACCTAATTTTCACCAAATTTACCAAAATGCACTTAAAATTCTTAATATACCGAAAATATCAAAATTCTCAAGATTTCACTAACAATAATTCTAAACCACTTCAAATTATTTAAATTGCCTAAATTCAACGCAAAACTCCCAAAATTGACTAAAATCCTGAATATTCCGAAAATGCCCCGAAAATTCTTATTTCTTTACCAAAATATTTTTAAACCTTTCAAAATTACAAAATTGATGCAAACTACTCCACATACATTAAAAAGTAGCGAAATTGACCAAAATTACCATAAAGTCCATAAAACCCTAAAAGTTTTAAAAATCTCCAAATTCCTAAGATTTCACCAGAAACTATTCTAAACCACTCCAAATCATTCAATTTCCTCAAAATCATCATCAATTAACTGAAGTAAGCCAAGATACAAAAAATTCCCAAAATACCCCTGTAGCCCAAAAATTCTCATTTCTCACCAAAATCATTTCGAACATTTCAAAATTACTCAATTGATCTAAAATACTCCACATTATTTAAAACCAGCCAAATTGCCCTAATTTCTCCAAAACACCAGAATAACCCATGTTTCAGGAAAATACTCCAAAATTAGTCAAAATTTTAAAAAATCCTAAAATGCCTCTAAGGCCCAAAAATTCTCATTTCTTCAACAAAATCAGTTCAAACCTCTCCAAATTTTCCAATTGATCTAAAATACTCCACATTCATAAAGCTAGCCAAATTGCACAAAATTCTCCAAAAATACCAAAATAAATCATTTTTTACCAAAATTACTAAAATTTCATTAAAACCCTAAAATCCCAAAAATCATTCTAAACCACTCAAAAGTATTCAAATTCCCAAATTCTCCTTAAATCTTCAAAAATTAGCCAAAATCTCAAAGATTCCTAAAATGCCCCCCTGGCCCAAATATTCTCATTTTTTCTCAAAAATCAACGCAATCCTATCCAAATTACCCAATTGATCTAAATCACTTCATATTCCTTAAAACAAGTCAAATTTCCCTAAATTCTCCAAAACTACGAAAATAAACTAATTTTCACGAAAATTCTCCAAAATTACCAAAATTCACTCAAGACCATAAAACCTTAAAAATCTCCAAACTCCTCTGATTTTACCAAAAATCATTCTAAACCACTCCAAATTCTTCAAATCGCCTAAATTCAATCAAAATTAGCCAAAATCCCAAAATTGCCTAAAACGCCCACATGGCCAAAAAATTCTCATTTCTTCACTAAAATTATTTTAAACATCTCAAAATTTCCCAATTGACAAAAATACTTCACATTCCTTAAAACTAGCCAAATAGCCATAAATTATAGAAAACTTCCAAAATAACTCAATTTTCACCAAAATTCTCCAAAATTACCAAAATGCCCGTAAAACCTTGAAAATCCAAAAAATCATGAAATTTATAAGATTTCACCAAAAATTATTCTAAACTACTCCAAATTATTCAATGTGCCCAAATTCGCCCCAAATCGTCCAAACTAACCATAATCTAAAAACTTTCAAAAATGTCCTTATGACCTAAAAATTCTCATTTCTTCACAAAAATCATCTTAAACTTCAACAAATTACCTAATTGATCTAAGATACTTCACATTTCTTAAAACTAGCTAAATTACCCTAAATTCTAAAAAACTACCAGAACAAGCTAATTTTCAAAAAAATTCTCCAAATTTAACTTATCACCAAAAAAAATCAAACAAATCTCTAAATTTCTAAGATTTCACCAAAAATCATTCTGAACCACTCCAAATTATTCAAATAGCCCAAATTCACCACAAATCTACAAAAAAAAAATAAAAATCAATTAAATGATCCTTTGGCCCAAAAATTCTCATTTCTTCTCCAAAATCATTTAAAACCTCTCCAAATTGCCCAATTGAAATAAAATACTCCACATTCCTAATAACTAATCATATTGTCGTGAATTCTCCAAAACAACTTGAATAACATAATTTTCATCAAAATTCTCCAAAATTTCCAAAATACCATTAAAACATTAAAGATCTTAAAAATCTCCAAATTTCTAAGATTTCACCAATAATTATTCTAAACCACTTAAAATTATTCAAATTGCCCAAATTCGACCCAAATCTCTCAAAATTAGCCGAAATCCAAAAAATACTCAAAATGCCCCTATGACTAAAAAATTCTCATTTATTTACCAAAATCATTTCAGACATCTCCAAATTACCCAGTGGATCTAAAATACTCTATATTCGTCAAAATTAGCCATATTGCCACTAAATTCTTCAAAACTACCAAAATAACCTAATTTTTACAAAAATTATTAAAATGCCCTTAAACCCTAAAAATCCCAAAAATCTCCAAATTGCTAAGATATCACTAAAAATCATTCCAAACCACTTCCAATTTTTTAAATTCCCCAAATCCACCCAAAATCTCCCAAAATTAGCGAAATCCCAAAAACTCTCAAAATGGCCCTAAGGCCCGAAATACTCATCTCTTCACCAAAATCACTTTAAACTTCTTCAGATTACCCAATTGATCTAAAATACTCCATTTTCCTTAAAACTAGACAAATTGCCAGAAATTCTCAAAATTACCAAAATAATCTAATATTCACCAAAATTCTCTTAAATAATCGAAATGCTCTAAAAATTATAAAAAACCCAAAAAACACCAAATTCCTAAGATTTCAGCAAAAATCATTCTAAACCACTCCAAATTACACAAATTGCCTGAATTCGCCCAAAATCTCCCAAAATTAGCCAAAATCCCAAAACATTCTAAAATGCCCCTATGACCCGAAAATTCTCATCTCTTCACCAAAATCACTTTAAACCTCTCCAAATTCAAAATTACCCAGTTCATCAAAAATACTTCATATTACATAAAACTTGTCAAATTGCCAAAAATTCTCTAAAACTAAAATATTATCCAATCATCACCAAAATTCTCCAAAATTACCAAAATGCCCTTAAAACCCTAAAAATCCTAAAAATCTCCAAATTTCTAAGAGTTCGCCAAAAGTCATTATAAACCACTCCAAATTATTCAAATTGCTCAAATTTGCCCGAAATCTCCAAAGAATTGTCATAATCACAAAAATTCTAAAATGTCTCTATGGCCCAAAAATTCTTATTTCATCACCAAAAGGATTTTAAACCTCTCAAAATTACCCAATCGATATAAAATTCTCCACATTCTTTAAAACTAGCAAAATTGCCTTAAATTCTCTAATACTACCAAAATTGAACAATTTACAAATAAGTCTCCAAATTTACCAAAATTCCCTTAAAAACCTAGATATCCTAAAAATGTCCAAATTCCTAAAATTTCACCAAAAATCATTCGAAACCACTCAAAAATACTCAAATTGCATAAAATTACCCCTATTCTCCCAAAAAAGCCAAAATCCAAAAAATTTCAAAAATGCTCCTGTGTCTGAAAATTCTCATTTCTTCACAAAAATCATTTTAAACGTCTCTCAATTACCCAATTGATCTAAAAACTACACATTCCTTAGAACATTCCAAATTGCCCTAAACTCTCCAAAACTACCAAAACAACTCAATTTTCAACAAAATTCACTAAAATTACCAAAATGCTCTTAGAACCCTAAAAGTCCCACAAATGTTCAAATTTCTAAGATTTCACCCAAAATCACTCTAGTCCGCTCTAATTTATTCAAATTACTTAAAGTCGCCCAAAATCTCTCAAAATTCGCCATAATCGAAAAAATTCCCTCATGGCCCAAAAATTCTCATTTCTTCGCCAAAATCATCTTAAACCTCTCCAAATTACCCAAGTGATCTAAAATACTCCACATTCCACAAAACAAACCAAATTGCCTTAAATTCTCCAAAACTACCAAAATAAATCAATTTCCACCAAAATTCTCCAAAATTACCTAAAAGCCCGTAAAACCCTAAAAATTCCAAAAATCTACAAATTTCTAGGATTACACCAAAAATCATTCTAAACCACTCTAAATTATTCAAATTGCCTAAATTCGCCTAAAACCTCTCAAAATTTCCAAAAACCAAAAGATTCCCAAAATGCTCCTATGGCCTAAAATTTATCATTTCTTCACCAAATCATATTAAATATCTCAAAATTACCCAATTGATCTAAAATACTTCACATTCCCTAAAACAAGCCAAATTGCCCTAAATTCTCCTAAACTACCAAATTAACCCAATTTTCACCAAAATGCCCCTAACACTCCAAAACACAAAAAATCACCCAAATCATTATAAACCACATCAAATTATTTAAATTGCCCAATTCACTCCAAATTTGTATAAATTAGCCAAAATCACAAGAATTCCCAAAATGGGCCCATAAGGCCAAAATCATTTGAAATATCTGCAAATTACTCAATTGATATAAAATACTTCACAATCGCTAAAACTAGCCAAACTTTCTTAAATTCTCCATGACTACCAAGATAACCCAATTATCAAAAAATTCTTCAAAATTACGAAAAAGCATTTAAAATTCTAAAAATCTAAAAATCTCCAAATTCCTAAGGTTTCGCCAAAAATCATTCTAAACTAGTTAAAATTATTCAAATCGCCCAAATCCACCCAAAATATCCCAAAAATAGCCAAAACCCCAATTGATCTAAAATACTCCAAATTCCATAAAGCAAGCCATATTGCCCAAAATTATCCAAAACTACGAAAATAACCCAATTTCCACAATAATTCTCCAGAATTAACAAAATACCAGTAAAACCCTAAAAGTCCAAAAAAAAATCAAAAAACATTCTAAGCCACACTAAAATACCCAAAGTGCACAAATTCTCCCCACATCTCCAAAAATTAGCCAAAATCACAAAAATTGCCAAGATGCCTCTATGGATAAAAAATCACACTAGAACAATCTAAATTCACCCCAAATCACCCAAAATTAGTCATAATCCCAAAAATTCCCAAAAACCCCTTATGGCTAAAAAATTCGCATTTCTTCACCAAAATCATTTTAAACATCTCCAAATTACCCAAGTGATCTAAAATACTTCACATTCCATAAAACAAGCCAAATTGAGCTAAAAATCTCCAAAATTACCAAAGAAATTTCTAAAAAATTTCTCCAAAATTATCAAAAAGCCCGTAAAACCCTAAAAATTCCAAAAATCTCCAAATTTCTAGGATTACACTAAAAATCATTTTAAACCACTCCAAATTATTCAAATTGCCTAAATTTGCCTCAAACCACTCAAAATTACCAAAAACATAAAAAATTTCCAAAATACCCCTATGGCCTCAAAATTCTCATTTCATCACCAAAATCATATTAAACATCTCAAAATGCCCTAATTGATCTAGAATACTTCATATTCCCTAAAATAAACTAAATTGCCTTAAATTCTACAAAACTGCCAAATTAACTCAATTTTCACCAAAAATACCAAATTGCCCCTAAAACACAAAAAAACCAAAAAATCACCAAATTCTTAAGATTTCACCAAAAACTATTCTAAACCACTTTAAATTATTCAAATTGCCTAAATTTATCACAAATCTACAAAAATTAGCCAAAATCCCCAAAATTCCCAAAATGCCCCTATGGCCAAAATCATTTTAAACATCTCCAAATTAATCAATTGATCTAAAATGCTTCACATTCGCTAAAACTAGCCAAACTACCCCAAATTCTCAAAGACTACCAAGATAACCCAATTTTTAAAAAAATTCTCCAAAATTACCAAAATGCATTTAAAACCCTAAAATTCCGAAAAATCTCCTAATTCCAAAAATTTCATCAAAAAGCATTCTAAACCAATTAAATTTATTCAAGTTGCCCAATTTCACCTAAAATGTCTCAAAAATAAATAAAATCCCAAAAACCCAAAAAGCCCCTATGCCCAAAAAATTCTCATTTCTCCACCAAAATCATTTTAAACCTCTCGAAATTACCTAAGTGATCTAATATACTCTACATTCCATTAAACTAGCCAAATTGCCCCGAAATTTTCCAAAACTACAAAAATAACTCAATTTCCATGAAAATTACCAAAAGGTCCTTAGAACCCTCAAAATCCCAAAAATTTCCAAATTCTTATGATTTCAACAAAAATCATTATAATCCACTCCAAATTATTCAACCCAACTTCACACACAATCTCCCAAATTTAGTCAAAATCACAAAAAACAAAAAATGCCCTTATTTCCCAACAAATCTCATTTCTTTACGAAAATTGTTAAACTACTAAAAATTACCAAATTGATCTATAATAATCCACATTTTTTAAAACTAGCCAAATTACCTCAAATTCCCCAAAACTACCAAAATAACCCAATTTTCACCAAAATTACCAAAATGCCCTTAAAACTCTAAAAATTTCAAAAATCTCCAAAATACTAAGATTTCACCAAAAAATAATTATAAACCACTCCAAATTCTTCAAATTGCTTAAATTCACCCAAATTCTCCCAAAATTAGCCAAAATCCTAAGAATTCTGAAAATGCTCCAATGGCCCAAAAATTCTCATTTCTTCACCAAAATCATTTTAAACCTCTCCAAATACTCCACATTCCTTAATACTAGCCAAATTACTCTGAATTCTCCAATACTACCAAAATAAAATACTCCACATTCCTTTAATCTAGCCAAATTGCCATGAATTCTCCAATACTTCCAATATAACCCAACTTTCACCAAAATTCTCCAAAATAACCAAAATGCCATTAAAACACTAAAAATCCCATAAATCTCCAAATTCCTACAATTTCAACAAAATTCATTCTAAACCCCATCACATTATTCAAGTTTCCCAAATGCACCCAAAATTAGCCAAAATCCAAAAAATTTCCAAAATGCCCCTTTGACTCAAAAATTCACATTTCTTCACCAAAATCATTTTGAAACTCTCCAAGTTACCCAATTGATCTAACATACTCCAGATTCCATAAAATAAGTCATATTGCCCTAAATTATCAAAAACTATGAAAATAACCTGATTTTCAATAAAATTCTCAAAATTTATCAAAATACCAGTAAAACCCTAAAAATCCAAAAAATGTCTATATTACTAAAATTTCACAGAAAATCATTCTAACCCACTCTAAATTACTCAAATTGCACAAATTCACCCTAAATCTACAAAGGTTGGGTAAAATCCAAAAAATTGCCAAAAAGTCTCTAGGAATAAAAAATTCTCATTTATTCACCAAAACCATTTAAACTTCTCAAAATTACAAATTTGATCTAAAATACTCCACATTCTTTAAAACTAGCCAAATTTCCTTGAATTCTCCAAAACTACAAAAATAACCTAATTTTCATCAAAATTCTTTAAAATTAACAAAATGCCCTTAAGCACTAAAAATTCAAAAAATCTCCAAATTTTTAAGATTTCACCAAAAATCATTCTAAACCACTCAAAATTATTCAAATTTCCTAAATCGCCCCAAATCCCTCAAAATTATCTATAATCCCAAAAATTCCAAAAATGCCCCTATGGCATAAAAGTCTCTTTTTTTCACAAAAATCATTTTAAACATCTACAAATTAACCAATTGATCTAAAATATTTCATGTTCACTAAAACTAGCCAAATTGCCCTAAATTCTCCAAAATTACCAAAATAACATAAATTTCACCAAAATTTTCAAAAATTACAAAAAAATTCCCCTAAAACTCTAAATATCTCAAATGTCTAAATTCCTATGATTTCACCAAAAATCATTTTAAAACATTGTATATTATTCAAATTGACCAAATTCACCCCAAATCTCTAAAAATTAGCCAAAATGCCAAAAATTCTTAAAATTCCCCTATGTCCAAAATCATTTTAAACCTCTCCATATTAAACAATTGGTCTAAAATACTCCACATTCCTTAAAACTAGCCAAATTGCCCTAAATTCTCCAAGATTACCAAAATAACATAATTTTCACAAAAATTACATAATTTTACCAAAATTCTCCTAAATTACCAAAATGCATTTAAAACCCGAAAATCTAAATAATTTCCAAATTTTTATAATTTCATCGAAAATCATTCTAAACCACTTTAAATTATTCTAAAATTTACCCTAAATTCTCCAAAATTAGCCAAAATCCCAAAATTACAAAATGCCCCTATGGCCCAAAAATTTTCATTTCTTCACCAAAATCATTTTAAACCTCTTAAATTACCCAATTGATCTAAAATACTCCACATTCTTGAAAACTAGTCAAAGTGCACAAAATTCTTCAAAACTACCAAAATAACCCAATTTTCACACAAATTACTAAAACGTCCTTAAAATCGTAAAAATCCTAAAAATCTCCAAATTCTTAAGATTTCATGAAAAATCATTCTAAACCACTCCAAGATATTCAAATTGCGTCAATTCACCCGAAAACTCTGAAAATTAGCCAAAATCTTAAAAATTCTGAAAATGCCTCTATGGCCCAAAAATTCTCATTTCTTCACCAAAATCATTTTAAACCTCTCCAAATTACACAATTGATCTAAAGTACTCCACATTCCTTAAAATAAGCTAAATTTAGTTGAATTCTTGAAATCCCAAATCTACAAATTCCTGAGATTTTACCAAAATCATTCTAAATCATTTTAAATTATTTAAATTGCCTAAATTCATTCCAAATCTCCCAAAATTATCCAAAATCCCAAAAAATCCCGAAATGCCCATATGGCCCGAAAGTTAACTTTTTTTCAACAAAATTATTTTAAACCTCTCAAAATTACACAATTGATCTAAAATACTCCACATTTCTTAAAACTAGCTAAATGCCTTGAATCTCCAAAACTACAAAGAAAACCTAATTTTCACCAAAATTCACCAAAATTACCAAAAAGACTTAAAATCCTAAAAATCTCAAAATCTTTGAATTTCTAAGATTTCACCAAAATCATTCTAAAGCACTCGAAATTTTTTAAATTGCTCAAATTCACCTCCAATCTCCCAAAATTAGCCAAAATCCCAAAATGTTTCAAAATGCCTATATGGCCCAAAAATTTACATTTCTTCACCAAAATAATCTCAAACTTCTCAAAATTACCCTAGTGATCTAAAATTCTCCACATCCCATAAAACTAGCCATATTGCCAAAAATTTTCTAAATCTATAACCCAATTTCTACCAAAATTACCAAAATGGCTGTAAAATATTCAAATTGCCCAAAAATCTACGAATTCTTAAGGCTTCACAAGAAATTATTCTAAACCACTACAAAATATTCAAATTGCCCTAATACACCACAAATCTTCTAAAATTAGGTAAAATCCCAAATATTCCTAAAATGCCTCTATGGCCAAAAAATTCTCATTTTTTCATCAAAATCATTTTAAAACTATCAAAATTACCCAATTGATCTAAAATACTCAATATTCCTTAAAACCAGCCAAATTGCCCTAAATTCTCGAAAACTACCAAAATAACCCAATCTTCACCAAAATTCTCCAAAATTACATAAATGCCCTTAGAACACCAAAAATCTAAAAAAACATCAAATTCTTAATATTTCACCAAAAATCATTCTAAACTACTCCAAATTATTCAAATTGCCTAAATTTATACCACTTCTCCTAAAATTATCCAAAATTCCAATTTCCTAAAATGTCCCTATGGCCCAAAAAATCTCATTTCTTCACCAAAATTATTTTAAACCTCTCCAAATTACCCAATTAATATAAAATACTCCACATTCATGATTACTAGACAAATTGCTCTAAATTCTCCAAAACTACCGAAATAACTCAATTTTTACCAATATTCTACAAAATTACCAAATTACATTAAAACCCTAAAAATCCTAAAATTTTCTAAATTCCTGAGATTTTTCCAAAAATCACTCTAGACCACTTCAAATTATTCAAATCGCTCAAATTCATCCCAATTCTCCCAAAATTACCCAAAATCCTAAAAATTCCCAAAGTGTCCAAATTTTTCAAATTTCCTAAATTCACCCAAAATCTCCCAAAATTAGCCAAAATCCAAAAAATTCCAAAAAAAGCCCAATGGCCCAAAAATTCTTATTTCTTCACCAAAATCATTTTAATCCTCTCTATATACTCCATATTCCTTAAAACTAGCCAAATTTCCCTCATTTCTCCTATATTGCAAAAATAAAATACTCCACATTCCTTGAAACTAACCAAATTGCTTTGAATTCTCAAATACTTCCAAAATAACCCAATTTTCACCACTTATCTCAAAAATAACCAAAATGCCCTTAAAACCACAAATCTCCAAATTCCTATGATTTCAACAAACTTCATTCTAAACCACTTCAAATTATTCAAATTTCTCTAATACACCCGAAATCTCCCAAAATTAGCCAAAATCTTAAAAATTCCTAAAATGCCTCTTCGACCCAAAAATTATTATTTCTTCACCAAAATCATTTTAAAACTCTCCAAGTTACCCATAAAAACAAGCCATATTGCCTTAAGTTATCCAAAACTACAAAAATAACCTAATTTCCACCAAAATTTTCCAAAATTACCAAAATAGCTATAAAACCCTAAAAATCTTAAAAATGTCCAAATTGCTAAGATTTCACGAAAAATCATTATAAGCCAATCTAAATTACTTAAATTGCACAAATTTACCCCAAATCTCCAAATGTTAGCTAAAATCCCAAAAAATTCCAAAAAGCCTCTATGGATAAAAAATTCTCATATCGTCACCAAAATCATTTTAAACCTCTCTAACTTACCAAATTGATATAAAAAACTCCACAATTCTTAGAACTTGCCAAATTGCCCTAAATTCTTCAAAACTACCAAAAAAACTAAAATTTCACCAAAATTCTTCAAAATTACCAATATGTCCTAAGAACCCAAAAATTTCCAAATTTCTAAGATTTCACCAAAAATTATTATAAACCACTAAAATTTATTCAAATTACTCAAATCGCTCCAAATCTCCCAAAATTATCCATAATCTCAAAAATCCAAAAAATACCCCTGTGGCCTAAAAAGTCTCATTTCTTACCAAAATCATTTTAAACATCCTCAAATTACTCAACAGATCTAAAATACTTCACATTCACTAAAACTAGCCAGATTGCCATAAATTCTCCAGAATAACCAAAATAACCCAAATTTCACAAAAATTTTCCAAAATAATAAAAATACCACTAAAACTCAAAAAATTTTAAAAAAATTCCAAATGCCTAAGATTTCACCAAAAATCATTATAAACCACTACAGATTATTCAAATTGTCCAAATTCACCCAAAATCTCCAAAAATTGGCCAAAATCGTAAAAATTCCCAAAATTACCATATGGCCAAAATCATTTTAAACCTCTCAAAATTACACAATTGGTTTAAATTACTCAACATTCCTTAAAACTAGCAAAATTGCCCTAAATTCTCTAAGATTTCCAAAATAACCCAATTTTCACGAACATTCTCCTAAAATACTAAAATGCAATTAAAAACCTAAAATCCAAAAAATCTGTAAATTCCTATAATTTCACCGATAATCATTTTAAGCCACTTCAAATTATTCTAAAAATTGCACTAAATTCTCAAAAATTAGTCAAAATCCTAAAATTTCAAAAATGCCCCGATGGCCCAAAAAATTTAATTTCTTCACCAAAATCATTTTAAACCTCTCCAAATTACCCAATTAAATTAAAAAACCCCACATTCTTTAAAACTAGCTAAATTGCTCTAAATTCTCCAAAATTACAAAAATAACCCAATGTTCACAAAAATTATCAAAATATCCTTAAAATCATAAAAACTCAAAAAAACTCAAAATTCCTAAGATTTCATGAAAAATCATTCTAAACTACTCCAAATTATTCAAATTGCATAAATTCACACCAAATTTCCCATAATTAGCCAAAATCCCAAACATTTCGAAAAATGCCTCTATGGCTAAAAAATTCTCATTTCTTCACCAAAATCATTTTAAACCTCTCCAAATTACACAATTAATTTATAATACTCTACATTCCTTAAAATTAGCCAAATTGTTTTGAATTCTCCAAAACTACCAAAATAACCCAATTTTCACAAAAAATCTACACAATACCTTTACAATCCTAAAATTCCAAAAAAATTCAAAATTCCTAAGATTTCACTAAAAATCATTCTAAACCACTCTAAGTTATTCAAATTGCCCAAATTCAACAACAATCTCCTAAAATTAGCCAAAATCCTAAAATTTACAAAAATGCCCCTATGCCTAAAAATATAAATATATTAACCAAAATCATTTTAAACTTATCCAAATTAGCAAAGTGATCTAAAGTACTGCACATTTCATAAAACAAGCCAAACTGCCTTGAATTCTCTAAAACACCAAAATAACTCAATTTCGACCAAAATTACTAAATATCCGTAAAACCCTAAAAATCCCAAAAATTTCCATATTCCTAAGATTTTACCAAAAAAATTTTCTAAATCACTTCAAATTATTTAAAATGCCCAAATTCACCAAAAATTTCCCAAAAATTCCTTAAATGCTCCTATGGTCCGAAAGTTTTCACCAAAATCATTACACAATTGATCTAAAATACTCCATGTCGGCAACTATTTTCAGGTTGTGTGTTGTGTTTTGAAGAGGGGACGCCTACAGAAATTGTCGGCGAATTTTAATTTAATTTAAATAAATAATTTGAAAAAATAATATTTGATTTTGAAAATAATTTTAAATTCGAAGGTTTTAAGATATGAGATTAAACCGATCTCACATCCCAAATAGTTTATATAAACGAGCACCGCACCACAAGCTGTGTATCTATCCCTAAGGATAGACACATCGCCTTGACGATGGGGCTCGATTAAATAAACTAGAAGATTTGTGACATCCGTTTGGTCCGCGAACCAATTTTATAAGCCGACCAATTCCCCGCTTAATATGAAAGCATTAAACGGGGTTTATATTACTCAGGTTCTTTAAAATTCCCTATAAGGGCAAGCCCCTATAGTTAATTACATCTTAAGTGACGGGAATCACCTAAGAAAACTCTCGATAATAATCAATAATTCGCTCTCAAGAATTTCGAGGTTTAAGTTCTCAAAGGATTGAAGTTTGGAATTTCAATAGGGAATGGATCAAATTTGGAACATTTTTGTTTTGGGAATCCAAATGAAGAAAATTAGGAGAAATCACAGATTCGAAGCGAACTTCGGAAATTTCCCGACTATCCTATTGTTTGGCTTGAGTTTAGAAAAGTCCTAATATTTATTTAAATGTTTTGATCTTGCCAATTTTAATTAATTAGGGCTTATATTTGTATGATAAAATCAAACAAATAGCCTCGAAGATGTGAGGGTTTATTGTCGTACCGGACGACTACCTCGGAATCCTAAGACCGGTTAGGGCTTAATTTGCAATGCAAATGTCTAACAAAAGGTTGAGGATTTATGTTGCGCTAAGCAAACTACCTCGAAGTCCTATGACTTTGTTATTTAATTCTAGGAAAGTTTTGTCTGAAGTAGACTCGTGTTTTCACTGATGACGATGGCCGTGCTTGCCCACCATGCTCCAAGCTCCTTGTTGTTGCAGAGGTTTAGTTTTAGAAATCATAAATCGTGGGATGAGAAAAGTGTTTTGGTTTAGAGAAAATCTTAATTTCTAGGTGTTTTCAATATTTTAATTAAAACAAATCTTAAAGTTGATTATAACGACACCGGTTAAGATCCCACGGTTCCATCCTTCCGGCATCATTATTTTTATCGGATTCACTTAGTCCGGATGAATTTGCTAAACTCAACCGAATGAGTTCCACACTTTCATTTAGACCGTGGAAAATCCCGTTAGCAACACGTAGGTTACATCATCCGAGGTATTCCCGATCATCTAACAGGACGTTTTAATTTAATTATAATTGGAGTTTTGTGTTCTGTTTGTCATTAAATTTTGAGTTGTTTTATATTTTGAAATGTTGTGGCGGTGAATTTTATCTTGCAATGACTTTTAACTTAGTTTTGGTTACAGTTTTAGGGTCTATCCTAAAGGTGTGGGTTTTCATGCAACAGTTGTTTATCATGCAAGAAAAAGTAAGTGCAATGCAGTTAAATAAATTGTAAGAAGGTAAATTGCAAGAAAGTAGATTGCAATAAAATAAAAGCGTACCTGGAGGGTCTTCCCGTCATCCCAAGCTGCACTTAAAACACAATTAGAATATTTAAGCAAATTCCTAGATAAAGCTAAGGGAAGGATTATGGTTTTCTACCAAATTCCTAATCCTATAGCTAGTCATCTCCTATGACGTCTAGGTTCTTTGTGTTTTGGTTTAAGGACGATTTTCTTCATCAAAGAACAATTAAGTCTAATTGTTCTTATAAATGTCCTATCATATTGAGGAAGTGCTTAAGAATAATCTTAAACATCTTTTCAATATTTCTAGGATTGTTTTAAGTCCAAATGGGTTTAATTATATAAATGAATTAATCGTCCGAGAATTCAAGTTTTGTTGTTATCATACTCAGTGAACTAGGACATTTGAATATCCTATAGGTGAGGTAACATTTCATTTAATGTTCTGTTTAGGAGTTATAATAACCGAAGCTTTCGAGGGTAAATTGGTATTCAAATGATTTGATTTAAGTTAATGGGTTTAAATTTGGAATAGTGTTCAAGTTGCTTTATGTTTAATTTCTTTCGTTTTAGGTGATGTTATTTAATTCAATTTAATTTAATTTAATTTAATTTAATTGAGTTTTAATTTAATTTAATTCAGTTTGATTTGATGTTACATTAAATTAATTTGATTTGATTTAGTTTTAATTTTATTTGATTTAATTTAATTTAATTTAATTTAATTTAATTTAAGTTATTTAATTTAATTTAATTTGTTTATTTAATTTAATTTAATCTTTAATTTAATTTTTAATTTAATTCAATTTTTAATTTCAATTTAATTTAATTTAATTTAATTTAATTTAATTTACTTAATTTAATTTAATTTTTAGTTTAATTTTATTTTTAATTTAATTGAATTTTTTTTTAAAAGAGTTTAATAATTTAATTTTAGTTTAATGATTAAGTCTTTTAATGTTTTGAATTTGAGTTATCATTTTAATTAAGAATTGAATATTAATGAGATAATTAATTTAGGGATTTTTAAATTAAAGAATAAATCTCCTCCTAATAATATCCCTATTTTAATAATTCCAATTTTATTATTCTTCCAAATTTAATCAATTATTTAATTAAAGTTTAATCATTTTAAATTGCTTAATGGGTTTCTACCCTTTGATTATTTAAATTTCAATCATCCAAATCAGATTAGGATCAAATATTTTACTTGTTAATTTTTTTTATTAAACCTAAAGTTTAAATTAAGGATTAAAAATTTTAATTACCACTTTACCCTTTAAGCTTAATAATTTCATAACTCACTAAATTGAACTCAAATGAACTTGAAATTTTTATGTGACTTCACTCATATGTCAATAAAGACATGAGAGGAGAAAATGTGATTTTTCTGTATTTAATTTATTTATATAATTATTTTTGGTAGAAAATAGAGATTTCCAAGGAAAATTTAATAACATGACCAAGGGAAAGTTTCTGTCCTTAAGAAAATTAGGAGACATTCCTAATGACCAGAGGAACACTTGGACCAATTTTGGTGATTTTTTGAATTATATTATTTTTATTATAATTATTTTAAGTTTTGGAGTGTTAATTAATTTAAAAATAAAATAAATGTTGAAAAATGAATTTTATATTTTTCAAAAATCTCTCTGATATCAAGGAAATCAGAGAAGCAAATTTTGCAATTTTTTGATTTTTCTATGATTTATTATAATTATTTTATTGAAAAAGCTAGAAAATATATATATATATATTTTAAATTTTAAAATTACCTTAAAGCTTTAAAATTTAATATCTCACTAAATAGACCTAAGAAAAATTTGGAACAGTTTTGTTCCTAAGTGATTAAAATTCAAAATTTGACATTTTGGTGAATTTTATTATTTTTGTGATTTTTATTATTTTTTAATTATTAAAAATATTAAAATAATATTAAAAATCAACTTTTTTAGAAAATTGAAATTTTAATTTTCTTAGATTCCCCTAATATCGCAGAAGGCTCCAAAACCAATTTGGTGAATTTTTGAAAGGTATTTTGAAAGTTATGAATTTTTTAAGTTTAAAATAACTAAGTGGCTTAATCAACCCAATTAGTGGGGCTAACCAAGTCCAATTGACCTCAAATTTTTATGGTGGGTTCCTTTGATCCTAAAGGTTAGTGGAGAATTGATTTCAAGTCAATTTGATGTATGGTTAACTCTAATTAATTAGAGACCTATTTTGAGTGTTTAAGCCAATTAGGGTTATTTTAAATGAACTAACTCAAAACCTATTTTTCCTAGGGTTCTCTAGTCATAAGGAACATCATCAAATTTTCCTAGAATTTATTTCACAACATGCTATTTATTGGAATTAAAATACTCAAAACAGTAACATGAACTTGAAAAATCAATAACTCTTCATAGGGATAGCCTCTGACTTTGGAAAATTTAGGGAATGTTCCCAAATTCAGATGTTTCAAAAGCCCTATGGTCTCATGCCATGGTGAATTGTATACATGCATGGAGAATTAAAAGTATGCAGAGAATAAATAAATTATAAAAAATAAAATACTTGATGAAATTAAATGATTTCTTTTCCACATTATTCTCCTCTCGTTCACTCGAGCAAGAGGGTATTTTTATTTTATTTTTCTGATTTTTCTACACAAAGTTATGAATTTTTGAAGTTTAGGGAATTAAATAAATCAAAAAATACCCTAATTTTTTATTTATCCACGCGGCGCCAACTCATCCTCGGCATCTCCGAACGCACACGCGTCACGCTCCCATTCGACGCCGCCATCTGACTCAGCGCTTCGGGCCCCGCGGTTCTTGTACCGTCTCTCCGGTCCGACGCCATCTGAGCCGTCCGTCCGCGCGTGTATTGAATGGACGGCATCCGTTCATCGTCCCCGAGCGTCCTCACCCGAGAGCCGTCCACACTAAATCCATAAGATCTCACTCGATACTCAATGGATTTTCATGTTCTTATGCTCTATGGATTCATCTTGAAGAGATGAACACATCTATACGGTTATCATGCATTGAAATTAAAGCATTTGAAATGGGGAATCTCCAGAAGCTCGGGATGAAGAATTAGCTCATACCTTTGCTCAGAGAAGTGTGGCTTTGATCTAAGGTTTGTTGCACCTTCGATTCGATCCCAGCAAGCTCCAGATGAAGTCCCCTGGTCTGGTGAATTGTCTAGATGTGATTTCGACCAAGCCCGATCACAAAGCTTTGAGGTCGGAGCAACCGGGTGGCCTCGGAGATGGGGCTTTTGCCGGTGGACACCTTCCCTTGGTCCGGTGAAGGTGTAGGACCAATCAATTTGAGGATTGGTCCACTCGGAGAAGTGTCCCGGTTTTGGGTGGAATTTCAACTCCGAAATCGAGCTCGCGAGAGAAGAAATGGCGGGGGATCTCACCGGGGATCAAGTGCTCCGTGTATGGGGAGGAGTCCGGAACAATTTTGGCGAGTTTCCTTAAGGTTTGTTTCAGCACCTCTCATGGCCGAGAGGGGTGGTGTTTAAATAGGAGAGGGTGGAGGGCCTCCCGTGGAGAGTTAGGGCTTGGGATCAGCTTGCTCGGGCAAGAGAAGAACGGCTCCGATGGCCACTCGGGGATGGGGCGGCTCAGCAGGTGAGAATTCCAAGTTGGGCTCACATGTGAGCTCTCGGCCATGGTGTTTTCCGGCGGCCTGGTGGCCGGCCGGCTGAGCATGGGTCACCCTCGAGGTCGGTGGGTCGTGGTTGGGACTTGGTGCAAGCAATCGGCAATTACCATGTGTAAAGAGCTTGGATTGAAATGGAATGGGGGAAGACCATTTTTGGTTCAAATGAGTCAACCCATGGTTTTGGGCTAGGTTCACCACCCAAGGCCCGGTCTTGGGCTGAAAAAGATCACTTGGGTCGGCCAAGAGAGAATGGTGTGGTCTCCATCCATGATGAGGTGGCTAAGCATGGTTTAGTGTGTGACATGCTTAAGGTAAAAAGGGTTTAAGAAGGATTAGGAAAGGGGCCCCTCCTTTTGCCATTAATGGATTGATCACATGTCAAGCCTTCCATGGCTTCATGTGGCTTGTCCATGGCTTGCATGGCTCACCTTTGGCTTGGGAAAAGGTTTGGTCGATTTCATGAAAGTGGATTTTAGGAATTTTTGGTAATTTGATGGAAATTTGTATGAAACTTGATTTGGAATAATTTGATGGTGAATTTAGGACTTAGGTAATGGCTTTAATTAAGTGGATGGCAAATGGAGATGTCATGTGGGCTTTAGGGTTGATTTTGGGCTTTTGAATTTGAAGGAAGTGGGCTCTAATGAAAGTTTAAGGGAAATGGGCTTTTTTATTTTAGGATGGGCATTTGGGTAAAGATTTTGTGAAGAACTTTGTCAAATAAATGTCATAATTGGTTTAGGGATGTTCTATGAAGGGCTTGGAGTCAATTTGGTGTGATTTGGAGTTGAATTCGAGTGAGTTTGGGTTAGGTTTGGGTCATGGGTCAAAATTGGGCTTTAAGGCCAAAAGTGAAATTGGATCCAAATGTCAATCAAATTGGACTTGGATTTGGTCTAGATTGGTATTGGGGATGTTTCATTGAAGTTTAGAATTGAATTGGACCAAAATTGGGGTCAATTGGGTAGGTTTGGTTTAACATTGGTTTCACTTTGGGTTAAAATGGGCCAAATTGGGGGTTTTGACAAAAGTAGGGTAAATTGACAAAATTAGCCCATTATGTAGTTGGACAAAATGAAATTGGGAATATTTGAGATTTTCTGGAATTTTCTGGGAATTTTCTGAATTTTTGGATTTTTGGGTCAAGAGGGGTATTTTGGGTATTTGGAGGGTATTGGGAGGTTTTCTTGGAATTTTTGGTATTTTTGGGTATGGATGATCAATTTAAGTGATGTGGAAATGTTTGGGATTGATTTTGGAGAATTTTGGGTAATTTGGAAATTTTTGAGAAATTTGGGTAATTTCAAGGGTTTTGGATAGGCCAAACGGGTGTAGGGTCCCGGGGGTCGAAAATTGAAAATTTGAGAAATTGAAGATTGGGTGGATGTAAGTGGAAAGAAGTCATTTTGGTTGAGCCATGAAGCCATATCAAGCCCATATGAGCCATGAAGGGACTCATTTGAGGCATTCACTATGTTGTTCCTAACCCTCTTGCCGAGGGCTTAGGGGTTAAGGACCATCCATGTGAATCACCTACATGAGTCGGAGGTCAAGTTAGGTATGGGTGTAGTTTTAGGAAGTGTGTGAAAGTGTAGTGTATAAGTGTAGAGTGTGTGTAAGTCGGCCCCTCACCGGACCAGTGCCACCTGTGGCGATGACTAAGGCCAAAGAGTCCCATAGGAACTCATCCTTTAAACTTCCACATTCGATTTCAACCCTCCAGGTGATTAGGGGTCTATAGTCAAGTTTGTGGAGTTTGCAGGGAGTTAAGAAGTGGTTTGAATTTCTAAAAGGTGGGTCCCAATTCTAGTCCTCTAAGATAGTCAAAGGAAAAGCCTAAGGCTAGATCCTAAGTACTAAAGAGAAGAAGAGAAGACCTCATCAAAAATGAGGTTAACAAATGGACCCCCAATAGGTGTGGTGAGCTGACGGAGCACACCGCGCGTATTGGCGTTGACCGAAGCGATCAACAAAACCAACACAGATGTCCAAGTGACGAACTTAGGACGAAGTAGAAGAGTTTCTGCTGGGGAGTAGCAAGTATATCTCTGAAAACGGAGATTCCTGAACTCTCGCTGGGGAAAGGAAAAGGAGGTGAATCCCAAATCACATGATCTGAGGGAATTTCGATTTAGATTTTATTTTGTTTCAATTTAAGTTTTGATGCGTGAGCTTAGAATTTAGTTTGGAGTTTTAATTTAGATTGAAGTTTTGTCAAAATTAATTTGAAGGATTTGATTTGAAATGAAAATTGGAATTCTGAGGTTTTAGATGTAACATCTTCAACCTCGAAAGAAAATTGAATTGATCAGATTAAATCACTGCAGTGAGGAGAGATCTCAGAGCAATGCGGTATTGGATGTAAAATCCTTAACCTCAAGAGTTTGATTTTGATGTATTTCATTGCAATAGAGAAAGTATCCTAAAGCAATGCGGTCTCGGATGTAAAATCCTCAACCCAAAAGTTTGATTTTGATGTATTTCAGTGCAATAGGGAAAGAATCCTAAAGCAATGCAGTTTCAAATGTAAAATCCTCAACTCCAAAAATTTAATTTTGATGTATTCCAGTGCAATAGGGAAAGTATCCTAAAGCAGTGCAGTCTTGGATGTAAAATCCTCGACCCAAAAATTTAGAATTTGATGTATTTCAGTGCAATAGGGAAAGAATCCTAAAGCAGTGCAGTCTTGGATGTAAAATCCTCGACCCAAAAAGTTTGAATTTGATGTATTTCAGTGCAATAGGGAAAGAATCCTAAAGCAGTGCAGTCTTGGATGTAAAATCCTCGACCCAAAAGTTTGAATTTGATGTACTTCAGTGCAATAGGGAAAGAATCCTAAAGCAAGTGCGGTCTTGGATGTAAAATCCTCGACCCAAAAGTTTGAATTTGATGTATTTCAAGTGCCGTAGGAAAGAATCCTAAATCAGTGCAGTCTTGGATGTAAAATCCTCGACCCAAAAGTTTGAATTTGATGTACTTCAGTGCAATAGGAAAGAATCCTAAAGCAGTGCAGTCTTGGATGTAAAATCCTCGACCCAAAAGTTTGAATTTGATGTACTTCAGTGCAATAGGGAAAGAATCCTAAAGTAGTGCAGTCTTGGATGTAAAATCCTCGACCCAAAAGTTTTAATTTGATGTACTTCAGTGCAATAGGGAAAGAATCCTAAAGCAGTGCAGTCTTGGATGTAAAATCCTCAACCCAAAAGTTTGAATTTGATGTACTTCAGTGCAATAGGGAAAGAATCCTAAAGCAGTGCAATATCGAATGTAAAATCCTCAACCCAAAAAAAAATTGATTTTGATGTATTTCAGTGCAATAGGGAAAGAATCCTAAAGCAGTGCAGTATCAGATGTAAAATTCTCAACCCAAAAAGTTTGATTTTGATGTATTTCAGTGCAATAGGGAAAGAATCCTAAAGCGATGCAAGTATCGGATGTAAAATCCTCAACCCAAAAAGTTTGATCTTGATGTATTTCAGTGCAATAGGGAAAGAATTCTAAAGCAGTGCAGTATCGGATGTAAAATCCTCAACCCAAAAAGTTTGATTTTGATGTATTTCAGTGCAATAGGGAAAGAATCCTAAAGCAGTGCAGTATCGGATGTAAAATCCTCAACCCAAAAAAAATTGATTTTGATGTATTTGAGTGCAATAGGGAAAGAATCCTAAAGCAGTGCAGTATCGGATGTAAAATCCTCAACCCAAAAAGGTTTGATTTTGATGTATTTCAAGGCAATAGGGAAAGAATCCTAAAGCAGTGCAGTATCGGATGTAAAATCCTCAACCCAAAAAGTTTGATTTTGATGTATTTCAAGTGCAATAGGGAAAGAATCCTAAAGCGATGCAGTATCGGATGTAAAATCCTCAACCCAAAAAGTTTGATTTTGATGTATTTCAGTGCAATAGGGAAAGAATCCTAAAGCAGTGCAGTATCGGATGTAAAATCCTCAACCCAAAAAGTTTGATTTTGATTGAGATTTGATTTGAGATCTGGAAGATCGAATTCGAAATTTGATTGAGATTTGAAATCTGGAAAGATTGAATTTGAGATTTGATTTAGATTTGATTTGGAATTTGATTGAAATTTGAGATTTGATTTAGATTTGATTTGGAATTTGATTGAAATTTGATTTGAGATTTGATTTGAGATTTAATTTAACACTTATGTTGATTTTGTTTATCCTTTAATGATTCAAATTTTATTTTATCGTCTATTTAATATTCATGTGAATTTGGTGTTCGTCATTTTTTAGATTTTTAAGGAAAGTTTTCTTTTACTTTCTTTTTTTATTTCTTTTCTGTTCTTTGTTCGAAGTTCATTTAACTTTAATGACGTTTCCCAGTCAATTTGCACAAAAGAGGTGAAGGCCAAAAATGTGACATGGTCACTTAGCGATATCTGCTCCGTTGTCCTTCAGTATCATGACGGAACCTACCGGTAAAGGTATCTTCACTGGCCCTCGGAACTCACCTGGGCCTGCTATCCGGAGGTCAGATCCGAACATGATGTTACACTCGTTCGTGAAAGAGATCGTGCGAAGTTGTCCGACAAAGTCATGGTGGTCTATATGCGGGGGTATGCGATCACCCTCTTTGTAGATGTTAATAATGAAGCTATTGGGTATGCAATCGCCGGCAGCATCCTCCATGTGATCAATCTCTTTACCATTCTCTTGATGACTAATGGCATCGGATCCACTCGCCCATGACGGAGTATTCCCGGTGGGTTTCCCTTCGTCTTCCGCAAAGTCGTAGCAACATCCGCATTGTATTATGATTCTTCCCTTCCCTGGCATCCATCTCCGGGGTTCTGAGTATGTGTTTTCCCTCAGGCGGCCTGCTCGGCCCATCCTTTTCAAATCCCGGATGCAATCCACGATTTGCTGTTGTTCATACTCTGAGAATACGTCTGTATGTAGCTCGAGGCCCTCTAGTATATTGATTCTTCTGCCTTTAATTCTCTCGAAGTATTCAAAGGTTTTCTTTTCAACATTCCGCATTCTCTCCAGCTCGTATTCCGAATGATCCGTGCATGGCGAGGCCTTGTGACATATTGTGGGATATACGATTCAATCCCTTCACGTTCTCCCCGCATACCTCGGCTCCTCGGGGATGATGCCCGTCGGGACATCCCCCGGGTTGCTACCGCAACAAGGTCATGCATCACCTGGTGGTTCTATCCGGTGGTGTGGTAGCCTTCTTTCTTCCGATCTTTGTGAGATTTCCCCGGTCCTTTCGTTATCCTAGGAGCCGGCCTCCTTTCTTCAGAGTTCCCGGTGAACCGGTGTCCTCGAAGTGTATGTACCGGCAGAAGCAATCGTTTCGTCGCGCCGGTCCGCAGCCTAGTTTTGTTAACATCTTACGGATACGGCGATTCTTATTTCTTCGTTGCGTTGTCGTGAGAGTAGCTCTTCGAACTTCCCGAGTATCCGTGGGCGCGCGCCGACAAGCTCGCCCTCTACCGTAGCAACTACGCATTTCATTTTCTTGTCTTCTTCGCATTTGCCTTTCTTTTCTTGTTGTTGGATTGGTGGCTTGGGCCACCCACTTTCATCACCTGTCCGCTCGGCGCTCTTCTCGGTCAACCGGTACCCGGTCACTTTCCTCGTATCGTAGGCCTGCTGGTGCGAAATCCGAGTCAATCTCGATTATCGCTCCATCTTTCACCCTCTTTTCATCGAGTGCAAGGCTTACGCCATTCTTAAAGTTCAGGACCAACCGCCCATTCGACATTTCCCTGTGAAAAGACAAGGAAAAGGATCAGGGGCTGTACTAAGAACAAGAACATTAAGAAAATGTTTATTAAAGACAGTTTTTTTGTATTACTTCTTGTATTTTAAAATTTAACAGGAATGAAGCGGGATACGATCAGGAAAGAGATTTTGATTTGGAAAAGAAAACAAGGAAAACTTTATTATCACGATTTTATTTATTTTAGCACATTTTAATTTTTTTGTGTTCGGACCCAATCATCAGTAATTACTTCGCCTGTGTTTCTTAGGGATGAAGGATTCATTCCTTCGGAACATCAGGTAGCGTAATACTTTTTCAAGTATCATCCTTTGATCGGAAGCATATGTCGTTCTCCCTGGCAATTCTCTAGCTGGTAGGAACCTCCTGAGTATACTGATTCAACCACAAACGGTCCTTCCCAAGTGGGTTCAAATTTTCCTCCTATCTTGTGGTGTGCAAGAATAGGTCTCTTGAGAACGAGAACTAAGTCACCAACTTTCAAGGTTCTTGGGCGGACCAGTTTGTCATGGGCTTGAACCATCTTAGCTTGGTATAGTTCTAAATTCTGTTGATCGGAAGCATATGTCGTTCTCCCTGGCAATTCTCTAGCTGGTAGGAACCTCCTGAGTATACTGATTCAACCACAAACGGTCCTTCCCAAGTGGGTTCAAATTTTCCTCCTATCTTGTGGTGTGCAAGAATAGGTCTCTTGAGAACGAGAACTAAGTCACCAACTTTCAAGGTTCTTGGGCGGACCAGCTTTGTCATGGGCTTGAACCATCTTAGCTTGGTATAGTTCTAAATTCGTTGCGACTGCAAGTCTTTTCCTTCCAAGCTTTCTAATTCTTCGAGTCGTAATTTGGCGTTTTCTTCTATCGTGATCTTGTTTGCAACTACAATTCCGAGTGAAGGAAGCCGAACCTCTAAAGGTAACACTCGCCTCGGACCCATACACCGCAGCGTAAGGTGTAGCTTCGAGTAGAAGTTCGAAGGTTGTCCGTAGGCCCATAAGGCTTCTAACAACTTCTTGTGCCAATTTCTCTTATTATCGTCCAAAGTTTTCTTCAAGATTTGAACGAGAGTTTTATTAAAAGCCTCGCCGAGGCCGTTTGCTCTTGGGTAGTAAATTGTTGAGTATCGCCGGCCGATTCCGTGTCTCCCGACAAAATTGTTGATTTGCGTGCTTCCGAATGCCGACCCATTATCCGAGATGATCTCGCGCGGCACCCGAAACGGTAGACAACTTGGTTCTTGAAAACCGTAGCACGTGGTGTGCTTTCACTTCTCTAAGTGGAACTGCCTCTGCCCACTTGGAAAAGTAATCCGTAGCCGCAAGAATGAAGCGTTGTCCTTTTG